>JAAKBF010000041.1:0-600000 GCA_012656075.1 Phytophthora hibernalis | reverse complement strand
CCTTGGACGTTTACGGCATTCTACATTTACCCGACCTTCAGGTGTAGAATAAAATCGTGACTGCCACGCTGGGCTGAACACCTACTTTTTATGTTTCTGTTCGCGTCGTTTCTTATCAAACACCAAGTCCTTCAGCAAAACTTAACCCTTTTGATGCCGACAATACCTACACGTAGCATAATACATCGTTATAAAACAGGCCAATCAAGTAACATGGTTTTACAGGAGGATGAGGGGACGGTTGCTGATTTTTGGTTCGCGACCCCTCCCATTAAAGTAAATAGAACCTTAACTTAAACAGGAGCACCGCGTGAGAGAACCGCTGCTGGTTCACTTCATTCATCTTCGATTGGATATAAATATTTTGAATGTATCTCTGCGGTTTTAGTAGAATGAATTAAGCGCAACCAGGTCAATGTTGTACAGTCATGCGTCTTGCGCTGAAGGCGTTTTTATCCAATAGGATGTGTGGTGCTTCATCTCCCAAGACACACCCTTTGCGAAACCGTGAACCAAAGGTCAAACATTTCACAAGTTGGTTCATGAAAGTCACGAAACCACCCGCGAACCCAGTATATTGGTATTACCGAGCCAATTCGCCTTGACGAAAACAAGGAGAACCAAACAGGGGCGGAAACTGGTTCCATACTGTCAAAATTCCAACTTCGTCTGACCAGTTCCAACCACTACCGGTAAACAACCAAAATCAGTTTTGTGACATTTATCTTCATTTAGTGACATCGTACAACCAACCACCAATCACTTGCCACGTGGCTCTGCTGGCATTCAGCGTTTGGAGCCGCCCGCAAGCCACACGACAAGAAGCGACCGTGGAGCCTGTGTGTCTCCAGCCCTGACAGAAGAAGTCCAACAACGCCGCGCGGAGCGCGCTCTCTGGACCAAGGGTCTGCGTATCGATCCAGCAAACAAGGACGTGGACCCGGGCAAGACTGCTGGACGAGACTGTGTGTGCGCCATCTGCTCTCACCACGCGTGTACGTATGCGCGCCTTCTTGCTGTAGTGAAATGCTGACGACCCGTTTGCTTTCAAGAAGGCGAGCGTGCTTTGTTCTGCCTGCTACCCAACGGTATGCGCCTCGCTTTTAAACGCAGTGGACCCTTCATCCAGCGCGAACCCCATAGGTAAGAACAGCATCATGTATCCTACGGCGTGTCTAAACTCGTACAGCGTTGTCGTTTTCACAGATTGCGAGGCGTATACACGAGGCTCGCCGTAAACCACTCGTACCAGAGCGCCGATAATGGTTGCGAGCCCTTCTTCTTCGGCGTACGGCTAGTTGAACCTGCTGGGCAGTCGGCGTGGCTGTTGTCTGAGTGGTGCTAGGTTGCTCGCTGGTGATTGGGATATGTAACTGTGTGCGCAAATGTGCCTCGAGTGCTAACTGTCGATCTTCTAGCCGCTTGTTTTGTAGGATGATCACTTCAATCTGCTCGGACTGGCGCTTAAAAGATGTAGCACCGTGGAGGAGTCGCAGCTGGAATCATGAGGAATCGAAGGGTCTGGAGGGGGAATGAAGGCAAGCCGGATGGTGGCGCTCCAGGCCAGCACCTCTGCTTCTCCGATCGATCGCGCTGCCATGGCCTCGCGCATTCTGTCGATAAGCGCGCAATTATCCACGAGCAGCAGAATATCGGGGTAGTGCATCACTAGAGTCGCTGTTAAACACTGCGCCACCGTTGCGTCCAGCTGCATCAGCAAACCCGATGGTGTTCGCAAACAAAACCGCTTGTAGAACTTGGAAACGGTTGCGAATTGGTGGGTCAAGTGCGTGGGGAGACGGAAGACGGGCTCCTTTATTCGGGCTCCATCCGCTCAAGACGCTGGCAACCCGCTGGTCGGCCTGCGTTGTACCCAGCATGCACCCAAACGCTTTATTTACACGGTCCAACTGCCACCCACCGCGCTCAATAATCCAGGTCTCAGCCAAGCTACCGTCGTTTGCGTGCATGGCCGCACCACGACGGAAAGAGTGCGGGTAAGACCCGAGGTAAGCCTTATCTGTCTCTCTTGCGCTGTTTGCTTGACTCTAACCAACAATCGGTTCACGTATGCTTGTGCACCAGGCACAGCTCGCTTGTTGGAAGACTGCGGCTCGCCTTGCACTGCCTCCGTACTGTCGTCTGCCTCGAGAAGCTCCACAAGGCTGAGATCTGCTACGTCGCTCGCGTTCGCAGCGCTTCTCTTCGTGGTAAGAAACTGAGGAAGAATCGTTTGCAAGGAACGGCTTGCATAGTGAGAGCAGCGCTAAAGTAAACAGCGGGCAAGTTAAGAAGCACGTTGGATCCTTGAACAGCGAGATGTCCTGTAATAATGCTGTTTTGACGCCCTTGAATATAAGAAACAATACGCCATCTAATTGGGCAACAACAATTGAGACTAAGAACTTGGCTTAGAAAAAACGTTGAAATGGCTTACCAGGTAGTACCGAGAGCTACTGTTTCTCGAGTTGCTCTGCATCTGAGCTGCGTCTGTACAGATACCCCATCATCACTACTAGGGATGCGTCGTCCTGATATACGCTGTCCGCTGAGGCAGAGGTGTAAAACAACCACACGATATTTTCCTAGTCTTGCTTGGAGCCCGGGGTTTCTTTTCAAAAGCACCGTCCTCACGGTTACTGCAGAACTTTCCGAGCCCGGAAAGATCATTTTGCAGCTACGGCTTTACTATTGCCCCCTGCTGCGGATACGTGTCCAGCAGTCAGTTCTTCACATTGCCAAAGTAGGCAAGATACGTATTCGTCGAGCGAGCCTTGTCTGTCGATTTGGCCAGAGAATACGCGTACTATACTGGAAAGGTCCTTCAAATTACGTCTAACATAATTTGAAGGACCTTTCCAGTATTGTCACCACCGATTAGCACGTGAGCTTTATCCAGTGTCACGTCCTCAGCCTCGAGAAATGCCTTAAAGGAATTAACCGCTGTAACTCTCGCCTTCTTGATGTTGGCTGGCACCAACGAGGCGATGGACATGACTCCAAATCCGCAAATAGCTGTTTCCCAACTACCGCCATCTCGGTCGGGAACCTCGGGCTATTTTTATAATATGCGTTAATATGCATGTTTGTATTGAATATGAAATATTCTTAAAAATATTCCAACTAAATATGGTCGGATTGGTCGGAATGCTGCAATTTTCACAAGCCCCAATGATTGGACAAAAGAAGAGGAATATTTCGTTCTCATTGGTGCATTAACCCGTCAGAGATTCTCACAGAATAGTCTCGGTTGGAATAGCGTGGATATTATACCATACCGGTAATTTCATTGTAGGCGTGGAATATAGCCTGCTAGGAAACATGTGAATCGGTTGTATTCGAAAAACGTGGTATTGTGAGTTCTACTCAAAATTTCCGAAAGGGGCCGTTTGAATCGACCCTGACAAATAGCCGACCTATCGACAGGCCTATCATACGCCATATGGGTTTCGGTAGTTTCACTGGAGAAGTGCATTCGTTTCCTCCGCGCCACCGCTGAAGAAGGCAAGACGTTGCCGTTGTTACGACAGCCCCGCGCCAAGCTCTAAATATGAGCACTCACCATCGCGCATCACCAAATTCAGCCCGTGTTTCGATAGCCAGAAGCTTGTCATGTATGTCGTCTTCGTCGCCATCAAATCCTCAAGAAGCTTTAAGAAGATCGCCACGCTTGACGTCTTTGACATCGTCCAGTCCTGTGCAACCTCCACCAAGGAGAAGTTCTCAAAGATTGGCGTCATCTTCGTCAGGCCCAACCCCACCGACAAGAAGATCATCACGATTGCCACAGTCCGCACAACCCCCAAAAGTGCCGCCAACGAAGAAAATCGACAGTTGACGCCGTCATCGTCAAGTCACGACGTTGTCCCAACGTCAGTAGAAGGGTGCACCGCGCGTGCACAGGTTTCATTGAGCCCTGAGCGTACTCCGCCGCATCGAATCTTGCCTCGTTTGGCTGGCTTTCCACCTAGTTTCGGCGAAAACCGTGCCCCAGAGGTAGCGACGACGTCTTCTGAGACCAATTCCCACCTATTCCAGCTCGTACTACGATCAAAAATCGAGTCTATAATTGGCCAGCGCGATACATCAGGCGAAACACTGGACGATGTTGCTTTTAATGGAGACCCCTTCATGGATATCTTACGCAAAGTTTGGGAGAGCTATGGGTCCCGAGTAAATGAACGGGCAGTCAAGACCGACAACGAGTGGTTTGTCGCCGTACCCGGAATTTGATGACTGGGTCAATCTTAAGCAGTTTAATTCCAAAAGACACATCGTGGACAGCACGAAGTCACAGCACCAATGGAATACATGGCTTACTGCTGTGCAAGGAGAAAATGTGAAGCTGCTGGTATATGAATACGGCGTTGCGATTACCAAAGCCCGGGATCTTGATGTTTTTACTGCGGCTTGCATTCTCCCGTACGAAACCGATCGTTATGAAGCAACCGCTGAGAAATCACTCCAATATATTGTGGCTAGACTGCAACGCCAATGGGAAGCAACATTTCAAGGTGCATCAGTAGTGTAGAGGCTGTGAGCCAACCATCTGATTCAAACCCTTGACCGCTCGACATGTGATGCAGCCATCTCCCAACCTCCACCTGAGTAGATCGTGCCTGTACTTTCGACCATCGGACACACACCTGGAGCAACACATAACAAACATCACGCGATCCGGTAAACTCGCACTAGATTGAATCAATGGGTCCATTGCGGACTACCAACAGCTTCGCAATGACTGGGAGGCATTTGGTCGATGCATGGACAGTCCATAACGAAGCCTGGAAACTCACAAATCCATTATTGAAACATTTATGAGTGATGTACTTCCACCACGCGATTGGTGAAAGAGATTGCATCTAAAAACACAATATTTCTGTGATTATATTTTACTACGGGTTTGCCGAGATTTTACCTCGGCAAACCCGTATCAGGCTTGACAGCCGGTACCCTTCCTTCTGAGGAACTGCGGGGTTCGCGCGAAAGCGCAATATTGCATACTAGCCCTAGTGGTGCAGGTTTTGGGTTGAACTAATACAACCTAGGTGTACGGAGGGTTTACAGCCAACCCGGTGTTAGGGATCGTTCCTGGTCTTCAGGTATTGATCTAACGCTCGTTGATCGTTGCAAAGGAAGCGAGTGTTGTTGGTGGGATTCATACCATTCGGTAGTAAGAATTTCTGCATATTCCTACACGACAACTGGTGCCACGACCCGGGACTTGGTGTAACCTTCTGTGCGTCTTGGTTGCATATAGGTGCTTACCTAACGAGCATTCGAGAGAAGAAAGAGGAGGGAAGATGGCGAAAGGAGCGAAGTCAGCGGTACCAGACACGCCTATGAAGTCGCGTGGAGGACGCACCGAGGTTTCGGTGCGATCCGGTCCAGCGCGGGCGACCCCAAGAACTTTGGAGTCGATAAACGAACGCTCGGACAGCTTCAACGAGCGGATGGACTACTCTGAAGCCAAAGAAGATGATGACGACGCTTACCTGGAAGAAGCGACAGCAATTTCCGAGGTTTCGGAAGCCGCTACCGTCTCATCAAGACGAAGCGGAGGGGTGAGGTCGCTCGCGCGATACCTCACTGAGGAGTTAGCAGAAGTGGCCGGTACTGAACCAGATCACGGGGAGAACGAAGATGGACTCGGCGATCTCCGATCACTGACGATAACGGAGGACTCGCGTCCTCGGTCGACCGGTAGTCGGCCTCCAGTTATTGGGGACACTCCGACAGCCAACAAGGTTCTGGGTCGATGCATGGACGTGATGATGTCGAAGAGCAAGTCGACGCGGGCCTTCGCGCCAAAGTCCCTTCGACAGGCCGTCTGGATGCAAATCGGGGCGGAACTCGTCGTTCCGGTGGAACCATGGAGTATCCAGCAGGTTGGGCTGCGAGCCTCAATCGCTCCCTACCCAGGCCGACCTTCAAGGTTGGTCGATCGAAGACGCCGCACTAAGTGGAAACAGAAGCTTCAGACAGCCTTCGGGGTGCCTGAGCCTGGGTCCAATCGTCGGTCGAGCCTACCGCGCGTGACTGAACAGGTTCACCCATCAATAATTCCATTACCGACAACTCCAGGAGACAACTCGAGAAGTCGGCCGATACGGGAATATTCTCGGTGAAGGGAATCGCGTCAGGGTACTTCCAAGACTCGCACATAGTCAAGCCTCGGTCGATAGACCGCACCGAGCGACTGGGGAAACGACCGAGAGCACGCGGACCGCACCGACTGCGGGCCGAACCACGGGACGGACGGCGAACCGGCGTTTCGATACCTACGACGACGACTTCTCGGACGATGACTCGTTCGATGGAGAGGATCAAGGTGGTGATATGGCTGGAGATTGGGCGCATCAGATTCGCGAACTCAGTTCGATGGAGAACGAGAAGTCCGCGTCGAGACTTGAAATCGCCACGCACCTCTCGTTGGGCAACATCAAGCCTTATCTCGGCCTCTGATATAAGAGCGAGAAGTCGATGCAGTGGCTCCGAGCCTTCATCTACGAGATGAAGGGAACGCACACGCCGTCGAACGAGTGGTGCATGGCGGTCGAACTGAGCCTTCATGGTGGAGCTCTACGCTGGTACCGACAACTCCCACGGAAGACAAGACGGACGTGGAAGTTGCTGAGTGATGCGTTCGTCAAGTACTACTGCTCCCGTTTTAATCAATCCGCGAAGGCACGATACTACTCAGTGAGACGTGAAGAAAAAGAACACGTCTGAGATTACCTGAATCGACTAAATGGTTACAACAGAAATGCTGGAGTGCAATTCGAGCGTGGCGGACGTGAGGCCAAGGACTACGTCGAACACTTCCTCGACTCGTGTGAAGACCGAGCCTTGGAAGAACGTCTGTGCCACGTGCGGGTCAAGAATATTCACGAATTGGAAGAGATGATCAATGATATTCTCAGGCGTCGCGAGCGGAAGAAAGGGCGCGAATCTTCGCCGAGATGATGGTCGACGTCGCGAGTACGGACGCTCCGAGGATTTGCGTAACACTTTCCGACGTGACCGAGACGATGGTCGCCGTCGGGACGACAACCGACGTCGGGAAGGCCAGGACGATCGGCAATATCGACCGAGGGCTACGCTCGCGGAGGCACTAACGGATATGGTCGCCACCTTGAACGTAAACGGCTGGGTCGACTCGCGAGGATGATCTACGGAGATGTCCAGTGGTGGTTATGATGACACCGAAGGATACGACCTGGAATATTACTCCAACAATGGCGACCGAGGTTCAGACTGGTACTCAGATGACGAGTATGCATCAGACGAGGAGCACGGCCGTGTGGCTGCCGCCAATGACTCGGAACGTCAGCCGAAGGAACCGACAATCGCCGACCGAGGGTTGGAAACAACTAATACACGCATGACCGAGACAACCGAGGCCAAGGTGGACGTGATGGCCGACGACAATACGGCCCATGCGCCGCCTGTGGTGGGATGACACACTCTGCACAATATTGTTTCAAGAGATGTAAGGTGTGCAAACAAGTCCACGATGATGGAAAATGCGAGGCATTCAACGAGCTAGCATCTCTTCTCAAGGCAAAGGTGGAGAAGAAAGACCTCTCACCGGAGCTTCGAGAACTGGTCTATGGGAGTCATTTAAACTAGGCAGTCCACCAACTGAAACTGGGTTGGTCCCAATTGGGCTGCCACAGTTAGCCGAGCCTACACTGGATGCGGATTATAGGTTTGCGTTCTCGGGGTCGTGCAAACGGCCTGATGACTCTAAAATGGATTATGTGAAAAGGACGGAAAATGGAGAGAGAGAGGTACAAGCCTCGCAGAGCATGAGGCGATATTGGGATGTGAGGGAACTACTACCGGTACAATTGCCGAGGCTTCAATCGCGAGCATGGTGGTGACCGAACATCAACCCCGAGACCTCGGTCAGACAACCAAGTTGCTGTCTAGAGAACGGATGGAGTGGTGGTCGTCTCAACGTTATGACAAGCGGAAGCGACTTTGAGCAATGGTGAATGGAGCAGTGGATGACTCACGAACGAGGACCCTGCTCGATACAGGAGCGAGTGTCAGTGTTATTTCTGCTTCCTACGCGGGAAACTGCGTGTACGTAAGGTCCCAGACCACGGTCGCAGTCTCGAGGTGAGGGAATTATCCCTGGAGTGATGGAAACCTGTCGCCGTGCACTCGTCAAAGTCACCCTCGGTTGGGAACGAGTATACGAATTCGAGCTGTGGATTATGGACCAGAGCGCTGGAGTTGACGTCGTCCTTGGTACGGATTTCATGATACCAGCCGGAGTGCGGTTGGATTTATTCCACGGTACGGCCCGGCTACTAGACGAGGTAATGGTGCCCCGGTGAAGACTCAGAGTGCCGACGATGCTCCGGTATATGGAAAGCAAGTGGTAGGCGGTCCAACCAAGGATTTGTCCGTCGCTGGTCGAGAGTGGCACGAGTTCAGCTTACCTCGACGACGCCCATCTCTGAATACCCATGAGGAGTGAGTCCGTCGAGTTGGGAATCTCGTGCCAACGAGGTTTCGTCGGGGGCAGCCAGAAATCGTCCGGCTGACTAACGTGTCACCGAAGGTTGCACATTGCACTAACCACGAATCGGTACTATTGTGGGTACCGCGAGGTGATCTCTCGCTGGAGCGCGGGTAAACGCGGTTGCGATCACCTAAGTACGACGAATGGCAAGTTTTAGCGTACGCCGAGTGCCGCGATGCCACTCGGCTGAAGCGTGAGGGTAAGCTTTACGAGCAATGGCTGCCCAGTCAACCGCACCTCTGATCAGTAGATAGCAACTAATTCCACACGTAAATGAATAAATCTAAAAAATGGACAAACCACCCAATAAGACTAGCATACATCACATGTATAACCAGGAGGGATACACCTAGCTGTTCAACAGAGATATGGCAACGAGGTGAGACTGCGCAAGCAGCAATTGTTGGTAGAATTAGTCGGCCATTGCCCGCTGACCGATTCGATTAGCAATATATATTGTGCTTTGCAACCAGTTTGGCCAGCTATATCGTGCAGTAGTTAGTGATCGTACTTAGCGCTAAATCATAGAGGCTTTGAATGGGGCTTTCCGAAGTCGTGTTTCATGCACTACAAGAGCAGAAAATGGCACGTCTAGAAAGTGCCAAAGCAAACACAAGTCGTGATAGGGCTGTTGGAACGCTTTCAGACCACACAGGCAAATTATGGGGAGTATGAAGCATGCACGAGTTACAGCAATTCGTACTTGAGTACGATTTATAGTTATCTCGTACAAGACAAGTCGTACGAATTACAATCGAAAGTGCCAAAAAGACTGCACAGCACAATAACACCTAATTGCTACGAATAATCCAGACCCATAGTAGGTTTTAACGAGTTTCTCTGAGTAGCCAAAATGGCGCCGAACCCGCAACGACGTGTCAAAGCAAATGATATATATATATTCCTAGTGGTGAGTCATCTGTGTCTCGTATCTCCCGGATCGACACTGAGATATTGTGACAACTGCCCCGATGAAGTAGTCGGGGTGCTTCATTGTCAAAATCATCTGCAGCCCGTGAGCCATTAACCCTAATAAGATAAAAGGCATAAAACGAAACTGGGGAAGCTCGCTTGGCATCAATTTTACAATTAGGCGTAGTCACAGGCGTGTATACAAATCACCGCATTAGCTCTACAACATGGCCCCTTGCCCATAATTCCATTATAGTTTGTTGTCATGTTCTACCGAAAAAAATGTCAGTACTAACATTTCGCAATTGGAGTTTGTCCTAACGTTTAGGTCGAAATCTGTGGAGCAAATGATAGAATCAAGTCAAAACAAGGCAAACCGGGATCTTGGTTTGTGTGCATAAGATTCCCCGCGCAACCTCAATCTGGCGTTGCTGGTGATCTTGGGGATCTCGTTGTAGGAGTCGTACGTGGTTGTGAGCATTGGCGGCAGGATGACTGGCGTTGCCGGTGCTACCGTACGTGACTGTGTGCACTAGGGAAGTGTACCTTGCTCTCGGTGCCCCGTACATGGTTGTGTGCATTGGCGGCAGTGTTATCGGCGTTGCTGGTACTCCTGTTCGTGATTGGGTGCGATAGGGAGCAGCGTGCTGTCGTTGTCTGCGGCAGCACGATGGACTCTCGAACCAGCCCCAGCGCTGCCGAGATACTGTCGTTGTTACCAATAAGCGCCAAGTTCTCCTCGCCGGGGACGGCCGTCTCGTACAGACCCAGCTGCAGATTCATTTTGACCACGCGGCGGGCCGACGATTTGTGGCGCTCGCGGAACTGCGTGATCTGCCCCAGCAACACCTTCGTGCTGTTGAAGTAGCTAGTGTCCTGCGCCACCATGCTCATACCCACGGATGCTGGCGAAAGACACGTACGCGGAGAAGCCCGGTGCCCGAAGGACCACACCAACATCCAGCTGACGTACAACTACCCCGTAACGAGAATTTTCCAGACGCAGGAGTTCAGAAGGATTTCGGCACGGGTCTCAGCCACACCGAGTTCTCCTACTTGGAGGTGCGTCTCGGCCGCAGCATCGTCGAGCACTCGTACTCTTGAGTGAAGAGTCTTCCCTCCATCATTCTTCGGAGCAAGCTAAGCAGGATTCTGATGGAAGATTGGTGGGATAGATTGAAGAGGTTTTGAGGAGTTGGATGATGCCGAAAGCTCGAAGTTGTTTGTGCTACACGCACTCAGAAATGGAGAAGGCGTTGTCATTTATCCGCACTAGAAGCAGCGAGGTGGATCGATCTCTGGGCGTTCTGCCAACATTGTTCGAGATCGAGAGGGCGATCACACTCGCCTAATTGCTGACTACTTCGCACCAAATCCCGTCTACGACACCAGGATCTTTTGGCTGCGTTTTCGCATGCCCCTGTCATATTTGACAGGATCCGCGAATGTGTGCTCGAGACGGATGATTTTATTGTGCAGAAGAACGATGCCCTTGGAGTACTCGGCTCTCCTCTCACCATAAGGTCACCACAGGGTTGCGCATGTGTTGCTATGGCGTCGCTGCAGACTCGACGGACGAGTATCTCCGCCTTGCTGAAAGTACGGCTTTGGAGAGCTTAAACGTTTTCAATCGCTCTGATCGAGCGACTCCGGGATGCATACTTACGAGACCCGACGGAAGGTGATATTCGTCGGCATGTAGATTCGAACGCAAGACGTGGGTCCCCGGTATGTTCGGCTCTCTAGATTGTACGCACTGGGTCCGGAAAAATTGTCCGATACGATGACAAGGTATGTATCAGAACCGGAATAGTAACCCCTCTGTCATCATGGAGGCGGTGGCAACGAATGATCTATGGATTTAGCATCACGATATGGGCATTCCAGGATCGAACAATGACATCAATCTTTGATCGATCGCCTCTTATTGTAATTTGGTTGAGTGGGTATGCCCCGGCTTAGAGTTTACATTGAATGGCCGTGACTTGAAGATGCGTTATTTACTCACAGACGGGATCGATCCGAATTGGTCCGTCTTTGCCAAGACTGTAAGTGGTCCAGTTAGGAAAACATAGAAAAACTTTGCCACGATGCAGGAAGCAGTGTGCAAGAATGTGGACCGATGTTTTGATGTGTTAAAATCACTATTCAGTGTTCTATCACAACCCGGTAGGCTTGTGGGACGAAGCTATGATGATGACCGTGTGGAAAGCCTGTGTGATTCTGCTCAACATGGTGATGGAACACGGACATGATGATGAAAGTAATTATCTTGAAGATATCCGTGTGCATTAATCAAAGGGGATCTCACGTTTGATTCTCTGCTCATGAAATCGGCTTTGCTGCACAACCCGCACAACCACTCCGTGCTCCGAGAACATTTGGTTGAGGAGCTGTGGCAGTTTAAGATAGCAAACAGCTCGATTTGTTTTACATGCACCTTGTCAACTACGGTAAGTTTCGTTAAACTAGTTGTCGTTTTAGCCCTCGGCCTCCGAAGATCCGTCAGCATTGTCAGCATCCGCATCAATGACTCACGCAATTTTCAGCACTGCTTCGCGGCGGAGGCAAATGTACTCCAACGCGTCCGGCCCCAAGCCTTCGAGAGGGCGGTGAACAACATCAAGTGGTTGGCCTCCTCCATCGCGCGTACGCGTTTCTCGCTGACTCGAGCAATTCGATCGGTCGCAGAAGCCAGACGCTTTTTCACTCGCAGAGTAGCTTCCGTTTTTAGTGCAGCAGCTTTCGTTGCTTTATTTCCTGTGGTTCGCGAATTCGCGGCTAGCTTGCCTCCGACACAAACGCTGCTATACCACCGCTGCCACCTGAGGCTCGAAAAGTCTTCCACTTTGGCTCTGACGACAGAATCCTCCAGCAGTGCACGGACTTATTGCCCTTGACCCCTTTAGTTATGTGCGTCTTTTTGTACTACTGCTGGCCGTTCTGGAGCTCGTTGTGAAGGTCTTGGACAACGACCATTGGTCCGCAGAATTTTGCGACATCGTGCTGAACGATGCACCACTTGCACTCGAGCGAGCGCTGTGAGCGCAAGGCTGAGCCGGCGTCCCCGTGCGGCATTATAGGGCACGTCTAAATTCCCCAAAACGTTGATGACGTCTGGCTGGTACGTTTCTTCGAGTCAAAGATGAGGTGCAAGTACGAGTTATACAGCTGAGACTCTTCCTCGTCCGTGAAGTTTTCCTTGGCACGTAGCATGGCATTAGCGTGAAATGGTGGCCAGGAGATCGATAAAAACTAATGGCGAGTCGACTCAGTATTTTCGTCGGATTTTGCGAGCTGTTGCCAAATATAGCACCGGGAAATCATAGCGTTAAGAGATAGCATGGCCCGGTAGAAATTCAAATTACCGAACCCTTTGTAAAAGGGCAATAGAGAGGTAGATATCGTGGTGCGATGGAGATGCTCTTAGCGTTTCCTCTTCAAACTTCGTCAGTGTGCTTAGTATGCCTTAGCTTTATTTTGAGAGTAATTTCAGCTTCATCGGCAGAGGTGCAAATTAATAAAACAACTTGACCAGAGGCATTATCCTGGTGAGATCCTCTGTTAATATTAACCAACTATATGTCTGCCGAACAATTTGACCAAAACGATGCATAATGCCATTTCAGGTCATTTCTAAAAATATTGAATGTAGTCACCGGAATGTAATCCCAAAACGAGGCATTATAGTATACATATATTAAAGTATACATCGAAATATATGGGTAACAAAGGGGCTTGCCATACCCACTCACCCGGCGTCTTGTTGTAACAGTTTAATCCACCTGCTTCGGTGCTTGTCCGTTCCAATTGCTGTGCAAGATGTGAAAACCTGGAGCATGAATAACTTAGCCCAGAATTTCCGGACAGGGAGGGCATGCATAAGTCTATACCTCATGCTTGAGAGATCTGTTCAATGTTCTGTTGTCTGGATCTACACTGTGGACCCATACTTGATTCGGCCACACTGGGTGAATCCGATTCCTAGAGGCTCTCGATGTATTCTAGTAGAGCAAGGCCCAGTTATTTTGGCTCCAGTGATGACTCTGTAGACGGTTGTTACTTTAAGTGATTTTTATGCATCGACTTGATAACACGCGGTGGACGAATACAAACCAAAACCTGAAGCAGCTTTGAGATCAGACATCCTGTTGATCTGGGTTACGTTTACTGTGCACGTCAGATATTTGCTAACGAACCATACGTTTGGAAGAATACTCAAGCGTTTTTGTCTCTATACGACACTGTACCGTTTTCATCCTGGTTAGTGAGCAAGTCATGTGCCTTGCAACTGTTTTCGACCCCCTCCCTTCCATTTCTATCTTCAACTTGATATTATTGCCTTCGTTGAAAGTGCAATATTTGTTAAGAATTATCTCTCCTGTGTTGTCGTGAAAACGTGAGTCAGAGATATATGTGAGACTCCATTTTTATTTGTCTATGTCCCACACGTTCGAATACTTTCGCTTTTTATCTAACCGTAAAAATAAAGTTCATTGGACACACTTCGAAAAATACAGCTTCTAAGAATTTACTAACATGTATACAAACAAAGTACAGACTCTAATAAACTCCATTAGATGTTGGTGTCAACTTAGTTAAGTCGAGTATTTAGGTGTTAAAAGGAGCAACAAATATGAATGGTTGATGGTGGTGTATGAGATCAAATATAACATTTCTGATAAATCCGTACTCGCAAATATTCAGGTCTCGGGAATTAGTATATGTTATTAGAGATCGCAAGGGTTATGCTGCGAACTGACTCATCACCATAGCTGATCCGGATGTGGAAAATGTATTACTCTGGTGAGGCTTTCATTGTAGTTAGGAAGCTTGTTAAGAGGAAGCATAATCGCAAAAGTTAAATCACTCTTAAGTAGGGTTAGGTGAAACGTTTGCCGACTTATTTTCTGGAATGATCCGGAATGAATGGGTCTTACACTGTAATGGTCCATACAAAAAAATAACAAAGGGAGCAATTACAGGATAAGCTAAGGTTAGACCGGACTATATGAAACCAGTGAGTAGTGACCCTGCAACGTGGATGCTCGAGTGCATTAACGCTGGTGCAGGTTCCGGAACAGGGATGTACGTTGCTGAGCACTTCTTGAAAAGCAATATGATGGCGTTGATGGACAAGGATCTCAACAAAGATGGCGTTCTTGTTCATCCATTATGTGCTAGGCCAACGACTACTGTACACACATTCAATGGCGCAAACCTAACACTGCATTTGTCCCGTTCAGCACCGAAGCGTAAGGTGGCTCCCCTGTCTAGGAAGTAACGCTCACGTCTCGCCTTCACTCAGCACCCTGGCGAACACACAGTCGATGATCTTGGTGTCCAGTGCGCCGGCCGTGTCCTGCCGATGTCGGCTACGTGTAGCAGCATGTCCTCCGGCTTGAGGTCACGTGCATGACTTCGCGCTCGTGCACGTGCTGCAGGCACGCGTTTTGGAATACGTTGTCCACGGTGGCGTCGAAGAGCACTCTTTCCTCCAGCAGCTCAATGATCAGGATCAGGTAGCTGTCGTCCTTGGAGGCCTGCTCGAGTTTGGCGATGTGGGGGTAGTCCACGCGCTGCAGCACGTCCACCTCGCGTCGCATCGAGGCGGTCAATATTAGTTGGCCCATGAACGGCGAGGGCAACAACCTGGACATCCTGCTGAGTATCTGGCGCCCGGCGGTCCCCGACTCGGCTGTCATCACGAGCGAGTTCGAGTCGTCCAGGCGCCGCGGCATGCAAGATCGCCACCATTTCGCTATGCAGCGCTTCCGCGTCATCATGGACGCCGTCTTGTCCGTCATCGTGCTGGCCGCCGCCAAGAACAGCATCCTCGACAACAGCGCGTCACCTCTCAGCAAACCCGTTCAGCGTAGTGTCGGCACTGGCGGCCGTGTACTGGTGGATCAAAAGTCCGGAGACGCCGCGATACGCCATGGACGTCCTTAAGGACACGGAGGAGAGCGCGCGCAGCCACGCTCAAGGTGCTCATCGGCTCTGCGGCCGTGTGATTCTTCCTGGACATCGGCTGCTACGGTACGTCGATGAACATGTCGGTGGTGCTGGAGATCATCGGCCACGGTAGCGCCGCTTCCACGGGCAACCAGAAGACCTACGACGACCTGTGGAACCTCTCGGTCGGCACGGCCATCATTAGCCTGGTCGGCACTGTGCCCGGTACAGGTTCACGGTCTTCTTCGTGGAGAAGTGGGGCCGCAAGCCCATCCAGTACATGGTAATCGCGCTGCTCACGCTTCTCTTCCTCTTCATGAACATCTTCTTCAATGATCTCAAGACGGACATCGTGGCCGCGTTCGTCGTTACGTACTCGTTCGCGCAGTTCTTCTTCGGCCCCAACCCACGGCGGTGCGCTCGACAGGTCACGGCATCTCCGCCACGTCGGGCAAGGTCAGCACCATCATCGCCGCGCAGATCTCACGGTGGTCGGATGTGATGGGCGAGGGGTTGGACACTTGGCTCGTCGGTGCTTGCTTTGCTTGGTTGTGTCTGCGCTCTAAATTTACGATCAGGGTGGTAAGGAGATTTTTATATTACGATGTTAGCCCTTACAAACGTCCGGAATGAATAATCCCGCGCTGATTGGCGGATTATTTTCCGGCGCGGCACTGTTGACTCTATTGCAGCTTTCGGACTGGCGTCCGGAATCTGCCAATTACTGTTGTAAAAGTACCGTAAAGTTCGGATTCAATGAGACAGTCGTAAAAAGGTCACTTGCTATATAAAAGTTTTCAGAATTCATTAGTTTTTACGATCGCAAAAGAAAATGCATACCATTTCTTACGGTTACTCATGAGACATGCTAGTCTGAAAGGGTTGAGAACACACAAATGTAATTTAGAAGTTTCTTGACATTCAAGCGTGACATACGACGGCCGGTGAAGATGCCAGCCGATTCATGCTAAGCGAGTTTTCACATGATTTCTCTTGTTGGACCAAGGAGGAGAAGTTCAACCAAAAAGGAGGCAAATACCGGCGAAGGGTTTCGTGGAGTTCCAAGTATTTAAATTCTCAGACCAAGCTTTATGTGTTTTCGGAGTTATTGTTACCGACAGCGACATCGTTAGTGCAGTTTCTCCGTTTTGCTGCTTCTCGACTGCAACGACCGAAATCTGGGTGGATGAAAATATGACGTTAAGAGTTGGTTGGTATCCTATCGATTAAGGTGTATATAGTCCCTGTACTAGCCGGCTGCTGTCGGATCCGTTGAAAAATGACAGCACACCGAGTGATTGAACGTGAGCGGGTCTAATTTCTTGTTTTGTTAATTTTTGTGATAAGCGACAACAAGGGTCGAATGTTGTCATCCAGGAACAGAATTCACATTTTAAAAACGGTCGACTGTAAGTAAGAGACTGATTTTCTTTTTGGGCATCTCTATGTCGCTGATGGCCCCACGGGGAGCAACACTACGAACACAACACCGAATCGTAGGTATAGCCAACTCATCTTCGTACACACGCCAAGCAGTCTTCATATGATATTATTGTTGAATTGATCTAGCAGTTTTGGATCTGACCGCATAAAAGTCTCTGTTTCTCTGTCTTGGTACAGCGGCATTTCGTCAGATAATCAAGTACGAAAACAAGAAATACAAGAATTTTGTGTGAAGGAAGTGATGTGCATGTAGAAGAAAATGCAAGGGCATTTTGGGAGAAACAAGACTGGAAGAAGATCTTCCAAGGTAAAATGAATAGCTTGCGTTGAGCTGCCGTCTTGGTACGCAAGCAAGGTACCATCGTTAAATTTCGGCTAACTGTTGACTATCGCTTTGTAAAAGTTCGCACCGTTCTAATTTTGTATCCATGGCCTAGCGTTTTGCAGCAATAAATAGTTCGTCGCTCGATATTTTGGATGAGTTCTAGCAGCATTGAATAACCAGGTAATGGTGCTCTCCATGACCGAATATTGTGTTTATCGCCTCATGCTGTGTTTAAACTTGATTTCAAGGTTTGCATTCATGTTGGTACGTGCTGGACGCCTAGACGATCTTACACACGGCATAATGTTCTTAGTAGTTCAAGTTGACACATGACCATCACTTACTCGACCCGCAGACGTACAAATGACTACGGCTGCCACGCACGGAGGAGTGATCAAATTGGTGAAAGGTTTTCCGTGACTGGCCCTCGGCTTCTCGCGGTGCTGGGTCTACAAACGTTATGTGTAGCAGTTCCGTCACAATGGGTCGTGAAACCGACGCCGTATGCGATCAGTTGGCATCGATGTTGCAAGACCGCTCCCTGTGATGCACTTAGGAAACCGGTATGTTGAAGCCACCGTAAGCCCACAAATACTACGGCTCTTGTAGTGGCAATTATGGCTGTGCACAGTGGAAACGAACACACACCGAAGGCGATCGCACAAATTTTGAGTAACAATATTGTACATGTGTACTGCCCAATCCATTAAATACGATGGATAGCGCCACGAAGTTTGAAAGTAACACAACGGCCGAGTTGCTGGTGCATCTAGAAGTCAACATATATACCATATCGGCCGAATTCCCTAGGATTAGTTGAGCTCTTCGCCTCTTTCATTCATCGAAAGCTATGGTTAGCCTGTACGTCCTCATTGATTAGACCGATTGGGGCGGCTTCTTACCCAACGTACTGCAATCATCAAATTCTTCGTAGCATCACTATGTGATAGCAAAAGTAGGTGGTCTGAAAAATATGCTATGCGTGCCCCGAATATGACAGCGCTTCAATGTTATGAGGCACTAGAAAATCAACAGTACAATCTTTCAGGGATAAGCATATTGCTTTCTATTTTGTGCTTGGGCTGCACCAGATGAGTCTTCGTCAGGTTTGCTAATAGCGAAGCCTTGTCACCGCGTAGTCAATAGACTACTGTGTTTGAGACTACAAGGCTCTCGTTCTGTTCTTGAACGCGTTGTAGAAGGTGAGATGACCGTCACGTAGTTGTCAATGACGAGCGATTAAGGGACTTTGATAGTAATAAACAAGACCGATAGTATATAAATGCGGTATACAGTTATAAGTCTACGTGAAATATCGATAAGATATTCACAAAAAATGATGCCTTGTCCTGGTAGCAGTTCACTAGAGTCCAACATGATCCAAATAACTGCTGAAGGAGGGTTCATTCAACAGAGTACATTGTTTAGACTATTGCGGTTACTTGATCATAATTACGTCAACGTGTGTTGCCGTTGTATTTAAACAAAAAGCTTCAATACAAATGGGAAATTGTTTGTATTTAAAATCAGGAGTTAATTTTTCGGTTCAAATGTGAAACACACATACATACATACATACATACATACATACATACATACATACATACATACATACATACATACATACATACATACGTTGAATGATCCAGTACATTATTGACGTTCAGCGTAGCATCATTGCAACATTCTTGTTAACCCTTTCATAAATAAGAGGTGCATCAAACCTCCCGTGGCGGACTTTACGGAAGGGCAACGGTAGTATTTTACTTAAGAGGGCTTTTCGCCCCTATAGAAGGATCAGAGTCACAATTATAGGACCAGTGGTGATCGTGTGGCATGAACCATACAGGACACGATTTGAATAAGATCTGCAATATTACCGTGGCTTATAAAAGGGTATATTTCGCCGCACATTTGCATTTGCATTCGTTTTGTATAGTTTAGTCCTGATAACTCTAGTAGGGAAGTTCAGGAAAGGTGAAAGTCTAACATTTTTGAAACGTTTTATTCAATATTTTTATTTAGCTCTTTTATTACCAAAAGGAAAGGATGCCTGGCCATATAGGAATGACGCGATTTTCCCGTCATATTTGGAGCAGACAACGAACTGCCACCAATGCCCCAGCCAAGAGCCAAGCAAATACCTCCGTAGCTTACAGAGTCGTTTCATTATTATGTCTCGTGCAGTACAGATAGTACGGAGAAGACACATGCTGCCGCATGGACTTGAGACTTACCTCTGAAACTCCATGCAGGTCTGAATCCATTGCATCAACCAAGAGAAGTACGACTTCGCTTGGATGATGCAATGGCTTCAGACCTGCATGGAGTTTCAGAGGTAACTAAGAGAAGTACGACTTCGCTTGGATGATGCAATGGCTTCAGACCTGCATGGAGTTTCAGAGGTAAGTCTCAAGTCCATGCGGCAGCATGTGTCATCCAAGAGAAGTCGTACTTCTCTTTGAAGTCGTACTTCTCTTGGATGTAGTCCGTTCAGTATGTAGAACAAACCACGTCCATTTCGCGGATTGGAAACAATTTGACGAAATCATCTACGTCTGAGCTCGATTGATAGCAATATTAAAAGACTTGACACAACGCGTTATCAATAGATTTATTTTCTTCAAATGGATAAGCAGACATTTACTCTGTCCTGTGATGGCACACACAACAAATGTCAAAATTGAACGTAGCCAACATATCTAGATCTGAAGACGGCTGTGACAGCTCCTGCGTCTGATTGCTGTCATATTCTATGATTCTTGATGCACTGCTGGTTGTCTACGGAGATTTCAAAGTTATCGACAGGAACGCCACTTTCAAGTCATGGGGAGCAAATGTACTCTAGTCTGGATGGCCTCGTTAAACCTCAATGCACCGTAGCATCTTGAAAAGTCGTGAACATCCAATTTTCAGTTGGATAAGTTGATGGAGCGACGACCGGTAGCACTGTTTGTTAGCGTCGTCGTGGAGAGCACGTCCAGCGTCAGAGCCTTCGGAGAGCGGCGGTGCAGAACACGAAGTCAGCTTCTCGACTGACAGAATTGAGGGGGGCGGTCAGCACCAATGTTTTTGTCGAGCAGCATCCTTGTCGATGATGGCTAGAATGACCTGCTGGTGAGAGGAGAACAAGGACCAGCATTAGTGCCATCGTCCAAAAGTATTTTACGGCCTGACGGCATCCACGTCTCGTCGGGAGTAGCGGCTTGGATGTCGACGGCAGGAATCAGAGCCATCATCGAGCTGCGGTGTGGAAAAGACCAGCAGTATTACGACCAAAAACGAGCAGAGCCAGGCCCGTTGAGAAAACATCTCGGTTTGAAATTCGTCGCGGATCAGCCAAAGCCGACGAGTGTGAAATTTGGAAATGACGTTAAAGCGATGTAGAGCGCTTCAGATGCGCAAAACCGACCCATCAAGGTGAATCATCCGTATTTACTATGATTCCGTCAATCAGATCCATGCTGGGAATAACTGAAGATTAGCGATTGCACCTTGTACTCGAAGATACCGTTGGGAAGGAAGTGTATGGGCGGAACACGTGAAAGTAAGGACTGAGGAGAAACGTGACAAATGTTGCACAGAGAGTACTGGGACTTGATGTCGGTATCAACCCGGCGTGACGCGTTGAAAATGAGAGGCGATACATGCAAGCCCCCTAATCTGTACATGCAAGCCCCCTGCCCCAAAGATAGCACGGATGCGGCCGAATATATGCTGACGAATCCAGCCTGGATTTAGCATATCCAACATGTAAAAACAATCGATCCCCCGTGCAGTCTCATGGTTGGTATACATCTCTCCACGCTGCTGAACGCTGAGCAGGACCCGGAGCCGAACTGTGGACCTGCGGCTGCATCAGAATCGCCACACGAGAGCCTACCAAATTGGGGACTTGCGTGCCACGTTTGCTTCACCAGGAGCGGCTCAATCAGCGGCGAATGAATTTGCAGCGAGGCATGGCTACGCTGTTGTTCGGTGTTATACAAAATACGACAAAACAAACGAAACGTGACGAAGACGAATAGTCCTCGCGTGTGATAGTCACGGCAAGCGATGGCAGTATGGTGGCCGGGGAGCACGGATCCGCGAGAACGTAAATTGTCTGAAGTGTGGCTGCAAGATGCGACTACATCTTGTGCGTGGGTAGGCGTAGGTACAAGACGGTGTGGAGGAGCGTTGGAAAGTAGAGCAGCGCTAGTCAGCGAGTCAGCATAACCATCCGTCTTCGACCAGTCCTGCTGCTCACCCAATTTTGCGTCGAACATCTCGAACGGAGGAGGTGCGGTGAACTATTGCTACGGATGCCGAAACGGGTACGCGTACTTTGCAGACGTTAGCCCGGCTGGCATTGGAGGTTCCCGGTATTATAATCACGGCGACGGATGCGTCCTACGAGAGGAAGCGCTATCTCAAGCAAGTTCTCGGGGTAAAACACGGATCGAGTATTTGTTGGACAGACTCCAAGGTCCATATTTTGTCCGAGTTTGGACGGATGACACCAATCGACTTACACATTTTTCGCCTACAATGACGCGATATATATATATACCGAGAGAACCTGATAGTCTGCACTTATCGCACGAACTGGTTTGACATGCCATTGCTGAACATGGTTAGGATCAGCGGCATGAATTCGATTATTCATGTTGCACAAGCGTTTATGCGTTCCGCGAAAAGGCCAGACTACGTGTGGGCTTCGACGCAGTTGTGCGAGCTGATACAGGAGAGGAACATGCAGCGACCCCAGTTTTTCAGTGACCGAGACCTGGCGTTGCTGACCGCTCTGGAAAAGGTTTTCCCTAGAGTCCCGTCGCTTCTGTCCTTGTGGCATATTTCCAAGGATGTACAAAGTCATGCACGCAAAACGGACTTCCACAGGAATAAGGCCCAGAGCTGTCTGGGCCTAGTGCGCCGAAGTACCGGGATACAGCAGGCATCGAAATTTTTGCGGTGCATTTTATCGCTTAGTGGACGCTACATCGGAGTACGAGCACAAGTTCAGACGACGGGAACTCCACCTGCTCTCGCCATCCAATCAGCGTACGTAGATGGCGTGTGGTTGGATATCTGGGGGTGAGGTGCTGGACGGACTGCGTCGTTCATTTTGGCGTGCAAGCTACGTCGAGAGCAGAGGGGTACCACGCGACGTTACAGAATTGGCTGTGCTGCTCGAACGGAGATTTCTTATCCAAACACCGGTGGACTTTAAGTGTATCAGCTTACCACACGGCTAAACCGAATGACGGAGTGAAAGTTCCCGTCAAACTGGAACATTGGCTCTTTAGAGACGTCGTGGGCGCCGTGCACAAGTACGCTCTGCTAAAATGCGCACATATTCACTCGAACATCGACCTGATGGCACGTCCTTGCTCCGGAACGTTTTCCTTCTCAACTGGTCTACCGTGTGCCCACGTACTTTATTAAACAGTAGTTTCGGGACTACCATTAAGCCTGAGCGATTTTCACTATCACTGGTAGATGGATAGAGCGCAAGCTCCGGCCCCACAACCTACTTGAGTACTAGATCACCGATACGGCAACGGCGGGCCCATCGACGCAATCGCAGAAGGCGGTGGAATTCGAGGCACACGTCACACACCGTCCGGATTCGAACTCAGTTTTGAGAAAAGCCCCGCTCGCAAAAAATCACTACCGGAAGCTGAAGACGCTGCGCCACAAGCAAATTTGCATGCGCCAAAAGATGCTATGCCAAAGTTGCAAAACAATGATAGCTTGTTTCTGCCGGAGGTTGCATTTTGGTTTGTTATCCCTACATTATTGACACTTACAAAAGCATTATGTCTTCATTTGCATCGTTGGTCGTGGGGACGGTCGCTTGGATCAGTTGCGACGTTGTCGCTTTGCTCGATCCAGCTTTTCAGAGAAGCAGTAGCTAGAGGTAGCACTGTCTGCCTGGGAGCACTCTTTGTTTCAACGGTTGACGCGTTTTTGCCAGTGGACAGATTGCTCGCGGTACGCGCACCGAGCCGTTCCGCGCCCATGTACTGACGTACATGTTCAATTGCGTCCATATGGGCATTGGCAATGCCAGAATTCAGTGATTAAGCGCGCGTGACGCTACCCACGCTACTGCGAATACGAAAGTAGGTTTTTCTTGAGCCAGTATCCACGAGGGTGCTCGAGTAGGTTGCCACTGCGTCTGGCAAAGCGCTTAATCATGACAGTATCAGGAAGAAGTTCGACACTATCCAACCACAGTGGCCACTGGTCGTCATCTTCTGCGACTTTAACACCCGCGCAACGCGATATACCCGTACATCACACGACACTAATTGCATCGAGTAGTACTCGATGTACTCGCCAGCGATAAGTATCTCGAACGGCAACTTAGACGCCGGCAGACTCCCATGTGACTTTCCTAGCTTGCCAACTCGGTTTATAAGCCCCGTAGTTTGTCCAGACCTTCGGATCTAACCTCCACCTCCATTAAGCGCGTTGAGATCTTTGCGCTCTGCTCCGTGCCTGCGCGTACACAAGTGCTCGTCGGGGCGTCGAAGGATCACTTGTGATGGACGCTTTGATATGGGAGCTTGCATGTACAGATTAGAGGGCTTGTAAATATCGCCTCCCGTTGATGGGAATCATCGTCAACACCAGCTTAGGGGTATGAAATATATACCGGGAGGAAGAAACATCTTATGTTTAGTATGTGCTTTATTTTAATTTTTGCTCTCTCATTGCGATGGCGTATTTTCCAATGTCATGGACCGGCAGTCGTTTTGCTTGATCGAGGCCAACTTGATTTAGACCGGAAGACAAACTGGAGTCAAGTACGCACGGAAATGTAATCAACCGCAGGAAAACATGCTCAAAATGTTTGCGTTTGGTAAAGATTCGAACCGTCTTTCGAGGCGTTTTTCAAAGTCTGCACCCCGCCATCTTTACGGCCTCCGAGTCGAAAAAGCATTGCAACCTCAGTCAGCAACGCTAATATTCACTATCAAGTTCCATCACTATGTACAATAATTTCACCGGAGCAACGTTTGCAAACTGACTGCTGTGCGGAGTGTTCACGCTGGCGAGGTTACCCACGCCGGAGTACTTAAAATTCTATCCGCATGCCCGATGGGCGTCGACAGCTAGGAAAACATTCCAACGTAGCGGTACCTCCACAAAGGGGGCGTATAGATGGATTGGATATATAATCTAAGAGTGTTTTGGTGATTGTTAACACTTTTCAAGAGTATTCGTGTAATAACACTAAATGCTATAATTAGAGTAGGTGGATTGAGAAATTGATTATAGATATTTTAACGGTCGTTCTGTTGAACCGCTAGCATTTGCACAACGGCCATTCTAACGAACCGCTAACATTTCCACGACGTTCTTGAATTAAAGCGTACAAGAAGGGTTCTTTATGTCGAGGACAGCAATGACACCTCGTACTAACTAGAAGGTAATAATTACTATATGTTGTGAATTTTCAACCTTATATGTTGGTACCTGTGGATACATCTTCTAAAACAATCACTGTTGTCATATTATCTGTTGCGTGGAGCAGTGCAAAAGGTAAATAAACAACCGGCTTACAGCGCTGGATGTCGGTAAATGTTTACAAGCATAGCACGTTTGACAACGCTGTTGTCGTCAAGGCCAAGTTAATTATACGCATTGAAAAACGCCCAATCACACTAAAATTGATTTGACAAGATCTTGGAAGGCTGGGTAGAGTAGCGAAGGTGACTCACAGCTTACTAAAGTCATGTGCGCGTTTGAAACATGAAAACTCGCCTATTTGGTAAACTTTATATCTATGTGGACAAACCTCACTCTCCATTCGTTCACACAACTATATACTTACATCTCCTCTCGTTACAAGTTGACCTTCGAAGTTCGAGTAAACATTATTAAAAAGGCTTGGCGCACCTCTATTGTTAAGCTGCCGATGTATTGCTTCTAAAACCACATCCTAGTTGAACGAGTTCCAACAAATCCTGCGATACTGGGCCTCGACTAAGCAGCTCAACTAGGACTCGTGGACGACTAGGTGGCCTTATCATGAGTATCCTTTCTCAGCTTGTTGCTGGCAGTGATACGCGAGCATACCCATCGGTGTTACATCCATCTACCCGTACATTTAATACGCCACGGCAAAGATCATACAACACCACAATGACTCCAATCATTGTCTCGGATAAAAACTGCAATGCCACGTCTCTCACTAAATACCAGATTCGGTAGCGCTTCGACAAACTCCAGTAACCGCAATCGCCAGAGGTCGTAGTACTTCGCTCAACAACAACAACCTACTTGCCAGAGGCCAAATCCTTCAGTATTCGATCTGAAGGAGGCATTTCTATCCTTAGCGGTGTATAGTCCTTAATATGTATTAAGGAACATACTTCATAAAACCGTTGCAAGTGCAGCGTAATGTGTCGCGAATTTGCTCGATCTGCTCGTGGACGATAAACACAATCAAGGATTGTGTTTCGTTTGCATTCGTAACTATTGTAGTGATCGTAAGGGTTCCAGTTTCCAGGTCGACTAGCCTGTGTATTTCATTGATCATGTCATCCGATACTAGCCGAAAATAAGAGAAATTTAAGCCAATATCCTGAACCGATGTCCGGCGTTTTACACCCCTACCAGTGAATCTAATTTTATTCGGTCAGCAATCAGATCAAATACATTTTCAAGAGACTTACGTTGTCGTTCGCTGAACAGTATCTCGGGAACAAGCACTTTTTGGGTACATCATGGTAGTCTTTGGTGTTGCAAATTATATCGTCGGCACAGCTAGCTTCCAGCTTCTCTGCCTGCCCGTACGCGATTGTAATGCAATCCCAGCAATGATTGCTGCACTTGGCGTGGGAAATGCTAGCCTAAGCATCTTTATTCTTCGATAAATCACACAACCTCCAACCGAATTGGCTAGACATTCTTTTCATCAGATATAATGTACGTCATACGTACCCTCGCATAAATGGTCTTGGCGGACGCTATCCGACGTTTCTCGGTGAAGCAGAAGTAATCGTGGTGGTGGTGTGGGGTGGGGGAGTGTAGGACATGTATCGTGAGTGTCGTTTTTAATGCTGTCACGGTCATTTTGGTTAATTATGATGAGGGGTTGGCGATCAATTTTAAGTCCATGTTTACCATCGGGGCGAAATATAAACTTCCTCCATCAAATCAGTATTTTGTTTCGCCTGATACATCATAACCACGAATAATTCGTGTTGACGTGGGTTAAAATTATCAGAGCGAGCGAGCCTTGTGAATCTGTCAGAATTGCGACACAACTAGTTGTTTGTAAAGTTGCTTCTTGACAATCCACCCATGTTGTGCTCTATCCTTTCTTAGCAGATGTTCGCAGCAAGAACGAATGTTCGCATCCGGCCAGACAGTTTCGATTGGATTTACTATCGTGCTGCAATGTTCGATTCTGGGTTCGCTTCAATGACGTCGATGACTAACAAGGACCTCACGTACGTAATAAGAGCGTCAAACGTTTTTATACATCGTAGAAATTAGTTGTATGTGTGCGCTCATACATATCAGTACTGATATGACATACAAGCTACGTATTCTCCGACAGGATTGGATTCACTTCAGCTTTTCAACAAATGCGTCCTCTTATAATCGTAAGGTGGTGACAGTAGGCGTGCAAGACAACTCGGTCCGTCGTGGAATCATATCGCGGTAATAAATGGTTTATCATACCCACGGCATGACGCTGTCATTACCGGATGGTATAAAGGTTGTTTTGGGATAGCCTGCATGTTTTCAGTGTAGATTTTATATCCGATGTAATCGACAGCAAACCGGCTTATCTTTGGGTACAGCGTCACTCCACTGGCTAAACGCCTCGTGAATACGTTTCTCAGATACTCCAAATGCTCCTCCAATGCCATCGAAAGTACCAGAATGATATCCTGTTATTCTCACGCCAAATTCAAGTTGGCGAGACGTTCATCCATGGCTTCCTAAAATTCGATCGGGTGCTCTTGGGACGCCCATTAAAATATATTGAAGACAAACTTCCGAAGTTGAAAACGATCGCGGTTTGTCTTCTGCTCTGACGTCGAGTAGTTGCCCGTGGTACATGAAAACCCGAGATGGCCTTCGGTTTGGTAGGGATTTATGGAATTACGAGCATATAATAGTAGTTTCTAGCCAGATCCAATTGAAACCGCGAAAGTCTAATGTCAAGGAACCGCCCCCTTTACTGAAGGATCCCACGGTGACGACGTATCTGGTTACTGACTTCAAGTTAGAGATGTCTCCGAGTCTACTTCGTTGCCGCTTCGTAATATGTACTTGCGATTCGAAATGTTCAGGCGACCAACGGTTTACCTCTTTGTCGAACCAAGAGTGCATCCGGCCAGCGTTTCAATGCTCTTAACTGTCTCGAAAAATGTTCTGCGTCTTCCTCGAGAAGTATCAATAGCTCTGCTCGCTGGGCCAAAATCAGCCAATCGCCAGCAAACATCTTCTCCAGAGTCAACTTTGTAGCTTCACCAATGTTCACTTCAAATCTACACTACATGTCACTGATAGGACTATTGTCTGACGTCGGGTGGGTTTCTGCCGAGTGTAATTTCGTCAATATTGCATCTGGTGCTTCCCTACTGTTATTGTTCGTGCAGTTTTCCTCTTTGTTGAGGTAACACCTCATACTCTCGCTCGTTTTGCTAAATAGACACCGGCGGGCTTCGTCAGACAGAAGATCTTAGGTGCGTGAAAGTCGGTGGTACAGTATGTTGGCATACCGGATTGATACTGTATACACGAACTACGCCAACTTGCTGGACGGTTTCATTCTTACCATGTTTAAATAATTGCACCATACACAACATCGTTCAAAACACTTCATTGTACTCACACACAACCAACCTTTTTCTCTTGTTGTAATTCGTCCATATGTAAGCTTGAACACATTAATGATGCAAGGCGTAATATTTTAAGTATACTGAGCGTAAGTGAAAAACAATTATCAGGCACCAAAAGATTGAATGTGATTTGTTAACCATTTTGCGGGACAAGGGCGCGTTTCCCGCCCTTTAAGCCCTTTCCCAAAACACCGTAGAAAACACCCTCTTAAAAGGGTGCAAAATGAGCCCTTTAAGCATAAGTTCAGCTTACTATGCACCAGGTCTCTCTCGCTGCATTCCATTACGTCGCTCTGGGGACAAATGAGTAAAAAATTTAACCGCGACAGTTTTGAACCAGTTTATGCACGATAAAGTCGCTCAGATAAAAATGCCAGAAACGCTTACTACCGGTTCGCTACTGTTATACCGATATATTTGCCACATAACGCAAAAAGGAACACGCATGAATGGTCCATATCCATACGATCGGCAAATGCAGACGTTTCGCGCAGAATCTTCGTTGAACTCACAAATTTCGGACTTGTGGTGTTTTGTAGGACGCGAGGGGTACTGAGTATGTCCGGCAGCACTGGCAGAGTGACGAAGCGTGGTAAGGAGGCGCCAGAAGTGGAGAGGTGCTGATGAATGGTTGTGATATACATATATTGACAGAGTCGCATTATGTTCTAAATATGCCGATGCGTGCAAACGCTAGCACAGTGAAAGGTTCGGACCCGAGCGACGTGGCAGTTGCGGCAGCAGTAACAAAACCGTGAAGCGCGCCGAGGTAAAGGCCAGACAGACAGCAGTGAGTTTAAACCTGACAATACACGAACATTACAATTCTGAAGCTTGTTTCTCACGACTATATTGAACATTATTGCTCGCTAGTCGGTACTACGCACGCAAAAAGCTATGGGGGTGGTGTATTGAAGAGGAGCAAGAAGAAGGTGGGTGGCTTTCGGTGTAAAGACGTCCCTCCCAAAATTGAGCCCTTCTTAATTGATATGAAATGATAAGTGATCAGGTTTTTCAATTTTGGCATCTCCCGTTTGCGGTAATAGAAGTGTTCGATATTAAAGTAGAACACGTGATAATCCCTCTCAGTACTGATAAGTGATTGCATTATGCAAGCAGATATCGGCTATATTAGACAGATTTAAAGTGGTGTGTGATAGCTTGCTGTTTCCTGGATGCGATCGACTTCACTCGTAGCTTCAGAAGCCGGCGAGACAGGCAGCGGCGAGTGGGAACTAAGTCATCATTGTCGCTCTCATTCGCTGCGAAGTACCGCAGAATCAAATTGGCAGCTTTAGTAAACTCCCGGTCGGTTGGTGCTGCTACCAGAAGCACTTCATCTTGTTCGCTGCAGTAGTCGGGATCTAGGCCTGTGGTCCGAGCGCAGCAGAACTAGACAACGTTGTCGTTGCAGTAGTCATAGTGAACTGCATTCTCATCAGCCGGGCAGAGCAATATGTCAATTGAAATCTTGGACGAGAGCTTTAGCAAGCGCATGCAGCCTAGAATCTGCTCGACCGATTCCACTTCTGCAACCTGGACAGCCCTTGGGTACGGACGAGCAATGGGAGCTGTCCAATATCAATTCGCAGTGTCTCCAGCAGTTCACTACCGCTGAGCGAGGGACTTCTTCCCAGGCTTGCTGCACCCATCGCATCGCCTGCAAAACATCTACCTTGTACCAGTCACGCTGAGCTTGCTCAGCAGCTCTACAGCGTGAGCCAGGTGCAGTCATCTGTAATGTGCCTTAAAACAGCGAATTACGCCTGTATCCAGCGGCTGTAATACCGGGCGGGAGGACAATAATTTCCACGTTCGACAATCGAAACGCCACATGCGAAGAAGCGTTATCGACTAGCAAAAGAATGTGACGGTCCTGGCAGATCATCTTCGTGTTTAGACTTATCGTCCAGTCCCGAAACACAGCAGTGGTCATCCATGCCTTCTTGTTCGAGTAGTAATAGCGAAATCCCAAGATAGGTTTTCTTTCGAAAAGCACGTGGTTTCTTCGCCTTTCACATAATAAGTGGTTCCGTCATATCTGTCCCCGTCATATTAATCATCAGGCCGATCGTTAACTTAGACTTGTCCTGTTTCACCCCACCAGTGTTGCCCTCCTTCCGACCGATCGTCTTCGTTGGCGCGCGTCGGTAGAACAGTCCAGTCTCGTCGAAATTGTAAACGTCGTCAGGTGCATACTCATCGATCTTAGTAAGAATCACCGGTAGCTCTCGAGTCACGGCAGCAAGGTTGGCGGACGCGGCCTCGACAAGAAGGCTTATCGACTTGAAATCATGACGGCTCTTGAACGTCGCAAGCCAGCCGTTTGAGAACTTGGGGGCTTCATCTCGCTCGCTATAACCCCACTCTGCTGCATTTTAGTGAAGAGATTACGGGTTTTTGCTTGAATGAGAGTGTTTGAAACGGGGACACGGTTCACCTCACCCAGGGCTTCAGAGCATCGTCGAGGGCTGGATTCGTGCGGTGTGGTTCGTTTTGCGGTCGTCTCCCACCACGACATCAAGGATATGAGACTTTCGCTTAAGCAGACCAGAAATTGTATCCTGCGCTGGGGCCTTTGTCAGAGGAACGTGAACGCGACACCACTCTCTCAGCTGATTTTGCGTGAGCTTCGGCTCGCGGATATGCTTTTCGACCAGCAACCGCTTCTCTTTTGGATGAGGTTGACTGTACGAAGCGTGGGCGTTTTGGAGGGCGTGTCGACGTGCTTGTGAGAGGAACCCGTGCGGGGAATGGGGGTTGGAGTGGGTGGCCGTTCGTCGCTCCCTTGTGAAATTGATATTTTGGCAAAAATGATAACTGATCGAGTTCGATTTTCGTTGCATAAACTTGCCGATTGCGCTGCAATTCGTACCGTAACCTTACACTTGTAGAGCATTAAGCACGTGAACCTGGTCTCTGGTGTTCTCCCGTGATACTCATTGGTGGGAGGGACGTCTGTAAATAAAAATCGAGTTGGTTTTTTATGCTAAGCTGGATGGTAATGGTACAAGGTTTGTGGGATCGTGGTGTGTTTCAACCATTTCGTGGCAAAATGCCGCGTTTTTCGTGTTTCAGTTAAGTACGAGAGTGTACCCATGTAAAATGCAGCAAAATTCTTCGTTTTTCGATTTAGGTACGATTTCGACGGGACACTTGAAACATAAACTACACAATCAGATTCAAATGGAAGATTTGACGCCGCCTTTTCGCAGCCCTAAACACAGCAAAATGCTCCGTTTTACATGTAAAAGACTCAAGTTTATATACCATAGTATACACAAGTGGATCACGAAAGGGTTAACATAGCTTTGTCTTTTTTAGTAGCGACGTTCCTTCAGCTAATGTCTTGACAGTCAGTAGTGCAGACGAACGCTTTGGAAGATGGAATGTGGAAATAAAAAATACGTTTGGTTTGTTTGACGTAGGCGATGGCAAAAGCAAGGCTGATTCAAGCTAGAGCTCCGTTCAGGCGCCCGAAAGCTTGCGTACTTCATCGCTAGCGGGAAGTGACCCATGGTACGTGGTTGAAGATTCGTGTCCACCTGAATTATTGAAACTTGAAGCAAAAACGCCTTGTGACCGAGAGAGTAAAACCGCCGGCGAGCGGGCCGAAATAGAAGAAGTCGATAATTACATTGGTTTTCCCACGCCTCGTATGGCGTATGGTACATGGCCTGTTGTCAACACAGCCATCGATGACTACGAGAAGACAACCAAGACCACAATCGAGTTCGAACGAGCGAATCGGTAGACGACTCCAACGAGTATGTTTTTGGAAGCATTTTTGCTGTGTATTGCTGACGTAGTTTGTGTCGACTTGAAACTAGATTATATTCCGATCGCCCCCATAAACATAGCCTTAAGCATCAGGACATATGGCTACATCAATAGCATCTACCAAACATCGCGATCAAATAACGACCACAACAAGAATTCTGGGTACATTTGTACTACTCCTCGTAGTCTTCGATGGCTGTGTTGAGAACAGGCCATGTACCATACGCCATACGAGGCGTGGTAAAACCAATGTAATTATCGACTTCTTCAATTTCGGCCCGCTCGCCGGCGGTTTTACTCTCTCGCGATTGTGAAAATTGGAGCAGATGTTGGCAAACATCTAAACTGGCGCATCGTCATCGAGATCGATTATCGGACCCATATTCATCCGACCACGGCTGGTACGTACGTGCGTGTTAAAGGTATTTCCAGGGATAGTCAGGCTGTCCAAACGGCTTCATGGCATGCCGATGCAAACGCAAAAAAGAAAATAGGGGTTTCGAGCAGACAACCTGGGTAAGCTTTTACCTCACAATAGTGTTACAAATGCTTACATTAAAAAATTGTTTGTAGACCCAACATTTACTATACAACAAACGAAAACTTATTACATGGACAACAACAAGTCGAGCCCGACGCAATGAGCTTCTCGCCACACTTATCAGGTCAAGGGAAATGATGTCATGCTCATCCAAGACCTGCTCGACGTTATGTGCGGTATCATCATTCAGACAGCAGCCCAGAAACTCTGTTTCGATCATTAGGACAGACGATGGCAACGCATTGGACACGCTCAACAAAAATTTGGGGTTTCACTTATGTAAGGAAATCGTGGTGTACGTGCATGCGTGCAAAGTTTTAAAGGCGTGATGTTGAGTCTTTCTGGTCGCGACAACGCCGTCCAGGCGTAGTGTTCCTGTGTTCGACTTTATGTCGTTCAACAAACAAGCGTGCACGTTGAAGACAATATTTGATTACTTCAAGAAAACGAACAAGAAGTTGAAGCAAGAAGAGTCATTTGTTATTGACAAGCATTTCATAGAATGGCGTGTGTTGGAAAGGGTTTTACCGAGAGCTACTGTTCTCCTTTGCCAATTCCATGTTGTCACCTACTGTTTTTGGCTGCTCTTCTTCATCCCGTTTCAAACAGGTGTGCTCCGACTTTGCTAGATTTTGTGAACGAAGTCACAGAAAGGATGTTAGAGCTTACTTGGACAAAAATCGGAAGAGCTGTGTGCCGATGTGGTCAAATTTTGAGAGGAGTAATTGTTTTAGAGAGGGGAATCCGATGACGAACCGCATTGAATCGAATTGGCATCAACTGAAGTTGGTGCTTGGGAAACGGACTAGTGTCGACAAGACAGTATATATGCTCCTTCAGCACCAGGCCCATGTACCAGATAGCGCACAGTTTACACAGCTCGCGTTCACCCGATAGCGTTCCCTCTTATCTCTGCAACATTTCGGGTGAAATGACTGACTACGTGCTAGCCAAGGCTCGCAGGCGGCTAGTTTTATTTGTCATTCATGGGTTGAAAATGACAGTGCAAATAGTTTCAAAGTACGTGATGTGCACCAAGTACAGCAGCTTCAATGGGGATAATGAGCCGTGCTCCATTAAACCCGCTATTGCAGACAAACGGGCGGTCATTACACCGAACTAGCCACAAGGTGGATATGGTGTGCTTTCGTTATGTTTAATAGGTATCATTCACCCATGCTGTCCACTATGATCGCGACCTCGCCTGACCATCTACCTTGCTTCGGTGCTTGCGTCCGACATAGGTATGTCGCGCCGGGACTGATTACTATGAATAAAGTATGGAAGAACGGAAACAGTGTCACCGGCTTAGACCAAGGTGGTGTCGCGGAGGTACATGAAGGTGGCAAAACGGCCCGGTGCGAGATGGTGTTGTGGGTGTGCAGCAAGTCGGTAGGGAGTACGTGATGCCGGTGCTGCAGCGTACACAACGCACTCGACTTCATCGACACCCTCCAAATACAAAGGATGGTCCCTTTCATACGTGGCCTCGTTCTCGGATATCCTGACGTACGCTTTAGACACTGATTTTGGCAACAACCGTTGAAAGCAACTATAACAACAACTCAAGCATTGGGTTAATAATATGGGTGCTGCTAATTCCAAAGAACAGTCCAAATACGATGCCGAAATAGTGTCACATCACATGAAGCCTGTTTGGAGCATTCCGTGGACGGAAGGGTCGGGTCGTGGCCTATGCTAGCAAATTGCTGGTGGGGTCCGAGAAGAACTGGATTAACAAGCAGGATGGAACGTCGAAGATCGAATGCTGGGGGCTTGTTTGAGCCATACGCCAGTTCCGCTGCTACCTGGGTCTACAGAAGTTTGACCTATACACCGACCGCAAGGCCCTGGTGTGGGTCTTTAACGAGAATAACCGAACGGGGAACGCCAAACTGGCAAGGTGGGTCACGGGACTGTCGCAGTTGCGATTCAAGGCATTCCATTAGGCCGGGACGACCATGGGACACGTGGACGGCCGTTTGAGACTGTACACCACCGTGAACGCCATCAGTATGGTTGACTTGCTGAACGACTCGGGCGACGACGGCCAGCGTCTTGACCAAGTCGAGGAGGACCTGCCCTAGGACTACTACAATGAGGAACACTTGGAAGGACAGGAGGTCGAACTCCTTCTCTTCAGCGATCACGTCTTGGAAGGACATGGTCCCACCCAAATCGGGAGGCCAATGCCGACCTTCCTACGGCCCCGGCCGGGGTCGACGTGGAGGCCAAGAACGCTGGAGAGGCGACGGAACAGACAGCTTTCTCTCCGGTGGACATTTTCGGTTTGAACAGAGAGCGATTCGTAGAGGACCAGAAGCCGATGCCGTTGATTAAAAGATTGGTGGCGTTCCTGGAAAGCGGCGCCCTGGCGCTAGACGCTGCGGTGTGAGTCCGTACTCTACAAATGGCCCCTCACTACGTGCGGAAGGATCCAGCACTTCGGTCTGCACGAGAAGCTGAGGGGGTTGCAACGGCCCCTTCTCCAGGCTGAACAACTTGAGGGCTCCGTCGACCTTCGCGCGATGCTCCTTCTGGACGTTCTTGCGCAACTTGCCAAGATCCAGAATGTGGCCACCCTGTAGGCCTTGCCCTTAGACGAATTTCGGCCAGGTTGACCTTCCCACCACATTAAAAGCTTGTTCACCGTGACCTCCAGCATCCGCAGGAATCCATACCGACCCCACATCTCCACTTCCAGTCTCAGGAATTCGATCCGAGCGTGAATCTCCGCTATCTTCTTCTTACGGTGCGCTAAGAGCACCGTATTGGTGGCGTATGGAGCGTGAAAGGCCCAGTCAAAGAACAAGGGGTGGTGCGCATTCAAAAAGCGACATACACGTCGTCGTACTCCGGGGTCGTACCACAAGTACACGCCCTTCCAAGGGTACTCCAGATCGTATGGGAAGGCGCCTCGGTCGCTCGCGGCATGGTTGATTCGCGTGATGTCATCATTATCATTGATGGCGGCCGGAGTCTTCGGTGCAAGGGTCGTGCTGTCAGCGGCCGCCTTACTCTTGTGGACCATATTGCTTGGCGCACCCTCTTTCTTGGCGGTGCCCCATTGCTCTTCGCTCGGTCGCTACGCGGATGGCACCTCGGATGAGTGCCGGTGTCGGACTCGGCACCCGACCGATGCTCGGCCTCCGGTGTGGATGCAGCACTGGTCTGCTGCACAGTGGTCGACGGAGTTCGTTGCAGCCTCTTGCTAGGCGCTAATTGCGGCTGTACGGCACCCGACGAGGGTTGCAGCTGTTGCACTGCGACTGGCTGGACATCGTGCGGCGTGCTTGCTACCGTGAGAGGAACTTCGTCCGACTTGGACAACGACGGGCTGGTCAGGAATATGAACGAGCGACTGAAGACCCCTCGGGGTCCGGACGACCGTCGATAATGGCCCCAGGTCAAGATCCATCAAAGCGAGTCCGAAAGCTGACAGCTGAAATTGTTCTTCAGTTGTCAATTTTCCTTTCACTGCACACGCGCCGCTCGGTTGCGATCCAGCCTCCGACCCTAAGGAGAGTCTCGGTACACCGGACGACGACCGTGACCTGATGGCTCGCTTCCGCGCTTACGTAGAGCAGGAGACGCGCCAGCAGCGTGCCAAGTTTGCCCTGTTTTCGGCCAATAGGGTCAAGCAGATTCAAGCGGACTTCTGGAAGAAGATGAAGATCAGTCTCCACGCGAACGATAATTCGGAGAATCTCGATTACATCGCCGAAGACGGTGTGTCAGACCAACGAGAAGAGGTCCATGTTGCGCGGGCACTAGTGCTTTACCCGTCAGTCTTGACTTTCCCTAGTTACAAGAAGACAAGACAACCGAACTAAACCTTTTATTTTGCAGTTACTCCTACCAACTTCTCCTCCGTAAAGCTTTGATCACTTAAACCACCGCAGTCCTCCCAAACCCGGTCAGCTGCGGCTACTCGACCCCAACCAGGGGGTACATGACAGGAGGTCATAACCAAGGCGGTGGAGAAAGCTATTGGTGAAGAGATTCCAGCGCATTTCGGCCTCATCATCGACGGCTGGACGCACTGAACGGAACATTACGTGGTTATCTACAGCTGCTACGCCACGGACTCAGGCTCGAAGTACCCGCTTTTGTCCATAGCGCCGGTGATGGACCCCGCGCCCGACTACTAGCTGGGCGCGGAAGGACACATTACGGCTATCAAGCGAATTTTACCGTTCTATGGTTAGTCCGCTTCTGAGTGCGTGTGTATGGTCGGTGACAAATGTGCTGTCAACAAGCGGCATACCCAGCAGGTTTGTAAGCCGCTTGTTGACAGCACAGCTGTCACCGATTAGAAACACGCACCCAGAAGCCTTCTAACAAAACAGCACGGTTGTTTGTGCAAACCACCGACTGAATTTGGCTGTACGTGACTACTTGGGTCCCTACTACGACGTGCTGGGCGAGGTCCTGTAACTGATGCGGAAGCTGTGGGCGCTCAAACAAGTAGCCAAGGTATACCTGCTATTTGTAGCCATTACTTTGTTCTGTCCTGTTTTTGTGAGTTAATTGTGTTGATTTCTGAAACCGAAAAGGGATAAAGACACCATTGGCTGTTGTGCTGTGGCAGGACACGCGCTGGTCATCGACCTTTTCGATGCTAAAGCGCTATTTTCGGCTCCGACAGTTCATCTCAGTGAACGACGAGGAGCTGGTGGACTTCCTACCATCACAAGCGGCGCTCCGGGAGCTCAAGTGTTGCTCACTCGGCTACAAGAGATCGAGTCTGTGTCAAAGCGACTCCAATCAGCCGACATAATGTACTTGACGCGCGTCTTATTTGTTGCGCTGCTCAATATTCGACCTTCATTCATCAATTACCTCGGTACGTAAGGTTGGCACCTGTTCGTACAAGTATGCGTTTACGCTTATAATACGTGTATATTGATTATGTTTGATTCGTGTAGCCGCCGACGCCGACATCGTTCATTCGGATGTCTTCGAGGGGGCAGTTCCATGGGCAGTCAACCTTGCTAATGGCCGATGAAGCGGTCGTACTGGAGCCGTTGAGACATAAGCCTGTGGTTGTGATGGCCCCTGCTGTGTGGATACGGAAGGGTTTATGGACGCACACTCCAGCGTCGCAAGGTTACCGCTCAACCGGGTTGCTTGAAGCAATGCAGCCCACATCCAACATGGTGGAGCGGTTGTTCAGCGTTGCATCGTGCAGTTTGCGCCACGCGCGCCTTGCCTCTCTCCTATGATGCTGGAGATGATCATGTTCCTGAAGACGAGCAGTTCGAGCTGGGATGTGGCGACCGTAAAGAAGTGCTTGTAAGGATGCCACTCACATACTTGCGGTAATTTACTGTGCCAACAACGTCTTTGAAAAACATCGCTACTTGAGATACAACCAATATAAAAGGCCTTCATCTTGGCGGGTTGGTCTAACAGCCGTCTTTTTCTAAGCCTTGATTGGATAAAATAACGTGCGCTACATGTATTAACACGGCTTGTCCGTAACAGCCCGCCCAAATGGCCCGCTTTCGGTGGTTTTTAAAAGTCAACATATTCTGGAAGGTTTTCGATGTTTATTAAATCAACAGTATGGCGAGATTGATACAAGACAAATGGTGCCCTTCGAGTTGTGATGTTATTGCTGCAATAGTCCTTGAGCATTAGCTCGCTGAAAATGTCGTCTCCGACAAGTTTCCGGGTGCAAGTGCATGTATCCCAATCAGAAGTGTGCAACTGTGACATAAAATGTGTATTTAGACCATAAACGAAATCACTTTGTAACAATTTGGTCCATAAAACAAACTATTTATTGAACATTTTGCTATGCACTTGCCTCGTGCCTGTTCTACTTCTCCTGGTACTTCATACTTCAACCATCCATACATACGTATACCGTAGGTACACGTATACCAAATTTCAATGCGATAGCATGCTTCCATGGTGCCATGGGCTGCTACGGGCAGGTCGTGTTAGAGGTGGTTTGCGTTGAACTGGAAATGGAGATGGCAACTGATATCCATTTACAGTTGGTTCGCTATGTACCCATCTCTAGTTTATGTTTGCCCTGATTTTATCCATTGTTATGCCGCGAATCATGTGGCTCTGCGACAGACATTCAGTCGGATATTTGCAGTGATGCCCACGCATATTACCAGTGTGGCGGCCCGCGCCTCTGTCGCCGCAGCTGAAGACCCCGCAGCACCGACACCGCCCGACGGCCACGATGCAAGCCTCGAGCCACGCCTCTGCTGTCCCTGACCCCTTCCCGCGAAGTAGAAGATTTGCTATCAGATGATAACGTAACTTGCCACTTTAGTGCGCGGTTTTGGGTCTATTTGTAAAATGGACGCCGCAGATTTAATTTTGCTCAGATCGTTAATTTGAAACTCTATAATTAAAGAGCATATGCCGCTTATTCAAACCCATATTTTTAGATCCACAAGTGACAATTGAGTGTGATGCAGTAGGAATTCCAAAAGGAATCTTTAAATTGGGGTGACCAGTTTCGTGCACGGTTTGGTTACCTATCTAAATGTCGCCTTGGGGTAGCATTTCCTTCGTAACAAGTTGGCCGACGAAGTCAACAGTGACTCTACGCTTCTTACCCTTCCCAAACGGCGCCGGGGGCAGTACTAAGATGTTGTTTCGGACCTCACCTTGATGTCCCGCGTTCGCTTGAGCCACTCCGTCTTACCCACGTCCCCGCGTGCTCCGCTACTCGCGAAAAGGTGGAGACGGCTCTGCATAGCTACCAAAGATGGGGGTAAAGTCCCGTCGTTCGGAAGCCGTTCACGGCGTTGGTAGGTTGCGTTATTAGCGCAGAGCGGTATCCTTTGCCAGCGATACCGATGGCTTCAGTCTTTGAGACCGTACAACTCGAGGTTGAGAGCAGCTTGGCGTGTAATGCCATCTTCACCATCGTCTTGAAAAGCTTGAACACGGCAACGGCCAACGGTTGGTACAAATGCGTTGCATTTGGCGGAAATGCTACCAGCAGAATGCCATTTTCCGTGCATGCCGATACTTCACCTAAAATCAAATAACCCGTCAAAATCGATAACCCACAGCTAATCGATTGTAACGATAAATAACCAAACCCAATTAAACTTACCGATTCCCACATGCGTGGAGCTGTTGTCCAACACCAGCACTACAGGCCGTTGCACATTGTGCCTCGTCAGGTGTGCCGAAAAAGACTCCAGCCACAGCTTGAAGACGCGAGCATTGCTAAACCCCTTAGCTGCCCCAGTCACGCTTGCGTAGTCAATAGAAATTGCAGCAATCTCGTCTCGGTAAATGCGCTGCCCAGGCAAAATAATGAACGGGGTACTGCAGTTCCGGTTGCATTCACTGCAGCAACCACTGTCATGTGGAAGTTAACCTTTGCTTCTTGAGTCCAAACGTTCGTCGAGCCTTTTACAGCAACCACGTTGCGCGTAGAGGCCTTAGGCATGAACGACGTTTCGTCCATATTGAAGATGCGACTCTTATCGAGTCCCTTTTCTATGACGAGGCGTGCCATCGTATAAAAAAGACCCCGAACAGCATCGTCTTGCACACTGTTGCGAACACGGGCGATCTGCTGAGCGATACGTGGGGTCAGGATAGGGTGTCGCCCTAGGAAACGACGGTACCAGCCAGTTGTCAGGGGCTTCCGGGACTTGTGCGGCGGGTAGCCATGGGCTGGGTGGCTAGGTACACCTCATTGGCCTTGCCAAGAATGCCGGAAGGACCAACCGGCACCCCAACCCGCTGCATCGCAGCAACCCATTCCACCAAGTCCAGCTCGAGCTCAATGGGTAGCTTCCACGCCGACTACCCATGAGTGGCTTGCCTTCTCGTTGGTCGGCAGCCTTCTTGAACAGCGTCCGCACGGGAATCTTGGCCGTCCTTGAGACGAACGCATACTTCTCGCCTCTGCTAATGCGATCTAGCGCTGCCAACAGATCGTCGGGCCTGTATGTTCCACCACGCCGCAGCGTGATGCTTTTTGGGGCGCGGTCTTCACCTTCCTCCATGGTCTTCCGTGCACTGAGTGGCTCTGAGCCACAAATTGAATACCTCTCTAAAATGATACAGCTGCTCAAATCGGTTTTGGAATCAACAAGTAAGCACTAAACTGGTTTTGAACAGCACATCCAATCAAAATACAGCAAATGAAATTAAAGAGAGACGATTGGTTAAAATTGAGGACCATGCAAACAACTGGCATCGCGCACTAAAGTGGCAAATTAAGTTAGCGTTGCCGATGCAGCGGCCAACTTACCGCTCGCCCAAACGTCAACTGCCGTGCATATTACCTCAACCTCAGCATCGACTCAGCCACTTTCAAGTGCACAAGGGAGCTCGTAGGGAACGTCTGCATCGGTGACATCTTCTACACTAAGAAAGATCAGGCGCAAGGCTGGTTCAGCACCCTGCAACAATTTGCCTGGACAACAAAAGTAGCCGATACGCTGCCTCGGCTGCGTTACGGGCCCATGAAAGGGCGTTTTCAAGGATCGAAAAGCTCCAAACAGCTCGCAGCCGCGTAGGGGGCCTGATGGCAGCAGAGACCTTCCGCCTCGGAGGCCAAGGTGGATGCTGGTCAGTGCAAATCGAAGGTAAATTACATTCAAGACTACTACTGTAGTATTTAATATTGACGTATGATGTTGCAGCAAAATAACGCGTATGCTATTGTTTTATTATTGTTGCAGATCAAGCACATGCACAGCAGTACACAGCTTATGAGGGGTGGGGTGGAGACGCTACACGGCCAAGCGGGCAAGAGATAAAGCAGACGCTGCTGATGGCATGCTGCAGGACTGAACAATATTGCGGCTGCTTTTAAGGCCTCAAAAGTGACTGGTAAAGATGGCGAGATGGCGAGTTCGCTCAAAGAGCTGACGCAAACCGTGCACTCTCAGACGCATGCGCTGAACAACCTCATCCAATTCCTGACCGCCAGCGCCAGCAACCATGCAAGCGAATAGGGCGTCACACAGCGCCCAGACCAACTAGTTGTAGCCATGCATGCTTTCATTCCAAACTTTTAGCTTCAAATGTGACTAGCAACCGCATTTCTTTTTGCAATACCAGTATTGCGCTGAATAATTGGCTGACATAAATCGAGGATGAACGAATCTTCTTCTTCGTCTTCCAGGTAGAGTGGAATTGACGCTGTGTGGCGAAACCGATTCATCATATTGTGCAGCACAATAGTTGCTACCACAACTTCTGCTGCGCGGCATGGCGTCTCCTGATTGAGGACACCTTGTGACAATCTGAAACGCCCTTCCAAATCCCGAACGTACTCTCGACGGCCATGCGTGTACTGGAGTGCAGAAAATTAAATTGCTTCTGGCGCAGAGGTAGAGCAGAAAACGCTGATTTGCCTCCAGTCGTGTTGTTGTGATCTGCTCATTTTAAACCAATCCTGGATTATTATTGCAGTGCTGAAAAGTCACACTTCCTCTGTTCGAAAATATAAGCAGGTCCGCACTCAAAATTCAATCTTAAGCTCAATAAACATAGTTAAATCGTTTTGATTGGCTCAAAAGAACAAACAAAATTGTACGGTTCGAACCGCGGCCTTCTCGTGCGGATCCTATCAAAAGTTACAGCCCATTAAGCACAGCGCGGCCACCTCATTCCAGCTTTAGCCTTTCGCCAGCACATCAAATGACCTCTAATACCGCCACCGCGACGCATACACGAAAGAACCTCACTCTCGCGGAACGTTCAGCGGTCGTGGCCTTCTTCCTGCGCGTTAGAATCGAGCTTCAGCCCCGATAGGAGCCATTCTGTAGCCAAGTACGTGTGCAGTGTCCACCAGATTGCCCGTCTTTGGCGCCGAGCGGTCCAGGACATCAAGGTAGGACATCTGGTCAAGTATGACAGCGGTAGGAATGGCAGCAGCGGCTGCAAGTCGCGTTTGACGGAGGAATTCCCACGATATCAACCATGAACTTATCTCCATCGAGGACATTAAGGCAGTAATCGTACGTAATGCTTATATTACCGGACAACAGTTAAACAGGCGACCTTCTTATATTTTGGGACGGTGGAAGTACATGTATCTATCTCCAAATACAACGACTCAACTAGAGATTGGGAATTGGCGCTTAAACCTTACCCTATACATGTAAAATAATGTTTTTTTCAAAAATAGTGTCTTCGAAGTGGACCACACACTGTTTCTCATTGGTTGTTGCACGCAGCAAGTTACCGGCCAACCAAACGTCAATTCGCTTGCATCATGGCTCCGACCGCAGGTGCGTCTGGCCGCCCACGTGCACTGCAACACTGTCTAACATTTCTACGCTTCCCTCTCGATCACAGGAACTCGTCTCCGCTTCAAGAACTCGCAGTCCAAGAAGCCGCAGCAGACCAAGAAGGTTCCGTCGCTCAAGAATCGCATCCGAGGCCTCGAGCGCTTCCTCAATCGCGGGGTATGTCGGCTGCAATTGCAATTATGGAGCATTGCGTCCTTTGTATTTATTTCTAATATTGTGCTACTGGTGCAGGAACTTCCTGATGCTACACGGAGAGCCAAGAAGGTGGAGCTCCAGCAGCTCAAAGAAGACGTGAGTTCTTGTGATTGCGCTTTGTTATGATAATATTTGAGTTTCTGTAGATGATACTAAATTTTGTGGTTGGCTTGTAACAGTACGAGAAGAAGGAGAAGGTCGTAGAGGACAAGAAGAATGCCGAAAAGTACAAGAGGGTGAGTAGATGCAGCACGACATTGCTACGTAACGTCTTGATGAGATGACATCTGACTTTGTGTTGCTGTTGATTATATTCTAGCCGCGCTTTTTCGAGCGTGTGAAGGTGATGCGGAAGCTGCGTCAGACCAAAAACGCATGGAGCAGGCAACGGATAAGGCCGAACGTGCTGAGCACGAAAAGAAATTTCAGACGTACCGCGAGGAGATGATGTACATCTACTACTACCCGAAGAGCGAGCCTTATATTTCACTGTTACCGTCAGCGCCTCACTCGGAGGAGAACCAGAAGCGCCAGAAAGAGATTCGTGCGGAGGCGATCGCTCGTTTCGAGAATGAGCAGCCTACTCAAGAATTCCACCACTTTGCTTCAATGACGGCAAGTCGAAGGATTCCGCCTCTGCAGCTGAAGCTAGACCTGCTGTGGAACTTCTGCTTAAGAAACCCACTAAGGAAATGGTTAAGAAGCAGAAGAAGGCCCGCAGCAAACGTGACAAGTCAGATGAAAAGCCGAAGAACACTCCAGCTCTTGTTGACCAGGAAGACGATGACGAGATGCCGGATGCATCCAAGTCGGAGAATGAAAAAGAAGAGGAACAGAAGGAGGGACAGGACCAAGAAGAGGAACAGGAAGAGGACGACTTCTTCATGTAAGTGCTGGTACAGAACAGGCAGGTTACCAACTCATAGTTGCAACGAGCCGAGTCGTTGCCGTTCACATCTGTGCAGATAACCGTACGTTCAAGGTTTTCGTTCTTGCAAGTTATTACTTTAAAGTACTAATAGTCATTACGCTGACGAGCTCATAGGAAGAAGACAACTTGGTCACGAGAAGTCTGTAGAAAAGATGGGGAAGCATGGGATCGATCTCGAAATTTAGCTAGATCAGGATAGACGGAGCGCCCGCAGTGCTTGCAGTTTGCTGCTCTGTGTCAGTGATCATGTCTGCTTCGGCTTGCGATGCTGCTGCCAACGCATTCATGTTTGTGAAGCTGAAAGACCTGAACGCATCTGAGAGGTTGGAATCTTCAGGGCTACCGTACATTCCACTTGGGAACCGATAGTGACTATTGTTGTCTTCCATCGGCAATCCGTCGCCCATGTATTCATCATGAGTAGCATCCATTGTGTCAAGTGCATTTAGCGCCCCTGCGGTTCCCCACGACATGTCGACATCCGCTGTACCTGCAGAAGTACTGCTTGCGTTGTTGTTACCACTGTCACTATCATCTTCTCTTTTCGGGTCAGAAGAACTAAGTGGCTGGTCGTCACTCTCAGGTCCAGAGTCGATGTTGTTTTGGCTGCTACTGTTGGAACGGGAATCGACATCAAATTCATCGTCGTCGATAAATATATCCGTGAGATTACGGTTGTTGAAATAGCTGGTGTCGTTCGGTCCTTCAAGTGTTGGGACGAACGGGGTACAGATTCCAAGATCGTATCCCAATTAATGCCATCAAAAACGGGTGGAGTTTGATCCCTCCCAACCCATACGGGTTGTCGGGTTCTCGTCAAGTAGCTTGTCTATCAAGTCCATCGCCTCGAGTGACAAGCATTTCTCGCCATCGGGCCATAGGATTTGCCGCTCGAGAATATTCCCAAAGATCGATTCCACAGTGTCATCGTTGAACGGAGGAAACCCAACCAGCATTTCATAGAGGATAATTCCAAGCGCCCAGTAATCCACGGGCGGGCCATGAGGGACCCTACGAATGATTTCAGGCGCCAGGTAGTCCGGAGTACCACACCGCCCATACGTCTGATACGCAGACTTATTTCTCAAGCTCCTTTCGATGAGGTACGGCGTGGACGACTGTGTGCTACAGCTGACGGCGCGACTCCCAGTGGAGTGCCAGGCAATATATCGGAATCCTGGGCCATGGACTCATCGTCAGGCTCCGAATCCGAGTCACCAATTGTCACGGCTTCCTCGGACAACCCGAAGTCGGTCAGCTAAAACGTGTGGCAAGAGAATTCCAGTAGCGATTAGAGGCGAGACGATAGGGACGAAAAACCATATAAGTAGCTGCTATCGCACCTTAATGTGTCCGGTCGAAGAGAGCAAAATGTTGTCGGGCTTCAGGTCTCTGCATCATACCAAAAACCAGGCAAGTGGATAGACAGACGCATGAGTGATCGAGCAATAGCTACGAGTTGAAGTGACGACACTGTCCGAACCTGTGGACGCAGCCTTTAGTGTGCAGGTGATTGAGCGCGATTGCAATCTCCGCAATGTAGACGCATGCGACCTATCCAGGGAAAAGTCATAATTATTCGTTAGTGCATTGATTGCACTTTTTGCAACATACACACAAGCTCACCTGCTCTTCCAGTTGGACAATGCACTCCAGCAAGGACATGAAATCGCCACCAGGGAGATATTCCATCACGAGAAAAAGGTTCTGCCTATATAATAACGATGTCAACAAAAATAATATCAGATATGAGCTTTTGCTCGCCTCGGGTACTATGAGCTTAGTGCTGCACCGCAAGCATGTACTGCTTACTTGGTTTGAAACGTCCAGAATAACTTCACGACGAATGGGCTCACCACACTGGCGAGAATGTTCCTCTCTGTTTCGATCTGCTGAATCTGTTGGTGGCACACAAAGCGAGCAACAGAGCAAAATGCTCAGTAGGCAGCCCGGTGATAGCAAGCATCCTAGGCCGCGCTGTACCTGCTTTTTGCGTAGCAAGTGCTCTTTCGCGAGCACCTTGATTGCATACTGATCGCCAGTTGTCTTCTTCCGGGCGAGATACACTTTACCGAAAGCACCTTTCGAAATAGGCTTAACAATCTGGAAATCACGGATCGAGACACGATAAGAAGCTGGTTTCAGACTCGCCCGTCGCGGCGCTCGAAAGCCATCGGTGCTTTCGATATTCTCCAGGGACTTGGTGCGTTTTAGCGGCGTTCGCACCACCTCGACAGGCGCTTGCTGGAACATCACCTTCTGAGACGCCCGCATTTTGCTCATTTTAGCGTGGATCAAGTTGCGCAGCTTGGTGCAGTACTTGATCCCGCGCTCAACGGCAAAGTTGGACGTCTCGATCTCCTGCTGTCGTATTCTGTCGATGATTTTCACTAGTCGCGCACACAGCGCGAACGCGTCCACACTGGTCACGTCACAAGTCGAGGCCTGGATCGCCACCACGCGCAGTGCATGGTAGATGTGCATCTCCTCCTGGTCAAACATGGGGCGCATAGCCTGCGCGTTCAGCGTAGCATTAATCGAGGCTGTGAGCTTCCCCAACGCATTGTTAATCACATCCGCTTCCAGCTCCACCCTCTTAGACAAGACACAAAAATTGGTATGTTCGTCAAGCTATTGGCGTCCACTTTGGTCTCGCAGAGTTTGCACACGACCACGGACTTGTGCGCGCGACGGAACGTGACGGTCATGGGTCGTTTGCTGAACTGCAGGTTGTCCAGCACGTCTTCAGGGGACGTAGCAGCCATATCTCGTCCATTGATAGCGTCCACCATGAGTCCTCTCGAGATGGTCACTCCGGGGTATGTGCATGACCACAGTCGTCCACGTCTCGAGGTGGACACTCTTGATCATGACCTTATTCTTGAGGGCGTCGAACACGAACTCGAGTCCCAAAAGCCGTCTCCGAACGTCACATCGAAGGTCTCAGCTCGCGGGACTTCGAACAGGTCTCCACCGTCCTCAAGTCCCTGGACGTCCTCCTGATTTTCCTCACTGGACGCAGATCGACGCCACTTGAGACGGTTCTTCTCCCAGCGACTCAGCACGTCCTCCAGCACGTCCGGTGTGGCGTCCAGTAGCCCACTGCGACTCATAGCAGCCCCGCCGGAGCTAAAAGGAGGCACGTTGAGCGTGTACTGGCGCTGCAGTCGCTGGGGCTGGATCTCGAGTCGCAACTCCTCGTGGATCCGCTCCATGTCGCTGCTGCTGGTGCTACTGGCGCTCGGGCGGCGGCTGTTACTGTGCGTGGGGAGCTCCAACGCCATCGTGAGCTGCTGGAGCCGCTCGGCCATGAGGAAGAGGAATGTGGCGACTCGACAGAGCGAAACGTACTATGAAAAGGGACGCGCCTTTTCTTGCGATGAGGGTTTGTTTGCACCTGGAAGATAGATATCATTTCTTAGGATAGATTTCCGTAGAAAGTATTTGGTACGAACGAACGATAGCCTGAGCGCGTGCCTTTCCGGTTGCCGACGCGAGTTCCCACGCGCAAAGCGTTTCGGTTGCCTTGATTGATTGCGACTTGGTGACTTGGGACTTTGGTGGGGATCCCATTGAGTTTTTGCGTTTTGACGTGGTTGCAACTTTTGACTCGCATGACAAACGTTGGTTTGCGACTTGGAACGCACTCGACACATATTTGAGATGTCCACCGACGACGTCATTATTTCCTTTCGAGATTTTGCAGTCTGCGCTAACGGCATGGAAAATATTTTGGCGCCTGAACTGTCTGAGGATCCGGTGCACAAAGGCTGTTGGATAAATGTGGGCTCGTTCGCAAATCGAACCCTGTTCGTCGCGTTTTGCGTGCGTCTAAGTCTCCTGCACATGACGACCTGCTACCAACACGACGTCGTCGAGTCTCGAGATGCGCCATCGAGGCTACATGTACTAAATCACGCCATCGCGCAACACCACGAGACTCGTAACTCACAAGCCCACGGCTCGTGACGAGCGGGTTGACACCTGCCGGACGTTGCGGCTCGAGACCAGTCTGACGTTTCACTGGGCTGGCCCGTTGTCAAGAACGACCTGCATGCTGAGGTTTTCACGGCGAATGAATGTCAACAACAACCAATCTTTTTCCATGTTGAATACGCCAGTGAAATCCGGGACAGGCCGTCACTAACCAACAGCAATGATGAGTCAGCGAAAATTGGCGGGAAAGCTTCCTGACGAACGATTCACGAGCGCAGAACCCACTCCACCGCGTCAGGGAAGCCTGTTGAGACGAAAGACGGCGGCGGGTCTACGAGCAACAAGTTAGCAACTGAAGAGACTGGTGACAAAAAAATTGAAAAAGATCGGCGCTCACCCGGTGAGTCACCGATCTTTCCTCATCACCGCTCCTGTACTTGCCCGTCTGCACAAGCACAGCGTACATACCCAGCACCATAGCGCCGTCCACATCTTGTTGGACGTCATCGCCGATCATGACGGCCTCTGCGGGGGCAACGTTCCTGGAAACCCCACGCTCATTTGCAGCACGTCAGTCGCATTAGCGAATGCAAACCAGAAAACAAGGCGTACATGTCCGATAAAGCGTGGCCGTAAAACGTCGGGCCCCGACGTTTTACTTTTTGTCTCAGAAAGCCCGCCCCGACTCGGGGCGGGCTTTCTGAGACCAAAAAGTAATCTTGTCAAACGACTGAACATGCCGGTGGTAGATGAAGATGAAGAACGCTAAGGATGAATCGGTACGCATTCCGTTGGACGCACCCGATGACGGTGACCTGGACACCAGCCGAGAACTCTAACGCCACAAACGCTCCTGGCCCGATGTTGAGGCCGCTCTTCCCGTAAAGTACCGGTGGAGTGCAATTAATGAGCCTCCATCGAGCAGCACGCGGAATGCCTCGTTCAGCTATCACCTCTACCGTTAGTTAGCAATATCCGGGAAGTTAATGCTGCTAGAACAGCTCGTCGCACCTTGTCGTAGTGGAAGTGCTCCGGTGCAAGCCCAACCACCACCGCGTTCGGGTTGGTGCAGTCGAGTCCGTCAAACTCTTCCTCGAGCGACGGATCCACCAGCAGCAATGGACGCAAAATTCGCTGTTCGAGCAAACTGCGGGCGATGCCTCCTGAGGTCAGCACGTGCTCAGCCTTGATGCTCTGTAGTCCAATCCTATGGAGATGCTGGATCAGCTCCCGTCGAGACTTGGTCGTCGTGTTGGTCACTGACTCAAACAGAGCAATTGACGATGAGAACACAGCAGCAAGTTAAGCTTAAAAGGTTTTGCCACCCACCGAAGCGCACGCTGATGTCTTTACGGCTCAACAGCTTCGTCAGCGCCGCAATGCAGCCCGGCAGCACGACGTCCTCCACGTGCAGCGTCCCTACTCGGCATTAAAGGTGTAAGTATTTGCACTAAGAGGCTGCAGGCAATGACTGACAAGGTATTCGCACCGCTGAGGTCGATGAGAACGCCTCGGATCATTTTCGGTGGCTCTCGTGCGATCTCAAGATTAGTGATTTTGTAGGTTGACCTCAAGGTTGAAGTCAACCTCCTTGGCTCGTGGGTTTGCAAATTGAAACGTTATCCACGCCGAAGCCGAAGAAGGTTGCCGATCAAGATCGCTTGCATGGATCTACTTCTACGTGTGTTCTCCAAAATTCTACCCGAAGAATATTTTGATAGCAAGGAAATCCTTGCACGGCGTTTAAACTCCTGAGCAATGCAACTCGAAATCATGTACACTATGGACGCAGCGCGTACCGGGGTAAGTTTTGGTGCATCCTTGCTTCGGTTTAAGCTGCTCTAGTGCTGTCTCTTGCAATGCAGTCAATCTATGCCAGCAACAGCATGGAATCTCGAGCACCAGCACCAAACATGATGCAACGCCAGCGTTGTGCAGGGCTTTTCAAAAACCAGTACCAGTCACCGGCTGATTTCCTGAAACCAGTACTTGAGCCCTTGACGGCGGCGGTCGTCTTCGTCATGATCGGACTGGTTTGTCTTTTTCCTTTGCGCCTCAGTGGTCCACACCAAAATCATTGGTGCTGGTTTTGGGACTGGTACTGGTTTCAGGAAATCAGCCGGTGACTGGTACTGGTTTTGGAAAAGCCCGCGTTGTGCAATGCTGCGCCGAGTGCAACCACCTATTGGCTGTCTCATCCAATGACGCGCAGAGGCACGAGTTGTCTCTCAAGCCTAACCACTTTCGCTTTTCAACTTCAGCGCGTCAAGTGCATGTGGCCCGTGATTTAAACTGGTAAGTGGACCGCCCGGACTCCTCCCTGCAGGCAAAATGATGCCCGTTATAGCCACCAGCAAAACTCCCAGTGCATATCCGTGCAAACGCGATGGTTGTTGACTCTATTATCTTAAGACTGTTGCCATTTTCAGATTTGAGAGCGATGCCTGCCTCCAAGAAGCGCATTCAGAACCGCGGTACGCTCAATGTGGGCACGCAGCAGGTGCCGGCAGCGCTGCAGGACTGGGTGCACATTTGGCACGGCGTCAAGGTGAACAACGGGTCAGAAAACACGTCCATCTTCCACACAGGCTCGCGCATCGAGGAGATGCCGTTCTGGAAACAATTCATCCGTCTGCCGTCCAATTCGCTCTTCTCGAGGGTCTTCACGAACTCCAACCCCAGAAAACCATACAAAGACTTCCTCTACGTGCTGCTGAACATGCGCTGGCCAATGTTATTCACGGTTCTGCTGTCCATTTTCCTGGTCAACATTTTCTTTTTGCGGTTGTCACGTGCTACATCTGTGAAGAACCCACCAAGTTCTTTGAGGCGTTCGACTTGAGCTACCAGACGTTTACGACGATCGGATTCGGCGTTGTGTACCCCACGCGGACGTGTGGGAATGTGAGTATGTCGGTGGAGTCGTTTGCGTCCATGATGATCGTGTCGGCCTGTACGGGTCTCGTGTTTGCCAAGTTTGCCAAGCCACAGGCCAAAGTGGCGTTTAGTAAAGTTTGTGTTGTGCAGCCGTACGGCAAAAAGTATTTGGCACTTGTGGTCCGGGTTGCAAATGCCACGCAGTCGCGGGATGTCACGCACGACGTCATCATGGAAGCTGTCTTTAAGGTGAACTTGCTGCGTGTTGAGCACAAGACAAAACACATTCGAGCTCACGATGAGGAAGTCACACTGAAGCGAAGGCTTTCTCGCCCAGCTAATTACGTGATAAACGACGCTGAAGATGCAGTGGATAACCCCGCATGTTCGCCTACAAAGGTGCTGACATCGTACAACCTCAAGCTGCTGCAGAACAATTTCATCACCTTTCGCATGGGCGTAGCCGTCGTGCACGTGATTGACGAGAACAGCCCGTTGTATGGGATGTCGAAGAACGACATTGCTCAGTCGGATATGCTTGTAGAGGTCGCAATGTCTGGCGTCGATTCCACGTTGCAAGACACAGTTTCCGAGCGATACATCTATACGGCATCAAATTTGATGTGGGGGTATCGGTTTGCTGAGTTGCTGGAGTTCAACGAGCGAAATGCAGAGGTCATTATGAACTTTGCGAAGCTTAGTACGGTGGAATCTGCTCCAATCGACGATGGCCGCTATCTCAAACCAATTGTCTCTAGTGGCAAGACTCGTGAGAGGAATGAGAGGGAAATAGCGGGTACTCACACAATGTAGCTGACCGCCGTTCGCATCAAAAATCAAGGGTATCTCTCCACCAGGAAGAAAATCATCCGTATCATGACGAAGCAATTCATGAAGTTCCAGCAGAGTACTCGGAGCCTTTCATGTTAAGCTCAAGATCAGGATCTTGGGACGCACAGTCATCAACAGACCACGCGATGCCCGCACAGCCACATCCTCCAGTGCAGTTTTCGAAGAAAAATGGACCAAAGAAATTTGCGATGGGTCTAGAGCCTCTGTTCGAGCCATTGCTGCAGCAGCCATTTGGAACACAGAGAATACCGAAAGCCCCTTCCGCTGAGGCAAGAGCTGCTCAAAGGGGAGGATTGCGTGTCTTGAGGGCAAACGAGCAGGTTGGCCTGGAGGATGGACATGACAGACATAGTGGACAGGCCTTGACTGAAAATGAAGACATTAATGCTCGAGGCCGCGATAGCATCGAGGGTGGGCGTAGCAGTGGTGGTGGTCGCGGATCATTCGAAGGACCGAACCGTGTTCGAGCGAAGGACCTGCTTCAAAAAGAGATGGCAGGGTCAGCATTGACCGAGGACGACACGAGTACAATTTCTCAGGAAGAAGCTCACAAGGATGATAGCGGCAGCATTGTCACTGATGGTAGTGACGAAGAGGACTGTGTGGAAGTCGACTATGACCAAGATGACACTCCTCCTCTACGCATGCGTGCTCAAACGACGATGTCCGCAGTGTCGATTGAAGTTGAGGATACGCCTCGCTTCTTGCGCATTCTGCCTGTCCACATCCCGAAGTCTTTCAGTTTCATGCGGTTCTACCAGAGTGCTCTACATGTGGGCTGGCCGAAAATCATTGTTGTGTTCGTACTATCGTTTCTAGTACTGAACTTCGGCTTTGGTCTGCTGTACTGGTTTGACGTGAGCCACATCTCAGCGTATACCGATGTCGTTGTCACCGACTACGAGCTGGCCTTCTATATGAGTGTCCATACGCTTGCTACGATCGGCTACGGCTCGATGGCCCCAATGCCTGATGCCGTTTACATGAATGTAGTCGTGTTCATTGAGTCGATGGTGGGTATTATTGCGGTGACGATCATCACAGGCATCGCCTGGTCCAAGTTTGCTCGACCTCGAGCGCATATCCACTTTTCGTCCAAAATGACCATCTCGACCATCTACGGCCACCGTTGCCTCGTTTTCAGAGCTGCCAATACAAGGCACTCTGGTGAGGTGCACGAGAACTTTTTCCGTATCGGAGTGATCCTCACAAATCGGCGCACAGGGCTGCGCCAGATGTACGATGTGCCGCTGGTTACTGCAGAGTGGCCGTCTATCAAGTTGCCAGCGACACTTATCCACGTTATCAACGAGAACTCACCGTTTTACAAGTTTCACTCAATGGAGGACTTATCCCAGTCGCGCGTCGCAGTCATCGCGTTGCTCACAGGTCTCGATACGACTTTCTCGGAGAACGTGTACGCGCGCAAAATGTACTTCTGGGACGATTTTGCGTACGACATGCGCTTTGCGGACTTCGCCGTTATTGAGCGTGACCGCGTCATCGTGGACTACGAGCGCTTTGATCGACTCCTTCCAGAAGACCGAGACGAGCAAGTTATGACCACGCCGGTGCTCTCTGTGAGGTCTTCGATCGCTGACTTAGTGTAAAGTCTTATGTAAAAGTACAACTATATTGAGATCGCAATGAGATTATCTTTTTTAAATGCACTCAAAACAAACAAGTTGGGAATGACCGTGTAGCACTTTATTGCAAGTTGTTAGGCCGGCAAACGCTGGACCCTTCTCCTCTACTTAATACTGTACCCAGCTAGCCATCACTACGAAGTGAATACGTCATGCATAGAACGTTTACCAGCGACGACCACCACCACCACCGTAGCCACCACGGCCACGGCCGCCACCACCGCCGCCGCGACCCACAAGGTCGCGTAGCTCGCGGGCACCTCCTGCCCAGCTTCCTCCATGATCTTCACCAAAGGCCCAGCCAGTCGGCCATTGTTTCCGGGCGTGAAGAACGAGATCGACGTACCCTTTTGACCAGCACGAGCCGTACGACCAATACGGTGAATGTAGTCCTCAATGTTCTTGGGCATGTCGAAGTTGACCACGTAGCGGATGTCCTTGATATCCAGACCACGAGACGCCACGTCTGTAGCGACCAGGATCTGGGTCTTGCCTTCCTTGAACTCACGCAGCACGTAGTCACGCTCCTCCTGCGACTTGTTACCGTGGATGGCCTTGCACCCATAGCGAGAGTCACGCAGGTTGCGGCTCAGCTCATCGGCTCCACGCTTCGTCTCACAGAAAATAATGATACGGCCTCCCTCGTAAACATCGCGCAGATGGTCCTGCAGCGAAGTGTACTTCTGGTGGTCGTCCATGACCTCAACGATTTGCTTGATCTTCTTGTTAGCGGTCAGGTCGAGCGAGCCCACCGTCACCTGAATGAAGTCCGTCAGGAAGTCGTTCGCAAGCGACACAATCTCCTTAGGCCACGTAGCTGACCACATCAGCGTCTGACGGTCGGGGCGGATTTGGCTCACGATCTTGCGCAGTTGCGGCTCGAAACCCATATCGAGCATACGATCGGCCTCGTCAAGGACCAGGTATGTCACGCGACGCAGGTTCGTCTTGCCCATACTTAGCATATCAATCATACGACCAGGCGTACAAATGCAAATCTCCACACCGCGGCGCAGGTCCGCGATCTGGCCACCCTTGGGGACACCGCCGTACACACACGTGTTTTTAATCTTGGAGCTAGCACCAAACTTGTTACACTCCGCCTGGATCTGCACAGCCAGCTCGCGCGTCGGAGCGATGATCAGCACAATCGGACCGTCGCCAGGTTGCAGGTACGGCTACAGAACAAACAAAATCACATAAAACGTTAGGAATCACTGTCATGCATCCTAGCAAACGAAGTTGCACGAGAGAGCAAACACAAGCGAGCGCCGAGGATTGAGGTGTTCGCGTGCTGCTTTTTCTTCTGGCCATCGCCGACAACGCACCAATGCAAGTAGCGCACCGATCGATCGCCAATAAGACGCCGGTGGTCGACGAGATAGAAGAAAAAGCAGCGGAAGTTTGCTTTCTGTATGTGTGTCGGTCGTGCCGGGCTAAACAGCCGAAGCCGTTGTAAAAACTTCGTCAACTGCTTGACCGGCACTCCAACACAGCAAATCACGCTCAAATCAACTGAAGTGACGACAAGCACGCGAATGCAGCGAAACGAGCATCCGCGTGGATCGACCACGCTCCGAAGACCGTATCCAAACCCCAAACGTCACGCGTGTGACTCGTTCGTCGCATCAAGTGCGTGAACGACCGTCGTGTGCTTGCCACAACGTTGCTACCTCCTCCATCAGCGCACGAGCGCCACGGAAGAGGCGTCCAACATCTTCCAAAAGTTTCTACAAAGCGTCTGCTTCCAACTACGAACCTGTGCGTTAATGTGCACGATCGCGGGCAGCAAAAAGCCAGCGTCTTGCCTGATCCCGTCGCCGAAATGCCCACCATATCGCGTCCTGAAAGGGCCATAGGCCAGCCCTGGCACTGGATGGGCGTGGGCTTGTCGAAGCCCAGACGCACCACCTCCTCCAGCACGTACTCGGGGAACGAGGCCTCCTCGAACGACATCACGCACTTGGGCACGCCCTTGCCCGTCACGATGATCGTGTTCTCGCGCTTCCACGCGTCGTACTGCTCCTCCGAGCGCTTGGTCACGTCGGGATGCTCGTAGTAGAAGTTCTTCTCAAACACCGGCAGCTTCGCCATGTCCCACTGGATGTGCGTGTCCAGGTTGGAGCCCAAGTCGCCGCCTCCTCCGAAGCCGCCGCCGCCACCTCCGCGGCCTCCTCCTCCGCGGCCTCCTCCTCCGTAGCCGCCACCGCCACCGCCGCCTCCATAGCCACCGCCACCGCCTCCGTAGCCGCCGCCTCCTCCACGGGAGTAGCCACCGCCACCGCCGCCGTAGCCGCCACCGCCGCTTCCGCCGTAGTCACGACGCGAGGAAGAGTCGCCGTATCGGTCACCGCCGCCGCTGTACATGATCAAGAGTGATGGTCTTTTGCACTTGCGCACTACCGGTCGTTTCGGCGAATGGGCTGAAGTGCGCACTACTGGGGGCGACAGGGGGCAGAGAGCGATCGGATTGAGGGGGAATGGCGGTCAGAAGCCTTTTGGTTGGCTGCCGGGCGGGCGGCTTTTCCTGCAATCAGGTGTCTCAGCGCGCGCTATTCGTGGAAAATTTGCATAAATTGGCTGTGATTGGACGAAATAAAAACGATCTTTGCTGATGGAGAGAGAATCAGAGGGGGTCTACCCAAGCTACTTTTCACTTAGAAGATCTCTGTAAGGTTCCTCATCCACCATGACGGTATCTTTCTTCTCCGCCTCGCTTTCTCGTTCTGCTGGTTCGATATTTCGGGATTCACGGGGGCACTCCTCGAAGGGCACGTGTGTCCGTTGACCAAGTCCGGGGTTAGATTGGTGCGCACTCTTGGCCGGATGACTAGGATGCTCGCGTATTCGGAGCAGTCTGCTTTCAGGGGACAGAGGACACCTGGACGGGTGTGCTTTCTCTCTGGCTTTCCCGACAGGCCATCTTGACATAATCCCTGGCCTCTTCCAGCTTTCAGGAAGACAATCTAGCGCAAACTCGCCTTGGTACAACGCTGGACACGATGGCCTGGCCTGGTGCTTTCTGTACATATACGACCGGTACTGGATCTCAACGGGGTCATCACGTTCTTGGGGAGTTCTCTTCGTGGGACCGGGGTTCGCGCTCGGCGAACGGGTCAACGGCTTGGAGTAGATCCAGAAGAGTGGGAACTGCGTGGGTGCAGGGTCGTTGATCTTGGTCAACGGGCCCCGCCCCAGGGGATATCCTGCGGATTGCTCTCCTTTCGGGTCGCACACTGCGCTGCCTCCCTTAGCGCACGCAGTGGAGCGAAGGCCCCCTTTTAACCTTGGCCCCATTATAGGGGACTTCCGCCCAAGGTCAGGGGGCCAGTTTACTGGCTCTTAGAAGGTCTTCGTCTCTTGTCCGTTGTTGCTCTTGGGCCCAAATTGGGAAGTGATCTTTGCTGATGGACGTAGATGAGCCCGTTGTATTATGCAAGACTTGTGCAGAAGACGGGTCCTTGCCTCCGAAAAAAAAAAAGCTGTCTACGCTAGGATAGTGCGCTCGTACGAAGCGAACTGCTGGTTGGCCTCCGAGATGCTCACCTCGAGCTTTCGCACGCCGCGTTCCTGCAGATACAGTAGTTTAACACAATAAAGGGTCAGAAAGCAAGCTGTGGTAGGCAACAGATAGTAACGAAAGCGTACCAGGAGCGCAACGAGCGTGAAGGCGTCCACAAGCTGGTTGCTCTGTTCCAGGTAGCAGAGACTGTCAGATATAGGCTTTGAGACAGAATTTCAAACAGCAACCACGCGTACAATGTAAATGGCAAGCTCCTCCGCCGAAGAGTGGACAATCGGTAGCAGCGAGCAGTCAGCCTTCGGGAAGCTGGACAGCAAAACACACAGCAATCTGTGTTAGACCTGCTGTCTTCACACACCACCACACACACCAAATCATACCTAAACTTGGAATTATCTTCCGTCAGAATGTGTACGTTCGTGCCGTCGAATGAGATCTGCGTAAAACCACATTCAGTCAGCAACCAACACACCTCCATCCATCCTAACCAAATCCCTCACGTTCAACGCGTCACTGTTCATGGGCACGAGGAAGGATTCGTTCAGGTCCTTGCAGATGACCCGCGAGATCTTCTTGATTTCGCCAAAGTCCACCACGTAGCCGTCGCGGCCAACCTGTCCGGTGATCGTAACAGCCAACCGGTAGTTGTGTCCGTGGAGTTTCTCACGGAATCCCTGCAACACACAATAACCAACCATCAGCCTCTCCAGCCCCGTACCAATACCATTGAGTCGTACCTTGTACGCGATGAAGTGCGCCGCATTGAACTTCATGTAGTCCTTCGACACGTGCACCTTGAACACCTCGTTGTAGCCGTTGCCCAGTGGGTTGGGCGTAGGAACCACAGCCGTCTTGACCGTCTGCTGCAACGAGGCGTCGCTTCCTTGAAGCGGCTGAATCTGTGACTTCACTTCCTCCGGCGTCTTGACGCAGCTACGAAGATGGGACGCCCAGCGGTCCACATTGCGGGATGAGATTTCCTTGTCGCAGTAGCAGCACTTGACGCTGCCCTCGGAGGAGCCTCGCGCCACGTACATTTTGACGATGGCCTTCTGCTCCGCGGTCATTTCCTTGCCCATGTCTGTCGAGTTTCGCTTGCGCCTCTTAGTCTCGGTTGGCTCGTCAATTGACGGGGTGGCGAGGCTCTGCTCTACAGTCCTCAGGTGCTCCTCGTCGTCCACTGACATCGCGCGGAAACACTTGAAAATCAATGAGGATTTTGATTGGCGGAGAAATGCCATGTGTGTATGTTACACTATTTCAATAAGCTTCAACAAGGCCGGATTTTGATGGCCATGGGAATTTGATCCTTGAGCTTGAAAAAGAGGAACGACTACAAGACTGAGAGGCGAAAATATATAACAGCGCGTGCCAGCAACTTGAAGCTGCAGTTTGCACGCTGGCGGCGGCGCTCTATTGGTCCGAGACAGCACGCGGCACAACACTCAGGAAGAAGTTCATGCTCACGCCGAGCAACAAGCCAACCTTTTGCTTGCGAGGGACGGAGCGGTCAAGAAGCTGAAGAGGAAAATGTACACACAGATCACATTAATTGCAAGCTCACCACGTAAGTTGAACTCAGCGAACGGAACGCACCATTAGCAGCATAAATACGCCAAGCAGGAGGCCCATTAAGAACCCCCACAGGAATTCGGTGCCGGTGCCCTCGTTATCTGCTGCCAAAATGGAGTTGTTCATGCCGTTCATGTCGATCTGCGCATCCATCGCAATGCGCGCCGTCGGCACAACATTGAGCGCTAAAAGACAGCAATACAAGAGTAAATAAGTCTAAAGCCACAATAAACCGTTTCCAAACGAACAAACGTACCGAACTCCGACTGTGGTCCCTGTGATGCCATCCACTCCTCTTCAAGACGGTATATCCGGTCCTCGCTGCTCTCACCAGGGACACGATCCGCCTGGCTGATATACACCGAGAGCTGCGGGTAGAAATACAGACGCAGCGCTTGGATCTCCTCTCGACTAAGGCGGTCACGGAGTCTGTCGAAGCCTCTCCGCGCGGACGGGTCGTCTCTCTCCTCTGGTTCGCTCTCAGCGGCTGCCATCTGCAACGTTACACAACGTTTCATCAGCCACATCTCCACCAAAATGGCCAAAAAGTCTTCTCACCTGATTCACCACTGCCTTCGGGGCGCCGAGCTGATGGCGCAATGCACAAAGTCCTCGTTCTTGACCTTGCAGCTCTCGAGCGACGCCCTGTCGTCCGACAGCATCTTGCCCTGGTGGATCAGGCGGAGGAACTTGCCCTCGGCCTTGACTTTCCTCTTCACGATCTCCTTAAGGTCTCCAACACTCGCAGAAGGCGCAATCTCCACACGCAGTGGCTTCTCACTCAGCGTCTTGACCTTGAGCACGATGGTCGCGTTGTTGTTGTCATGGATCGTGATACCCACGGCGTCTTCAGACAACTAAAAAATAAAGAATAAGTTAAAATAAAATCAGAACCAGCAAGACACAGCCTCAAACCTACCAGCGGCTTCTCTTCTGTCATGTGCTCGGTCAGCTCTGGCTCCATCATGCTGTCTGGATCCACCGGTAGACGCTCGCACGCCTCGCCACGACCGCTCAGCGTCCTCCGCCTCCGCTGCTATTTGATCTGTGCGGTTTTCTCGCTTTGGCCTTTTTATCAGCCGGGGTAGGGATGCGCGAGCCAGTTGGATCTCTCGTCTGTGATTGATCGAAATGCAATCCCTCTTTTAGCCAATCCACAATGTTCCCGCGAAAATTGAAACATTTCCTGGCGTACGTCACCGACGACCAAAATGGCGAGCTCTAATAGCTCTTCTAAGGTCCCTAAGGCAGCTGAATCTGCACCCAAGAGCGATGCCGTGCAGGTGGCTGTGCGTATGCGGCCGCTGAGCGCCGACGAGGCGTCGCAAGGGTCGGAAACGTGCGTGGAAGTGGAAAATGGCCGCGTCTTACTGGCAGAAAAGCGGTTTGACTTCGATGCAACCTTCCCAGCGACGACAAATCAGGTCCAGATGAAGAATTTGGGGGTAATTATTGTACACTTGTCATGCTAATGTTTGGTGTTGTATTTGCTGCAGGAGGGAGTGTATACGACTCTGGTGGCGCCTATGGTGGACCAGTTCTTCGATGGTTACAATGCCACAGTGCTCGCCTATGGGCAGACGGGATCGGGCAAGACGTAAGCGCAGCCAGTAGTCGACTGCTGTGCTGTGGCTGTACTGATGGTTTTATATGGTGGTTAGATACACGATGGGCAACGAGTTCGCGGTGAGAGTGGCTCCATGGAGCGCGGCGTCATCCCGCGTGTGGTTCAAGATGTGGGTGAAATAAGTTGTTCAACGGGTAGGAAGGTGGTGTGTTAGTGTTGGTTGACACTTCGTGTGCTTGCAGGTTTTGAGAGAGTTGAGGCTTCCACGAATCCTCATCACTTCGTGATCAAGCTGTCATATTTGGAGGTACGTCGTGTGCTCTATTGTTTCTATTTTCGCGTAGTGATTCTAATCATCGTTTATGATGTAGATTTTGAACGAAGAAATTAACGACTTGCTAGCCAAATCTGAACGAAACACCATTACGACAAGTATATCTGTACGCGGTGATAGTGATCGTGGCATCATCGTTCACGGACTCAGCGAGCATGTTGTGACGTCGATAGACCAAGCTGGAGATCTTTTACGTTCCGGCGCGTTAGTTCGTGCCACAGCCTCGACCTCCATGAACGCCCAATCGAGCCGTTCCCACGCAATTTGTACTTTTGTACTGGAGCAGCGTGAGGTCGGAACGGTGGGAGGAGGAACAGAAACACGACTTTCCAAGTTTCATTTGGTGGATTTGGCTGGCTCAGAGCGGGTGCGTCGCACAAATTCTGAAGGTGTCCGATTTCGAGAAGGCGTCAACATTAACCGCGGGTTGCTTGCGCTCGGAAACGTGATCAACGCGCTATGTGAACGCAATCGCTCAAGTTCGCTTACAGCTCATGTGCCATATCGTGATTCTAAGCTGACGCGACTACTACAAGATAGTTTGGGTGGTAACAGCAAGACACTAATGATTGCGTGCATCAGTCCTGCAGATGTTAACTATGAAGAGACTTTCAACACGCTCCGTTATGCATCGCGAACGCGAAAATCGAGAACCAGGCTGTGATTAATAAGGAGCGGAACCCCAAGAATGAAGTGGTATATCTTAAACAGCAATTGGAAATTGTGCAGCTGCAACTGTTACGTCAATCACAAAGTACGTCAAATAGGTCTGCTTTCCGAGGCTCCAGTGTAGTTAACGGAAACATGGAGGGCACTTTGGGCGATAGTGCTCTAGAGGCGGAAAACTGCAGGCTGAAGGAACAGCTATCTCTAGCCAACAGTGAAAAGAAAAAGTGGAAACGGATTGCGAACGAATTGACAGACAAGAACAAGACAAAGTTTCAAAGGCACGCGGAAAACGAGTCTGAGTTTTTGCCTAGCCAAATGAAAATGTTGGCGCCTATCGAGAAGCATACTGCAGTTAACGATGGGCAAGATGGCAATCTGTCACGACTCCAGCAACTGCGGAAGTTCCAAAGTCAGAAGCTGAAAGCACGCCACAGCAAGGGCGGCACAGCTGTGAAACAAAAGAGTGAAGACTCTACTCTGGCAAACAAGCGCAATCAGACGTTGATGTCACCATCCACGAGCACTCCAGACACTGGAAGGAAAAGTTTGAACGCATGGAGTGCTTTAGTACCTCCTCGCTTGCCAAGAGAAGCAAGGTCGCCGAATCTGATGCTCATGGGACAATTATGAAGCTTTTGCAGCAGGTGTTAGCGTCCCAAGAAGCGATTTACAAAGCAAAAGAAGATGTCCGGGTGAATCTTGCAGACAGAAAAACTCTGGCACGAGAGATTTCACAACTCGAGCGGTCATCCTCGGCAGAAAACACTGAGATGCTGACCAGGCTACGAGATAATCTCCGAGCAAGTCTGCTAATATTCGACTTCTCCAACAAAGGTTGGCGAGCGTCGAGAAAAACGTGTCGCTTCCATCAGGGCTTTTTCCTACCCTTTGGAACCCTGCCACGATTTGATCCGGTATCTCACTGAAACGCTAATGGAAGGCAAAGAGGAGTGTATGGCCCTTTCAAACTGCCAAGAATCGCTTAGCAGGGTGCAAGCCCTAGATAAGAAGTTGAAGGAAGCGGTGAAGGAGATTCAGATTCTGCGGGAGCAAGTAACGAAGAAAAGGCAGCCAAGAAACGAAAAGCTCGGGAATCGTACGAAACGATCGATACGTTTTTCAGCAGCAGTGGCGAAGAGGAAGACAACACTGGAGCTGACCCGGACTATGTGGATGAGGAAGACCATCGGAAAGGAGGCAACAAAAGGAAGAGGCGTGGCCGTACACCAGTGTCGGAGGGATCCAAGAGAGAAGATGTTATGGAGGAAATTGATGAGCTGCTGGAGACCAGTGCAGCCACCTGTTGCTCCTGTTATGGCAAATGCGCAACGCAGGCGTGCACTTGTAAATCGCAGAGCCGCATCTGCAGTAGCGAATGCACGTGCAACTCGAGCAAATGCCGGAATAGAGGGGACGATGAGAACGCTGGCGATGATTTAGATGGCGTCCATGACAGCGAAGAAATTTTTGGTACTGCAATGTAGTATAACTTCTGCGACTCCAGATAGTGATGCAGGCGATTTTACCTCGGTAACGAGCAGCTCGACGACAGCTTGGATAGACCCCACGATAACGACGCATGAAATCCCGATTACCTGTATTGACTTGATGTCACCTTGATCCGCAAACGATTCAAACCTGTACTGTAGTGTAGAGGTAAGCGAAGCAACGGAAGCATAGTCGTACTGAATGGAATATGTGCATAGTAAAATCGTGCATTTTTCGTTTGAGGTGAACTCCTTGTGCGTGTCGGCCATCCACCCACCACTCTACGCTTTGCTCAATAAGAGCGATACACGATCCGCTAAGCTTGCTCTTCTGACAGGTCCCCAAAGAGATCCATGTCTAATGGTTCAGGCTTGTCCGCCATGAATTCGGTGTCATCCTCATCGTCGGTATCAGAGGAGGCATGATGGCGAGCAGCCGCCTTCTCGCTTCGACGAGTTGGTGTGCGGATGGTCACGCCGTTCGAGTTCTTACCGTTGCTGCTTCCAACGCTGCCAGTACCCTTGTGCTCACTCGTCCTTGACCTTGTGCGGATAACAAGCGCAGCCTCCTTTGGCTTCTGATACTGGTATGTGTTGTTGCTACTTGAAGTCGAAGAGTATTTTGCGCGCAATGCGCGAGTCTTCTCCTCGCTTTTCTTCGCCAAGAAGTTCTGAATGAGTTGGCGCTCGTGGTTACTCATATTCGACAGCGGCACGTTCGTATCGACCACAAGGAAAAGCTCCTGGTATTCGGCCTCCTTCTGCGCAAACGATGTAGCGGGCTCGAATTCGTAGGAAACCACTTCGAGGATATCGATCGAGTCACGATGGTATGGGATACGTGCGAAGAGCAACCGCCCAGCGGGAATTGACAGTGTGGCACTAGCAGCGTCCGCCAAATACGTCTTGGGATGGTTTTCCTCGTCTGAGGTTGAAATCACCACCTCGCGTCGCATGTTCTTGACGAAGCGCCACGTCCTGCGGTTCACATACGCAAATTCTACAATTCGGTGGTTGACTTCTGTAGTCTCCGGAACTGACAACAGTTCTGCAACAATGCTTCTTCCTTCGTACACCGCAAGCTTTGATGCCTCCACGAGCATTTGACCATCCACTAGCACGCTTGTCATCGTGCTTTGACGCAGATCACGAAGGCGGACGTGGGATGGAGTCAAATTACCACCATTTACACTTACCAAGTCCTTCTGCACCAGTTCATTCCAGACTCGCTGACGAATGTCTTCCACGAGCATCTCCTCGCTAATGACGATGTGGTTCACAAACGTCAGCAATGAATCATCCTTTCCTGTCGCCACAAGCACTTCATCAATATCAAACAAATCTTGGCTGTTACTGCCATCTGCTAAAGACACGGTAGGCTGATCCTGGTTGTTGTTCTGACCCTCGGGTGAAGCGGAACTGCCGTTGGACGGATTGTAGAACATCAATCGAAAGTTGTACTCCCTGTATTCAATGGAGTGCCCTCCAAAGCGAAGACCGTGTGGTTGGAGCCGATTGACAGCTTGGATAGAGTACTATCGATTGCCTTGATTTCTACACCAGCACTGTTGATGCCACGTAAAAGCTTGAATTTGTTCGAGGGTAAGCCAATCTTAGCACTAATTCGCTCCTTTAGCGCACGGATCGTCTCCCGCCTGTCAATGCGAATAGGCTCAGCTGGGCTCGTCAAGTACTTAAAATTTACGGCAATCATGTTGGCCTCACGCTCAAAGAATGCTTCAGCCGGCGACGCAAGCGTGAGATCTGACGTCTCCTCGAAGTACAACTCTGTCCCATTCACCAAGTGCAAATCCATCTTTAGCCGCAGGTTCAGCGTGCGCTCTTCATCGTTTGCATTCAGAATCTTGGCTGCAGAAATGCTGTATGTGGTTGCGCTCTTCTTGATGAGGCGAATTTTCAGTTCAGCTGGAACAGTGAATTTTTTGGCAATCAGAGCACAGAGAGATGCTATGTTTGCACACTCGTCCACTTGAATACACCTTGCCATGAACGAGCTGTGGAATATCTTGCTGGTACTGTTCGCACGTTCGGATTCGGGGTCAACAAAGCGACGAATAAAGAGCTGGAGCTTTGTTGGGTCATGATCTTCCCATTCTTCGTCATCACTTCTAACCTCGAGGAACATCTGCTGGCCGGCATAGATTCCCAAAGATGACAACGTCATGTTCTCTTTATCGTTGTAAGTGTCAGATAGCAGGCAGTTATAGTCGTTGTATCCCCGCAACCTCACGTTTTCTATCGAAGGTACAACCACGTCCTTCTCCTTCGCAAATTCCTTGTACGCTGTTTCAAGCACCTCGTGAATAGTCGAGGTCTTGTACACGTGGATGGCCTTCTCTACATTTTTGGTCTGGCACCCTTCATAAAAACTTCACTTGTACCTTCTTCGCCATCTCAATTCGTTCCTGCTCAAGTCTGTGAATCTTTTCTTCATCAGCGCGGATCTTGTCTTTCAAATACTGCGGAATGCTCTCCGGCAAAATTACATTTACATTCTTCTCCGCAGAAACCAAGCGATACAACAGCATGTACGCACACGTGCTGTGGCGCATGCTGTAGCCAGAACCGCTAACGCCTCCAAATGCAGTCTTAAGCTCTGTGTCTGAGATCTCACTCACATTGGAGTCATTAAAGTTGTACCACTTGCCCGTCTCCAGAGATTTAATGTATGCGTAGTAGTGCCCGCCCAATGCGCTGCCAGAGTGAATGAGCACCGAGTACAGCTCATACACATGCGGCCCGGAGCGCTTAATCATGACCTCAGGGTCAAACGTGGGGCTCCACGTGTCAAACGAAGCGGCACCATCCACATCGTCTTCATCCTCCTCCTTTTCATCATCATTTACAAACGTCATCGGCTGTGATTCATCCATAGAAGACAGGCGCCGTATGCGTTCGCCCATAGCAGCAAGTCCAGGTGTTGGAGGAGGAGAAGAAGGTATCATAGGCACTACATCATCGGACGATTTATGGTGATTCTTGCCCTCCAATACGTGACGCTCCATCGACATTTTTCTGGCAATCTTGCCGCGGCCGCCTCCGTTTTCGTCGCTCACGTACGAGTTCATGTCCAGATACTTGGGAAATGTCACCTCGTTGTGTAATTTAATGCGGTTCATGGTCGCATAGTCAAAATCAAATCGTTTCAGCTGCAGCATCAATACGTAAGGCAGCTTGGAGAACTTGAGTCCCTTAATTGCGTCACGTTTGACCTTGCATCGGTCACACATCCACTGATTTTCCTTATTCAGCACTTCCGGGCGCAAAAACAGCTCAATAGCCTCCTCCACCGTCTTCATCATTTCCGTCGATCCAAAAGGTCGGATCACAAGCGACAAATCCAAAATGTATCGATCCTCGAGCTCTCGTATCCACACTCACAGCACTGCACGTAATCCTTGAGCGATCCCTGGTACAAATCATTGACAAGAGTTTCGTTCACCGTGCCCTTAAAAGACCTCTCCAGAGCGTCTAGCAGTACGCGACAGAGCTCCTGCACGTCATGTTGCTGGAACACATCAGCTCCCGTCCAGCCAAAGCTCTTGGTCAGAGCCTTAGTAGAAATGGAGTCCTGGGTCGTGAGTTGCAGCTTGGCGAACAGGTTCTGTAGCTGCAACGGGATGTTGTCTTCGTCCGCCTCTTGGTCACTGTCTTCATCCTGTTCAGTCAGCTCCGCCTGTTTAACCGCTTGGTGGCACGTCCAGCTGTACAGTCCCTGGCGGAATTCAGGCGTCATGAACATGCTCTGCAGCAGACTGTTCATGTAGCACGTGGCTCCCTGATTGGACAGACCCGTGAAGGCGCTACGGACTCGACTGTAGCCCCCAGAGCTGCCGTAGCTGCTGCCTCCATTGCTCGTGTAGCCTGGAGAGTCATAGAGTCCCTCCAGGCCTGACGAACTGTATGTCGTGAGTGCTGTGGACTGCACACTGGGACTCGCACTGTCCGCATCGTCGTCCGCGCGCGGGAGCTGCGTCAGCACGGAGGCCACCTGCGCCCGGTGCTGGTCGCGAGACGCTGAGGCTTCGTCATCGTCGCTTGATTCCCAGCCCGCAGGGGGTCGCCAGGTCGCCAGTCGCTCATACTTGGACCGAAGGATTTTCGCTATTGTACTGAGATCTGAGGGAGAGTGTGGTGTATGATACACGAGATTGAAGTACTGTTAGAAACGACAGGAAGCGACTTATTCGTCGACCAGCTGGGTATCGTGTGTAGGATGCCTGGGCCTGGTGGTAGTGCAAGCTGGCGAGACAGAAATGACAATGAGCGACGACGATGGCTATGCAAACAGTTCGGTTCTTAGATATCATCGCTTGTCTGACGCCGACGAGGTCCCAAGATTCTACACCATGCGCGGCGTGGGAGACCTGTTCTTCGCCAGCGGCAGCTCCTCGTCCGAGTCTTCCGAGCCGTAGTAGGCCCTGTCGCGCTTGAGCGTGAACGTGTCGGAAAGGAAATCCATCTCCCTGTACGCAACTTTTCTTTCCGCCACATCGTGTAGCACACACCCATTGCAATGGCATACAGCATGGCTAAGTAGCAGCGAGAGACAAAATAAATAATAAAATCGACACAGACATTAATCTCCACACTCAACACCCAACTAACAATTGAAGGTAATTCCTACGACCGACGCACCGGCTTCAAAACATGAATTGGCCCCGAATTGGGCGTCTTGGCGTTGTGAATGTACATCGGCTGCAGCTTCAGCAAAGAACCGATCACCACCTACAATAGACCATAATACACAGTCATTAACAGTGTTAGAAACAGCCAGAATATCGGTACAGAACGTTCTGCGACCAGCGAAAGCGACACGACCGCGTACCAGGAAGACGAAGCCCACGAAGCTGAAGATGGTACCGCACAAATAACCTGCAGCGGGTATAGCAGACATCACCAGATAGAGCAGACGCAGGTTAACCAACCGGGTAGCGAGAACACCGCGACCGAGGACACGTACCCCTCCACTCATGCTGCCGTCTGATACTCGCTGCTTCCTCTAGTGAATTGATGTTTATCCAGCTGCTGTCTCCGCCCCTATGAATTTCAGCCAATAAGACGACGACTAGACGGATACACGGCTCTGAACCATTTTCGTGTGTCCACCTAATTAATGTGACGCACACATTCTGAGGTTGAAGTTTACGTAAAACAAGTTTATTTCACTGCCATGGGCGTCGCTAAGAAGTTGCGCGTGTTGTGTATGCATGGATACCGCACCAACGCCAAGATCATGGAGGACCAGACGCGTGGACTGCGTAAGGCGCTGGCACCGCACGCCGAGTTCGTGTTTCTGAACGGGCCCATCGAAGCCCGCGGAGAGTCTGACGACGTCATCGAAAAGTTGTACGCCGAGCACAAGCCGTTCTACGAGTGGGGAAGCTTTATCGAGCGTGAGCGGCCACAGCAGCTCGACCCAGAGACTCAGGAGCTCGTGTACACCGACCAGGGCTGGTACCACGACTACGTGGACTGGGACGCCACAGTGCAGTTCATGGACGAGCAGCTACCGAAGCTCGGACCTATTGACGCCGTCGTGGGCTTCTCTCAGGGCGCGCAGACGATGACGGCGCTGACGATGTGGTATCTGAACAAGCACAACAAAAGCTGGTGGAAGTGCTGCGTGAGCGTCTGCGGCCCGAGGGTGCGTGGCGCGGCGCTTCGTCCGCTGTTTGAGAACGAGGACGGGAGTCCTCGGTTGGTGCCCATGCCCTCGATTCACATCGTCGGGAAGACGGACAAGTGGCACCGCGGCTGTCACGAGACGGTGGACATGTACGAGGATCGCCCCGAAGGAGCAGCACGCGACAAATTCGTGTTCGAACATGACACGGGCCACCGCTTCCCGTCCGAGAGAGACACGACCAGCTCTACGACGACGTGGCTCAGATCATCAGGCAGCATTGCGAGTGAAGCAACCCCAGTAAATTCCAACCTATGCATGTGCATTGGGTCGTGTACAATTTCTCGCTAGCTCTACCCGAGCATTTACGCCGTACTCGAGCAGATGGACTTACCATCACGCTATTAACAAGGCCGTGCGCTAGCGCCCGGATGAGCTCTGAAATTCACACATGTCAAGTGAAATGGTAACCGGTATCTTCATTTTTCAAGGCTTTTCAGCGTTTTCTTGGCGTTTGCGGAGGCTAAAGTCTCGCAGAAATAGTGCTTACAGCCTTGTCGAATCTGATGCCTTCACTCGCGCTAGTAAGCTCCTGGGTGTGTAGCTTCCTAGCTACTTCGAAGTAAATATTGTAAATATTAGAGAAGAGTGAAGTTGTGGTGGTCTAGCGCAGGTTAGACGAATGGTGAAGTTTTATAGTGAAAGGTTGACAGAGGAAGTATAATATTAGTTGAGTAGCTTCCTACTTCGCTTACCGAGAAGGCGCCTACCGGTACTTGTGGCGGTCCACCTAACTCCGAGCTTGCCACCGTTGGTGGTGGATGTTCTCCACAGAGTGACGTTTTGGCCAGATGCTAGAAGGGGTTAAAGGAGCTGGTCATGTCTGCACGTGTGATTCCTCGAAGACGATCTAGCCGGCTTGGCGGTCGGCGTAGCGATGCAGCCACTGCTGTGGAGTGCCGGCTCCTATTGTTATAATTGAACGCAATTTTCAAAGATGTTGCGTGAACGTTGAACTAGCACGCCACAGGCAACACGCGGCTTTTTGACTAGTTCTCGCTATATATTAGTGATTGGAGTGAGTTTGGCTCATGTCATCGGGATCTCTAAGGTTAGCAAGTTGAAGTTGCATTATGAGAGGAATCAGACCAAAAGCAGAAATTGACATGCAATTTTGTCAGTTCTTGAAGGTTTATTAGATTTGGAGATGAGCTGTTGAGCTGTTACTGTTGTAGATTTATTTTTCTGAGTTTTGGCAAGTATGCTTTTGAGCGGAAAATCGGATCACTGATATACTCTCAAATAAATTTCAGTTTCAATCAATAATGCAGTGTGGGGTTAAAAGTACGGTTCATTCGGTTAGGACCAATGTCCCTGCACCAACGTAACGAGAGCCACTGGAATTGCTGCCTCATTTTCTCGGGCAAATGTGTTCACCATACGGGAAGTGGTGCCACTTTCATGTTCAAACACGAATTTGCTTAGATCCGACCCTGGCGGGTTGTAAGTATACAGCTCGGCGTGCTCGCAGCTAGTACTGGTCCTTCTTGCCGATGAGGTGGATTGATGGGATTGGGACGTGCTTTCAGGAGAGGACGCAAACCTATATCTCGCTCGCCATCCCGAACTCTACGAGAAGATCTCGAATTTGATCCGAGAGCACTGCAACAACTGAGTTACCTAAGGTAAGGTTATGGTGTCTTAGCTTCGTGGGCTAATTATCTGCTGCAAATATATAGTTGACTGATGTTGACGCACGCGGAAGCTTCTGCTACTTCCTGAAAATTGATATACCTCAAATAAGACGCTGGGCACCAAGGTCGTCCTTCGATCGGGCGAAGATGCGTCTCGAATCGATTCACTTTTTCCATCTCGACAATGAAAAGATGGTTCATTTACTTGGCGCTCTGAAGTGCCTGCAACAGCGTGCTTTGAATGAGCTGGTCACCATTCTTCCCACTGATGACAATCGGGACGGACGCCAGTAAATTCGTCTCCATGTTGATCTTCTTGACGTTGTAGTCGTAGTCGCGCTTCGCCTTGAGGAACGCCGCGGAGTTGCCTTCAGCGTCAGCATTTGCTTGAATCTTCTCCGCCTCCTTCTCCGCGGCTTGAATCTTCGCTTCTCCCTGCACCTTGGCAACAGTCACAAACTGCTCAAAGTCCAGCTTGAGGTTGCTGAGCTCCACCGTGGACAGCACTTTGCGCTTCACGGTCTTGGCGGTTGCAGTGGTCACCGCATCGGCCTTGTAGCCCTCCGCAGCCTTGATCTTGTTCTCATTCCTCGACATGTGCTCAGCGACAGTAACCTGCGCCTTGGCCTCGGCGATTGTGCGTCTCTCGTCGCGTACGATCGCAGCGCGCACGCTCGGCCTGCAGGTCCTGGATATCTCGCTCGTTGTTCTTCTCTAAGGCGGTGAGCTTCTGCGTCTCCTGGTTCAGCAAGATGCGCATCTTGTTCTCGTGGTTCTTCTCCTGCTCCTCCATGCGTGTCTTGAAGGCCGTCGTCTCCTCCAGCGTCTTGGACAGCGCCTGGGGTAGGTCCACATTCGTCACCTTGACGTTGTGGATGAAGACGCCGAAGGATTTCAACTTGGCGTTCAGGTCCGTCTTCATCCCCATGGCGAACTCCTCTCGCAGGTCGTGCACCTGATCATGACGCACCGAGTGCACGAGACCGCGGATGGCCTCCTCCGTGAGGCTGTAGAGCAGCTCGTCAAAGCGGTGCGCCCCAAAGCGTACACGAACGTGTACGCGTCGTCCTCTGTGGGTCCGATCTGGAAGCTGATGGAGATGTCGATGTCCACCATGACGTTGTCGGACGTGGGGCACCCGCGCACGGGGTTCGAGTACGTCACCGCCTGCTTGGTCACAATGTGCGAGACGCGGTTCCACGCGGGCCAGAACATCTTGAGCCCCGGGTCCATCATGCCGGCGTGCGCGTTCCACTTCTGCTTGAGCACCCAGAGACCCGACGGCACCTTCATGCACACCGTCATCAGCGTCGGATAGCCGGGTGTGAGCACGATGGGGATGCGGCCGTCTGTGACCTTGGCGTTGAAGTGCTTCATGGCGTCGATGGGCTTCGAGATATTCTTCTGCACCAGGTGATTCACGCGGTAGCTGTAGCGCGTCATGTCTCCACTGGAAGCCATTCTGGCCATACTTTGCTGCGGTCTTGGCTGCTGTTTGCACTAGGTGGCAAATTGGAAAATGAAGTGAGTGCTGCGCTTCAACGGCGGAAAGAAAGAGCTGACTTGTTTGATAGCTACACTTGACTTTTTGCTAGCTACACTTGGTGTAGCCAGATTCAATTTATCTTGCTGTTCGTATGCATCCACAATGTACCCATCACCCTGGCCACTTTTCTGGCACCACGGATCGACATTGAAGTGCGTCGGTCAAAAGACAGATCATTTCGGAATTTCCACTCAAGTGCACAAGTCGATTCCCTCGCCTCTCTTCTCTATGGGTTCTAGCGTCAGTAAGGACACACTCCCCGGTGGCTCGCAGCACCAGACGCGGCTGCTGTACCGCTCGACGTGGGTCGTGGACACTGCCAACCGCGTCTTCGGCGCGTGTTACGACGGCAACACTGTCGTGATCATCAACCCGGGCCGCAGCCCTGTCAAGCCCTACATCCGCGTACCCGAAGGCACCTACGCGCTCGTGCAGCACCAAGGACGTGACATGGACTACACCAAACCCGATGGCAGTCGCACGCCCGTGTGGCCCCCAGGGATGCACTTCGCCTCCGTGTTCACCAAGGTGGCCCACCTCGTGACCAAACAGTACATCGTGTTCGACACACCCGTCAAGGGTTGCAAGACTGCGGACGACGTGACGGTGGGCATTGATATGTGCCTCATTCTCCGCATCATGGGCGACGAGTCCAAGGGCGAGGACCCTGAGCTCGTACGCCGCTTCGTGTACGAGTTGGGCCCCAACGGACTGGAAGTGCAGCTCCGCGCCGCTCAAGACGAAGCAGTGCGTGCGTTGGCACGCAGTGTCGAGCACACAGAGGTGTACCAGCTGCGTGATGGTACCATGCGCGAACGCTTTAAAACGGGGCACTCAACTTCCGCACGAATCGTCGACCGGCCAATGATGAGTTCAACGCACCTAAAATAAAAGACAATGTGAAGGAGGAGGATATCCCGGCCGAGGAGAAGGTGCTCTACTGCGTTACGGAGGACATCAAGCGCAGCTTGAATGACCAGTTCAACACGTACGGCGTGCAGATTACCAGTGTGGCAATAACCAACGTCACGCTGCCGCCCGGGTTCCAGCACCAAATGCAGAGCCGCACGACGCACTTGAGCGCCATCAAGGAGCAGAACATGAAGCAGATGAGCGACATGCAGATGCTGGAGTACAAGGAAGAGATCGACTCGACCAAGCTCAAACGCCGCATGATGTTCATGGAGGAGGAGCAGACAGGCAAGGCCAAGTGCGCCGAGATCCGCAAGGGCATCGACCTCATCAATGCGCAGACCAAGTTGGCGGACGAAGAGATCAAGCAGAAGACGATTGTAACCTGCAACAACCACGACGTCGAGGCGGACTTGAAGATCGCGGAGATTGAGGCCGAGACGGTGCGGATCGCAACAGAGATCACTTCTCACTGTGATGCCGAGATCAAGCTCCTCAATGCTGAGAGGGCCGCACTGCATATGCAGCTAGACGCAACGTCGGGTGAGATCCGCGTTGCATCTGAGTCAAAGGCCGCCGAAATCGTCGCTCGCGCCGAGGGTGCTGCAGTGGGCAAGCTGGAACAGTACCGCAGACACGAACTGGAGATGAAGAAGCTGGACATGCTCGGGTCGCTCGCCACGAACAAGAAGACGGTGGTGTCGGGCGACACGTCCAACAGTCTGCTGTCGGAGGTGCTGGTGGTAAATCGCCAGGGCAACGTCATGATGAACATCGAAGGCTTGATGAACAAGGCCGGTGGCGGTGGCTTCGTTTAAAGGAACTTTTGAGAGCACCAGACATCTACCGTAGGCAATTACGATGCAGCAGTAACAACAAACCACAGTCCTGCCGATGGAAGGCAATCCGTAGTCCCGTCACAGCGTACAACAACTTATATAATCAACTCGTTTGTCTCTCAAACATACAAGCCTACTAAGCTTTTAAGCTTAAGATACAAACACTTCACCGCAAAAGCAATCCGCATGTAGCCATCTGTAACATGTAGCCATGTGTGACCCAGTGTTTACGTGCATTTTACGTAGAAAATGGATTGACCAATCACAGTGCGCTACATACGTTTATTGTTCATGCTTACGTCAAACGAGCTTTAGACGTCGCTTCACAAGTCAATTGTAGCAATGGCGTTCGTTACCATCGCCTTGCCGACGTCTTCCCCGCCCAGAAGCTGCGCGTGCTGTGTCTGCATGGCTTCCGAACAAACCGCCAAGTTATGGAGAGCCAGACACGCGGTCTGCGTGACGCTCTGGGTCCCAACGCCGAGTTCGTCTTCCTTAACGGTCCGTTCGAAGCACGCGGACCCACTGACAAGGTCATCGAGCGCTTGTTCAGCGACACTGCTCCGTTTTACGAGTGGTGGGCAGCTCGGTACCTGGAGAAGGAGGAGCGGGAGGACATTGAGGCAGAGGAGGGCATCCCCAGAGGCACCACCAAGCGCTGGTGCCTCGAGTTCAGCGACATAGACCAAGCCATCGAGTACATGGACGAGAAGCTGACACAGCTGGGCGAGTTCGACCTGGCCGTGGGATTCTCGCAGGGCTCCATCATGCTCACGATCCTGTCCATGTGGTACCTTAAGAAGACCAACAAACGCTGGTGGAAGCTCGTGCTGTGTGTCTGCGGCGTGTATCCGCGCGGCATCAACATCCGGGAGCTGTTCGAGACGCACGACGGACAGCCGATTCAGGTGCCGCTCCCATCCATCCACGTCGTCGGGAAGAAGGACATTTTGTACCAAGAGTCCCTGGTGCTCAAGGATATGTACACGACATACGCCAAAGGTAGTCCATTGCCGAGACTGTTGCTGGAGCACGACGGAGGACACAAGTTCCCGTCCCCAGGACGACACGAGGAGTTTTATGCGGACTTGGCCAGCACAATCTGGCAGTTCTTCGAGGACACGCGCCAGAGCTCGGTGGCACGACTATGAGGTGGATAGAGCCATAAGAATATAGTCAACGTATCATTTGCCGTGTTTAACCCGATGTTGAGTCGCCCGTGACGTTGAATCGATGGCCAATTTGTGTACGTCAGCCTTGAAGTTGGTCGCTGCTCAGTCGACATATTGAAGGCTTCCAGCACTTCAATGGTGATCGTCGCCGAAAATCTGTCCTGCCCTACGGCGCTCACCCCGCGTCCATTCGACTCGTCCAAGAAGATCCGTGTGTTGTGTTTGCATGGGTTCCGTACGAACAGGCAGGTGATGCTGGACCAGACTCGTGGAATTCGAGCAGCTCTTGGCGATTCGGCAGAGTTCACGATACTGAACGGCACGTACGAAGCCCGCGGGGCAAGTGACCCCATGATCGAGATGGCCTATGCATCCAGTGCCCCATTCTACGAATGGTTTGAAAACCAACTCGCCGACGGATCTCCACTGCTCTACAACGACGCTGAGTCGTCTGCCAAGGCACGTCTGCAAAGTGGGGCTGATCAAGGAGGAGACCACGCCTGGAGTCTTTCGTACAAGGGCGTTGAGCAGTCAATGGTGAAAATTGACGAGGAAATCCGTTGCCACGGTCCGTTCGACGTCGTCATCGGCTTCTCCCAAGGCGCTGCGCTGTTGACGATTTTGACCATGTGGTACCTGCATCATGGCGACGTACGCTGGTGGAAGCTCGTGATCTGCGTTGGTGGAGTGGATGTGAGTGGTGTCAATGTGAAGTCGCTGTTCCTGGACAAGCTGGACAACCGCGTGCCTGTGCCGATGCCTTCCATCCACCTGATTGGCAAGACAGACCCGCTTTACCACGAGTCGCACCGATTGGCGTTGTCGTGGGCGAACAAAGCGGATCCCAACGAATTCAAGAAGTGGATCTACGAGCATGACGGTGGTCACAAATTCCCATCGGTATCGAGGAACCGTGCGTTCTACGCGGAGTTGGGACGTGTCATCAAGCAGCATTGTGACAAGGGTGACGAGACGGTCGCAGCCAGGCTTTGAGTGCATTATGGCATGGTAGTGGCCTTTGTAGCAGTCGGAAATATCATCGCAGTGAACATGTAGGCTTGCTTGCTACACGATTTGAACACTGTTGAGCGATACGAAAGAACACGAAATGAAACTGGATTAATGTTTATGAGTTTTGTTATCTTTGCAATGCCGAGTCTGGAGAAGAGGAAGGCCCCAATAGGACACTTGAGAAGAATGCAATCAAGTAAAACGAGCTGTAAAGCAGTCGAAGATCATGATCACATCAAAACGAAACTGCATTCATGAGTTCGATTACTACGAGCTGATTGTCACTGTTATTCTCGTTCCTCGTAGTCGCTGCGTAGCGAGCTGATCGCTTAAGCCGGCAGACCGAGAGCCGTGCAGTTGGGCAGGAAGCTGTCCGCCAGTTCCAGCACATTGATCGACACCGTTCCGAAGTTGATCACGCAGTCTGCTGGATCGAGGGCTAGGATGTCGGCAATGAGCGAGTAACAATCCGACGTCAGGCACATGAGCAGGACCTGAGAATCGGTGGGGTATGCCTTGGGCGGCACGAACGTGTAGCCCGACGCGGTCTGGCATGACGCAAGGTACGGGTCTGTGGCGAGACTCAGAAGCTTGACGAGCTCCGCCGAGGACACACGGTAGTTTCGTCGTATGCGGTGGTCTGCGTAGCAAGACAAGCGACAGCGGCGGCGGTGGCGTAGGCGAAGGTCTTCATGGGGTGGAGGGTGGAGAAGTTGGTGTTAGAGGAAGATTGGATAATGAGCTCCTGCCAGAGCCGGGTGGAGCTCTCGGGCTGCATCGAAGGTGGGTCCCTCGCTAACCAGCGAAGTTGCATGGTCGGTGACAATGATGGCAAGGACTAAGGACGCGGGCTGCACCCGCTTCAAGAAGGGTGGTGTTCAGGAGAGGTGACTCACAGTCTCTTGACAACCGTAGCACAGCGTAAAGCACGGGGTGAGCTTGCTGACGCGAGCAGCTTCAACTTGAGACCGGACGGAGATCTTGCTTCCGCCGTTGTAGGCAGTGCTGACTCATATCGTCGTGCAAACCTAACATACTTTCAACAAAACACCCTGAGCAAAGGATTTCAAAATGACTGCCGCAGCGCGACGCAAGACCATCTACTGTACCGAATTCCACAGCCAAGACAGCCCAACACCCTCGTGAGTTGCGGTATTTCCGGTGCTATCTCTGAGCCAGCGGGGCCCCAGACTGGTCTTCCCGTCTTCCCACTGCAAGTCCACACTGCAGATGCCTTGTTTGCACCGAATCCCACGATCAGTCCAACAGTACCCCCGACAAGGATGTGTGTCGACCACAACTGGAAAAATATTGTTGACTTTCACGTTGACACCATCCGTCGACTGCCGTGCGGGAAAAGCTTGAAAGTTGCTGCAAGTTGAAGTTGGTTTGTGTAGCGTTGGTGTAGCAAAATACCCTGCACTAGTTGCGAATAGACAAATTCTATTGGAAAGTGGAAAATGTTGAGTATGCCTCCTCGGCTGATCTTGCTGCTCATGGGCCTGTCGTTCTCGACAGCACTTGTCGTCGCCCCCTCCGTCATTGAAGTGCATAAAGTTCAACAGCCACCATTAGTTCAACCAATTTCTGGTCCTGCCTCCACGTCTCAATCTCCATGCGACTTCGCATTCTTGCACCCTCGACGATATGCCGCTTACCACCTTCCACCACCAACCGACCAGCTCCCATGGAGCATCACCATCGACGGAGTTTTAGATGAGAAAGTGTGGGCTGATGTGCCTTGGAGCGAGTCTTTCCAGGACATTCGAGGCCCAACGTTCTGGTCGCAGCCGTGGTTCACGACCAAGTTCAAGCTCCGGTACGACCAGCAGTTCCTCTACATCGGCGCGTACTTGGAGGAGACCGAGGTGTGGGCCAATGTGTCCAAGCGTAACGACGTGATTTTTCACGACAACGACTTCGAGGTGTTCGTGGATGCGGACGGGACCACGCATAACTACAAAGAGTTCGAGCTGAACGCCCGAAACGCGACCTGGAACCTCTGGCTCAACCGTCCGTACAGAGATGGCGGACATGAGAACAGCACGCGAGTGGACCCACAGCACGGGTTCGACATGTTGGGTAGTGGCATGCAGGCTGCAGTGTTCGTGAAAGGCCGCATCAACGATCCATGTGCGTATTTGTGCAATTTGAGATGTTCGTGTTTGACATGAGTAGCTCCTGATCATGTTGATGTCGCGTTCTAGCCGAGCGTCTGCACTATTGGACTGCTGAAATTGCGTTGCCATTGGCACAACTTGCACTGCATTCGAAGGCACAAGTTCCACCTGCGGAAAACTCATTCTGGCGCATCAACTTTTCTCGTGTCGAGTGGCCTGTTCGTGTCGTCACTGATGGCCTCACGGGGGAACAGCACTACGAAAAGAAAACTGGCTTAAGTGAGGAAAACTGGGTGTGGGGTCCACAATACGCGGTGGATATGCATCGGCCAGAGTGGTGGGGTATCTTCAGTTCCGCCCGCAAGGCGAAAGTCCACCTGCGTTTGCTGAAGCGGTTGTGCCACTTGATCCTGAGTGGGGTGTGCGGTACGTAAGCTTTCAGTATTACTACGCGCAGCAAGTATTTCATAATGCGACGGGGACGTACGCTCTTCGTCTGGAGCAGCTACTTCCGTACTTCACATCTCGCGAGGCCATTGAGTGCACCAAGCTACTTGACGTCAGTGTCACAAGTGAGTCGTTTAGTGCACAGATCGGGCTGAGAGAGCACGCGTATGGCTTCAACGTCACCTCTGCATTCGTTGCAAGCATTGAAAACGATGGATATATTTCGGTGGTGAAAATGAGTTTCATGTCCGCCATTGCTGCCACCAAGTAGAAGACAAAGGACAACCGAAAAATGACTGATATTTGTTTTTACATGACATCTTTGCGGAAGCAACCCCACATACGTGCAACGTCTCTCGTGACGAAAACTGCCTACGCGAAGTAAATCCACATACTGAATGTGATGGCCAGAGCAGCAATGGCACTTCCCGCGACGAGAGTATTGACCCACATCGGTTTGGCGAGCTCCGTGGCGTCGAGCTTCAGGACCTTGTCCCAGTGAATCATGTACTTGCGGATTTCCTCCGAGGGACGACTCTTGTTCTGCGTCAAGAGACTCACCACGACGCACACGACTCCGGCAGTGACCCAAAGCAGCAGAGCAAAGTGCTGGAAGTTCATGTAGAAGAAGTCGTTCCAGATTCCAGGCAGGTCGCCATCCATGCTGTCGTCCTTGATAGTCACGAAGATAAGACGCGAGAAACCGAGCAGACCGCCAACAATCATAGCCGAGAACGCGCCGTACACGTTTGCCGGCTTCCAGGCAACGCCAAGCACGAGCACAATACCGATAGGAGGTGTCAGGTAGCTCTGGATCTCAACAATCTGTTCGTAGAGACCGGTTCCGTTGCGCATGATGGGGATCCAGCAGAAGCTCAGGACGGCAAAGATGAGGATGCTCATGCGACCGACCCACACGAGCTGCTTGTGCGAAGCATCGGGGCGGAATTTGAGGTAAATGTCGTTGGTAACAACCGAGGATCCAGCAGCAAACACGGACGCCAAACTCGACATCATGGCCGTGATGATACTGGAGATCATGAGCCCAATGACGCCATGGGGCATCATTTCGGTGAGCAGGGTCGGGTACGCAGCGTCGGTGCCGTCCTCAATCTTGCTGAAGTCGAAGTAAATGCTGGCAATGATACCCGGAATAACAATGAGGAATGGAGGGAGCACCTTGAGCATACTGGCGAACGAGCAACCAGCCTTCGCGTTGGCTGTGTCCTTCGCCGACAGCACACGCTGCACAAGATCTTGATCCATGCACCAGTACCAGATCGATCCCAAAGGCTGACCGAAGATCATACCCGTCCACGGGTAGTCGGGGTCGTTCGTGGGCTTCCAGAGGTGAAACCATCCTGAGCGGTCCTGGTTGTCAAGGTTCTCACGGATACCCTCAAAACCACCGATTTGGTTCACCGAATACGCGAACACGACGAGGCCACCCAAGGTGAAGACGCACATCTGGAATAGATCCGTGTACATCACTGCACGAAGACCACCGGCAATGCTGTACATAGCACTGAGAGCAATGCAGACACCGGCACCGAGGTACAGGTTCCACCCCAACGTGGCCTGGAAAACGATGGCACCGCCATAGATACTGGCACTCATTTTCGTCAACACGTACATGATGATCGTGATGAGCGACAAGTAGTGACGGCACGGAGCACCAAAGCGGTACTCGAGGTATTCCGGCGTCGTGTACACACCGCAGCGGCGGTAAATGGGGAGAAGATCCAGCCCAAGCACAAGATCAAAATGGCAGCGTACCATTCGTACATGGCGACAGCAATGCCGCGACGAGCACCGTCACCGGCCATACCAATGAAGTGCTCGGCGCCAATGTTACTGGCGAACAAAGCACCACCGACGAAGTACCATTGCATTCCCCGGTCGGCCAGGAAAAAGTTGGACATTTCGTTCACTTGGTGCTCTGGCCCATCACGAGCAATCAGTGAGGCTGACGGACGGTGCGAAGAGATTGCTGAACCGCGCTCGTCACCGGCGGCGAGCTTGTTGCCTGGGGTGGGCTCCGAAGCCAGGTAGGCGTCACCGGGTGACTCGAGCACTTGGTCTTCATTGCGTTTGACTTGTTTGATGCAAGGGAAATACTTGGCCAAGTGACTCTCACCTGCTTGGATGGAGGCGATGACGGCCACGACCATCGTGAAGAACAGCACCGCCACAATGATGAAGACGTCGCCGGCATTGACTTTGGCGCCCCCAGAGGTGTCGGGTACCCTCTGCGTGTACAGCTCGACCATGGCAAGGACTTGAACGAAGGTAGATTTGACTTGATACAGAGACCAAGAACGGAGGAGAGTCGCTCGTGCCCAAACCGGTGAATTGGATAATGAACTGGTCTCGGCGGTGGTGACGACAGCAACGACGGTGTCCATGAATGACGCCACCTGTTGATATAGAGGTTCAACTCTGCATCGGTCAAAGTCTCACCTAACCAGCCCGCGTTGCAAGACAGGACGATCTGCTGTCGACAAAAGCAACTTGCGTGTCAACAACGATGCTGGCGATAGTCAACTTCGCTAATTTGTTAACGAGTTTCTTTCATCAATCTAAGCAACATATCCATGGGGCAATATGTCCAAGAAAAGCTCGTACGCGGTGCGGTGTGTTCTTGTGCATGTTGTGAGCTATGTTGGTTGGCACATCTTCATCTTCACTACGAAACGCGCACAAATACAATCCGGCCCACGACGGAAGGCGACCACTGTCGGCCGTTTGCTGACTTGACAGTATCAACTTGGCGGCAGTGCCAAGGCGTGAAACAAGAGCCCATGCCAGCAAAAGAAAACCAGGACAGCAGTATGCTGAGACCAGGATATGTACCGGTAGTTGGCTCGAAGATAAAGGCAAGCTCAGCGAATGGAGAGTTCTAGACAGTATCCTGGATAGGTTTTGGCAGGCACGATTTGTTCGTCAGCACTTCTTTAATAGAAATTCGAGAACCGCAAGTACTGTGAGTTTAATGTTACCCGGAAAGAATGCACTTTACGTGTTTTAACAGATTTGCAGACTGGAGAAAACCTGAGGCGGACGCTTATTATCAAAACCGAAAGGACTGGAGAACGAGTTTGGAGCATTTTGGACTCGCGTCGTAGAACCATTCCTTCAGCACAGCTGCTTGCTGACAGAATTACCACCGGATTAAAAATAATCAGGTTCTAGAATAATACGTGTACCGGTATTCAGAACAGCAAAAGCTCGTTGTTCTCATAAACAAATATACTTAGTCATAATGAACTACATATAGTCGTAACATGTTGCATTCCGATGCACCAGCGTGTCAAGATAGGTCTCGACTCTTGAGCGAACGAGCGCGAGTCGAGAACCATGCTCACACAACATTGATCGCGCGATGCATTTGTACAGAAACGGCGTTGTGCAGCTTCCGCTTCAACGTTGAAGCGTACCACAACCACCAAAACGTTAAACGGGAAGAAGTCTTGCCTCGCCGTATTAAGAGGATCTGCCTACTCGAGGAGTTAACTCGTTCAAGTTCTGGGATTAAATACATTGCTAAAGTGGACAGGTTTGCAAATTGTACTGACATGCCTCGATTGCTCACTTCAAACGAAGAAGATGTTAAGCGAAGAAGATTTTGTTTCAAGCGACGTGATACATGTATAATGGCTGCGGTTGAAGTCATGCATTTCGCCTTCACCGGTGGAGGCGGCCCACTTCTGTCTAGTAAAACGCAAATCGGTCAGGACTTCAAGTTGTAGTGGGAGACTTCGTCAATTGCACACGCACAACTATGAGACCGTCCTCCAGGACAGCTTTCGATTGGCAAGTCATATCTGTTGTCAGCAGTGTTGGTGTACCGCAGGGGCTGCACCATATAATTTTGTGAGGGATCTATCTGCACTGCTGATTCAGCAGCACCGCGGCCATAAAGGAATTGTGCGCACGCAACGCCAAGCACGTTTACACCCCCTTTCTCATTCTGAATGTCTTGGCGGTGCTCATCTCAGGTCATGCCACTATTAATATTAATATGTGTCTGCCCCACCTGGTGTGTTTGAAGTACATGTTCATGTAGGCTGTTGGAGTCCAAGTTGGACAAATACTCCGTAAGCATCGTATCCAGGATACATGTATTATACATGTACATGTATCGCTAAGGATAACTTCAACGCGAGTTTTGGCTCCCACCACTGAGTAGTACTAGGAAGTACGTAGTCCTCTTCATCATCATGACTGAACTGTAACTACAACGCCTCGAGCAAATGGCTGCAAAAGTCTCACTTACATCAACGAGTCAGGGGGCAGTTCAACATCGATGAAATCTCATCTCCCAAGCAAACACAGCACGCGCGCTGCCGCAAGCGCCGACTTCGTCGAAGCGACCGCCATCTCGTTGAGTTTGGTACAAAGTCCCTGGGCAACGCGGGGATCGAGCTGTTCAAACTGTCGTTCATCACATTCGATGTCTACGGCCCATTGCTGCAGCCACTGCAGCACCAACCACAAATCAGACGAGTCCTCATCTCCGTCTCCATCCAAAAGCGATAAGAACGCAGTGCACAGAGCGCTGCGCGCTGCACTTGATAACATCGTTAAACACGGAGTTTTGATGATCGTCATCGTGCGACGTAGCAGCTCCAGATCGTCTTCGACGATGCACAGACGGAACGCTAATTCGTACTCGCCGCACTGTGCCGCTTCTAAGGCGGCCTCGGTACGAGTGAGCTCCAGTTCACCAGAGCCGTCGTCCTTCTCGTATTTTTAGCTTCTGTCTCATTGATATGATGGTTAGTCATCGCATGAGTGTCTGCTGCGACTTTCACCACTTGAGATGTCCGCCGCTTGGGGAGAGATATCTGAGGGATGTATTGGTGCTGAGATCGTCGTGAACGTGCCTGAGCTCTTTGCTTCGCTGCAAACTGTTTCAAAGTTGCAACACCTTGCACTACCGTTGCAGTCGATGATCGTGGCTTTGTTTGAGAGACAACCCGCGCTGCTGATGCAAGAGGAGCATTGTGAGCAACAGATTCTTCGCTTTGCTCTATGTGGGGAATTTCACCACTCTGTTCGTCATCTGATTGCGGGTGATCTGCATCGTCGCCATTTTCTGGCGCTTCAGCGTGGTCCATGAGCAGATCCATGAACCTCTCGTCGTCTTGGTTAAGCTCAGTAGGTAGTGGGGTGTTTGTGAGTTTAACGTCGGCAGCTACCACTGTATTCACTCGCCCATTTGATCGAGACCGGATAACTTTTGCCTCGTTTGTGGCACTGAGAGCTGTCGCGAGGTCATCTTCTTCATTTGAAACATCATGCGAAGGCATATCCTCATCTCCTGTTGTGTGATCACCGAAACTTGGTGTGTCTTCCTCCTTTATCGACTCGGTCGGCGAGCGTGCGCTCGCATCACTCACAATAGGGACATGTGTGTCACGATCATTGGCCGCTGTAGGTTTTGGCCGGCGTTTACCAATAGACGAATAGCCTGGAGGGTTGGGCGGGACAAAGTCGTAGTTTGTACTAGCGTTGGAGCGGGGCTCATTGACTGTTTGAGGACACAACTTCTCCAAACGCTTAAATGTCAAGGCTGCGGGAATGGCAGCTTCGCGAACAAGAGAAACCGAATCATGTCGACCAGCCAGCACAAGAGTTCGCACTCGCTCCTACAGTCAACAGTGAAATAAGTAAGTAAGATTCGGACTTTACATCACAGGTCAAGGTGACTGTACGCACCAACCGAGCTTGAAAGTACTCTCTTGCTGTCCCAACGGCGGTGCACCAAGGAAAATCCTGCAGCGCAAATGTGTCGAGAATCATTGTCAACAGCTCCAGTCCTCGCTTCCGAAGCATCCAGTCGTCACGAGAGCCACATTGGAAGACATCCTCGATTGCTTCGTAGATTGAAGCGATGTAAGGAGCGAAGTCGTCACCGAGCTGGGTAAAAGACGCTTTTTCGTTAGCGTCTTGCGCTAACTGACACGCCGACTGCAGCAGCAGAAACAATGGCGAAAAGGTTGTAAACATTGTGCTTCCGTCCATCTTCGCAACGGTCTGAGCTAGAAGCGTTTTGAAGAACGGGCGTATACGCGAGGCATGGGCGAGAATTGTACCCGGACCGGGCACCGACACTCCATCAAAATCGACAGGATGGAGCAGACCGCAAATACACTTGGTGGCTGCCTCCCCTACAGCATTTGCCTCTTTGGCAAAAACTGCAGCCACTGCTTCGAATGGTTGTTGAGTACTACCATTACCACGTTGTCGCCCAGGTGATATTTGGCCACCAGGAAGCGATACAGCGGAGCATGGCAAAATGTACAAGGCAATGGACGACATCAATATCACACACGCGTCCGTCGTTTTTGTGTGTCTGTCACGTAGACGAAGGCAAACATAGGATAAAATCTGAGGCACAAGTTTGGCTGTCTGCACTGGATGACATCTGCAGAGAGCTGCGACTAGAAGGACAAGCATCCGTCGGGTTGACGAGCGAGTGGGTTTCTTCAGAAAGAATGCATTGATACAAAGAAAGCAGTGTTAGTACCCTCAAAGAGCAATCAGACACCTATAGCGAGTCGTTTACCTTGTTTTTCTCGATCAGAGAATACACCTCCTTCACCAAAGATGAATCCAATTCTGGCAGAGATTCGCTGAAGCAGGCGAGTAGCAATCGTGATAGTTAGTCAAGGGACGACTTGGTGTCTGTGCACGTATAAATTTCTCACATGAGGATAGCGAAAGCTTGCTGTTGAGTATCTCGGTCCTCCAGTCGACCGATCTGGACGTTCAGGCTACACATTTCTTCTTCTTGCCGTTCCTTAGTCTTGTGGTCCTGCTTTCTCTTCTTTATGGTGCCTTTGGGACTTAAACTCCCCTTGATGGCCCCAACGACCCCAAGTTTCCCATTTAGCCCTGCCGCCCGTCGTTGAAATTTAGTCTCCATCATTCTTAGTGGTGCGCAGATCAATCGGGCGAGGCTCAAGTAAGTCGCAGAATGAGTATTTTCAGGCTCAGCACAAAGTAAAAATACTGCCCTTCCGCTGTATAACTCATGTTATCCAGGAATTCCAATCTAGTTGGGTCAAAAGAGTTAAAGAGTGTCTTTACTTTCTTTTAGTTGATACTTCGAAGTAAAAAGAAAAGTCAGCCCGAGGTCATGACTTTGTGACTTGGTATTATATAACACATACCAGCCCAAAATCACGTGTTATCTTCCAGATATCAAAATCAGGTCATGACCTGAAAGAAGCATTATTATTGGCTCCCAGTCGCGTTTCCCCACCAGCGAGCAACAGACCGACTAGAGACCACCGCGCTGGTGGCGCTGTCTTGGAGGCGCTAGCTTGGCGCTGCACCTGGACAAACGACGGTAAGGTTGATTACGACTGCTGTTTCTGACGTACGCGTTCGCTTTTCTGACGGATGTCACTGCCTTTGCAGGACGGGCAGCACAGCGCCGTACGAAGCCATGATAAACAAAATTGAGGGCATCTGGACAGCCTGGTAGTGCCAAGTCGCAGATGGCACCGAATTTCTCGACGTTCGTCTCTCCGTCCTCCATCGTGTACTCGCCGTTGCTAGCCATCTCCTCGTCCGAGGCAAATCCCGCCTCCGTGTACACACCGTTCGCGTGGAACCCGTTGATAAAGGCGAAGAAGGAAGCTGACGACCTAGGGCATGCACGATGCCATCATGTTGTATCTGTGATCATGAAGATGGCGTCGTACCCCGACTCGACCCCGTTTACTATTAGGTGTCGTCGACAGAAGCAGTCGGGGATCACATCATTCGTACGTTTTTAAAGTGCTGCTTCATATATTCAAACAAATATTCACGATGCCTTATTCTTACTTAGGTGTTTCGAGAACGCGTCGATACTTCTGCCTGCTCTCTTTGCTTCAGTCCTATCGAGAGCGCTCTCAACAGATAAACCTCCAAGAATGAGAGAGCGTACGTATTTGATCACGCAGTATCGCCTAGTGCTGGTTGGGAACACCGCTTGTTCAAAACGTTCGCGTTGTTCCTCCTGTACGTGTTGTTCGGAGTTTGTTCGCGTTGTTCATATTCAATCAAGTACGTTGTTCGTCTTCCATTAAGTGCGAAATCGAGGTCCAAAAGGAGACCTGGCAAGCCAAGCGTGGGCCGCGCTTGATGCCGTCTTCGATCGTTCGTACACCGGGGCTATGGCCGGGGTTACTATACATATCTCTTCCGAGTTGCCCGCCTCTTCAATCTTCACAAAGATGCAGGTCCTTGAGTTTCTCCGGCAGATCGCCGGGAGTGCGATACGCTCCATATCCATAGCAGCGCTGTCTTGTGAATCGTCGCAGGTCGGAGGGACAGGAAGAAGATTTCCCCCTCGGAAGATATGGCCAAGAAGACACGACAGAGACGCCAGCAAAACAGTCCACCGCCGGACGCCTTTCACGACTACAGCATTTTTCAAGACAACACGCTACGAGGCCCCAGGTTTGAATGTCTTAAAGCGGCGAAGGTACACATGCTCACGTCCAGTTATATCAACGGTGGTATTCTCTATGACGACAAAATCGACCTCGCGCGAGTGCAGATGTATCCCGAGTCGGACGTGGTGGATATTAAAGTTGTCCTGCCCCAAGCCGTGCTGCATCTTTGACAGCAGTCTCTTGTTTGACTTCGTAGCAAGCGAGGGCACCCATAAGTTTTTGAATTAAATGTATGCAATCATTATTTGTGTTGTCTATGATTCCACTGAGCGGGCAAAATAACAGGAACAGTTTCGGAAACTTTCCGAACAAATTCCGAATGTTCGGAGTTGTTCGGAAAGTGTTCGCATCCTGCACTAGTATCGCCTAGAGTAAAACTTGGCTTCTTTTGACGACAATCGCCACTTGCACCCGTACGTTTTATCTGGGTGATCGATCGATGGATGATTGGACAACCCCCATTCTGTCCACAGCTCGCGAACAGTGCAGACACCACTGCTCATCGAATATGCTGGTATGGTACGGTCATTGGTAGTAGAAGGGTTAAGATCGTCTCCAGAATTGTTTATTGCGACGGAGCGATCGCTGCGTACAGGATCTACAGAACTGACGTTCAGACTGGAATTATCCACAGGCGTGAGCCGGAATGACATTTCCCCGCGCAATAGAGCGGTGAGATCGTTGTTGGTTTCGGTGAGCAACTGTACAATCTCGCCATGACGCGTAACTAACCCTTGCATTACCTCTGTGTTGATTTGAAATTTGTTCTGATAGCAATGGCATCGCAACTTGAAGCTGCATTTCAACCGGTGAGTCCACACTTGCGACTCCTGCAAGGGCATGTGTTCGAAATTGTTGAAACGTTTCACCAAATATCTGGTGCTGGCGGATTCGAGCAGGTAGAACATCGAACAGAACAGCACAGTCTTGAAGAAGCACAACTCGAAGGTGCAGTAGTAGCTCTAGAAAACCACGCGCAGCTAAATTTTCTCCCATACGCGTTCTGAAATTTGTTGCTGGCAAAGTTCGACATCAGGAAACACAAGACATTGTAATTCAAGTGGCGGGTCAACAGATGCACGTTCGAAAAAATAAAAACGAGACCGGGGAGGATGTCCGGAGAGTGCACGCATCGCTTCTCGCGCGAAAGGAGCAGAGTAAACAGCTTCACAGGTGTCCATACCCCATCTGCCATGCCGACATGTCTGGGAAATGTCTACGTCTGCGCTCTCCAGCTGGTGCACGCCTTGCTGCCGATTGATATGAGTCTTTTTATTGAATGAAAGCCCCAGCTGCTTCAACACTGCTTCGTAGCTCTTCTTGTGGGTTTCGTAAGTGATGGATTTTGTCCGATATCTACCTCTTAGCATTTTGATGTCATACCAGTCTTGCGATTTCGAAAACGACGGAAATGGCTCGCGATCGACGTGAAACAACTGAAAGAAATACAGCGCGACTGCTCCAACAGGGCACACGTGCACATCTTTGTTTCGCATGTATCCAACGTGCTGCATCTTGTCAAAGGTGTTCGTCTTTCCATGCTGGATAAGTAGTACGAGCGCTGTGCACGGTTGATAACCTTCTCCATCCAAAGTCTGAGAAAACATGTCAGCCAACTCTAAATCGCGGACATTTTCTCCACGCAATAGACCAAAGTGCGAAAGGAGAAAAGTGACACGTCCTCGTACATCATTGAGAGTAAAGAATGTGTCGCAAATTTGCTGGAATTGCTGCGCCGAAGTGTAGCCATCCAGTAAAGAACCGATGCCCCTGTCCTCGTAGTGCTTTTTTGGTTTCTGTACTCTTGGCCTGAACGTTTTGGAGAAGCTGTTTTACTGCAGTCGTCCGAGGGTGTGGATTTGAATTTGTACGAAGGGTGATTTGCTGGTTGTACAAATCAACAAGAGCGTTCACATACCCGCACACAGTGGAGCTACCGACTGTCTTCTCACTGTTCTTCTTTGACGGTCGTCCTATCACCATTTTAGAGAGAAAGAGGTGAAGCTTTCCACCAGTTACAGTGTCGCGGTCGCGGAATCCACGTGTGATGCACCACTCAACAAATTCTCTTTGGTAGCTTTCATATTTTCGCCTCGTGTTAATTGGTCGTGTGTCGAGTGTTGTCTGTACTGTTGCGCGCTCACTTTCGTCAATCTCATTCTGCATAGCAACACCACTAGCACCGGGCCCTTCAGTCTCTAGTCGAGCAGACACTGTCGCCGCATAAGAACGAATTGACATTCCCGAGCGCCGCTCCATGTTGGCACCTCGTGGCGAGTCTTGATGCAAATTGAACGTTGTTATCTTCATTTTTCAAAATAGATATTTCGGTTAGAGCATCTCCAACGCGGAGACCAGCAAACCGCAAAATAAACCGGTAAATACCGGTTTCAAAGGATTGGTCCCTCGATTCCCCAACGCTACAGACCTTAACCAGACCTCAACCAGTTGTGACACGAGGGGCGCGGGCGCAAGATGAACTCCCCATCAGACGACGAGCTGTCGGACAGTGAGAGCAGTGACGAGGAGGTGACCCCCTTGCTGTAGACATGACGAGCTAGCGTTAGGTCAATTCGACCTTGTGCTTCCAGTTACTTGGAGCCCAATGCGCGTGTTCAGATTGAAATCTAGCTTTCTTTGAAGATATGTATTCTATTCATACTGACACTTCTATGGATGTAGGTATTCACAGCTCTGATGCTCAGCCACACCAGCGATTGGCGCAAAGGCAAGCACGGCGGCTCGCGTCCTGGGCGTGCTGAAAATATTGAGCGGGATGCTCATGCAGGACACGAACGGCTATGGAGGGACTATTTTTGTGAAGCACCACTCTACTCGACCAAGACATTTGAGCGCCGATTCCGAATGGAGCGCTCCTTGTTTGTACGTGTGATGGAAGTCGTCGTCGAGTGTGATCCGCAGTTCGAGCAGCTATACGACGCCGTAGGAAAGCCTGGTCTATCGACTATACAAAAATGCACGGCTGCTATCCGGATGCTTGCCTACGGATGTTCAGCCGATTCGTTAGATCTACTATTCGGGGAGCGGAGAGCACGATCCTGTACTACACGAAGAAGTTCTGTGAGGCCGTAATTTGTGCATTTGAAAAGGAGTATTTGCGAGAGCCTTCTCGATCTGATATCGAGATGCAGCTACAATCTTCTGAGCGGCGCGGGTTTCCTGGCTGTATGGGATCGTTGGACTGCATGCATTGGCAGTGGGAATTGTGTCCGGCAGCATTCAAAGGGCAATTCCAGGGGAAGGAAGGTAAACCTACGGTTGTGTTAGAAGTTGTAGCTGACAAGCGACTCAGGATTTGGCATTTTTCTTTGGCTCTGCAGGCTCAAACAACGGTTCGTGTGATAACCTGCTGATGCAAATATCTGAGAAGCGGTGTTGACATTACTATTGTTGTGCTTGGTGAACAGACATTAATATCATCGATCGTTCTCCGCTTGTCAACCTGCAAATTTTACGTGCGGATGCCTTCAGATCCTTTGAGTTCACTTTGGCAGGAAGAGATTTGATCAGCTATACTATCTTGTCGATGGAATTTACCCCCGTATAGCTGCTTCGTATCTACAATTTCAAAGCCCGCTAATGCAAAGCAGAAGCGGTTCGCGGAGCGTCAAGAAGGAGCTCGGAAAGATGTAGAGCGTGCATTCAGTGTTTTGCGCGCCAAGTTTCGAATACTGAAACAGCCTAGTAGGACCTGGAGTGCTGATGACCTACTGGTTATTATGAAGGCGTGTGTTATTCTTCATAACATGGTTGTGGAGAATAATTACGCGAATGATGTCGACCCAGCTGCAATACTACATCGCCGCCACAGAGAAGTTAATGACCCAGCCTCGAACTCTGATTCTGAGTACGAAGCTGATCCAGACAACGATGTCAACGCAGTGAATCGGTGCGACAACAACTACGAAGCTCGACTGTCGCTCAATGAATTCATTCAAAGAAGGCTGTCAAAGGCCGATCATGAAGGTCTGAAGACAGCGCTGATCGACCACATCTGGAGCCTGCAAGGTAGTGCCCCTGGTCCGTGTTGATGCTCAGACAATACACTCCTCATGAATCACTGCATCTTCGGCTGGCTGAGTGTTCGGGTTTGTGTTCTCGGAAGCTTCGCTCGTTGACGTGGATGTTTCCTGCAGTATAACACGCAGCATTAGTCATACTTCGTAATCATAAATATCAACAATTTGTACCGAATGGACTCACCGCTTCTAGTCGACGAAGAATGATTTGCTTCTTGAGCTCCAGTATACGCAGCGATGTCGGGTCCAAGCCGTCGGTGGGTTGAAATAAAATGCGATTCTCCTCTCGCTCTTGTAGGAGCTCAAGCTTGTTCGCAGCAATTGTCACTTTCTCCTTGCTTGCCTTTGACATCACAGCCGCAGCATCTGCAATCCGCAGACTACTCGCCTCCATCGACCGTTCTGCTTTAGCTTTCTTCATTCCTGCAGGACGTGAACGCTCCTCAGCAACAGCGTCAACAGCATTTCCATCTGTATGCTCAGCAATAGCACTACTTGCAGGCCCAGATGCGATACATTTACGGTGTGCAGTCCGCACGTTCGAGCTATTGCGCAGCTCTTTCCACTTCGGCTCATCGCGGAGCTCCCGCCAAGCCCCCAAGAACCCAAACCCCTGCTCGTATAACTCCTCGTACATCACTTCGGCGTCGTCGATGTGATCTTCGGCGCTCTTGCCACTTTCATTGAGCTGGAGCACAGAAGCATAACATCCGCAAAACCTAGCGACTGATACGCGCAGGGATTTCCATCGCTTCGTGACCGAACTTGCCCCTCTCTCGAATTTCTTGTGGGTCCTCGGACGAATGGTGTTGTATTGCGACGCAACCTTCTCCCAGAAAGTGTCGGCTTTCTGGTTTGTCGCGACTTCAGCATTGTTAGACACTACCACCCATGATTTGGCAAGCTGCTTGTCTTCTTGTGGCTCCCAACTCGGCCTCGCGTCAGTCTCTGCTTGGCTGCCCTTTCGTAAAATGACGGAGATCTTCAATTCTCCTGTCCGGTTTAAAAGTCCTGCTCATTAAATGCAACTAGATGTAGGCGACACACTAGCTCGGACAGATGAATGCGGTCTGAACATCAAACCGCGACCTCAAATCGTCGTGATTTGGGGTCGGCTTCGGTAATTTATTTGAGGTTTTCTCAAAATGGGGCCTGTGACAGAACGTAATTTATCGCAAACTGAGGACTCAACCCCATTTTGAGACCCGCGTTGGAGATGCTCTTAGGTCCTAATTTTGGTGTTGACTCGGGTCAGGACCCATAATACGCCACACGTGATACTCATTAGGTATCAGCTCTTCTTAGTTTTTGCCTGACTATTTATTCGTAGTACAGGCTGATCTGAGAGAGCGCGTCCATGTCGGATAGATCATCCGTGCAAATACTGGAGAAGTCGCTGTGCTGAGACCACCACAGCGGCGAGTTCATGTCGTGGTCGCTGGAATGGTCTTCGTCGTCAAACAGTTCTCCCAAGGAACTCTCGTCCATGCTGCAATTGATACCGAGACAGTCCTGAAAGTGGAAAAACTCAGTGTTGTCGATGTCTGGATGGGGCAGGACGCTCGGCGCGACTGTGACCTCCCAAGATTGCGAGTTCGACTCGGAGAGACTCAGCCGAACTTCCAGCGGCTTCAACGCTGCGCTGTAAGCGACACTGGGCATCGTCATATCCTTCTCAGTGTCGAGGAGCGACGACTCATTGACTAATATCTCCGTGATCTTGCCAGGATTTCCCGAACGAAGCTGTGGTGGTGATAGATCGCGTAGTCCCAGTGAAGCTCCTCTTGATACTCGAAGTTCAACGTCTCCAGTGCCTGATGAAGAGAACAGCTTCTTAGCCCCAGCCACGCTTCGAGACTGGTCTCGACCCCTTGATGAAGGATAAAGTGCACGCCATCTTCAAGCCACGCGAACGCGTCTCCAGCGGTCTCGAACTCCAAGAAGAAGTGCAGCTTCTCCAGAAAAGTCCTCCAGCTCCAGTCTTCACCAGCATAGTCGAGTCCTGTCCATACGTTAATTTCTCCACCTCACAATCTCTTGGAACAAACTCAAGCAGCTTCCTGACCGTCACGCAGCAACTTGACTTGCTTGCGAGGACGAAACAGGTCCTGTTTCTCGATGTCGATGATCTCTTCGCGTGCTCTGCGCCCCATGTTGTCCTTTGCTTAATGCGCACTTCAACTTGCTTGGTGTCCGCAATGCGCATTTCAACTTCAACTTTGGTGAATTGACTCGCATGTCAAATGCAAAAAGACGATTCAAACGTGAATTGAGCCAATTCACCGCACAGCCACAAAATTGCATATATATTGTTTCCTTTTGTTGAACATTGGCCTTGACAAAGTTCCAGACTTTTACCATCGTTACTGCCTAATACTTCGAAGTACCATCTATTTCTCGAGCAGTGATTCTTGTAATACGTAGTGAAAATTCACTTGCGACCGCGTAACACTTTCCAGGATATCATGGTGCAAAATTACAGTTTGTACACGTCAACTCCGATCGAGACCGTCAGACGACTTCCCGCTTGCACCAGTTGGATCCATCGGATCGATAGAACCATCATCAGAGAGTCTGCGTCTCTTATTTTCGTTCTGTTCCTGCTGAGCAGATGACGTAGGACGCTTATTTGACGCAGATCTTCGGGGGTGATCTACTGAGCGCCCACAGCCTTTCAGAATGCTATCGAGCTTAGCTTTAGCCTCCAAAGCTTGAGCTGCAGCAATTCATAATCAATCACAACGTGTTAAATAGCTGTCGGTTGTATCTACCAGCGGAAAGCCAACCTTACCTAAAGACACTTTCCGCGCTACCGGGCGTGTCCATGTCGTCTCATTCGTCACCCGATTCCAATAGTAAACATCACTGCTCCCTGAATCCGGCACTTCTTCCCACCCACTTCACCGCAGCAACACCACAATTTCCATCAAAAATCCTACAGCCAGAACATCAACACCAGACAATCACGTACTCCGCCAATTGTTCCCCAGTGGTCTTGGCATCAGCAGTCTTCACCGTCGTATCCTACATCAAATATCGTCAGCTTTCAACAGAGTCGACACTAAAGAACCAACAAACTCTTTGTACCTGCACCGCCAAACTTCCGGGTCGCTCCCAAACCGTTTCGTTGGTTGTCTACAACATCAAAATCCTGTCAGCCATATCCATTGCACTCTTCTCCACTCTGTCCCATTAAATCTCACCTCGTTCCAATAGTACGAGTCTCCAGACGCAGGGTCCAGCACTTCTTGCCATCCAGAAGGCGGGGCGTTATGATATGTCTCTTTCGAGTCCGGCCGGTAGCTCTCCGTCCTCTGCTCAATTTGCTGCGTTTTCTGTAACTCCTGTGCGCGCCGCAATGCCACCACATGAAGCGTATTGTCCCTCACTCGAGGGTCGAACTTGTCAGCGGCTGACGGCTCTCGGGGCTGCGCGCCCATCACGCGACGCTGTGCCACAGAGGACGTGGCATTGGCTGTCTGTTTCTGTCGCAGCTGCTGCTGCTGCGCCAATTCGCTCTGGCTAGGCCCGCTGCCCGTGGAATGCAGATGCTTGAGGGCCTCCGCGCGCTTTTTGGGCCGCCAACTCCTTCGCGAGCCGCTCAGACTTGGGTGGCATCTCCGTCTCGTCGACGGGCGTTCAAAATGTCGGATTGGCCTTCTGTTTTGTCACTGGCCTTTTTACGACATAATAAGAGCATGTTTCAAGTTGAAGTTGCTCTACAAATGTGTCTATGGTGGTTGGTTTACGGCCTGCCATTTCCAATCGGTCAATTGCTCTAGCGTTTGAGCTTAGTAGCTACTTCTGTGAAGACACGGGCAGAACAATCTGCGAAATTCAACGTGCCGCTGGTCAACGGGGCCATGACCTGCAGCCCATCGGATTCTTTCATACCTACGGCTTTACTGTCAAAGTCTGAAAATAACGCTAACTTACCAACCTGGAAATACCCCCATCGTCGCGTCACGTTGGTTAGAGTTTATTTCGAGGCTGCTTGATGTATTGAGCGTGAAACCTCACGATCGCAACGCTACTCATGGTGCTGTGGACTACTGCTCCTCATTCTCCATTGGGAGCTCCAACCTGCTAAGCGTTCGCTTTATCCGACGAGAAAGGGCCGCAGCTTCAGAAGCTGATTTCAACGGACACGATGTTCAGAAGGTGAGTTTGGTCAACTGGGAGCTCAAGTCTTCAGCGGTAATCTCATACTTTTACGTGCAGCAGACCAGAGCACAATGCACACGATGAATCATGTCCTGATCAAGTTACCAACCAGAGTCAGGAGATTCGACCGACATCGTTGCCAGCGCCGCTTTCTGGTGCTGAGGTATGCGAATTGGATGTTGGGGTGGACAACCGTCCAATTTGACTCAATTGATGATGGCGTTTCAGGCAACCCAGGCACTGCTGAAAGCAAAAATTCGCGAGATTCAATCGAGCCCCGTGCTGACGCCGAAGCAAAAGCCGAGTCGGTACAAAATCTCATGATGAAGGACTGGAATGATGCGAAATCCAAAGCAGGCGCTTGTAAAACGGAATGTGATACCGAAGCAGAGCGCAAGCAAACATCCTATCACGTACGAAGACGTATGTGTTGGACATACAGGAGGCTTGCCTGTTTAACATTCGTGTATTACAGGACGAAGCTAAAACGGTCCTGGGATGCAGTCACTACCAGTACGTGATCTCCTTTGAACACCCAAAGACGGCTTTATTTATCGTTGCTTATCCTAAAGGCGGAAGTGCAAGCTACTAGGTAAATGCTGCGGGAAATGGTACTCGTGCCGCTTTTGCCACGGTAAGTCGACTTTTTCAGAATATTCGGATCTTCATTACTTAACCAACGCTGGTTATTGTGCTTCCCTTGCAGATGACAACGAGGATCATGCCTTTGACCGTTATGCCACCGAGTCAGTGTCGTGTATGAAATGCGACACTATTCAGGTACTACTGTTCATTTTGGAGTTGCAAGTCAGGTTCACAAGGCTGACTTTGATTGTCTTGTTTCAGCCGACCGGGAAAACTTGCGTAAACGAGGACTGCAAAAGCGAGTTTGGCCGCTACTACTGCGAGGTGTGCAGGTTCATCGATGACGATAACAGCAAGGATATCTATCATTGTGACAAATGCAAGATCTGCCGTATCGGCAAGGGTCTGGACATTGACTATTTCCACTGTGATCGATGCAACGCTTGCATGAGCATCAGCTTGAAGAAGCATAAATGCGTGGAGAGGTCGCTCGAGTCCGATTGCCCGATTTGCCACGCGTACATGTTCACCTCAACGACACCGGTCATGTTTCTTCCCTGCGGACATTGCATGCACGTGTCTTGCTACGAAGAGTACACACTGGTACGAGCACACGCTTTTTGGTCTGTAGCTGTGCCATTCTAACGATTGTGTTGTTCGTCGCAGACAAATTACATCTGCCCGCTGTGTTCAAAATCTCTCGGCGACATGGAGCTGTATTTCGCCAGCATTGATGAGCTCCTTGAGCGCGAACGCATGCCTACCGAATACCAAGACTATAAGTCACTGATCTATTGCAGCGACTGCGAGCGCAAGTCCACGACCAAGTTTCACTTCGTGTATCACAAGGTATGACACCGTTGAGCTGACCCTATTGGTACGGATGAACTAATTTGTGGATGTGACTATGCGCAGTGCCAATACGAAGACTGCATGTCGTACAACACCAAGCTGCTTCGGCAGTTTAAGGACCCCGATGAGCAGGTTCCATGTGGCCCCGTCATTCAGACACCCACCCACACACACTCCCACTAGCAGAACTATACTTGAAGCAAAATTACCGACTTCCTCGGCTTATAGTGGACACCGGCATATAAGAGCGTCCAATCACATTGCAGTATTTGAGCCCTCTCGCCGCCTCGGCTAGTCGGTATACTACATGTAGTATTAATAGCATCGATAGTTCTCTGAAGAGGTCAACTAGCACACTGGATGACCGACCATAAATCCACTAGCGATCTTACAGCATTATTATGTTTTTTAATGTTTGTATGTGCGACCCAGTTCTTGAGGAGTTTGACGAATGGAGAGCAGTCGTCGTCCTCTACACACATAGGGTCGCTGGAATACACTTTAGCGCCCGTGGGGGTGACACGACATGCCTCGGGCGTCAACGCACTAAAACACTTTTCAGCGCCCCGTACAGAGAAGTCCCTTGCATGCGTGTCCTGATAAAGTCCCACAGCGCAAGGAAGATGATATGCATCGAATACGCAGTAAATTGCGGCAGAAACACTTGCTGTGCTTTCGGTCAATTGGCAAATGTTGTGCCACGTACTTGCTTGTCCGGAACGGCTCATCTCCTCCATTCAATCTCACGCTCAATATTATCCAATTACACGCTCGAATTTTGAATTATTCGACCAATCGTAAATGCGTATCATTCGCTTCAACGTCATATGTACACCACAAACCGACCTTGGCCGCCCACGAGAGTCCGCTGCTTTATTGGGCCGAGCGAGATGTACGGCGCGATGATCTGACGGCAGGACGTGCAGCGCAACATGGGAGCAGAACGCTGAAAATGAGCTTGTCACCGTTTTCTCCGGCCTCGACATGCTCACTCCTGGACCTGGAGTCCTGGTACTGCTAGGGCCTGTCGGGCATTAAACATGGACAGTTGAAAACAAATTGTCTACAATTCACGTTTGAATCGTCTTTTGCATTTGACATGCGAGTCAATTCACCAAAGTTGAAGTTGAAGTGCGCATTGCGGACACCAAGCAAGTTGAAGTGCGCATTAAGCAAAGCACACCATGGGGCGCAGAGCACGCGAAGAGAGCGTCGACGTCGAGAAACAGGACCTGCTTCGTCCTCACAAGCAAGTCAAGTTGCAGCGTGACGGTCAGGAAGCTGCTTCGCGACTGTGACCTCCCAAGATTGCGAGTTCGACTCGAGAGACTCAGCCGAACTTCCAGCGGCTTCAACGCTGCGCTGTAAGCGACACTGGGCATCGTCATATCCTTCTCAGTGTCGAGGAGCGACGACTCATTGACTAATATCTCCGTGATCTTGCCAGGATTTCCCGAACGAAGCTGTGGTGGTGATAGATCGCGTAGTCCCAGTGAAGCTCCTCTTGATACTGAAGTTCAACGTCTCCAGTGCCTGATGAAGAGAACAGCTTCTTAGCCCCAGCCACACTTCGAGATTGGTCTCGACCCCATGATGAAGGATAAAGTGCACGCCATCTTCAAGCCACGCGAACGCGTCTCCAGCGGTCTCGAACTCCAAGAAGAAGTGCAGCTTCTCCAGAAAAGTCCTCCAGCTCCAGTCTTCACCAGCATAGTCGAGTCCTGTCCATAGGGTAAACTCCCACCTCACAATCTCTTGGTACAAACTCAACCGAGCGTCCTGCCCCATCCAGACATCGACGACACTGAGTTTTTCCACTTTCAGGACTGTCTCGGTGTCAATTGCAGCATGGACGAGAGCTCCTTGGGAGAAATGTTTGACAACGAAGACCATTCCAGCGACCACGACATGAACTCGCCGCTGTGGTGGTCTCAGCACAGCGACTTCTCCAGCATTTGCACGGATGATCTATCCGACATGGACGCGCTTTCTCAGATCAGCCTCTACTACGGGTAGTGGGGAACATCACAGCCAGCAAATTCTGTTAAGAAACCACGAACACCACGGCACATTGGTCAAGGAGGTTAAAGCATCAATTCTTCACAAGGAGGTGGCCAAAAGAAATTGCGTACACTGGCCAACCAGGCAGCCGTGTTGAAGTGCATATGCAGTACCGTATTCCATCTACCTTACACAGAGTTTTTGCGCTGGAAACTAGTGTTTGAGTTGTCCGGGTCGGATCGCTCGCCGCTCAGACTCTCCTCCTCGGTCATTGCCACCTGCACTGAATTCAGAGGGGCCGACGCTGACGGCGCCACATCGTTCGTGTTAAGCGGCACCGCGCCGTCCGTCATGTCGCTCGAGACGTCAACTCCGTAGTAGTCGTAGATGGTCTTGACAGTGACCTCCGAGTCCTTGTGGTTGATGTCCGTGTGGTAGGCCTCCAGGGTGAGCCAGAAGAGCGGCACGATATAGAGCGCAGAGAACACATCGATCGTGTAGTGCTTGCGCGAGGCCACGATCAGGAACGCGATCGCAATCTGCACGCACACCATGATGGTGATCCCGTACTTGTTGGGCCAGTACTTCCAGACCGTGAGGATGAGCGACACCGTGTAGATCGTGTGCGAGCTGAACATCAAGTCTCCGCAGCCGTTGAGCGAGTCGAGACGGGTGAACCACTCGCTCACAGTGGGCGGGTTGAAGTCCGGGTTGGGGATTACGCACGGGACCGGGTCGTCCGGGTTCGCCGCTAAGCATGTGGCATCAAAATTGAGCTCGCAGTGTGCGGCCGGGGAGGGCAGCGCCGTCACGAGGAACGAGATGCAGCGGAAGACCAGACAAATGCTGAGCTGCAGTAGACAGCGCTTGAGCACGATCACGAGGTAGCGCGGGCGGCCGGGCTCCTGCTTGAAGAGCGGGATGGTCAGCACCAGGATGATGGCTGGGCCGAAGACGGCGACGAACACGAGGATGTCCGAGAGCGAGGCCGCGGTGCCGGTGATCTCGGGCATGAGCTCGTAGCCCAGGTCGTAGAGCGTGAAGCGCTGCTCCGTGGACAGGTAGTTGCCCTGGATGTAGTACGCCAGGTTGTGGAAGATGGCGTGGACGTACTGCATGATGACGCACGGCAGGATGAGCTTCCACTCGCGGGCCAGCAGCTGCAGCTCGATCTTCACATAGTTGATGAAGTTCTGCTTGTCTCGGAGCTGCCAACGCCTCATAGTGTCCAGTGGTGTAGAGGGATCAGACGAACTGGGCAACAAGATAGGGTGAGGTTTTATTTCTCGAGCTAATAGGGATTTCGATGGCGGACACGTACGTACCTCAGTGTGTGCTGCCGCTCTGATTATCGAGTGGAGTTCGAGTCGCTTGCCCTCCTCTTCCGTTCTGAACGTCGCGGTTGGCCTGCTGTTTGGTTGTGAGAAAGCGGCCAAAAACGCCCGCGATTGCGGCTTTTTACCGGCAAGTGGATGCCATCCAGCATGTTGGTAGTAATCCGTACGGTAATGATAGCCGTATTTAGTAAGTTTTCTCCTCACTTTGACCTGTTTCGCTATTATATCCTGACTAAGATGTTATGATGTAGCCATACCGGATTATGCAGGGATTACGCACTCGCGATCATTAGGAACTTTTGTCGCAGCGGAAGGGCGATTTGCCGCAGTCGCGCGTTGAACGCCTTGCACCTTTGCTCGAAGTGATCCGATGGATACCTGCACCTGCACCCGTAGCAGCAATGGTATCTACCTAACGTAATGTCGCTGGTTGAGGTTGTCTTCGCGCACCGAACGCGGTCGAAACGTCAGCGTCCTAATGATATCCCGGTCCGTTTCGGTAGCGAAGACCCCTTCCTGCTGGATTTTTCATCGCTGCGTAGGACTCGGAGCATGAAGCGACTGAGCAGTTCGGTGCGAGACGATGGCGCGGACCTTCAACTCGCGCAGCGCCACCGCAAGATCGTCGCCGGGAGCTTCCAGGGGCGCTTGTCGCTGGAGCCCGAGTTCGCCACGCCTGGCGTGGTCGGCAAGCTCACGTTACGGTTTACGACCACTGGACCATTGACGAAGCACTCACGGATCACCTGCCAATTGCCGGACCACGGGTGGACGCTGCCCACTACGTCACCGAATGTTGTACTGCAACTACCGTCCCCGAACGAGCAGGCGATCACTGCGGCACTACCGCAGGTGAAGATGAATTGGAGCCCTGCGACTAGAACGATGGAGTTTACGCTGTTGAATGAGAGCGCGATCCCCGTGGACACACCTTTGGTGCTGGTGATATCGGGTGTGGGCACTCCGGAGAAGGCCACACCGCAGGGCGAAGCTGTCGTCACGACCTTCGAGAAACTCGTGGTGAGAAGCACCGTGCCGACGTCCACACAGATCATTGACGGACCGACTGCATTTACTATACCGAAGATCGTGCCGGGGTCCATTGGTGGGACGAAGCGCTGGAGCCCGTTCAATTGTTGTCCAGGAAAGTATCTGATGTGACGCTGGCGTTTACTGTTAATGGCAAGGTTCCTGTTGGTGGGAAGCTGCTCGTGGAGCTACCGCCTGACGGCTGGGATATGGACGGACAACCCAAGGTGCTGCTTCGTACACCGGTGTATCACAACAAGGTCCTTACCGCTTCTTGGGATTGCAACCAGCACACACTGGAGATTTACCTGGGCAATGATGGAACGTCGATTACTACAAAGACAAATGTGATCCTGACGGTTGCAGAGGTGAAGAATCCAAAGAAGGAGACTATGATTTTGTCTGTGGTAAGTGCGTCAAATGAGGCGCCAGCTTCTGCTCGACTTACCACGCTGTCAGCAAGTGGTGGCGTGATTGATGGCCCTAGCAAAGTGGACGTGGCGCGAATTAGTGAGCTCCGAGAACGGGACTTTGAGGTCCTCACAAAAGTGCTTGACGTCGATGCAGCAGAAAGCACTGATGATGGTATTGCCATTGCCAGAATTCCAGATCTTTTGCGCCGAGCAGGTTTAATGCTCTCGGACGAGCTGTATCAGTCGTTTGTGGTTCCTTGTTTTCCAGTACGAGACGCCTCTCCCAGTGGTAATTCGGTAAACAACGAAATTCCGGTCAATAGCGCCACACCACCTGCTTCTGCGGTAACACCAATCACACTGGCAGGCGACTACCTCTCCAGAGAAGAGCTGCTAAACGCGTTCGCTCTGGTCTACGCCCCGGCGTACAAATACGGCCAGGAGCTCCGTGTAGCATGTGGCCGGGGACATGTAGATCTCGTACGGGAGTGGATAAGTCGCGGCTGCAACCCGAACGCCAGAGACGCTTCAGGTTGGTCCCCGTTACACTACGCCGCCGACTTCGGCCAACTCGAGGTGATCAATCTGCTCGTCGAGATGACCACACCACCGCAAGAGAACGAATCCACAGGAGAAAACAAGCCTTGCACGCTGGAGATTAATGCCCGCGACGGGCACAATTGGACCCCGCTCATGTGTGCGGCAGCGAATGACCACGTCGACGTCGTCCAGAGGCTGCTGGCGTTAGGTGCGAACGTCTCGCTGACCAGTGCCGAGCACCGCTCTGCTCTGCATTGGGCAGCAAGCCGAGGAATGACTGCAGCAGTCTCCGCTCTGCTTGCCGCTGACGCAGACGTGCACCAAGCGGATCGCTGCGGCTGGACGCCACTGCACTGCGCGACATTGCATGGCAACGCGCGCTGCGCGGCGCTTCTCGTCGAGAAAGGCGCCGATTCGTCGGTCCGAGATAAACTCGAGTATACACCCGCGTTCTTCGGCGATGCCGCCTTCTTTCTTGCGCCGGCAACTCCGATCTGCAATAAGGGAACCCTTCGGTAGGGCCTTCAGTTGGTCCTTCGGTCGGGACTTCGGTGGGTCCCTCAGTCGATTGGTCCTTCAGTAGGTTCTGCAGTCCGATATTCGGTTGGCGGTTGAGTGGGGCTCTCTGTGGGCTCTATGGTATAAACTTCCATTGATTGATAAAACGATGGGGCTTTCACAAGGCTCTTCAGTTGGTTCCTCTGTTATTGGCCCTGTGTAGGAACCTTATAGATAGGGGTCGGTCGCATAATATGCGAATATTATTCTGTTTCTTCATCTGAATGCCCTTCAGTCGGCGAGTGTGTGACACCCTCAGTTGTCTCCTCAGTTGCATCACATGGTTCATCGGTGTCGGAATGCATAGTAATGTCCGAGGTGTAGTCCTCTGTCGTTTCAGCGGTGGTGGTTGCCTGCCCATAGGTGTCGCTCGTGGAATTGGTTTCTTGTTCCCCATCCTGATCTGTATCGGTAGTGCCGTGGTGACTGGAGATGCTGTCTCCCCGCAGCAGCCGTGGACTCCTCCTTGCCAGTCTCAGTTGTGTCATAGCTAGTGGAAGTCTTATCGTACTGGCTTGTGGGTACTTGCACTGCATGGTCGGGTTTCGAGGTGTCGTAGCCACCACCAACAGTCTCGCTACCAGCTGCAGTTGATGACTCATCGGTCTCTGTATTGGCGTAGCTGGTGGTCGTCTTACCGTCCTCTGTAGAGGTGGACGTCGACTCGCCTGTGCCCGTGGTGTATGCGTCCGAGGTCTTGTCGCTCTCAGTAGCAGAGGCCGACTCACCCGTGGTCGTCCCGGTAGTGGTGTGTCTATTGTTGCTGTAGTCGCTAATCGATTCGGCTCCTTCGCTAGTCGGCGTGGATTGCTGGCCCTCAGTCGTACCTACCACTGGACTTGTAAACGTGTCACTTTCAGTGACGGTATCCGTAGAACCATAGTCGTTGGTGATCGTTTTACCGCCCTCCGCAATAGAGGTGGATGCCACCGCACTTGTAGACTTGTCATTCTCAGCAACGGTGGCTGAGTCCGTTGTACCTGTAGAGCCATAGTCGTTGGCACCCTTGGTAGAGTCTTCGTAGTTGGTGGCGGCATTGCCACTCTCGGTAGTAGTGGAGGTCGATTCGTGCGCCTGCGGACGAGCTTCATCATCTGAAGAGACTTTGCAGCCGTTGTCCCAGTGAGAGATGGTGGTCTCCGCTTGGCCAGACGTATTGTCATCAGAAGGGAAAGCGCACCCCCACGTGCCATCGGGCGTGAGGACGCAGTGGGTATCCACTGGAGCCACACACGCAGCACCGTTGCAAGACTGGACGTAAGGATCGCAGCCTGCGAAAGCCACGTCACCCGCCAGGGGCAGGCGACGCCGAGAGGTTCGACTCTGCTTCCAGAGCAGGGAAGTCAAATCAACGTGACCTTGATCATCTGTAGCCTTAAGTCATCGACGGTGCCACCGTCACGCTGGACAGTGTCGCGTCACGATTCCTGTTCTGGCTACATTCCTGGCTCGGAGGACTCCTCCAGGAGGACCTCCTGGAGGTATGGGAGGCCCAGGCGAGCTCAGGAACGCAGTTGTCGGGCGCAACTTCAAAGTGAATAGAAATGGCTACATCGGTAAAATATAGATAACAAAAACAAAAATAGTTTTTATCGGTAAAATTTAAAACATTAAATAAAATGTAAAAAATGGAATAAAAAGAAAATTGTCAAATATTGCGATAGGTTTAAAAAGAAATATCACTAACATTTGCAAAGAAATTCAATCGGGGAAATAGAAAATCGCGCCACAGAAGTGCGATATATTTCGTATTTACTTGAATGCCATTTGCGCAAGCACCGGAATCGATCTCCGCCGTCGTCTCACTTCCCAAAATCTCTTCACCATGCTAAGTTCTGCTGGAGCCAAAGTGTTGGCCGAGGTGTATCGCCTGCACCACATCCCGCTGCCGCCCATCACACTGCAGGCGCTGCTCAAGCGTGGGCCCCGCGCCAGTCCGCCGTCGCCGCGTCGCTGCAGAACGACCCGCAGGCGCTGACCAAGTGGCGCGAGGTGAATGCACCCGCCATCGTCACGTCCGCGCAGCTGCTGCACCGCGAGGCGCCCATCCGCATCGCGCGCCGCATTGTGGACCTGGAGAACCTGCCGGACGAGCTGCCAGGCGCGCAGCCCATCGTGTCTCTGCGCCAGCAGCTGCTGAGCAGCTTCGAGCAGCTCACGAGCTGTCCGCTGCCGGCCAACCTCGCGGGAGAAAAGGACTTTGTGGCGCTGCACCTCAAGATCCGCAAGGAGCACGCAACCATGCACGGCAACATCGCCGAGGCCGTGCAGGCGCTCGAGTACGAGCCGCAGGGACTCAGCGAGTCGCTCGACAACTTCTACAACTCGCGCATCGGCATCCGCATGCTCGTGGACCAGCATGTGGCCGCGCAAAGCCCGACGCCGGGCTTCTCAGGAATTGTGAACGACCAGTGTTCACCTGTGAAAATAGCACAGGACATTGTGCACAAGGTGCGGCCGCTGTGGCAGGACAGTCTCCAGGGCGAGCAGCTGCCCGAGATCGTTGTGAGTGGGGATGTGGAGGCGACCTACCGCTATGTGCCGCAGCACATTGAGATCATCTTGACGGAGGTGTTCAAGAACGCGGTGATTAACAGTGTGGCTGCGGCCAAGAGGACGGGAGCCAGCACCCCGCCGCCTATCACAGCGCTGATCTCGGGCGGACCGCACGGCGTGTGCGTCAAAGTGTCGGACCTGGGAGGCGGCATGACGCGTAAGGAAGCCAACGCGTTGTCAAACTACTACCACACGGCGACGTCACCACCCTCGAGCGGATACGACCCCGTTGCGGACGTGCTGGAGAGGCGTGCTAGCGGACTGGACTTCTCGGACTCGTTCGGTCTGCGCATCGCTCAGCTTTACGCCAAATACTTTGGCGGCGAGTTGGCGATCATGCCCATGGAGGGTCACGGGGTGGACACGTATATTTACATGAACTGCCTCACCGGCGCCTCTGAGCTGAAGTAAGGAAGGTCGAATCGTCAGTCGCTGAAATGCTTGCAGCAGGATGAACAAACAATGCAGTATTTTTCAGTCTTGTTGACCTACCAAGGCTCAACGTACGAATCTTCTGGAATCATAGGTGGAGTCCGTTTCCTCTCGTGGGGGCAAACTGAAGAATTCCTTAGATAATGGAGGCCGGTTCGGCATTCGAGTGGGCAGATACTAGTAGTAATTCGCATATGCGTGGCATGCCACCAGCTGTACTACGTAATACTTACTATATAAGTAGTAGTAATATTTTTGGGATAGGAGTAAACGGAGTTCTACTATTAAAAAGAGCTAATACAAAAAGCGATCTACTTTGAAGTACAATTAACAGAGCCTCTGTGTTTACCGAACTCAAGTGTGGTGACCGGCTTTTCAGAGCAACGCACCCGTTACTAAGGTTTTCACCCGTTTCCCTCAAATGAGCCCTTGGTACTCAATTGACAATCGACAATTGTCGCCAGCGGAGAAAACTCGGGTTTCGGCCACTATAGATACTGTACAACACAAATTCACTCACGCATGCATCGTTCGCACACCAGCACGAGAAGTGCCATCCAAGTAACCAAGTGCTAGCGTATCCTGTAACAAGGCACGCTAGGTCGGATGCGAACAGGACTTATTGTTCGTTTCCAGGTTTGCTCACGTAACTCTGGGCGACTAAATGAACCCTTGCGTTGGTAGTTTTACCCGTTCGACAGCGTGAGTCACCACGAATCAACACAACGAACCGACATAGCACCAACATGTCGTTTAAAGAAGGCCACACCGCATAGTCACACTAGATAAACTCAACATGTATTCACGGAACTACCGTCCTTCTAGAGCTGTGGGTCGATCGCTGTCGGATAACAGAGCTCATTCCCCAATTTCCTCCGCTCCAACTACTCCTCCTTCGACCAGATCGACCTGATGACATCTAGGAAACCTGCCGCAGTCGCAACACTTGCCGGCATGTTAGCTGTGGGACTCGCGTCCGCGGACGTACCAATCTCCGTGCATCACGACGCAACCTACTCGCTATCGAAATCTCGCGGATTTCCCTGCTCTGGAAGTGGAGCCGAACCTCTCGGCGTCGCCTGCCCCTGGTGGGTGACGTGGCTTCCGCAGGCTGCGATCCTTACGTCCAGTCTTACAACGGTGCTGCGTGTGTGGCTCCAGTGGATGCCCACTGCATCCTCACGCCCGATGGCACGTGGGGTGCGCTTTCCCTTCTGATGACAATACGTCTGGCCAAGCGGAGACCACCATCTCTCACTGGGACAACGGCTGCAAAGTCTCTTCAGATGATGAAGCTCGTCCGCAGGCGCACGAATCGACCTCCACTACTACCGAGAGTGGCAATGCCGCCACCAACTACGAAGACTCTACCAAGGGTGCCAACGACTATGGCTCTACAGGTACAACGGACTCAGCCACCGTTGCTGAGAATGACAAGTCTACAAGTGCGGTGGCATCCACCTCTATTGCGGAGGGCGGTAAAACGATCACCAACGACTATGGTTCTACGGATACCGTCACTGAAAGTGACACGTTTACAAGTCCAGTGGTAGGTACGACTGAGGGCCAGCAATCCACGCCGACTAGCGAAGGAGCCGAATCGATTAGCGACTACAGCAACAATAGACCCACCACTACCGGGAAGACCACGGGTGAGTCGGCCTCTGCTACTGAGAGCGACAAGACCTCGGACGCATACACCACGGGCACAGGCGAGTCGACGTCCACCTTTACGGAGGACGGTAAGACGACCACCAGCTACGCCAATACAGAGACCGATGAGTCATCAACTGCAGCTGGCAGCGAGACTGTTGGTGGTGGCTACGACACCTCGAAACCCGACCATGCAGTGCAAGTACCCACAAGCCAGTACGATAAGACTTCCACTAGCTATGACACAACTGAGACTGGTAAGGAGGAGTCCACGGCTGCTGCGGGGGAGACAGCATCTCCAGTCACCACGGCACTACCGATACAGATCAGGATGGGGAACAAGAAACCAATTCCACGAGCGACACCTATGGGCAGGCAACCACCACCGCTGAAACGCCAGAGGACTACACCTCGGACATTACAATGCATTCCGACACCGATGAACCATGTGATGCAACTGAGGAGGCAACTGAGGCTTTCACAGACTCACCGACAGAAGAGCATTCAGAGGAGCATGCAGAATATGGGACCGAAGTCCCGACCGAGGAGTCTACTGATCCAGGAACCGAGGTACCAACTGAAGAACCATGTGACGAACCAACCGAAAGCCTTGCCACAACACCGCCTTACGAATCAACGGAAGCTTCGACCATAGAGCCCACCGAGAGCCCTACTCAGCCACCTACTGAGACGCCCACGGAGGAACCCACTGAAGGTCCGATCGAAGGACCAACCAATGGACCTACGGAAGGACCAACTACAGGACCGACAGAACCACCAACTACAGGACCGACTGAAGGACCAACTACAGGACCGACAGAACCACCAACTACAGGACCGACTGAAGGACCAACTACAGGACCGACAGAACCACCAACTACAGGACCGACTGAAGGACCAACTACAGGACCGACAGAACCACCAACTACAGGACCGACTGAAGGACCAACTACAGGACCGACTGAACCACCAACTACAGGACCGACTGAACCACCAACTACCGGACCGACTGAACCACCAACTACAGGACCGACTGAACCACCAACTACAGGACCGACTGAACCACCAACTACAGGACCGACTGTGGCACCAACTGCAGGACCGACTGAACCACCAACTGCAGGACCGACTGTGGCACCAACTGCAGGACCGACTGTAGCACCAACTGCAGAACCGACTGCAGAACCGACTGCAGCACCAAACTCGCCATGCTCGAACCAAGGCATCAATGGTGTTCAAATCGAGAACAAGGTTCACTATCCGACCGGAATATATTCCACAATGACGACTCATAGCAATGAGCAAAACTGGCACACGTGTTGTGATTCATGCTGGGGGATGTCAACTGCGTGGCGTTCAGCTTCTACAAAGACGGATCCCAGAGAACGTGCGAGCGCACAACTTCAACAGCAAACGTAGCGACGGACGAGCAAAACTGGCAAGCAGGACACATGCCTCCGCGATCCACCGTACCACCGTAGAGCTGTGCATCGCCAAGCGGCAGGAGGAAGCCCTCGCTACCGCTAGCCTGTATTGAGTGCATTTTCGTTTTATTTTCAACAATGTATATTTTTCGTTTCAAGGGTTATCTTTATCCAACAAGATGCTAGTTAGCTCGCTCGCTCGAGAAGGCCTTGGCACTCAGTAAGATCGACGGCACTGACAAGGGAAGTTTCTGTCACGGAAGCCTCATCATCCCCAGTCAAAGTATTGCCTAAGGCCAATGGCCTTGACAGTGTTGCAGGTCTCGTCAACTTCCCACTACCGGAACCGCTATAGGCCAATGCAGACCACTTAAGTTCCAGGAAAGCTAGGGTGGTTATTGATATGCTCAGTCTCAATAACCACCTAAATCGCGAACCGTTGACAATGCTGCTCAGCGGTACATGTGTAATACAAATTCAAGGGAATTACAAAACTGCAGTGGTGCGATAGCACCCTTTCAGCATAGCGTACAGATTAACCTGTCCTAAATGATACCTGACAAACCTGATACACTGCTATATCCGATACGAAATCGATCCACCGACTTGGTATTTGTAGTTAGTAAAATGTATGGAGTAAATCTGATACCTATCGAACCTGATATCTGATAACCAATTTGGCGGGATTTGATACTACCTAGCCGGGGATAAAGTAGTTCGTAATGGATGTCTGAGTAGTTTTCTCTTCTTTGTCGAGACAAATGTCCTCGGGCACTCGTAGCTGTAGCTTCCAAAGGTCTCTCAGCAGCTTTTCATCGTGCTCGGGCAGCAAAATTAATTTAGTACCGTAGTATCAGATGTTTGCCTGAAATAGCTGTTTTGAATCAAGTGGTGGTTGTAGCTTGGACTATCGCTACCGGCTACTGTTAAATCTGATAGTATTGCTATACCTGATACGGCCGTTTTCCACGGATGCTATCAGGTGTGCCAGGTTAATCTGTATCACTGCACGGATTTACAATGTCTCATTGTCAATGAGGTAATCTGCTAAATCATCCAAGTACCGACTTCCTCGGCTTATAGTGGACACCCTACGTACCGGTACAGTGTATAACCCTGAAAAGGTGACCTTCCGATTTTGGTTACTGTTAGAGGTACCGGTATTAGTACTTTAGCGCACTCCAATGCCTTGTTGGGCTGAGGTATTAAATACGCCTGCTGTTATGATGACTCGTTAAACGATGCGTGCCCCGAGCCACTATAGTACACGCGGTACGGGCGATTAACAAGTCCATTCCGATTAACAAGCTACATGCAGAAGAAACCGGCAATCGCTCGACAACATTTGCATTGTAGACAGAGCGGCTTCGGGCTAACTATGTCAGCACCGCAATCAGCGCGTCCACGCCCGTGCAATGGTCAGCCGCTACATGATTTAGGTAATACAGATACATGCGCCTGATCAAAGTAGCCCCAGCGACTTCTAGTAGGAAGGGTCTTGTGGTCCAATAACTTGCACGACAACGCGGTACATGCTGCTACTGTACCGCCACGAGTTAGTGCTGCTAGATTTAGGATCACATGAGAACAGCGAGCTCGAATACTCTACGCGGCGCCATCAGATACAGCGGCTGCAGACAGGTAGTGCGCGCATCCACCAACAAAGCATGCAACAGGAGAAGGGCGGCTGAGGTCTGGGAGAATCTCTGAATGACTGGCAGTCGCGGAAGGAAAGTCGTCATACCGGTAGGCATACTAGCACATTTGTGTCGGAATAATTGCAGCAGAACTTATAAGCCGAGGCGGCGAGAGGGTTCAAATACTGCAATGTGATTGGTCGCTCTTATATGCCGTGTCCACTATAAGCCGAGGAAGTCGGTAAAAAGAACAGTAACGCTTAGCCTCCAACGAGTCTATAGTTTCGTACAAATTGAGGCCATCCCCACCCGAGTATAAACAAAATCATAGTACCTTGAACTACAAGTACTTCAGAAGTAGTACATTATTTGTATGCACTACGGTAGTCAACCATCCAAATTATACTCATCGAAAACCCGCACCTAAGTTCCAGATACGAAACGAACCGACGGGATCGTACGTCATATCGTCGTCATTTTCAAGAAATAGAAATAGAACGCCGTTTTCGGTTGGTAGTGACCCCCCTTCTCAAGAAAGCGAAACTCTATTAACCGATGGTCTAGCGATTGAAACTTTCCAATTTGGAAGAAACTAGGCACTAGCGGTTCAATCGCAGTCGAATAACAGAGCTCATTCCCCAATTTCCTCCGCACCAACTACCTCCGTCCAGATCGATCTGATGACATCTAGAAACCTGCCGCAGCCGCAACACTTGCCGGCCTGTTAGCTGTGGGACTCGCGTCCGCGGACGTACCAATCTCCGTGAATCACGACGCAACCTACTCGCTACCGGAATCTCGCGGATTTCCCTGCTCTGGAAGTGGAGCCGAACCTCTCGGCGTCGCCTGCCCCCTGGTGGGTGACGTGGCTTCCGCAGGCTGCGATCCTTACGTCCAGTCTTACAACGGTGCTGCGTGTGTGGCTCCAGTGGATGCCCACTGCGTCCTCACGCCCGATGGCACGTGGGGGTGCGCTTTCCCTTCTGATGACAATACGTCTGGCCAAGCGGAGACCACCATCTCTCACTGGGACAACGGCTGCAAAGTCTCTTCAGATGATGAAGCTCGTCCGCAGGCGCACGAATCGACCTCCACTACTACCGAGAGTGGCAATGCCGCCACCAACTACGAAGACTCTACCAAGGGTGCCAACGACTATGGCTCTACAGGTACAACGGACTCAGCCACCGTTGCTGAGAATGACAAGTCTACAAGTGCGGTGGCATCCACCTCTATTGCGGAGGGCGGTAAAACGATCACCAACGACTATGGTTCTACGGATACCGTCACTGAAAGTGACACGTTTACAAGTCCAGTGGTAGGTACGACTGAGGGCCAGCAATCCACGCCGACTAGCGAAGGAGCCGAATCGATTAGCGACTACAGCAACAATAGACCCACCACTACCGGGAAGACCACGGGTGAGTCGGCCTCTGCTACTGAGAGCGACAAGACCTCGGACGCATACACCACGGGCACAGGCGAGTCGACGTCCACCTCTACGGAGGACGGTAAGACGACCACCAGCTACGCCAATACAGAGACCGATGAGTCATCAACTGCAGCTGGCAGCGAGACTGTTGGTGGTGGCTACGACACCTCGAAACCCGACCATGCAGTGCAAGTACCCACAAGCCAGTACGATAAGACTTCCACTAGCTATGACACAACTGAGACTGGTAAGGAGGAGTCCACGGCTGCTGCGGGGGAGACAGCATCTCCAGTCACCACGGCACTACCGATACAGATCAGGATGGGGAACAAGAAACCAATTCCACGAGCGACACCTATGGGCAGGCAACCACCACCGCTGAAACGCCAGAGGACTACACCTCGGACATTACTATGCATTCCGACACCGATGAACCATGTGATGCAACTGAGGAGGCAACTGAGGCTTTCACAGACTCACCGACAGAAGAGCATTCAGAGGAGCATGCAGAATATGGGACCGAAGTCCCGACCGAGGAGTCTACTGATCCAGGAACCGAGGTACCAACTGAAGAACCATGTGACGAACCAACCGAAAGCCTTGCCACAACACCGCCTTACGAATCAACGGAAGCTTCGACCATAGAGCCCACCGAGAGCCCTACTCAGCCACCTACTGAGACGCCCACGGAGGAACCCACTGAAGGCCCAATCGAAGGACCAACCAATGGACCTACGGAAGGACCAACTACAGGACCGACAGAACCACCAACTACAGGACCGACTGAAGGACCAACTACAGGACCGACAGAACCACCAACTACAGGACCGACTGAAGGACCAACTACAGGACCGACAGAACCACCAACTACAGGACCGACTGAAGGACCAACTACAGGACCGACAGAACCACCAACTACAGGACCGACTGAAGGACCAACTACAGGACCGACTGAAGGACCAACTACAGGACCGACTGAAGGACCAACTACAGGACCGACTGAACCACCAACTACAGGACCGACTGAACCACCAACTACCGGACCGACTGAACCACCAACTACAGGACCGACTGAACCACCAACTACAGGACCGACTGAAGGACCAACTACAGGACCGACTGAACCACCAACTACAGGACCGACTGAACCACCAACTACAGGACCGACTGAACCACCAACTTCAGGACCGACTGAACCACCAACTACAGGACCGACTGTGGCACCAACTGCAGGACCGACTGAACCACCAACTACAGGACCGACTGTGGCACCAACTGCAGGACCGACTGAACCACCAACTGCAGGACCGACTGTGGCACCAACTGCAGGACCGACTGTAGCACCAACTGCAGAACCGACTGCAGAACCGACTGCAGGACCGACTGAAGGACCAACTACAGGACCGACAGAACCACCAACTACAGGACCGACTGAAGGACCAACTACAGGACCGACAGAACCACCAACTACAGGACCGACTGAAGGACCAACTACAGGACCGACAGAACCACCAACTACAGGACCGACAGAACCACCAACTACAGGACCGACTGAAGGACCAACTACAGGACCGACAGAACCACCAACTACAGGACCGACTGAAGGACCAACTACAGGACCGACTGAACCACCAACTACAGGACCGACTGAACCACCAACTACCGGACCGACAGAACCACCAACTACAGGACCGACTGAACCACCAACTACAGGACCGACTGAACCACCAACTACAGGACCGACTGTGGCACCAACTGCAGGACCGACTGAACCACCAACTGCAGGACCGACTGTGGCACCAACTGCAGGACCGACTGTAGCACCAACTGCAGAACCGACTGCAGAACCGACTGCAGCACCAAACTCGCCATGCTCGAACCAAGGCATCAATGGTGTTCAAATCGAGAACAAGGTTCGCTATCCGACCGGAATATATTCCACAATGACGACTCATAGCAATGAGCAAAACTGGCACACGTGTTGTGATTCATGCTGGGGGATGTCAACTGCGTGGCGTTCAGCTTCTACAAAGACGGATCCCAGAGAACGTGCGAGCGCACAACTTCAACAGCAAACGTAGCGACGAACGAGCAAAACTGGCAAGCAGGACACATGCCTCCGCGATCCACCGTACCACCGTAGAGCTGTGCATCGCCATACAGCAGGGGTGAGCCCTGTATTGAGTGCATTTTCGATTTTTTCAACAATGTGTTATTATTATTTTTCATTCCAAAAGGTTATCTTCATCCAGATACTGTAAGGCCACTCGCCTTCAGTATTGTGGTGTTTGGCCGCTCGCTCGAGAAGGGCTCATCGTAAAACCTTAGTCAAAAACATGTTTTACCCACTCCGCCATGAAAGCGGACCACCAACGTCGACTTGCTCAGTACCAGGCTGCAATAACAGTGCCAGGCTGGCACTGAGCACTGCCAGCCCCGACCTCTGCATTGTCGGCGTCGCACGCACACCCTGCGTTTCTTTGCGGGGAAACTCTCTAGTCGAAATCGCTGTCAACGGCCAACATTCAAATGTCAATCACTATTTCACAATATACTTTATAAATTACCGTAATTTATTATTCAGAAGCGACTTTCTCTGTTAGCTGGGAATAACGTTATACCATGGTAATACACGAACTTTTACAAGTATTAATATTGTTTTTATGATAACGATGGAAGATCATGTCGATTGTCATGTGAGCACAAAAAATTGTCTGACTGGTTGTGCACAGTAGATTTCCCACTAGGACGTTCCTAAGCTTAGAGAAGTTCCTAGAGAGGTTTTGAAACGTCGAGTCCAAGGTATGCGAAGTCTTCCGTTCCGGCTACTAGTCGTGAATGATTTGGATATGCGAGAAGGTGGTCGACACGACCGACACAACTGGCACCAGCCCGGCGTTGTCGAGGACTCAGAGCACAAGCCGCTGTGGAGATCTCCGCCGTAAGCGCTTTGAGGCACCATCCGCTCTTCAAAGTGCACTCTCTTTAATAACTCCAAGTACTTGTTGTGCAGCAAAAGCCTGTACCCGCTGGAGCTGGGCCTGATTCTACTGTCGGTGGAGCCCGCAACCATCAAGAGTCTGCGAGTGACAGTGGAGCTTACGCGGGCACCAGCTCGACGTGAGTGTTCTAACCTGAAGCAAGCTTGCTAGTGAACTTTGATAATTATTTGCTGCTTGCTTGGCCAGTTGAAATTTTGGCTGGACGAATGAAAAATGTAGATGTTCCGGGCCATCTCGATGCAGTGTCTCGCTATTTCAGTGCGGACTGGACACCATGCAGGTAGGAAACATTTTACTCGTTTGGTGCGGCTCACGAATGCTAAACGGTTGGCAAACCTGTCCGATAGCGAGGTCCTGGTGTGGGATGCGTGCGTGGCGACAAGAACGGACAAACCACGAGAAATGGATTCGAAGGCTGTTCGCCTTGATGTGCCGGGCTGTTCCTTCATTAGACTCGTTGTGCACGCGCCGCACAAAAGTGCTCGCAATCGATCTCACGAGGTACTGCTACATTTTTTTTAACTACTGATGGAATTAAGTTTTTTATGCGTGGCCGACAAAATTCTGCTTCATGCAGGTTATACTGGAAGATATTGAGCTACTAGGGCTGACTGAAGATACAGCTTCCCACGCTCGAAAGCTGGACCCCAGTTCGAGGATAATCGACAGGCAGGATGGCTTTGGTCGCATTCACCACCCCTTGTTGCTTTCTCCGGGCAACGATAGTGACGCGTTGCAAGTCGTTTTGTTGGATGCCGGCATACCGATGAGTCTCGTAGCCCAGGTTGCCGCGATCCCAGACGTTGAAGCTGTAGTATCGGCTCCATCTCATGAAGGCAGCAATTCTTCAGTTGCTGGTACTGGTATGGTCGTCCCCGAATCGATCTCTCAAGATAACGAACCGACCGGCGTCCCGGAGAGTGGCAGTGGCATCATTGTATCACAAGTAGGTCGCGATAGCAGCAGCCAAGATAAACGGCCAAAATCACCTTTTGACCGAGCACTTCGACAATACGTCGAGCAAACAGCTTGTGAGAAAGCTGTACTCGAGAAAATCCTTGGCACGGAAATCTGCAAGACCACAGACAAGGTGGCGAGTTGGCAGTCTCCCACGATATCACCCACTGACCCCGCTAACAGCAACGAGGTCACACTATACACGTTTGGAGAATTTTTCACACAATGTCTGCTCTGTGGTGGATCCGATATCCAAGAAATGTGTGTACAGATGGTTGAGCGCTTTGCTCGACTTCTCAAAGACGCCGTTGGAGCAACATCTGCGTTCGAGGGTATCGTTGCACTTATCATTATGGGTGTTCGGGGGCAAAGTCTTCTCGTGTGTTCCGCGCAGCAATTCATTTAGCGCACACTGTGTTCCTCACTAAAACGACAAGTACGATGAAGGCATTACTTGTGGGGCTCGATAGTGGCAAACCTCTGGATCAAAATGACCCGGCTGCATCTGTCAGTATGTCGTCGCTGGGGCTAATAGAGGAAGTTGATACCACCAATTTGAGCTATGGCTTGCGAATCATTCTGGGGTCAACACTAGCAAGCCATTTTTGCTGGTCTGTCACTAACCACACTAGCAAGCCGACGTCATTTTGTTTGAGTACCAGTTCACAGAGCCGGAAAGTCTCAGATCGGCTCTCTAAATTGCCTCCGTCAATCGACAGAGAGTTCCTGCAGTTTATCCTTTTGTTGATCGAGCAAGATCTAACCTGTGCAAGCTTTTTCGAAGAGCTGCTTGATCTTACTCCCAATGTTACCGGGACCATTTTTACGGCAAACCGTTTGCGATTGCTTCGGTTGGTCTTGCGAGATGGCATGATTCACCGTCAAATTTCAGCGAACGTGAGGGCCAGGATACACTCTCTTTGTTCGAGCTGGTTAACGCCGAATAGGCCTTCACCCAGTGCTCCAGAAAATGCAATGCTTGATGACAAAGAAGTAGTGATACGACTTGCTTCCGAGTGCATAGACGAAATCGAACGATCATCTTCGAATTCTCAACAAACTAAGGATAACACCAATCCTGTCAAGGGCTTATTGGTTTCTGTGCACAAACACCTGCAAAGTTCAAGTATTCCAAACAGCCATCACTCCTACCGCCACTACCACACTGCTTGCTTTGTTCAAGACCCGCTTACGGAATCTGAGATTGCCGAGTTTGCCATACAAATGCAGCGATACTTTTCAGTCCAGCCTCGACCGAACGCACTGTATCGACACGAATTCGTACGCGCGACTCGATTTGATTCAGAGAAGGGTGAAATCGTACAACGTGAACTTTTTCAAAAAGGCAACATTGTTTTCAAGGCCACGTTGTTGCTCGAACACCACCGAAAGGAACTTTTCACGAGGAGATTAAACGAAATACAGCTCCATTTGTGTTCGACGTCGGTACTCCAAGCATCAACAAGGTGACTGCAACATCACCATTACAGATCTCACCTCACCAAGAAGTGGTGTCAAGTTTTGCAGCTTTTCGAGGAACAATTGAACAGCGTAGCGATCTCGCCAAACGGACGAGTAAAGTTTCCCGAAGATCACTGTCAAGGTCCCAAGGCTACCGAGACTTTGGCAGTGACAAGTAATCAACTGGTGTCAGCTGATGCAGTTTCTTCTTCTGCGGATGCTGCTGCTAAAATCCCAGTACAGAAAAACTCTATCCATATTGCAGAAAGCACACTTTCAAAGGAAATACCCACTCTAGCTCCAACCACAGCCACCCATTCGGTTTCAATTCCTGTCACTGTTAAACAAACTACCAAATACCCCAAGCAAACAGCAATTGTAGAGCAGCTCCAGCGGTCTAAGGTCAAAGGCAAAGAGAAACGAAAAGATAAAGGCAAAAGCGATTCCAAAGCCCCAGACAACTGCGTTCTTCAGTAACAGGTTATCAGCACAACCGTGCTATTCGGTGATCAATATCTTCGTTTGTTTTTATTCAAGGGAAGTTCATATCGCTCCTGTAGTTCCGGTGGTAGTTTCTTGACGTAATATTCCATTATGAATTCCTCCTCAACGTCACAACAGAGTGCAAAAACTACCTGCTTTTCAGCCTCGCGGATAAGCGAGTTTTCATGTTGAGCAGCGTCGCTGAGCAGCAAAAAGCGAAGAATACGTCGAGGTGCGATATCAAAACTTGCACAGCAATGAAACGACAAAAGTAGCGCTGCTAAAAGCTTCAAGAGCGCTAGAAGCTGCTGGTCTGGGTGTTGAAAGTTTCTGTTTTCGACATGTTTTAGGAGGAGATGCGTCACGAATGTCCCTCTTGTTCGCGTCGTCCCTGCCACCTATGAACGTGTTTCAGAACTAACGTGAATTCACCGCGTGGGTGGGGTGAATATTTTACGAGTACCCACCTTCAAAATGGTAAACGCAGCAACATTGCGTGTAGGCGCCTCGCGCGCGTCAAGCCTTTCTAAAAGTCGGTCAACAATGTCAGCAACCTGAATCACATATCGAATATTTCACGCGTTGCTGTTAGCTCCGGGTATTGTAGTAGACACCCCAAACATAAACTGACACCCAATTTTGAAGCGGCTGCGTCCTGAAAGTATGGTAAAAGGTTAACAGCGCCCGGAAAAACCCACAGCCGGCTGCAAATACTTTGGTGTTTGTGTCATTTAGCACTGCAGCCAATATCTTCAGAGCACCAGCATCCGGTATTGTTAAAGACTGCGAGCACTCTGCAAGCTGCCATAGTAATTTTCTCTCTCTTCCCATTGACTTGTCTTAAGGTTCTTCAGTACGTCATGTACTTTAAGACCCTGAAGTGCTGTTGGCGCATGTTCATCTTTACCGCGAGGTCTCGGCGAAGAGGACATTTTATGGGATAGCGTCTTCTCTAGATCATTTCTACGATGCTCAAACTCAGCAAACAAGTCGAGACCATTGAAATGTTTGGTATCTGTGAGCTCTTTTGTATTTTGTCCAAGTAGATAGATAAAGTGGCCAGCTTCCTGCTCCAACGAAATCCACGGCTGAATTAGCTTCTCATTGTCAGCATATTGAACAAGTTGGTTGCCGATCTGAATGTCTGCGAAAATTTGCTCGGGCGTCTTCATTTCCTGGGTGTCTTGAATCAAATATCTGCTGCACGCGGAGATTTCATTTCCCGTTCATGCATTGGGTTGGGTGTGGTCCTGTCAAAAATACCGTGAACGCGACGACGAGGTGACATTTCGTTTTCGGTGCGCTCTTGAGAGGAGATGGTATCATCGGAAGCACCACACTCGCACTTTATGAGGTCCCAAAGCTGCTACTGACGCCAACCCAACTTGGCTAAAGAGATTGGTTCTTGTCTGATGACACGAATGCAAAACCAGACGCAACAGTGTAATCCTCGATGTCGGTCGGGAAGCTGCACCTCTTGAAGCTCACAAGCAGCATGTTGCGCTTTCTCATTGCTGAGAAAACTCACAAATCCAAGCCTCTCAAAACTAACGCCGGTCCTACCGTCGTGAATTCCGTTGCTTGTCGCTGCAGATGTGAAAATCTCAGCTCGGGTCGCCACTTTGAACGGATGCGATAGCAGATTCACCTGCTCGATGCATGTCGGCAAGCCTCGATTGACGCGAAAGACCAACTCTTGCGGGAACTCGCAGAATTTCTCCGATTCCCACACCGCCAAGCTCGATCCGACTCGGGACAGCGTCAAGTTGGCTGCGGGAAGCGCTCATCCTGGCTGGAGCAGTACAGGAGCTCCAGCTGAGCTGCTCGCTCGCCGTCACTCATTACTTCAACCATCCCTACACAAATGGCATCAAGAACCGTAAATACACTCAACTTCAACGGCTTCAGAATGATGGTACTTTATGTGATGCACACCAATTTTATTTGGTCCCGAAGGACCAAATCACAATTGAAAACGGCCAAGAGTGCACAAGTCGCAAGTCTCAAGTTATGCCGACGCTGAGCGACGAGGAGCAGGAGCTGATCCAGAAGGACCGCGAGGCCAACCCTGGCTGCTTCTATTCGACGGCTCTGTCGCAGAGCTGCAGGTCCATCAACGGCGACAGCAAGTGCGAGATCATCAAGAAGATCTTCCGCCAGTGTCCTAATTCGCGCAAAGAACTCATTTCGAACCGCAAGGAGATCACAGAGGACGAACATGGCGGAGAAACGTCCACTGGGGATTTTTCAATCGGGAGAGGATGGACCCACGCAAAGGGTGCGTGTCTATTGGGGCGGAGGTTTTAGGAACTGGGTTCTGATTGTGTTTTTGTGTATTGTGTGCAGAGGTGACAAGGACTTTTTCCAGCAACGGTAGGTGCCTTTGGTCTCTTGGAGGTTTTTAATGTCTGACTTTTTGATGCTGGTTTTGCTACTAGAGGTGATGACTTTGAGGCCCAAATGAGTCCATTTGACTTCCTTCGACAGGAGATGCTGCGTCCATTTGAGGGTATAAGCTGTTTGATGAATAGTGGGGAGGTTTAGTGGTGGTCTGATGTTTTTATGCTGTTTGTTGCTATTGCTGTAGACTTTTTCAGTGGTGGCATGATGGGCCGTGGTTTTGAAGGGCTGGAGGGAGAGTTTGAGAAGATGCCGGTGCGCCCGCCGTCGCCCACGCCCAATCGCCCTTCACGACGACAGGTTCCTTCGAACCCTCCACATTACTCCTTCCAGCCCTCACATGGAAATGATTCTCATGGTACGCTATTAGCTGTTTCAACATTTGTGGTGGGATACTGTCTCTAAGGATACGTTTGCTGTCTTTAAACAGAGGCTGACGCAAAAGCGCGCGCACAAGGCAAGAGCGATATTTTCGCAGACTACTCGGGTCGTGTGGATGAGGTTTAATGTGAAGGTCGCAGAATGGTGTGTCTTCAGTGGTTCGCACGCTCCAAAGCGATGTGTCCAGAATTTCTGGGATGAGCAGAGCCTAGGTTATTTGAGCAATGCGGCGGCTCGGACCATTCGAGTTGGAGCCTTGGTTGAATAGGCTATTATCCTACTTCGAAGTATTTGTTAAATAGACTGCCAATTTTCTAGCAGCACGCTATGCGAGTATTGTCAGCGATACGAAACGTGGTGTCTATAGATAGCGAAGCGTGTATACTACCTTACCTACCCATGCTCGATTCATTCATGGAGACGACGCCCTCACATTCTGCACAAATATGAGCGAAAACTTCAGCAGCGGCGTCTCTGATCGTCTTCAAACTGCTGCTGGTGAGCCAAAGGCACGTGATAGTCTCCTGGAAGAATTCCACGCAAGTCAGTTATCTCACCCAAACTCAGCTCCAGTGGCCAAGACGTTCGCCACTTCTGGCTTTGTTCAATGCGAATGTGTTGCTGCTACAAAAGAGGTCGATACACAGAGATGGTTTGTGGTGCTCACAAGCTGACACTTCGGAACTCGCGGCCGCACTTGGAATCGATTGAATTCGAGCAGAAGATTGCTTCTCTTGCGGAACAGAACTCTCCGCTCTCCAAGTCAATGACGACTCTAACTTCTACCAGACAGCCAACTTCTGAGGAAGAGTTCGACTCCGTACTGCTACGAGCCTCCAAAAGCACGAGCTCTCTTCGACAGCAGCACAACTTTACCAGCGAGCCAAGTATTTCGTTGCTACCTTCGCTCTGTTTCAATAGCACAGCACGATCTAGTACTGAAGGCAGTGCAGCTGGGAAATCTAATGGTGGGCACAGGAACTTCTCGACATCCTCGCTCGCTCTTGATACTCCGACGATACTACCTTTGCAGGAAGCCCAGAAGATGCTCGAGCTGTACAACAAAATCATTCGTGTGAACACAGACACTCAAAAGAACATGGCCATTCTGTACTCACGACGATCCACGCTCTTAGCAGCTATGGAGAAATTCTCAGCGTCGCTACATGATGCGGAGCAAGTTGTGTTCTTGGACCCAAAATCAACCGTCGTACGTTGAATATTTGCTCTCAGATGCGCTAACATACTCAACACTAATTCCAGGTTATTGCACCTTCAGGGCTACTACCGCAAAGGTTACGCATTGTGTGGCCTTGGGCACTTTGCGGAGGCAAGCCGAGCCTTTCAACAAGGCCTAGCATTCGATGTCAACTGCCGATACCTGCACCATGGACTCCAGCTAACTCTTAATCAATCGCGATACAATTACTAGAAGCAAAATCAACAACAGATTGGTGCTTTTGTCTACCTACCTACTACGTAGTACTTCGTCACGCGAGGAAGGATTCATCGCCCGGCAGTTTCCGCTCGGAGATTAGTGTCATCAATTCGTAGCTACAACGAGGTACTACACCGGACTCGCATGCACGGCATCATTGCCCACGACGAAAAACAAAACTGTTGGCGGCAGCTTTCAACAAATATTCCAGGGTACAATCCGTTTCCGAATCGCGCCTCCGTGGCCGTCATCATGAAATACGTCTTATATTTCAAAGCAAAATCTGGTGCACCTGATAGGCGGGAGTGTGAACATACATGTATGTCTGCTGCGTCTCTAAACCGGCCAAACACCACCAATAATGAGGCGGAGTTTGTCAGAGAGCAGTGTGCGGATGTGGGTAAGGTTGCGAGCTGGGTGCATCACTATCGCCAATTTAACAAAATGGCGGAGGGTCACCAATGATTCGAAGAAGAGACTGGGGACGGGATGGACACCGGAAGGCATAGCTTGTTGGAAGGTGTTCAAGACAGGAGAAAGGGCGACGGGTGGCAGCACGTACAGAGATACTTCGAAGTATTAAGTGGAGCGCATTGAGATTTTGATTTTTCTCGCAGTTCAAGCTTCGTAGACGCCACAAAATCCGAGCCATTAATGGCAATGCTGTGAGCTTCGAGCGAGCGAGTTTTCGTGTGGAGACGAAAATTTACATGTCCGCATCCACACCATTGGATATCAATGCATCGATGCTCATGATGTCAAAACTGTGAAAATCTTGCAGAAACGAACCAGCACAACTGCGCGATGTAGTTGATGAAGATCGTAAGTTAAATTTTCGTCGAGTTCAGGTGGTTCTTGATCAGGCACTAACAACTTAACGTTTAGTACGTATCCGGGTTTCGTTTCATCTCTGATGATATTCCACAACGCTCCGCCAATTCGCCAAAATAATTTGATGAATCGCCTGGATAAATTATCTGTTCAGGTAAAACTCATTGTTTTTAACGTGGTGTCATACCATAGAGTTCTGCGGATGCCAGGTTTTTGGAGGCGACGCCCTCCGAAATCTGGTAAACTTGTTATACCCAAGCGGCAGTCACTTGGTCAACAACAACAACCATCGTGTGCTGTTTGCGGTGAACCGTATATGTACGGTACTAAGTAAATTGCAGTCTACAACGTGGACAAAACGTGGTATTCTCCTGAAGTCAATTTATCATGTCACTCCTGATGTTAATTCACGGAAATCCATCATGCTTTGCAAGAAGGAGTAAGTACCACCTCGGAGTAGAAATGGCTACTATGAAGGTTTTTGTTTAACGAGATAATGCAGCCGATCTACCAGCACCCCACCTCGAACCTGCACGTTTCGCTTCATGTTGTTGCCGCCTTGTTTTCACACCAATTCTGCCTGGAGTACTCGGTTCGCCAAACATCGTCCAGTGTTGTTGATCGTCTTCCTCAACCCACAGAAGATCATAGTCCGTTGAATCTTGAGCTGTGATTGCTGCCAGTAGTGAGGGCAAACCACAGAAATCGCTCAGTATCTTGTGAGCTCTGGTCGATGCACTCTCCAAAAAGACCAGAACGGCTTGGAAGACGACGGTGCGCTGACACATTCAATACCAACTCGACCTCGAACAGAGGAGGCAGATTTACTTTCTTCATCTTCGTCTTCGCTATCCAAGCCCAATCCAGCTGAAATCACCTGCTGCCAAGTTGAAAAGAGTGTATCGCACTCGCGGAAGGTTTTGCGTAGTTGGTGTGTCCGTTTTGGATGTTCATGAGTATCGGTATCACTCGGCAATTCATCGGAAGTATCTGATGCGCTCTTTTCCTTTCCGGAGGAGGATGGGTCAGCTAAAGCCGTGCTTCTATTCACAGCAATAAGTGGAGATACCGCCGCACCACTGCGAAGCCAAATAGTGTTACCTCTTTGCTCGATATGCTCCTCCGCATCACCTTTCTTGTTTCTTCTTTTGGACACTCGTAATTCTACTATATTTTTCTTCTCCCTTTGCTGTCCACCAAACGACGTGTCTTCGCCGGTGGACGTACTTCATCCACAGTGTTCTTTGGTTCATGAGCCAAACGTATAGCATCGTTCGCTCGGCGTCTTTTCCTCTGTATTTCCTCCGGAGAAATGGTCTTGGACGTGGCAACACTCACCCTTCGAGGGGTGACTGCCTCACAGCAGATCGGATACTCGAGCTTTCGCCCCGCTCCTTCGTATTAATAGTCCTAGTGTCCTTCATCCTCCGGATAACTTCCGGCGTTTGCTGCAGCTTCCAGAGTCTTTGTTGGTCACGTCGAGGGCCCTGATACTCTGAAACCAGTCGAATTACACTCGCCGTCAATCCAGTCGACACTTTCTGGAAGCAGTAGAGCACCTTCACCTCCGCGTCTGGAGCGAGTCTCCACCCAATTCGCAGCCGTCGCTCCCATTCTTCCTCCGTCAGCACCTGCATTTCCTCCACGAACCCCGTCGTTGTAGCAGGCCACACAGCCACAAGTCCATCAGTACTCGCCAAAGCAACCTCCGCCTCCTCAAATGCTCGCTCCAGTGTCTTCACTTCCATCCCGCAATTGGAATCGACAAGTGTCACTCAAGTCATCCATTCCGCAATTAAATCGACAACTTCAACCGACTGACCATCACTCTCACATTTGATGTGTCGCACATGAATCGCAATGGCGGGAATAACCGAAACCGTCACTTTTCAACGGCATTTGCGCGCGGACGAGCTCGGGTTTAAGCGCTGGTTTGACGTGCTGCTGACGCGTGAATGGAGTTTCCGCGGCGCCCGTCGGCGTCTGCGTCTTTGTCGACGTCTTGTCTCTCCGACGCATCGTTTGCGCAGCTTGACAGCCCCATCCAGCGCCCGAACGACAGCTTTGTCGAGTCTCAGCAATGTAGCGCTGACCCAAGCGCCTTTCTGGGCTTCCACGTGCCTCTGAGCGCCGAGAAAGTGGAGCTGGAGCCTATAAAGTCCCAGGAGAAGCAGAAGCAGACGCTGAAGCTTGTGCTGGATCTAGACGCGACCACGAGCGACGTCACGAGAAGCGGCGACGGCTTTCGACCCGCGACGACGCGCTTAAGTCCGATACGCACGTCCAATCCGATCAGCGAATTGTTTGAAGGTGACACACAGGACGATGAGAACGTGTTGATGGACCAAGTTGCTGTAGAGAGACGAGATGAACTGGTTCAGAAGAAGGAGGAGATTTCGCCGTTTAAAAGACGGAGACAACGTGAGGATAACGCAAGCAACAGGTCGCCGAGTCCACCGCCTTCGATATTAGCGTCGATGGAGAGAATGAGTGAGAGTTTAATGGAAAGGAAAGCGCCGACTGGGGAGATGCAGAAGCAGGATGGCGACAAGGATGTTGAGAAGAATGTGAACTCAGAGATGAAGGACGACGCACAGAAGTTTGCTGCTACTGATGCAGCAGTGAGTCAAGAGAGTACTGGAGAGATGCGCGCTGATGACTCACTGCGAGGGGCTAGCGCGTATTCGGAGTATAGTGAAGACCTTGCTCCGCGAATTTTCCAGGCCGTGGGTAAAGCGCCCGCTAATGAGTCGATTGTTCATGAAAATGAGAGCAAAAATCCGTCAGACAAGGGTCGATTTGATACGAGCGCGATGTCGGAAGACAGCGACCGGGAGACTGATTACGAGGATCAACTGGAGTGTACGCAGCCGCTTGAGGATGACGAAGCTGATGCAGACATGGGCGTGACCCGCAGCTATGAAATTGCAAGCGATTGCGATGAAGAGGAGACTGAAGCATATCCGTATTCTGATACAGGTACTCTACCGTACGGGGCGGACTCCGCCATTATAAATGTTGGCAACGATGAGGATGCAAACGCTTCAAATGAAGAAAAATCGACTTTTGTGCAGACGCCGGATCAAACGAGTGATCAGCGAGGAGCTGAGGATGAAGCAACGAGTCGAGAAGGGTCACAAGCTACTCAAAAAGACTATCTGACTCCGAGAGTTCTCCCCAGCCGAATTAAACGATCTGATGATGCCGAAGGCAGCATTAAGCCTATTGATGATGGTGCGCAAAGCCAAGATGGCAATGATCCAGATGAGTGCGTCCCTACTCAACCAAGTAAACCTCGGACGGAGGGTGAGCCCGTTGTCGAGCCAAATATGTGTTCGCAACAAAACGTGGCCAAAAAGATTGATACGCTTTTGGCGAGCGAGCACGTTGCCGGAACCGATTCTCAGACGAAAGCGATCCGCACACTTGAGTTTTCATTCTCGATACCCGAGTCACAGGAAGGCGAGCCGCACTTCAGTGCGAGCCTGTTAAGTGATGGGACAACTGTGTCGAAGAGATCAGAAACTTTCTCTCGCAGTGACAAAACAAGCCCTTTCGAGTCTTCTATCAGTCCGGTATGGGCGGCAATTCCAACCCCACACCTGTAGATGGTTCTGCCGCTCCAGAAGTCACTGCTGACACAACGGAGAAAGCGAGTTCTAAGAGGAAACCCGTATCGTCATGTGGCTTACCGACAGGAATGAAGCAAAAAACTTCAGCTGAAGTTACCGAATCACCGAGCCCATCCAAGACTATTGCCCGTAAGCGCGGGTTCTTTTCGCCTGACTCCAGCAGCACGCCAAAAGTATCGGATGAAGGTGACCCGCAAACTCCACGACCTCATGCCCGCCGCGGCACTCGGTCCTCTCAGTCCACACCTTCATCCACCCCTACGGTTCGAACACGAACTCGGATGCTAACCCCTGTGCCATCGCAACGTGCTTATGCTTCAAGATCTCGAACGCTATTCAAGTACAAGTTCGAGTTTTGCTTGACTGGCTTCGTGAAGACCGGTGAAGAAAACTTGAAGGAGCTAATCGAAGGTCACGGAGGCAAAATTCCTGAAAGGTACCAGGATGTTCTGTTCAAAAACAACGTCAAAGCTGTGGTAATCGCAACACCGGTATCGTGGCGCAAGCGCAAGTTTATGCAAGCTGTGGCGTGTGGAATTCCCGTCGTTCATACAGATTGGATTCACGATTGTATTGAAGCAGGGTATGCAGTACCTTTCGATGGCTATCAAGTACCAACAGGCTACTCCGTTACCACTCGGAAATTCGAGTGTTTCCCACCTAGAGAGGTATATCCCTCTCGGATAGATCGAATGCGTTTACTGCAGCACTGACATGTTTACTGTGTGTTCTTGTGCAAACAGCTAAATATTTTTGAAGGCTACTCCTTTGGCATTGTTAGCGACGTGGCACAAATGTCGAAGGCAGAAGCAAAGGACAAGGCCAATCTGATGGCATTTATTTTGAAGGCGTGTGGTGCAGATGCTGTATACGAGGTTAGTCCATCGGTATCAGTAAGACTTTTGTGTAGTGGTTGTTTAGTCGTCCTGTAACGCGTGTCGTGGCTTGCAGAATCTCTCCACCAAGAGCGACGTCAACGTGGATGTGGTGCTTTGCGACGAGTATACTCAGGTATGGAGCATTAATGTTGTTAGATGTGGCCGTTCGACCGCTAATCAATCGTATGTTCTTCTGTCGTTTAAAAATCAGACTTGCCGGTACTACAAGAAAAGACGGCGCGTGCCCGTGAAAGACTTCCAGTGGGTTACCGAGTGCATGATCCTTCAGGTACGCACGCATAGCAGGGGTGTTGCAATATGGTCGATTTGCGAACTAACACCGAGTTTGCTGTTTTTAGCGATGTCTGGATCCCGAAGAACCAGTATTTGAACCACAGCGCATTGGCTGCGAAGATGTTTTTGCAGCAAGCGCTGAAATCGGTGACAGCGACAAGTACGTGCTGAGCCTTGTTTTCCGTCCACATGTGATTGGCTCGCTCATATAATATTGTTACGCTCGGTAGCACGACCCTGAAGCTACACACGGGAGAGCTTGTGATGGCAGATATCTCGGGTAGCGCAGCCGACCACTACCTCCTGTTCAATGTCTGCGAAATCCTCAGTATCCACGTAAATGCACGGAAAGATGAAGGCTCGCAGTCAAAGCGGAAGGACAAAGGAAGCCGCGTTATGCTTCGTGGGCATGCTGAAACGGTACGTTTTCTGCCTTTGTTTTGAGTAGTTGCTTGTTGCTGGGCTTGTTATGCTGACGGCAAGCACGATATTGTACATGTGTGAAATGAATAGCGAGCCGTACAACCCAGAGCTGTCAAAGTCCCCGTCAAAGTGCTAGAAATCTCATCGTCACAAGTGAAAAGAAGGGTGGTGGCGATTTCTAAGGAAGACTATGGCAAGCTGAAGTACAAGGACGAGAGTATCTTTTATTTGGAGGACGAGAGCGATCCAAGAAAACACGCCGTGTCAGAGCACAGGTGGCTGACACAGTGAATGCGTTGTTTCTCTGTTGTTAATGCTATCACATCTCCGTTCCCTCATGTGCGTTTCAGTTGTGTTGCACTTCAAGGCTACCTTGATTTTTCTCATCAACAATCATTCTATTGGGGATGAATAGATGCAGCCACGGCTAACAACGCAAAGAAGGTCAATTTAGCAGGATTGAAATTGAAGCTGTCAACTGCTACGTACTTTTCGCATCGGGTCAACACCAGTGTCCGAGAAGATAGTCTGGTTAGACAAACAATCGAAAGCACTGTGAATCCGTAGCCTTACCCCACTATCATTCGTGGAGCGTACCTGCCATGAGATAATGCCCAAGTGAGCAAGCATCATACGGTAGTAGTTGGTAAAATTCTCGGCCAGAAAACTCCATTGACCACGCAGGTCTCTAAACCAAATTTGGGGTGCTTCTGCTTGCAGTAATAAAACGGCTTAGCAACAACATCCCTCAAACCAGACATGGTTAACAGGGAGTACCATCGAGGTAGACGAGCGTGACGGACCCGTATTTTGCTGACGCTTCAAGAGAAAATCCTACGAGTTCCTTGTGGTTGTTCTGGGAGGCAAAACCGAGCGTCGTATTGAGAACTCAAATATGAGGCCAAAATGCTATCGAAACCAATACCCACCTTTCTTAAGTCGAGTCGATGCTGATCGACGGACCGGCATTGCGAAGGAGATCCTTGATCGAGAGCCGTTGCAATTCCTGGACCGAATTCAGCAAGAAATGGCCGACCAAGGTGGAGTGATCTGAATGGCATGATCAAAACAATAAAACAAAAATGCAGTTAGCAACGCTGCATTGCAGCTACTATTTTGCAAGATATTTTACCTCGAAATGGTGCAAACCATTTTACCGACAACCCGTTAGCGATCGAGTAGAACCGCTTCAAGTCGTCTGGAAGCAGATACGGGGAGTTTTTCTGGAGTAACGCATCAACATGAGTATAAATGTTTATCCAGTTCCTGCTTCTCAAGTGCACACCTGCTCCCAGAGCCCAAGTTCCACCTGGGTAGCCCCGACAAACGGCTTCGATTCGACGTGCGACACGCGCTCGTGGGCCTGCAAATACGAAAACACCCCAGGAAATGGCGTCCAGATGCTGCATTGGTGCTGCGAAGAATGAACGGGCGCTCGGATTCCAAGATAAGAGCTGTACGGGAACTGGAGGGGTCGTCGTTGTAGTCCTCTAGCAATATTACGACGGAATAGCAGCTATTACAACGATCTCCTAAATGCGCAAAGAGGTCCGATCACATGACTGAGCATTGCTCTTGGCCTGGGACGCCACCAACTACATGTACAACAAAATCATCAAGAAGCAATTAGGAACTAGACACCCTCCTGGACAAAGTATCAAAAAATTGACTTACGGGGCATGCCGGGCATTCCAGCCATACCGGGAACATGCCAGCGCCCTGCAGAGCGTGTACACAAAACACAGTTAGGCTCTGCTCGTAGTTTCTGCGCTAGCAACGAAAACGAACCATGTTTGGCATAATCGGCATCCCTTCGTCATCGAACTGCAAGCCTGTGTACCAGAGTTTGGTGGAAGTAGAAGTAAGACGATGCTCACTCTTTTTAAATATCATGATTGAGGCGTACCTGGGGCAAGGTCCTTTACAATCTCCGAAGGCGGTTGGCCAGTCTCCTGCATCTCCTGCATAAGTTGTGACAGCCGAGTGTAATTATCCGGCTCCGACTCGTACACTGCGACGATCTGCTGGAAGTACTGGTACTGCTTGCCATATCTGCGCAAAAATAAAGTCGCAAACTTCAGGAAGGGTAGCCGAAAGCAGACACGCACACACAAACACTAACCGTTCGTAGTCTTCTTTAGACAACAGCGATTCCTTCTCAGCCAGCCACTCAGGATACTACAAGCAAAAGATCGTGATTAGCCTCCACCAAGCAGCAAAATCATACCCTCCAATACTTGCATACCCGCTCGCTGATCTGCTTCATGGGGTCATACATGACGTCCTTCGACAGCAATTGCTGCATCATGCCATCCACCAAGTCCTGGAAATCGCTCTGCCCAACCAAAATCACCGTCAATCGCCACACACAGCAGGCCACTCAATCTCTGCAGCCATCGCACCTTGTCGCCCATCTCTTCGAACTTCTTCATCATCTCCGACATCATATCTTCGCCCATAGCTTCCACTTGAGCCGTACCGACGCCCTCCATATCTTCCGCCGCCTTGGCCATATTCTGCAGCGTCTTGGCCACGCCAGCGTTCACGTCGTCCGTCTCATCAGGCGTCGCGTCCACCTTCAACGAGCCCAGCAACTGCTCGATGTTCTCGGCGTCGGCTGCACTCAACAAGAGCATCAATATCTCGTCACCAACTCTGCACTTGACTCCACTATACCGTCCGTGCCCAGCTCTCGAAATGCCTGCTCCAGCACGTGCTGGAACTCGGGATTCTGTGCGTCCTCGAGGAACTTGGCCATGTTCTGCGTCATACCCACAGTGTCAGCGTCACTTCTCCCTGGTAAAGTTCGTAACGGCGTTTCTAACCTCCTGAAGTTTGTTATCATCGCTGTCCTGCGTCGCAGCAGCAGTGGCGGCCGCTTCCTGCTGCACAGTTGCGACCTCCGAGGCTTGGGTGGAGTTCACCTCGTCCGCAAAGTCGTCCAGCGCATCTACACAGACGAAGAGTGAGCGTGGGTGGGTGTAGATGGAGGAGACATGGGTGGTTACCGTCGAGAAGGTCGTCCAGATCCACTTCCTCCTGCGTCTTGGCCTCGCTCTCCTGCTTGGTGCTCATCGTGACGGGATATTGACTGTCTACGTTGACAATGAAAAAACCCACCGATTTTTTATTTATCCCAGGGCGAAGGTGGATACAGCCCAAATGCAATGTGATATCCAATTCATATTGGAATGATATTTTGGATCAAGTGCTACAACATGTACTATTGATATTTGGCAGCAGACTTGAGTCGGGGTTCGTCGACAACGCAGACACTGGCCAACAACTATAATACGGGTTGGTGAAGAGGATTTTGTTAGCAGAGCTCTGGAAAAGATCGTATAATGATACACGACGACTAACCTTGTTGGCGAAGAGATACTCGCGTAGAGCGACTGCGAGTGACGAGACGGCCATGAAAATGCAGTAGTACTGCTCGCGAATAATTGGGAGCGCGTCAGCGATGAATACGGCAGAGAACGAGACAACGCTCCATGGCAAGTAGCTCACCTGTATCCAAGCGTGCTTCACGATTTCTGGCCACTGAGGAGTGTAGCTACGGGGAAAGAGAGAGCGGCTTGTAAGTACCAATCGTGCGAAGAGAATCTGTGAGCCAGCCTTACATTATGCTGACTGAGTCGATCCGAATGTTCATGAGCAACCGAAACTGCGCCGTACCATTTGATGGATCCAAGTTTGATGGCCACACGGGATACGGAGAGCGGAAATTGGCGGTGTCTGCAATATTTTAGGAGGTTAGTCGGTCTAACCGTTAGACCTTGAGTGAGCTGCACGAACGAAGAGCACAAACTTACAATTACGTTCTCGGTACTTGCTGATTAGTGACTGCACCAAAAGGTCTTGTGTTGTGTCGGCGGTGGTCATATTTATGATAGGTGATTCTGCGTAAGGATACTGAGTGCTGTTGCGTTCATGAGTCGAGGATAGTTGTCACAGAAGGGAAAACAGCAGCCCGCATTCAAATGAGACCACGAACCTGTCGATGATCTCGAGTGAACTACGTTGGTACAAGTCAAGGTCTCCGTCTACATACAGCGTGTCCCCTGCAAACGGTGACGAATGATGAACCATCGCCAACACGTCCATGTTGAGCTTGACGTAGCTCTACTCGCAATTAATCACACCATAGCGTTACAGCGTGCCATTTACGTCCAGCGTAACCACGACAATTGCACCTTCAACGTGTAATCGAGCACAACTACCACAGTTGCTTGTCGAATGGTCTCATTAGTCAAAAGCGGTGTCGTCACCGCAACGTGAAGTGTATCCGCTACCCCGTCCAAGTTGGTATCTGTACTAGAAGTCTTCAAAGCACGATAAGTTTATCCCCATTGCCCAACCTACAGCAGACACAATTACCTGAACTTGAGCAGCTCTAAGACTTTCATTCGAGAAGATCTGCTGGAAATGCTCCGGGAACGTCATGTGCACCAGCGTGAGCGGTTGCTTCTCGCTTCCATCACCCCGTTCTCCCTCTAGGATACTAACCACATGACCTGTGGGTGCAACCACTGGCTGCTCTCGATACGAGTTTGTCTGCAGCACAAAATCTACCCCAAAGCGTTACAGTACTGCGTGAATTTTTGATCTTTTCGCACGCACCTCGAGAACCCAGCGCCAGCAGCAACGGCAGAAACGCTGCGAGCAACCACAGTGCAATCGCAACCACATGCGAGAGCGACAGGAATCCGCTGCAATATCTCCGTTGCAGACTCGAGCAGTGGCAAGTGGCGCGCATTGCTCAAATGTCCATACGTCGCTTCAAGATACTCCTTTTTCAGCCATTACCCTAATTTAGTGTGCACATGTGACATGCGCAAATCGACTAGGAAACGTAGTGCATTCTACACTTGATATTTGTATGTCGATACACAAATATTTTGACAAACGTCAGTTCAGACAACATCGTGCCCTCGCCGCAATCACAATCCTCAATTGTCTTCGTCTAGCGCAACGTTCAAGGATGATCACCGCGTCTGTAGGCGTGGGCTCGAGTCTGCTGCTGGAGCCGGCGCGTGAGCTGCAGTTCCCGCTGCCGGACGTCACGTCGGTGCACCGACCACACTGCTGCCTTACGCTCTCCAACTTGTCGCCGCTTAACGACGTGGTGTTCCGTGTTCGGACGCGCAACCCGGACGCGTTCACTGTTCGTCCGACCCACGGGTTGTTGACGCCCGGTACGAGTTCCCAAGTGGTCGTGACAGCAACTGCGCGGACGTGTGAGCGCCTGGGAGCGATGGACCCGCGGGATTTGACGACCCGCCAGTCGTCCGAGCTCTTCGTCGTGCAGAGTGTGGAGCGAGAGGAAGAGGTGCAAGCCATGCAACGACTGGACCCGGATTCCAGCTCATCGCTGAGGTCTTTTTGGAAGAACGTGGCGAGAGATTGCGTCACGGAGAACAAGCTGGTGTGTCGGTTTACGGCTGGGATGCCTATGGTGGGTACTGAAGTGACACAGGACCCCGATATGTTTGGGCGAAGTTTGAGCAACTCGAGCATGAGCTCGCAAGAGTACAGACCCAGTCGTGGTGAAAACAGGAGCTTGAGTATGAGTGCACGCGAGGTCCGGTTGAGTCGCAGCGGAAGCAGCGAGCGTAGCAGACTCAGCCGGTCTTATAGCAGCCAGTTCAATCCGCCGGAGATGCAGAGAGGTGAAAGCCGGAGCCGAGATTCATCGTTTAGCAGTGACTCCAGCTTCCACACGACAATTGAGCCCCCAATGATGGATAGAAGGTCGGAGGCCAGACTGTCAGCTTCGTCTAGCCGGGCTGTGCCTAGAACTCCTAGGACGAGACTACGAGACAGCGCGCTAACTAGCATCAGTGTGAGCGACAGCTCTGTCAGTGACACTATGCTGTCCGCGCAGACTTCCTTTTCTACTGATACGGCAATGAGGGAACAAACGCACGAGCTCGGTCCTCTGCAGTATCACATTCAGCCTAGCGACGTGCTTTCGTTCAATGTCAAGCCTGCGCCGCGCTTCTGGGGTAGCACTTCCCTCTTCGTGGTGAACACGAGCCAAAATGAATGTCTCGTGTTTAGGGTGCGCACCTCTAACCAATCGGGCTACGTGGTGAAACCCAGTCGAGGGCTTGTGTCGACAACGAATGCGCAGGAAGTGATCGTGTCGCTGTGTGCACCGCGTGACGAAAACAGTTTTGATCCCGCCAAGCGCGAGGCGAAGGATGGATTTATGATTGAAGTCGCCAACATCTCGCGAGACAAGTATGAAGGTTTGATGAAGCTGGACGAGCGAAAGCGCTCCCGGAAATGAGCTCTCTGTGGTCACTTATGCCGCGAAGTGATCGTCAGTCGACAATGCTTACTGTGGAGATCAAGACCGACGGAAGCGATAGCGGTAGTGGCACCCGCGATAGCTCTGACAGTGGAATCTCGGACGCTCGGAGCACTGTCAACCGGAGCTCACCTGACAAGCCTCGTCAAAGTTTACATTCGGTCGTGCAGGGCATGAAACAACAATCGACGTCCTCTTCAACGGATGAGTCGCCTGAGAGCGTCGCAGAGGAGAAGACGTACGACTCGGACGAGTCAGCGTTCACCATTGCTCCGAGTGAGGTTGGCAAGGATGATTCTGGCAGAGCCTACAGCTCGGTAGCAAATAACCAGCCGCGAGATTCCGCTGTGATCGTCGTCTCCGCCGACAGGATGGACACCGTCGACTTCTCCAACCCGAAGCTGTCCTTCTTTGTTTAGTTGCACAGCGCAGCATGTCCGATACAAGAGTCAATACAATACGGCTTCCAGCCTTTTGCTTTCGTGACTTCGTACAGACACTTCATCTCTCAGACGATGACGCAACTAGGCTATCAAAAATGTAGGTTATCAACGGTTGTTTCTTGTAGAAAAGGTTGGTTACGCGTCGAGAGCGGTTGTCTAGCTACTCTACCAGTCTACTTGGTCACGATGTTCTCCAGGCTCTCGAGCACCTTGACCGTCGAGGACGTACCCAGCATGTTGATGATGCTGGGTGGGATGTAGCCGGCCAGGTCGGCGTGTGCGAGGAGCGTCACGATGCAATACACCTTGTCGTCCTCCGTGAACTCCTCAATGAGGTAGCCCGAGATGTAGTTGTGCGCGCGCACGTAGCCCTCCAGGGGCGCCACGTCCGCCACGTTGACGGACCGCGTGGCAATAGCGACGCGGCCGTCTTCCAGCGTCGTGGCGTACGTGACCACGACGAACTCGCGGCCGTAGATGGGGAACTGTCCCTTGCTCGTGATCTGGCGGAAGGCTAAGTGGTTGGACTCGCCGATGTCGCGCAGCGTCACGATGCCCTCCATCATCTCGTCCAGCTCCAGCGTGCGGTTCGGGTCCAGCAGCACCTGCTCGATGACGCGCTTGTCGGCGTCGATGCGGCGAGCAGCTCGGAACGGACACCAGTCGCAGTCCTCCACGGCTCCGCGCCAAATGGTGACGCCCTCTGCGTCGTCCACAAGCTCCCACGTCGTGACTTTGTCGTCGCCCGAGTGCCGGTCCATCAGAATCTGGATGTTCTCCTTGCCGTAAGCTTCAAAGTCCACGTCGTCGGCTGTGGGGTACGCGGGCACTTCGGGTGCGACCTGCTCCTCGGTTGCTGGTGTTTCTCCGTACCCGAACAGGTAGTTCATACTAAATTGGAGCAAATGAAGAAGGTGCTGATGAGGAAGGGGTTTCTCGACTGACTCGGGAGCTCGGTTTGGCTGTCAGACTTTGACTGTTTCTGTAGCGGGGTACAGAGCGAAGCGACATGGATTCAGAAACCCGTCTCTGTGCCGGAGCCTGCGATACCTACCCTTCGAAAGCTGGTGAAATGGGATTTTACAAAATAGGTATGGTGATACTAATTAGGGTTGTAGAGTGTCTAATATCTGGTATCCTTTGCTATTGACTAGACAGAAGACCTACTTGTTTCAGAAGGATTAATATCCCACGGGTGTCACTGGCATGGGGTGATGACGCCACCTGAATTAGATTCTTATCGGTTCATGAAGGGTATGTTTGACTACAGGAATAAAAGGTCTAATATTTTGGTCATTTGCAGCGCTTTTGAGAGGACATCCGGAACTGGAGATGACCGTACATGCGTCTAGGGTTGTTGCCTTAGTCGACTTAGCTTTCAGGCAACAATACCAGCCTTCATGCAGCCACAACTCTGACTTCACGCAAGGATTTTCAGATCTTTGCGACGTTGCAGTCTTGAAACAGGCTGCAGGCATTGAACTCAGGTTTCACTGCCTATTATTGTCGGTGGATACAGCGTCGTTACTTCCTTGGCTATTCCAGTGAGGATACATGTAAGTTGCAACCGCTTGCGCAAATTCAACAAATGCGACTGAAAATGAAGCTGTTGCCCGTGCAGCCTGCACAAGTTGCAGGCCTCTGTGGAAGTCAGGTGGCGGTGTTTAGCGTGCATTCAAATATTAATATTTTAGCTCACAAACTCGAATATCTGGTACAGTACTCCGGTACGTTGATGATTTTGTGCGAACATGGTGGGGCGATTTACTATTAACAGTAGTTTGTTATGATAAGCTTACATGTTAAACCGAGATGTGCCTAGGGGCAATATCGCTGTTTATCTACGGAGCTACATGTATTAATGGTGACAGTATTTAGGCTTCTACGACTGAAAATACTTACTGCACGAGCTTCAATAAGAGCGAATGAGAAGACAATGCAGAGGGATACTTGAAGTACAATAGATCTACCAGCACGACGGAGAAAGAGGAACGTCAACCGGGACAACTGCTGCCGTTGACCACGATCTACCGAGGCCCAGTTTGCTCTTATCATTTCGTTTGCACGCCGCACTGCGTATCCCTGCCGTAGCCGCAGGAGCAGTGAAAGGAAACAACTCTTTGTTCGTAGCCGCAGTGCCTAGTTGTCGTCTGCAGTATGTAAGTCGCTACTAAAACTGCATACCGGTACGTCTTCCCTGCAGCATGACACGCTGGGACAGCAAAGCTGACGTGGCTTGGCTCTCCCGCTCCACCTCGCGATACACGTATAATACACGCAAGGACTGGGTCTCCGGTACCGGTAATATAGTGACCGCAGCCCAGCCCCAGCGATGCCAGGTGCATCCCCTACGGGTATGTATGTACGATCTGCATGGTACCCAATAAATAAATAGCAAGTTGCTATTATTAATAATACTGGTGAGGTCGCTGGACGCATCAAATATATCACGATGTAATACCATTAAGGCAATGCCGCCAACAAACTTGGTCCCAAGTAGCCTGTGTGGGTGGGTTGGGAGAGCACTCCTGTGAAGTCATCGACGATGACGAGTCTCCGTTGCGACTGTATGAACATTGCAGAGTTGCATTTCTGTTGGAAGCGTGGCGTGATGTCGAGGAGAAGTCAGCAGCAGTTGCAGTCGGCAGGCGCGCAAGTAATGAGCTTGTCGCGAGTGATGCCTGTAAAGCCAGGTGCACTAGCAAAATACTAGTATGCCGGCCGTATCTGCGCGAGCAAGCCACGCGCGAGCTGGGCCGAAGGCAAGTGCTGAACAGACCTCCGAACTGTAAAAATGATTTCGAACGAGATGATCGGTGTAGCTGCCGATCATCCCGTTCGATCCTTCCCAACGGCAGAGGGCACCAAGCGATAGCCGCAGTGCGCGCAAGTATTATAGTGCCGCCATTAACGACATCTCAACCGGGTCAGCTTCTTTCCAAGTGTAGTTTGTAGACGGCCTGGAAAAACGACTTACCAAAGTCAGCGCGGTATCCCTTAGTTTACTGGTATTATCAATACGAACATTTTCACATCTGGCATTCACCATCTGCGTCAATTTACCCTGTTCGTTTGCAGGTCAGTATACGCCCCGTCACTATCTAGTCGAATGGATACAGCTGGGATGCTTCCACATCGCGACCACACGTGCAAATGGACTCGACGCTCGACCAGCTGCAGTGCACAAGCTCTTTTGCCTCCAGGTGGGTCTGTCGGTCGACCTGCTGCATATTGCAATCGGGTGTTCAGCACTTCGCAACCGCCGCCCCACCCGCGCCTTTCGGCCATCAGTCATCTGGTTCGCCTGTATCGGTATCGTCTTGGCCATGAGGAAGTCCATTTCACTGCCGATCGCGCCGCCGATCAAGCTGCGACGCCGTCAGTCTCTGCGGGACATGCAAATGAGTCGTTCGTTCTCATTCACCAAGCGCCGAGTCGAGCGACAGCCGTCACGCCTCACACCGATGCAGTCCATGGAGCAGACGCTGCTTGACAACGTGCACGTCGAGTTCGTCAAGGCCGTGGTGCCCGGTCAGAACAAGTTGGCCAGTCCGCGCTACGTCATGCGCATCAGCAACACGGCACTGGACCAGACGTGGGAGATGGCAAGGACGTTCAAGGAGTTCTACGAGCTCAAGGAGGCGATCGTCCGCGTGCTCAACTACGGCCACTTCTGTGCATCAAACTGTCCGTGGCTCTACATGTACGCGGCGCACCACTTCCCTCGTCGCCACATGTTCCGCTCGCGTAGTCCTTCCGTGATCTCCGGACGACTAAGCGAGCTGCAGACGTACTTTTCGACGCTACTGCGCATGGCCACACAGAACCGCAACCTCGACTGCACCGTGTCGTCGACCAAGCTCCCACAGCTCATCTACGACTTCCTGTTCGAGGGTATGGTCTTCGACCGCTCCGACTTCGCACGGTTGAGCGAGCGTCTCTCGTCGTTTAATGGGCGCGACAGCAGCTTCCTCGACAACGACCCGACACAAGATCCAGAGGAATGCTTCATCTGTCGCAAGGCTCTGGTTGGCGATTCCACCGTGTCGATCGTCCCAGCAGCTCCAAGCAGTAACAAAGGCAAGAAGCGCGACAAGCACGTCATGGCGGGCCTCACGACTCTCGATTGCGGCCACTGCTTCCACGACGAGTGCATTCTCGCGAAACTAAACGAGTCGCTGACTTGTCCACTGTGTATAGCGCAAACGAGTCCTCCTCAATCCGGCGTCATTGCTGCCTAGTTAACAACCAACCTAGCTTGAAGGCAACGTGTACTTGTTCATAAACGAAATGGGAGCCATATTCAAGCGAAATCCATTGTCGCGTCGAGATGATCCCAACAAACGATTAAAGTGCAGCGATACTCACAGCATGGATCTTCTCGCCGTTTCGTCTACATGAAGCTCACAAAGAGACCACGGGAGACAGGCTCGATCGTTGCCTGAATAAAACCCAGTTATTAAAAGAATCGAAGAACCCAGAACCAAATAACCCAATCATAAACTTTGGTAATGAAGCGTGTGCATGTCCACAACCAGGAGGTGCGTATCCTCTCTATCTCCTCCGTCCTCGCTCTATGGACAGATTTTCCAGGCGCAATAGGTAGCCACACTCATCCTCTAACCCTCCCACCTCTTTTCCGGTCCAATTCCCGCAGGTTACGGACGCGCAGGGCCGCCGACGCTTCCACGGAGCCTTCACGGGCGGCTACTCTGCTGGATACTACAATTCCGTAGGCAGTGCAGAAGGATGGACGCCACAGACCTTCTCGTCTTCTCGTGGCAATCGCTCGTCCCAGATCCAGCAGCGGGCTGAGGATTTTATGGACGAGGAGGACGACCCGCTGCTGGGCAAACGACTGGAGACCACGGAACGCTATGACACGCTGCAAACAGGAGCCAAACAACGACTGCAACAGCAGCAGCAAGGTGACAAAACTGGAGCTGCAGCTATCCCAGGGTTCGCCTTGCCGGATGACTGGGTTCTGCCGGTGAACGACTCCGTTGGAGCCAAGTTGTTGAAGCAAATGGGGTGGAAAGAAGGCCACGGCATTGGGCAGCGGGTACGCAGACGCAAGTACGAGAAGAATGAGGAGGAACCAAAACTATTGATGCAAAGTGAAGCGAAAACAGCGGAGCCGCAGGTTGAAGAGGAGGTATACGTTCCACCACGAAAGGTGTTTGATATCGAGAAGGCTTTTCCCAAGCCCAAGCTGGATCGGTATGGCGCCGGATTTGACCCGTATACGAACGCTCCCGAATTTGCGTTCTACAAACAGCAACAGGAGGAGAAGCAGAAAACGAAGGAGGGATCACACCGTCAAGTGGTATCCTTTTCTGATGCTTTGAAAACTACCAACGGCAGCAATCGTGCATCGGGTGGATATGGATTGAGCGCGCTGGAGGAAGACGACGATATCGATGTTTATGGGAATGTCTCAATGACAGAATTTGATCGGATAATTGCCCCGCTTGGAGCGACGAATGACGTTAAGCGGCTAGATTCATCAGCACAAGAGTCGCGTCGGCATGAGAAAACAAGACGCAGCCGAGCTTTGTGCTCAGATGGACGACCTGTACTTCCTGGGTTTGAGTTGGCAACGTCAAAGGAAAACCCTCCGAAGGTAGTGAAATTGCGCCTCGCTGTGCCGTCGGATTTCAAAGCCTTTCATCGCTTTGACGAGGATGAAGGTCGCGATGATGCCGTAACATCGTTGTATCGCAAGCATAATTTCTCATCAGACACCGGTGGAATGATTGTAACAGCAAAGCAACGTAGCGTTCTACTGGAAGACCAAGGGGGAGATGGACGGAGCAATGGTGCGGGAGTTAATAGCGAGGTGAAGGGTCCAGTTGCGAGCGTGTTTGACTTAATTGGCGAGGAACAAAAGGCGAAACTATTCAATGCTGTAGCTCAAGCGAAACAGGGGATACCTTTGTCCAGGGCTGCACATACTTCAGTCAAAGAGTTAGCTGCACCAAAAGTTCGACAGCCTGGTAGTGGTGAAAAATCAGCTACGCCGAAAGTTCGACAGCCACTTGTGCGTGGAAGAGGTGGCGACCAGTTTCGAGCAACGATTTCAGCGTCAATTGCGAAACGATTTGTTTCGTCAAAAGCTGCAAACGACGAAGAAAAGAACGAATCTGATCCTAATCAAGAGGATCACATGAAGGTTTCGCGCCGGTCGCAGAGTTTGTGGATCCCTAAAGCACTTCTTTGCAAACGTTTCCACGTTAAATGTGCCGGACCGACTGGATCTGGCGGGAAGGATGATGATGATAACGATAAGAAGCGTGACCTCTTCGACAAGGAGCTCGTTCCCCATATAGTAGAATTCGCCGCTGATCGAGCTGCTCGTCAGCAACCAGCAGAGAAGGCACATGAAGCTTCAAAATCGGACAAAGTTGCTGAAAATCAACGCGTCGAAGCAAAGGAGCTGCCTCCTTTACCTGCAGTAAACCAAACTTCGGTCAGTCTGCTCAAATCGATTTTTGAGCCGTCGGATGAGTCTGAATTGAGTGACTACGATAGTGAGGATGAAGATGATGAAGACCATCAAGAAGAGGTGGAGAAGAAATATTCTGCTTTGGGCGTCCTCATCAGGAGGCAGTCTTCGACTGTTGAGTCGGCAAGTGTGGAACAACTAACATTAGTGCGAAATCCTCCGCACGATCAACGTGACGCGAGCTCAGAGTCAAGCTCGTCAGAGGATGAGGTCGGTGCTCACTCCTCAACGCTTGGCGCTGAAGTTGGGAATGAAGCTGACCGAGGTATCAAGCGACCGCGCAGTGAAGATGACACCGGCAATGGAGATACGAGACAAAAGAGAAGGACAAGAAGCGGAAGCTCAAGAAACACACGAAACACCACAAGCGTCGCTCGTCGCGTGACGACAAGGACAAGAAGAGGAAAAAAGACAAAAAGGATCGAAAGTCGCACAAGCACCGCTTCTCGAGACACTCCAAGCGACGCAGAAGTCGTAGTGGAGAACGAAGCTCAGGTCACCATCGTAGCTCTAGCAAACGGCACTAAAGACAGGTCTCTACATCTAAGCTTACGCAGTTTATGCCATTCGGGAGTGAAATGCCGCAGTACGACTTTACCTCAACGAACCACTTCAACTTGAAACGACTCATAAAACCATGAGTCATCAACATGAACAACGAAACAATCAAACTATTTGAGTCTCTATGTAAACAGAATCGATTGAAGCTCAAAGCAATGCAAAAACTAATCAATACACGACAGAGGGCCTGGCCCCTCTACCGAGTCAAGCACCGTTGCCTGGCGCTCTAAGCGCATGTGTCTCCCTGTGTTCGTAATCCTGACCAATTTGAAAGGTATCCCTCTCAAAGCAGCCGCCATTAAATTAGTCAAAGGTCATCTTGTTGCCCTGGAAGTTCTGGATGGAAGAAGGCTGACGTCTGGGTGGACCATCGCCACGGCCACCACCACGGCCACCGCCGCGACCACCGAAGCCACGGCCGCCACCACGGCCACCACCACGTCCTCCGAAACCACGGCCACCACCACGGCCTCCAAAGCCACGGCCTCCACCACGTCCACCGTCAAATCCACCACGTCCTCCACGGCCACCACCACGGCCTCCGAAGCCACCACCACGGCCACCACCGCTGTGCTGCTCACGGCTCTTAGCGTAGTTGACGCGAATGGCACGGCCGGCAACGTACGAGCCAGCAAGCTTCACAGCCTCGTCGACAGCCTCAGTCGTCTCAAAGTCAACGTGGCCAAAACCACGGAACTCACCAGTCTCACGGTCCGTGGCCAGACGGCAGCTGAGGATCTCACCGCACTCACCGAAAGTCTCACGGATAGTGTTTTCGTCTACGTCCCACGACAGGTTGCCAATGAAGACGCTCGTGCAGCCCTCAGGCTTCTCGTCGAACATGTTCTTCTTCTCAGCCGTACGGATCTTCATCCAGCGACCACCGAAGTCCTGACCGTCCATGGCAATAGCTGCCTCAGCAGCCTCGGGGGTGGCGAACGTCACAAAGGCAGTACCCGACGAACGTCCGTTCTGCAGAGGGATGCGAGCGCCAGTGACCTCACCGCATCCGGCAAAGTGCTCCGACACCTCCTCTTCCGTGGCAGACCACGGCAGACCAGCAATGAAGATCTCCAGGTTCTTCTGCGGGTTGGCAACGGCAGCAGCCTCACCGTCCTCCTGTTTGTGCACCTTGTTGGACTTCTCACCAGCGTCCGAGTTCTTTCGCTTCTTAGACACAATAGGGGTTTCCTCCTCGTCCGAAGATGAGTCCGAGTCGCTGGAAGACGAAGAAGACTCCTCCTTCTTAACAACAACCTTCTTGGCAGCAGGCTTCTCCGCCTCGTCATCCGAAGAGTCCGAGGACGAGCTGTCGCTCTCCTCCTTCTTGGCAACAATCTTCTTGGCCGGAGCGGCCTTCTTGGGAGCCTCCTCCTCGTCAGATGAAGAGTCGGAGCTCGAGTCCGAGCTCTCCTTCTTAGCGGCAACTTTCTTAGCAGGGGCAGCCTTCTTGGGGGCCTCCTCCTCGTCCGAAGACGAGTCCGACGAAGAGTCCGAGCTCTCCTTCTTGGTCACCACCTTCTTAGCCGTCTTCTTAGCCACCACCTTCTTGGGAGCCTCCTCCTCGTCGGAGCTCGAGTCCGAAGACGAGCTGTCCGAAGCCACTGGCTTCTTAGCAGCGACCTTCTTGGCCACCACCTTCTGCGGAGCCTCGTCGCTGCTCGAGTCGGACGAGCTGTCGCTGCTGGACGCAGGCTTCACGGCCACTTGCGTTTTCACCTTCTTGGCCATCGTGGATAGGTAGAGCAATTGAGTTGTCTTGGTGTCGAGCGATTGGCAAATGACCTTCGACACACACGCAACAGTCCGTTGGCTGGGATACCTTCAACCGGTTTGGTTGGCTGGCGCGCTGTATGGTACAGTGTACCACTTCCATGTCCGCCACACGAAGTGTGTGGTGCACCTGAAGCCAGTTCGTGAGGTTTTTCTCCTCTCCCTTTTCTCTTCGAGGCTTTATGTGCGACGGGTGTGGCCCCCACACAACGACCACACAGTCTTCGAAATCCCGCGCGAATAAAAATCCTATCATGGTGGCAAGTGGCGACGAGAACGTGGCGGTAGACGTGGCGGCGGCTGTAGAAGACGCTACCAAGATCGAGCATGAGCCGGTGGTGGGCGAGAAGCGCGCACATGACGACGTGGACCCGCTGGTCGCTGACGTCGCCTCGCCGGACTCGCAAGCCACACAAGACGAAGACATCCAAGACGTCGTGGCCAAGATCAAGGAGGCTGCGGCCGCCGACGTGACATTCGACGCTGCTGCAGCCGCTGCGGCTGTGGTGCCGCCCCGGACGCCCTGAAGACGGAATCGGCCACGCCCGTGCAGGACGCGGTGGCAGCCGCTGCAGCCGCCGGCTTGGGGATGGACCCGACCGCCAACGTTAAGTTCGACAGCAAGCGCATGGCGCGCGTGTCGTTCAACTCGTGGTTCGACTTCGACGCGTACTTCGAGCTGTACATGCAGGAGACGTTCCAGCCCTTCCGCATGCGCTCGTCCTGCAGCGTCGAGGCCTACCGACGCAACCAGCAGAAGGTCATGCTGAACAACAAGAGCTCGCGCGGCCGCCGCGCCGAGTTCCCGGACGCGGCCATCCACCACCACCGGATATACATGTGCACGCACGCCATGAAGGCGCGCTGCCGCGGCGCCAACACTCGCCCCGGCCAGAAGTACCGCGGCATCGGCTGTATAGCCAAGATCAACGTCAAGATCACCCCGGCGGACAACCCGTCCAAGTACATGGTGATCGTGACGGACCAGGTACGGATGATTTTTGTCTATGATTGATTGTGGCTTTGAGATTGACTTTTCCTGTTTGGTTCTGTTAGGTTGTGTCGCACAACCACCCGGTGAGCCGCGAGATTTATGAGGCGTACCCGGACGTGCTGCTCAAGATGATGCGGCGCAGCCAGATGTCTCAGTCGATGCTGGGCCACCCTCCGCCGCCCAAGTTCGAGACGCCGCAGCAGACGCAGAAGTACGAGCGTGCAATGAATACGTTCCAGTCGATCGCTGAGACCATGGCGCGGCTGGCGGACGAGGACTACGAGCAGCAGCTCGGCCAGCTGCAGCGGCTCTACACCCCGTCACTGAGCAGGACCAAACGGTTTGAGTGCGAGGTCGTGGGGAAGGCGAATGGTGGCTATATACCAATACGCGATGAGAAGAGAGAGGCTGCCAGCGACTACCCTAGCTGTGCAGCAATACATGTCCAGCGTACGCTAATTGAGGTATTGGTCCGAAAAAGTGTACCCTGATTTTGCTACCAAATTTGGTATTTGGTTCCAAATGCTCAGATCAGATTTAGCAATTGTATAATATCAGTCGACTTTGAGCAATTGGTCCGAAAAGCGTGCCCCCTAATTTTGCTTGATCAGATCATATTTAGCTCCTACCCTTTTTGTACAACATGGTGTGTCATTCGTGTTCGGATTGTGTTCTGAGGGGGAACTGAGAACAAAACACGACGTCGCAGTCTTAATCTTAACGTAGCGATCAATCGGGCATCCATGGCGAGCAGCGGCGTGGACGTGGCGCTGGCGCCCAACTCGAGCGTGATCCTGGAGCCGGCGGACTCGCTGTCCTTCCACCTGCAGCCGCAGACGGCGCCTCAGGCGGTGCTGACGATCCGCAACGTGGCGGACGACCGGCAGATCGCCTTCAAGGTGAAGACGACGCGGCCGTTGCGGTACCTGGTGCGGCCCAATCAGGGGCTACTGGGGCCCAACGGCTCGGCCTCCGTCATGGTGATCCTGCAGCAGAAAGACTGCGACGAGCTGCTGCGACTGGACCCGGCCGAGCGCCAACTGGCCAACGACAAGTTCCTGGTGCAGAGCATCTACGTGGACGACAGCTTCTACGAGCTGGTCAAGACCAAGTCTACCAAGGAGATGGCGGACGAGCTCACCAACATGTGGGCACGCACGGACAAGCGCGCGCTGTCCAACAAGAAGCTGCGCTGCCGCTTCTTGCAGGACAGTGACGAGTTGGCGTCACCTCCGAGTCCGCAGAGGGCTCCGTCGGCCAGCAACTCGCCGGCTAAGTCGGACACGAGGTTCCAGAGCAGTGAGTCTGGGGACGAAGTGGCCACCCCGCGCAACTGTCGTCGGCCTTGCTGCAGGACAAGCCGCAGGCCCCCAAAGTGACGGAGAACAGGGAAGGAGGCAAAGAAGGGATCCAGGAAGTGGCGGCTCTCCGGAAGAAATACGACGAGGTGAGTGGGGGTTGAGGGTGTTGTGGTGATAAAAGGCTGATGGTTTTTGTTTTTAGTTGGTGGCGTTTACAGTGCAGCTGACGGCTCAGCGCGACGTGTTGATGAGTGACCTGGACAAGACGCGGCAGCTCCTGCAGAAGGCGAGCACGGACGCACAGCGCGTGAAGAAGCTCTCGGAGGAGTCGTCGACGCTGCGCCATCGGAAGAACAATGGGAACGGAACTTCTGGTAGCGAGGACTTGCAGGCGATCACGGGCAAGGGCCCCAAGGACCAAGGGGTATGTTTTGCTTCATGTTGATGCGATTGGTTGTGATGGCGTCTGACAGGTTTTGTTTGATCTTGCTGTAGCAGACTTTTGGACCCTTGCACCTGCTGGTGTGCGCGATCATTTTTTTTTTAGTTGGGCGCTACTACTAGGAAACTTGGAATTAGGCAGACAGGAGGGTGTTGCTGATGAACGGGAGGCAACAGCACGTTTGGGGGAAAAGAAAATGAAAGCAATAGAGCTTTCTGTCGAGCTGCGTGAAGACGCTGACTCGTGTTCACATGTGTGAAAGTAGGCTGGTAGTATGAAAATCTTGGTTGCTGAAGGTAGACAACAAGCATGCGAAGCACGGATAGTAAGGTGACCGGTTCTGCAGAAATCCGAGAGATAAATGAATATGGTAGCAACAACACGACACCCTGTTCCTTTGGGTCTAGGTCGCCTGCAGTGAACTTGATGGTGCAATTGATAGCGGCAGATAGTTATTCGTACAACGCCCGCTTCTTGAATGTCTACCTCTCACGGATCGACAACGGCGGGTTGTGCTGACGTTGGCTAGTTGAGAATTGCTGTGACGCTCATTTTGCGCTTGCCTTCCATGTCTAGCGGCGCACAGGCCTTACGCTTGGCATTTCGAGTGCGACAACTTTCTGCGGCACTGCTATCACCGCCGTCGCTGCTGATTCCAGACGCGTTCAAACTAGCGCTGTCTTTCATTGAAAGCATCGCAATCGCTGCAGCATCGCTATCCGACTGAGTACCGGCAGGGGAAACACGCACAGGTAATGGAGGTAGGATGGCCTTTTCTTCCTGGGGACGACCGGCAAAGCGCAGTGGCGGCACCTCAGTATCATCGTCAGGGAAATTTGAGTCGTCCGGATTGTCCTCGTACTCCCCGTCACCGTCATACGCGCTCTCAATCTTTCGAAGTTGTCGTACATCATCGCGAAGCGCGTTTACTCGTACAAGTGTGACTGAATCTTCTGACCGTGGTGAAGCCTCGTCCACTGAGCTTCTATACCTGCGTCCGTCATGACGGCTGCCACTAGCGCCAGGTGGAGTGTGACTTGGCGAGTGGCTCGGCGAGTTGTTGTTACCAGAAGAAGTTCCTTCGCCACCAGCAGCACCACCAGAGGCGGGACCTGAGCTGCCGGGCGCCTCACCCGAAGGTGATGAAGACGAGCTACCACCACCTCCGCGTCGAGAGGACGACTTTTGCGCATCGTGCTGCTCGATACTTGAACCCGTTGCTTGCATGAAAATGTGCTCAAGACGGTCGATCATTTGCAGCAGCGGCTCATACGTTGCGAAGGGCTGCTTCATCAGGATCGTGTGCATGAACTTGTTACGTGTAGCGTATCCCGTCCACTTGTCGTGTTTTTTCAAGATCTGAACGACACAACGCAAGAGTGAGCCAACAACATCCCACCTGACTCGGACACAGTGGTCAACATAGTTAGGATCCGACCTTGGAAATGCCGCAGAAGTTCATCACGGCGAAGTTTTCCAGCAGCAGCAGCTCCTTGTACAGCGCCACGCAGTTCTTCATCAACGCTGTCTTGGCCTCCTCCGAGTCTGGGTTCGTCTAGACGTCATACCACAAAAAGGCGTCCACCGTTAGACCTCCAATGTTTATCCAAAAAGAATCCCAGTCCCCATCAACAGCAATTTATCTTTCCAAGTACCTTGAGCTGCTGGAAACTGGCGTCAATGGCCGCCACCTGGCTCGTGTGTTTAGCCTGCTCCTTGATGAAGAAATCGGCGATCTTCTTGATCTCCACCCGCAACGTCCGGAAGAAGTTCATTTCATCCTGCGACTGACCTGCTCCAGCAATCAACAACCAATCAGAACCTGTCCATTGCAACACCCTTCGAGCGGCACTCACGGATGCTGTCGTTGTCCTCCTTGGCGGAGGGTTTGATCTTGATCTTGACGAGTTTGTCGCCCTGCAGCTTCTCCTCCTTCTTGATCTGCGCGCAGTCCTTGATGATCTTCTTCAGCAGCTTGTAGTCGGCCCAGAAGGGCTCCCAGGCCGACGGCGACATCTGCGTCGACTGCTGCAGCACTTTGCCGAACTTCATGACTTCCTCTTCCCTCCTAATGCAATCGCGGTCTGAACAGACAAAGCAGCTGATAACCAGTCAGGGCGTTTGCTCTTCTGCAGAGCGCGATGGAGCTGGCAACTGGCAACTGGCGGAGATTCGATGCAGAAACGAGGAGCAGCCACCTGGTCGAATCTTTGAGCAGCAGGAAGAGCCCGAATCTCCACCAGAATTATACGAGGATTGCGCTCCCTCCCTCGCCTCACGTATTATACCGGTAAGCTCATCATGCAGGCTTACCTGTGGGCGCTAGTCGCCAAAAGCTGCTATGTATGGCTGGGGTGGCGCCGATCGGTTATTGTCCTGCGTGCTGCAAAGCCAAAGCGGTCGACCAACAGCGACACAGCGAGAATAATGAAAGAACTGCATGAAGGCATACTTCCTGTGATAAGGAATAGGGTACATTGTATGAGGTTACACGGGATTTAGTAGATGAGACTTGATGTTTGAACTGATACCGGTATTTGGATGCACTATCGCGTAGAATGTTCAAGTTCAAATCGAAAAGCGCCAACGAGTTTGGCGGTGCGACACGGACAGCCAGTTCGTAATACATGTACAGTACCGATTTCGGCTTATGCATGCTGAAAGCATGCGTGGACGTCGCCGCAGAGATTCCTGTGCCACGCTCCGCTATCCATGTTCGGTCTGTTGTTCTGGTGCAAGTTCTGGGGCGACAAACGAAGGATCCGTAGATGGATATCGCCGGTATACCGGTACCGTTTGACTCATCTCTCTTGCCTTGGTTATGTGGGCCAAAGGCACGCGATTTGACGGGACTTCTCATGCGGTTGAGATTTGGGTGCTTGCTTGCTCAACGCACGACGTCCAGCCAAACCAACGGCCATCAACGGCTTCCATGGCAGCGATCTTCAATGCAATGTGAAGTGAAGTCTACTGAACGAGTTGTTCATGTTAAAGGGTTAAATCGATGCTGCTGTGCGGCACGCAGTGTCACCAAAAGTGTGACCAAGTGCAGGTGTACGACGGCCAGTCGATTTTGCGCAAGCGTGGCACTGAGTAAGACACGCACCTTCTGCTGCCAACTTCAACCGGATCAAGTTTCCGTCGACCTCAAAGACCAAGGGCTGCATTTATTGCACCCCCAGCGCGCACCTATTTCGCGGCCGAATCTTAGCGCTAAATGTAATGGAGCTTTGTACCCTATGGGGAACTTTGTACACTACAGGGAAGCAGTGATCGGAGACTGTGTACTTGTTCGTCCACTCCGTTGTCGCCATGCTTTGCCAAAGGCCCTTTGGTGAATCTTGGGTTCATCAGCGACTGCTGCAGAAACTCAGCAGAGTGGATCTGCCTTCCTGGCCGATTGGGCACGTGTATGGTCGCTATGCCTTTGCCGGGCGGGAAGCTTCACGTCTGCCAACGGCGATCTCTGCAATCGGCTCAAGCCTCACCGTGAGATTCCCACGACGATGTCTTCGTAGGCAAGCAAGCCCCGGCTCAAACATCAGTTTTGCAGCGCTGTCCATGCAGCGTCAGCTACAACGCGTCGACAATTTCACCAGAGGTAGACGGCGTATTCAATGATGTGGTCGACCAGCGGCGGCGACAGGTATCGCCACCGAACGGGCTGTTCATCTGCAACTAATGCTCCCGTGAATGCTGCTAACATCCACCCCAATTGCTCCATAGCCTCCTTCCAGCCCATGATCGGTGGCAAGGATAACAGTCCATCGCTGCCAGACGCTCGTCGCTCTTGTCGCCGCAGCGCCAATATGTTGGCGTACACCACGAGGCGACACTTTTCGCGCTCTGCCGGTGGGAAGTGCGGATGCAATGCCGGACTCCACACCACGGTCCAGTCGGGGACAGCATCTGCCTCACATCTGCGCGAACCCAAGACGCCGCCTCCAGTTCCCACCAAAGCGCGTTCGCTGCAATCACCACCAGTTAAAAACGAAAATCAGCATCACTCCTGCGTCCTCCTTGCAACAATTGCACTCACATATCGTTGCACGAGAGGCCCCGTTATTCAGCAGCAGCGCAACCATAGTGTTGTTCTTGCGGACCAGCGCAAGCGTCAATGCCGACGACCCCGTTCTACAGTAAGTCCAAAGGTATCACCACCATAGCACCACCACATTAATTACAATCTCCTGATCACAATAAAGCCAACATGGATGAGCAATTACGTGGAGGTGGCGTTCAGGTCAATGCGTTCGTCCTCCAGGAGTCGCCGCACGATTCCCATGCGACTGTGCGCCACAGCGTACAGCAACGCCGTCCAGCCTTCGCCCATCGTCACATTCACGTCACCTCTTGCTGCAGTCGAGAGCCACGCGTTGACTGCCATGAGATCCCCATCCACCGCTGCGTTCAGGAACGCACGATGCTTGAGGCGGCGTTCCACCATGTCTTATGAGACTGCAATGCCAGGTCACTAAAATGAGGTGTCACTAAAATAACTAAAATAAAGTCGGACCAATCCCTAGACTTCGACAATAATCCTAAAAAGCTGTCCGACAAAGCTTCAGCGTAGCATGGCTACACTCGAGATTTGTACTTCGTTCTTGTAGATTCTAAAAGTTGGACCGCGCTACCTGTGTACGACCTAGGCTAGTAGCCTATTGGATCCTTCCTCTTCTTCCCGGAGCTCGTCCGCGTCTTCTTCTCCGCCCGAGCCGATTGTAAATTTCGGAGACGGACCTTTCCGTGCGGCTCGGGATCGCGGAGACAGCGGGTTTCCCGGTGGAGACACCGGCGACGGACTTTCATTGTCGATAATGTCCACAATTGTCTGCATCTGCGCACGCGAAGTTTCTGCCGCGTCAGGGATTCGAGACCAGGCGCGCGTGCGCCACTTTGTCCAAACCATGACACCAAGCGCGACGCCTACCAACGAGATGAGAATGACTTCTGCGATAAAGGCACCAAAAGCGGGGCTTGACCTCTTCGTCACCACTCCAGTTGTTGAGCTTGCGGCAACTTCAGGACTGCCTACTGTGTTGGCCAACGCTGTTGCTGTTGCGTTTGATTCAGTAGTCGAGTTGTTCTCATCTACTGAGTTGGCGATGGAAGTGTTCACTGGTAATGGCGGCTCAGTCGTATCTGCATTGACTGGTGAAGCACTTTCGGATGCTGGCTGTTCAGTATTAGCTGAAGCGATTGGTGCTGCGCTGCTACTGTTAGTATAACTTTTTCCTGCGAATCATCAAAGTATCACGTGGAATTAGGTCTAGCACGTTTCGGTATCGAGCAACAAGCTTAGTGACGTACCACAATCAGACTCAGCAAAACCAACGCGTTTGTGCTCCATATCAAAGATCACGTCGAAGCCGACCATGGTACTCGCACCGAGAACTGGTCGAAGAAAAGATTGTTAGTTTTTGTTGCAACTGTAAACACAAGAAAAGGAGCCATAATCTTACCGCCACCGCTGCGTTCCGAAAAGTGAAAATTGCCATAGTACGATCCATCGTTGCCCGATGGTGTGAGATACTGTGAGGCAGGAACGTCTAGCTGAATATCGTCGGTGCCATCCCCTTCATTCCAGACAGTATAATGGAAATTGTTGGAAGCGTTGCTAACTCATCGGCGGTAAGCTTCATCTGTTTCTCGCTGTACTCGACCCGCTGCATTTTTGAACGCACTCATGAAACTTCGCTGCCCTTTTGAGTCGAAAAATGTCGGTTGTACCGCTGTCCACAATTATGCCTCTGCCTGAATTGATCGTCCCTGCGTCAATACCAAGCGACACTCCATTCAGCCGGATGTCCTTCACGTGGACGGGATAATACGCCGACTTGTCATCCAGCAGTGGAGTGTAGCCGACATTGCTGGTGTGGTGGCTATAGTCCACTCCTCCAAAAACAAGTTCGCCTCCATCTCCCCCAAAGCACAATGTAAAAAGGTTCTGCGTGATACGACCTGCATCCAGCATGTAGGACATGACTGTCGAGCGATGACGGCCGAGACCCATGATACCGTTCTCCTTCTGAGTGATGAAGAGACCAGTCTCTTTTGTTTGACAACCCACTGGGAATCGAAACCCGAACGTCTTTAGCACTCCGTCCATGTCGTCACTTTTTGAAGACAATCCTCCCACCCACACCAGCTCGTCCACCATCACAGCCTGCCACATGCTGCCTTCCATATAACTCTATCCAAATCACAAAAACAACATTAAAACCGTAGAAAATCAATTCACATGTCAAGGACAACACATCAAAACCTGAGAAATATAGCAGCGGTCTTCCTCACACGACCGACAGGAATCAAAATCATGGCATGCCAGATACTTGGCTGTCGTCGACTTGGACACGTCAAAAGAGGGTCCGTGTGCGTCCCGCAGCCGTTACAAGTGCTACATGGCAGCGCCGTCAAGTGGCTTCCCGTGTCCACGATCACGGACGCTCGTTGTGCTGGAATCCCAAGTAAATTTCAGCATAGTGAGTGCTGAAGTGCACAAAGGCACAAAATCAGTTGGGTGGCCACTATCTTACAAATTTCTCATACTCACCCGTAGCCAACACCCAATGGCGCTTCACTCTGAGCCAACGTCCCCAATGCAAAGTCTCCGTCCGTTTCTCCGCTCGCCTCCGCGCTCGCTGCTGCTGCGTCGCCAGTCGATAGGACAGTTCTGTGCTCGGCTGTTGCTGTTTGTACAACTGAATTTTCAGGAAACTCTGCTCGCCAACAGCAAGAAGAGGTGTTTGAGAGCACGCTACAGCAGCGAGAACGGCCAGAGACGCTCGCCACCGAGCGCCAGCAGCTCCGCTTCGAGGCATCGTCAATAAACCCGAGTGAGGGCCTTTCCGGCAGTTATTGCTGATCTATTTATAGCCAATGAAAAGGCGAGTTAGGAATCTTTTATAGCCAATGAAAAGGGCTACATGTTGCACTTCAACAACGGATCTATTCCTGTCCTATGATTGGCTGTCGTAGACCTGATTGTCCGATTTATGCATGTTCGTGGTCGTCATTTTCCAAACGGTATTCACCGCTCAATACCGTATACCAATACGGTACAGTTGGAAGCTTGTTCAATGCCGAAGCAAATAGAGCTGTGTGTGGACCGCCTGGCGGAGGAACCATCGTAGCGACGGTGAATTTCCAACGCTCGTATTGATGCTATTAAACAAGCCATAGTTCCCAGACTAGTCGAACCGTGCCATGTCCTGTACTCCTGGTCAAGGACGTCTTCTGTAAAGCTCCGAAATATAATGAGATCCACTTGCTGGTGAAGCTTCCCAGACGATACTTTAGCAAGTGGAGAAAAGTCGACGGACTGTTCCACCCTCTGCTGTTTAACGCGAATCCGATTAGTCGAATCCCGGCCGCGTATGTACGTGGTAGTGGGCTCTTCGTCACGAACAGAGATCTAGTCTTGTATCGTCGTTCCGAACTTGTAGATGAATGGAAGACTATTCACATGTGCGTTGGAAATACATACGCTGAGTTGTGGATCCTAGGGCCTCCGGGGACAGCAGCATTCGCCTTAGCGTGTTCTCTGGAGCGAACTGAATGGGACGTCGTGGATTCATTGCGTCGTCAGTGATGTTGTCGGGCTGGATTGCATTTGTTTTCGTGGGGTGAGAAGTGGACGTGCAGCATTAGTCTGGAGAAACTGGCATCTCTGTTGGAGTCACTGGAGGATAAAACAGTTTTATTTCTTGATGGATATTCCACTGGGAGGTAAATGGAGATCCTGTTCGAGTGGCGGCGCCAACTGGCGGCGTGAAGATAAACCCCAACATCGACTCGTGTTGGTCAGCTCGATGGTAACGCGTGGGGAGAATCATCGTCCTCTTCAGCGTGAAATAATTCCAGTGACTGCGGAGGAAACGGTTGCAAGCAGGGCTGCTTTTGATGAGCTCAAGGTGAAAGATGAAGTCATGTCATGGTCACTGGAAGAATGTGAGCAGGCGATGGCTAATGATGATTTTTCGAGTACGTGAAACCCGTGTTTGCTGTAGCTTGGAAGAGCGTGTATCCTTGGAAGACCAAAAACGATTACTGGACGAAAATATTTCGTTTGTGGGTACCTGTTCGGTGCTCAAGTCGCAGAGGCTGCGGATGATCTGGATAACGCAATTAATTTGGCGGATGACGATACCAAAGGGTTTCTTACAAATAATCGTAGGATTTCGTCCTCCGCTGTGGTGAACCGACTGCTTTCTTGGCATTCTGATGGAGGTTACATTACGACTTCTCTCTTGAGCAAGTTCGTGGATCGGAAGCTTGTCCAGCTACTTGGTCCCGAATTTGTGCAAATGATTTCCCAGTCTCTCGAATGTAATCCCTCGATGGATGGACATCTTTTCGAGCTATCCTGGATATGGTTATTTCCGAAACTCATGGTGGTGTTGAGTGTTACATGCTGACAGTCGATGGAGAGCCTATTCTGTATGGCAAGTGGTGCGCTACAGAAATTCCCAACTTTGACCCATGTGTGATTCCGTTAAACAGTCCCGCGCAGTGGCTAGCCCCAAAAGTGGAATCAAGGTGGCTATGATACGGTGTTCGTGGAAACCAGCACTGTAGACTTGATGGCAGGGCAAATGAAGTTGAAAGTACGAGTTCGGTTTGTCCAAGTGACACGCGCAGATTACATGTATCATTCTTTCAAAGTCCAGTTCTTCTCTAGCCTCATGGCCAGATTAGATTGACCATGGCCTTACCAGACGATCCGTGGAGGTTTATTTTGCGGTTCCACTTCGGAATGTGGCTTCCTTCAAATGCCCGACGGATGTTAAACAAATCCAGGATGACGTCGTGCATCCTTGATAAAGACAATAACTTTTGGAAGCCGTAGGCTTGACCTACCGTATTCCTTCTGTGCTTACTGACACCCATATTCACGATTTGAATGAGGGGGCCCCACAAGCAAACATAAAGTTACCTGGATTGCAGCATATCCCTGCAAATCGAATGTTGTGGTACACTGTCTGTTTCTCACTGAATCTGTCAGTCACATGTAGCACATAAGGTGCAACGGGACTGCAATCGCCGACAGCTGATTGGCTGTAAAGACTGCCAGTAATGAGTGCTCATCAGTAAGCACAGAAGGAATCTTGGGAATTTCGAAGATGCTTATATTATAGGGTGCGTGAGACCATTTTGTTCTTGTTCTTCTCTTACGATATTCTAAAGCCTGCCCAAGTCGTTGCTATTGAGGAACATGTCCTGCATTGACTGGTTCACAATTCGCATTTTCTCCCCGATTGCGTCGAAAACCATTTTCTGCGCTTCAATTTCTGCTGTCAGTATTGTGGAGGTAGAAGCCAGCGTTTTTGCTTCTATTCTGTAGTAGTTTCGACTCACACAGACTCCCGTAGGATCATTTAGAGACGGCGAGATCACAGTCCAGCTCTGGTCTTCAAACAAAAGCCCTTCGTTGGGAAGAAGCCACTTGGTTTTACCAACCAAGATAGTTCGGGTGCCTTCAACGTACATCCGAAAGGCGTTCACGGCATGTACGCTTGTAGGGCCTTCGTGTAGTGACGCCACGCTGTTTACATCACACAAAGTTGGATTCTTCTTGCTAACCTGGCACACCGAGCAATATATCGAGTAAGTTTCTCTTCTCGATCCCAATCCCGAGTTCTAACATCCAACTTACATTTCCGAAGAACTGTTTGGCGTTCTTGTTGGTCTTGGCGATATAGTGCCAGATAATACCCCCAGCCTCATGAACTGTGCAAGTCATAGGTGTGATGGATCGTGTCTCCATGCAAACTCCGACAGCTCCCTTGCTTGAGCGTTGGGAGCGAAAACTGATGGTCACGCTAGTATCGACAACAGGAATCACCACGTCCGTCTCTCCACGAAGGCTTTCCAAACTTTTAGTCAGTTCAGCCAACACGGCATCGCTGAAGTTGGTGTTTTGGAGAGGTTTATCAATCAGCGGATGGAGTCCAAGCACAAAGTTCATTCCCTGTGCATAAAGAACCTCAAATCAGTACTTTTAGGGTCAAACACCAGCGAAAACAATCTGAAATAATTAGACACGTACCTCGAGCAGGCCAGTCTTCTCCAACGTCTTGCAAATGGCAGAGCGAATTTTCATCTGCGGTTCTAGAATTTCTTTGAATTCTCGATTGATACGCTCGGCGCGTACTCGTTTCTCGTTTTCGAGGACAGCGCGACTTCGCCACTGATGCATCGTTCCAGGGTGAGTCGCCAGTGCTGCTGCATTTTCACGTGCTCTTGACGTGCAGATTGCATCTCAGCCAGCTTAACTCGTAGTTTCTTCTCCTCGCTTCGCAGTCTCCGTATCTCCGCCCTTTGCGACGTAGCAGATCGGTTGAATACGGAACGGTACGTTCAATCCGGTTGCACTGATCCTTGGTGGGTGTTGCGATGGTCATAATCTGGTTGTCTCGGTTTCCAGGACTCGTTCAGAACTTAGTCAAGTGTGACGGTCGCGTCGACCTGTGCGGTAGAGCAGTGTGGCTGCTGATTATGCAGATTGATCAAGTGCATCGACAAAGATTATGCACTCCGCATGTTGACTTGCCCTCATGCCGATTTGTTGCGCTGGTAAGTTGACTGGGGGAAAAAATGGATTGAGAGAAGATGCTGCACGTGTGCTGCATTTACACTTATTATGCAACATTTTAAACGAAAATCGAGCCATGGTCTTTATGGACTATGCCCATTTATTCCGCGAGACCATGGCTGTGTTCTTTATTCTGTTACGCTTCAAAATTCTACGTAGCATCTACTTCATTACACAACCTATGCCGCCGTGGCCCCATATCAAAAGGTCTGTGCACATTCGTATGTTGCATTTGGTATAGTGCTTCTACTTTCAAGACCACTCAACAGGTTATCCTGCATCCACTGGTAGAAGCTGCGCATTTGATTGAATTGTACACCATTTGCTGAGCGCGAGCACCGTTTCCAGATAAAGTCGATGCCATTCGAAACTGATACAGTAATGTGTTCGCACGAGCATGCAGCGGATTTGCCGATGATTCCAAAATTATGATCCAAATGTAGTCTTGCAACAAAAGCCTTCCATCGGAAAGGAACCACTTAAGACTTGCAGTAGTTCCGACCAAGATGATTCGATCGCCTTCATCATACCTGCGAAATGAGCATATTGCCTTGACACGAAGAGCACCTTCCAGCAGCGATGCCATGGCATTCAAATAAGTGGACTCAGCGTCGTTCGATTGATCTGTAGGGGCATTTAATAACAATTTTGAACTGGTTTGGATAGAGGATTCGCTTAAAATCGAATTGGATCCGAAGAGAAAACCCAAATATGGTTTGATTTGTGTTACCGGCACGAATTCGAGAAACCATTTCACAACTGACCCCGTTTCTAGCGACTGCCCTTGGTCGACTTGCGAGGGATGACACAAACAATATTATGTAGTAGTTAAATTGTATCGGGGCGTGTTGATCTATTTCGCCACTGATCGATATTCTGAAAACTGACAATGCTGCTAACATAACCTCGCAGTATTTATCAGCCTGAATTCCGCCCACGAGTAGTTAGATGAAATAGCGAACGCGATGGACATCCTTCTGTAGGAAAGACGCGGATATTCCATTTCTTCTCGCACCACTATCGTAAAAAATGCTATCTCAGCCTACACGAAGCCCTCGTTTTTCCTCCATTGCTCGTCGTGAGAAAGACTCCCTGCTTCTCTCTCTTAGATCTGACTCACATGGCTGCGTAGTCCGTCTCCAAGCCACCACCGCCGATGTCGGCGAACAGATTCTCCTCACGCTGGCGAGCGAGCGACTTCTGTCTGAAAAGCACTGCTCCGACAACAATAGCCACGAACACACCGCATCCAATGATGATCCCTGCGATCCCGCCTGCACCCAGAGCAGACCTGCCTCCGCTAGTCGTGGTGGTATCAGTAACGGAGGTAGAGGTCCCGGAAGTATTGGCGGTGTTGTCGGGTACGGCGGTGTCGGACGTACCAGTGTTGGTGGTTGTCGTATCTCCTGTAGTCGCCCCAGTCGTTGTACCACCGGTCGTCGTAGTGTCAGTAGTTGCTGTTCCTCCGGTCGTCATTGTCCCTCCAGACGTCGTAGTTTCTCCGGTCGTAGTAGTCCCCCGGTAGTCGTCGCTCCTGATGTTATAGTTCCTCCTGTTGTTCCCCGCTTGACGTATCTGAATTCGTCGTTGTGGTGCTGGCTGGTGTCGGCTCAGGAGTAGGTTCACCGTTTGTTCCTGTCGAAATATCTGAATCCGTCGTCGTGGTTGTTGCTGGCGTCGGATCCGGTTTCGTTGGAGCAGTGGTAAGCTCACCTGGCTGCGTTGAGGTTGATGAGGTTTCACCGGGCGTTGAGGCAGACGTGGGCTCAGTTGGTTGCATTGGAGATGAAGTGGGCTCACCTGGTTGCGTTGGACCTGGTGTAGGATCACTTGTCTGCGTTGGACCTGGTGTGGGGTCTCCTGTCTGCGCAACGTTTGTTGTGGAGGTCTCATCCTCTCCTGTATCAGTTTTCGTCTCGGTAGTCTCACCTTCTGGCGTCTCGGGCTCCTCAGCAGTCTCACCTTCATCCGTTGCAGTACCCGCATCACCTTCTGGCGCCCCAGGCTCCTCAGCGGTCCCACCTTCATCCGTTGCAGCACCCGCTTCACCTCCAGGCCTTGCAGCTTCTTGATTGCTGGTGTCACCTTCAGCTGTGGCGTCTCTAAACTCCTCAGATTCTTGGTCACAATCGTACCAGTCTCCGTCCTCGTCAGTGATTTTCGTACAGTAGAGTCCGATCTTCTCCTTGTCTTTCTCTTCCTTCTTCTCCTGATGCTCATCGCTGTATGTCGAAGGATATGTCTCCACGCTAGCTTGAAGGTCTTCCCAGGGAGTGTATACTTCGGTCACTACTGGCAGGATCTCTTCATAGTCATGAGGGTAAACCGGAGCAAGTGTTAGTGGTAGGGTCGGTACTTCACAAGGGTGACAGTCGTTTTGATTCCACCGCACAAACTCACCCTCGGACTGACCAACCGATTCGATCTCGACGCCACCTTCAGTAACTTTATCTGTCTCTTGACCTTGTAGCTGCTTTCCAAACGTGGACCTTCGTACTGGTAGCTTCCTGTTGGGCTTTGTATGCGCGGAAGCCTGGTTTCTCGAAGGGATGTCAGCATCAAGTACTACATCCCTTTCACCTACCTTGGGACTGACCATCGTAGTTTGAGTGGCCGCTCGAAGCTGCCTTCTCGTGTCTTCGTGATGCTTTGCATCTGCCTTGCCATGGTCACCTTCGTAAGTCTCAACGTCGGTGACAAAATTGACCGTTGCCGAGGCCTCCACGACCAGCAGTGCCGCTGCCACCACCAAGCCAATGTATCGCCTCATTCCGAGACCTGCGAGTGGGTGAACAAATCTTTTCGTGTTCAAGTAGTGATGCGATTCTTCTTCTGTTGCTGCGAGCACAAATGCCATTGGCAACGGACCGAAGCATACCTGCTCTGCAGCGACCCAAACCAACAGGCGACAAATCTTTGACGTGAAAGGTCAGGAGACTGCTCCAGTAGTCGACCCTACATAAAGCAGCAATATCTATAACCACCGCGGTTGCCGGCCCTGTCGGAGCGGGGTCTCTCATTGTCCAGACAATAATGAGAAACCCAGCCAATGCAACTAACGTTTTCAATACTTGTCCTTTGATATTAATAGAGGCCGAAGGAATGCATTCTACAAATCCACGAAGGTGGATCATCTTCAACCTGTAGACGAATTTCCTTGGAACTTCAGCACCTAGAGCCAATTGAACTCGTTGTTTGCAAACTTAAATGCTGGTGTTCGGACATTCAACGCTAATTAATGCACTGGCGTTTGATCGGGAGCTCGAGTCCACGATTCCTACATCGTCTAGCAGCCACCCAGCAGGCATCATCGATGCTGTCTCTGGCATGTTTATTTACTGGGCATCCGTGAAATAGAGGTTTTGGTCTGTGTTACTCAAAGCCGCTCCAGCGTGCGGTTGTCGACTTTCGACTCCTCTTGCAGTGATTTGCGGTCGAAGACCTCGTCCTCCTCATCGCTGCTGCTTTGATCATCGTCTTCCTCATCATCTGCGGGAAGCCGCTGGTGCTTCGCGGAGCTCTCCTTGTCATTGCGAACCATCCCGAACTCTTCCTCGTCGTCGTCGTCCTCATCCTCCTCGCTGCCTTTGACGCGGCTCCAGAGCTGATCCTTGCCGGTCTTCTGTCTCCGCCTGCTGACCGAGATCAGCATCATCACCAGAAAACCAACCACCAGAACGGAGCCCACGATCGTGAGCACCAACGGGTGAGTGCCACCTGATGATTTTTCCTTTGCCTTCGAGTCTGTGACATCACTTGAGGACGACGACTGCGTTTTTGTCGTTTCCCCTCTGCCAATGGCTGAATATTCAAATCCGCCGTACTAGAAGCAAGGTCCAGAGTGGAGATATTTGCTATCGTCGCTTCCGGTGTCGCAGCAGCCGTAGCAATTGGTTTCGAGATAGATACGACGGATGTGGGCTCTGGGGTCAACTCTGATGTTGCTACTGGTGTAGCAATTGGTTCCGAAGTAGCTGCGACGGACGTAGGCCCCTGGGTAAACTTCGATGTAGCTGCCGGTATTGATGCAGCCGTAGCAGTTGGTTCCGAAGTTGCTGCAGCGGAAGTGGGCTTCGGGGACGATACTACCGTTGCTGCCGTAGCTAAAGGAACCGCTGCAGCATTGGTAGCAACAGGAACAAGTTTGTTCGCTTCACCCTCGGTGTTACTTGTTGAAGCGTTGTTGGTGGACGGAGAGGATGTAGTCGATGAATTGCCTTCGTAGGCACAGTCTGCATCCACAAAGCCCACTCGCTGGTTGCCAAGATCAAAAATCACATCACGGTTCATCATGAGATTGGCGCCAATGACACCACCAGAGTTCTCTGAGAGGTAAATACTTCCACAGAAACCACCGTTTGTGTTGAGGAGATACTGCTCAGGCGGCACATCCAGAACCACTTCAGCGTTCTCATCTCCATACGCTTCCATCACAAGTTGGATCGTGGGCAGCGACGTCAAGTCTTCGTTTGTGAAACCATGGCACGATGTGCCGACTTGGTAATCACGTCCCGTGACTTCCTTAAACACCTGCAGAAACTCGGTCTTCAATAAGCGGGGAGGTACGAATCGGTTGTGCCGCTGTCCACAATATAGTGGCCTCGTGTGTATGCTTCTTCCTTGGCGTTAATAGACTTTCCTCCGATGCGAATATCCTTCATGTGAACATTGTAGAAATGACTGCAGCAGACATCAGAGCATAAGTAAACCATTAGCCTCAATCAAAAATCCTCAACGGAGCAAGCAAGTCATTCGTACCTGGCAGATCGGTCGGAGATTACTTTTGCGTAAGAAATTTCGCCTCGGTGTGCAATTGTGTTCGCTTGTCCAACCGACATAGTACCACCTTGTTCAGTAAAGCAGAGTGAAAACAGGTTGCTGGGGATTTTGTTCTCGCGGTGGAGTTTCGCCACAATGTGGTTGTCCGCATTGGACAGCCCCATGATGCCATCCGCCACTTGCGTGACGAACAGCCCCGTTTCCGAGCTCTGACATCCAAATTGAAAGTGCGTGCCGTATCGGTTGCGCATCTCCTCGTCCTGGAAGCTCGTTTCTCCTCCCAGGTACACGACATCTTCGACCACGGAGGCCTTCCAGCTGCTTCCCTCCATGTACGACTGCGAGATGCCGCACGTGTCCGACGTCTGCTTGCACTCTTTACACTGAAAGAACGACTGCTGCGAGCACGTCACATGCACCAACGTGGACGAGTTGTCGGCTGCGAAAGGTTGGTCCGTGTGGCTGCCACATCCGTCACACCCCGAGCATGGGAAGGCCATGAGTCCACTGCCTGTGTCTGCAATCACCGACGCTCTTTGGGGCGGAGTACCAGCATAAACCCAAGTGTAGTGCGTTCTACATCAAGCACACGACCTCATTAGTCCCTCGCCATCACTGTAGCAATGCTACACAGAGCAGGAGCAACGTACCCAAGTCCCAAGTGCAGCGGTACGAGTTCCGGAGCGTCTTCTTCGATATTCAGACGTCTGGCGTATCTCTCGGGTGAATCTCGTGCTGCGGCAGGCGGTGCAGCTCCATCGTCATACCAGCGGATTGCACAGCCTCTGACAGCGCTATGAGTGTCGAACTGGCCGCTAGAAGCGCCGGGAAGCCAGCGTACACGTGCACCATCTTGCGTTGAGCCTCCTGAAGTCAATTCTGCGTTGTAAGCGGTGGTGGGAAGCTGAGGGTGTCCCTATTGAACTGGTCTACGTGATGGATGGGTGCTGGTTAGTGCTACAAACCACACAGTGCGAGGAAGAGGGGCGCGGATGGGAGAGCAGAGCGCACGTGGCAGTTTTCCTCAACGTCTTGTGGCTCCCCTATTTTCTGAAACGACGACCCAATTAGAGATGTGACAGGAGCCCAACTCGTACTTTGTGTGGGTTTTAGTTTTAATTTGGGTTCTACGGCACCGCACGAAAGAGCCGGAAAAAGTATCTTTCGAGTGCTGGCTCTCTTTTTTAGTCTGTGAGTCCCATTTCGTGGCGCAGTAGCGTCGACCACGCGCTGGTGCCGCGGCGTTGGCGTTGACCAGGAGAGCGCAGCTCATTGCCGTCGTCGGAAGTTTTCTTGGCGTTTGAATGCACCGAGAACGCCCGCAACGTGGCTGTGGAGTCGGCCATTCGATTTGTTAGCCCCACGAGGGGGATGCCAAAACGAGAGCGAGGAGACCCAGCACCGCGAGGTGACACAGCAGTACTGAAGGTCTTCTTGGCGCTGTTCTGGACCAGCATATCGTGACGGATTTCGTCCAGGAGTTGCTGACATTTCGAGACACAACGCGCCGGGACGCCATGAAGATACCCACGTTCGACTCCGTTGGCAGAGAGGGTTTCATACTGAGCAAGCGCTTGCGGAGCTCATTCTCACCGGGTCGGCGATGCTGAGCCAACAGAGCGGCAGCTTTAAATTCTACTTGTGAGCCGTCCGGGTGGCCTCCTTGATTTGAGGTGTCGCCTTCGTCCGTAGCAGGGTCGGCATCTCCCGGCGGGAATGAAATGCGGTGGTGTGGAGTGGCTAGCTGCTCTGCAGACATGACGCGAAGTTCACCTGCAAGCTGTAGATCTGCTTTAACCTGCTCAGCACTGTTATTCGACCCGTGCGCAAACGGTGGGAAGTCGCGCTGCTCCGCACGAAGAAGCTTGTGTTGGCTCCAAGCAGAGAGGAACTCCACGGCTGGTAACAATGTTCGGTGATCCTCCAGGCTTTCGTCCACCCAGTCGATTTGCTGTAATTGTCGTTCGAACTCGAGCGCTTCGCCGGACAACACTCGCGTTTTAACGGATACCGCTTCATCCAGACTGCGGAGAGCACGTGCGCACTGCTCCTTGATGGCGGCTGCAACCTGCGCCTTGTTGTCTTGCACGGCTCGCTGAACCCTGGTCAGGAACTGCAGTTTATTCTCGATCACAGTCTTGCGGGATGTGATCAGTGGATCAGGACGCAGTGACTCCCGTAGACAGCTCTCGTACGCATCTGCAACAGTCAGCAGACGATGTGAACCTTTGTCTCCAATCGAGTGGTCTCCGACCATTTTGCAGCTCACGCACACCGGTACCTGGCACACAGGGCAATAAAACTCCACTTTCTTGCCACGGTGACTGCGGCACGTAGGCGTCTGGGAATCGTCAGTCAGGAGACCTTCTTCCATTTGCTTTGCGACGATCTTGTTGATCTGAGCTTCCGCCAGCTCCGCGCTGCTTGGTGACAAGGGCGGATTCGAGAGATTTTCCACGCCAACTTCCGCAATGGCAGCAGCAAGAGATGGCGTCGAGCTTCGACGTCTGCCGCGTCGAGCGCCTTCGCTAGCTAACGCATTTGATTTACTACGAAGTGGTGTACGCTTGTGCCGACGCACCAACTTGTTCGCCGAGTGGACTTCTTGATCGCAATGAGCACAAATCTGTGCCTCGCAATTACGACAGACAACAACAGCGGGGTGCTGCTCACATAGTGCACAAGACCCCACTGCAGGACCATGTGCATCTGCCGCAGAGAAGGTGAACCGCACGAGGTACTGGGGTAAGACCTGAAGTGTGTTGTTCAGGATGTACTCGTGATAGTAGCCACGATCCAGCAGTGCAGACTGGAGATCGTGACTCTGATCCTGCTCATTCGAGCCGGCGTCTTGATCACGGTGCATATAGTAGCTATGATAACCAGGTGGAAGACGTGCTTTGGCCTCTTCCTCGTCGCGAATAACTAGAGATCGCCCAACCGCGATCTTACAGAGCACAAGCTGTCGCGTGCTTGATGTCTTCTTTGCCTCCGCTGGAGGTTCAGGAGGAGGGAGCACTGAGCTGAAGGTTTCCTGTAGTGAACTTCATCCCCGTTTGATTGGCATCGAGCGATGTAAAGCCGTAGCTGTGGACGACACCCATGTCAGCGCCAAGGTCGTTTACGGCGACCCACGACTCGAGCTCGAGCAACCCTGCTGTGTGCTGTTCATACTGCGCCACTAGAGACGGGTTGCGCATATCCCAAATGACAACGCCTTCGTGCACTCGATATCCTGGCAACGAGCACTGCAGCAAGTACCTCACGCGTGCAAATTCCTTGGAAGACTGGCTCATCGGCGTCACACTTGCCACAGCTCCTGCAGCAGGAATAGTTGTCTGGCCAACTTCGTCTTCTTCGTCGTCCACTAGAACATCGGGATATGATCCAGCTTCAGCACCCCATCCAGAATGCTCGCCTGGCAGTGCTGCTGCAGATGTAGTGTCGTTGCCATCTTTTTGAAAGTCGTTCGCTGGACGCTCCGGTGATGCAGGCCGAGCAGCCTCGCCTGGTCCATTCGGCGAATGCGACGACAGGAACAACCGCAGTCGTGCAAGAGAGGCACTTGCCTTCGCCTCGTCGGCCTCGTTCACTACCATTGGCACCCAGAAGACGATCGATGCAGTCGTTTCGAGTTTCGAGTGGCGTCTTTTCGTGAATTGCATCAATATCGGATTCAACTGGAGAGGTCAAGTATGGCCATGATGATAAGCGTATCCTCACTTTCAATTTCGTACAGGGCAATCGTAGTCACCTCGACATAGCAACAATGCTACGGCTTCGACAAGTTTGCTTCAACATCGAACTTCAACTTGTATTGATGGATGGCCCTACCAAGCACCACGTCCGATGGAAGCACCAAAATGAGCATGACGTAGGCACTGAAGTATGGTTGTTGCTATTGGGCACGTCGTGCCCTTCCTTCTGGACTAACGCACTATCAGATCGATTGGCATTACGCTTCTACTTGCTTTAACGGGATCAGCAATACTTGGACAGCAGACGAATGAACGTGATCCGATGGAGCTCTCGCTCGTGATTGCTGCAGTAGGCAAATACCCATTACCACACTCACATCGTAACATGGATTCCGCTTAACAGAAAACTGCAAGCGAGCCGATTGCAAGTCTCGGTGGCAATGGCAGCAACTCAAATCATAAGCGCGCCAACCGTTCCCGCCATCTCCAGCCGTCCAACCAATTCAAATGGCCGTTCTCTCACACATACAAGCGGGTTTCGCACATCAACCCGTTTTCCTTACAACCCCAAGTCAATTCCGAAACAGTGACCCACTTCCGAACCCGTAGCTCTTCGCGAGTCAGCGGCGCAGCCATTCGGCCATTAGCCAGTGTTCAGCAACACCATCTCACCATGAAGTACCTGGCAGTGACCGGCGGCACCGTGAGCGGCCTGGGCAAGGGCATCACCATCAGCAGCATCGGCGTGGTGCTCAAGTCGCTGGGTCTGCGCGTCACGTCCATCAAGATCGACCCGTACCTGAACTGCGACGCTGGCACCATGTCCCCATTTGAGCACGGAGAGGTGTTCGTGCTCAACGACGGCGGAGAAGGCGACCTGGACCTGGGCAACTACGAGCGCTTCCTGGGCATCACGCTCACACGCGACCACAACATCACCACGGGCAAGGTGTACACGCACGTGCTGGAGAAGGAGCGACGTGGTGACTACCTGGGCAAGACGGTGCAGGTGGTGCCCCACGTGACGGACGCCATCCAGGACTGGATCGAGCGTGTGGCTCAGATCGGTGTGGACGGTCAACACGCTGGAGAAGCTGCTGCAGTGGACGACGAGGCTGCTGACGTGTGTCTCATTGAAGTCGGAGGTACAGTCGGCGACATTGAGAGCATGGTGTTCCTGGAGGCTCTGCGTCAGTTCCAGTTCCGTGTGGGACCCGAGAACTTTTGTCTTGTGCACGTGTCTCTTGTGCCTGTGCTGGGCTCAGTGGGCGAGCAGAAGACCAAGCCCACGCAGCACGCTATTAAGGAGCTGCGTAGTGCTGGACTGACCCCCGACGTCATCATCTGCCGTAGCAGCACCGAGCTGGAACCTGGCACCAAGGCCAAAATCGGCATGTTCTGTCAGGTGCCCGCCAACCACGTGCTGTCGGTGCACGATGTGAGCAACATCTACCACGTGCCGCTGCTGCTGTCCAAGCAGGGAGCTGCCAGCATCCTCATGTCCAAGCTGCAGCTCATGGACCGCTTCTGCGAGCCCGACCTCGAGGCCTGGTCCGCCATGGCTCACCGCGTCGACTCGTTCGAGCAGGTGTGCAAGATCGCGCTCGTGGGCAAGTACACGGGCCTGCAGGACTCGTACCTGAGTGTCATCAAGGCGCTCAAGCACGCCACGATGAAGTGCAACCGCGATTTGGAGATTGAGTGGATCGAGGCTAGTGACTTGGAGGTGGACATGCGGGAGAACAACCCCAAGGCCTACGACGAGGCTTGGCGCAAGCTGCGCAGTGTGGACGGTATTGTCGTGCCTGGCGGCTTCGGCGACCGTGGTGTGGACGGCAAGGTGCTCACGGCCAAGTACGCTCGTGAGAACCGGATCCCGTATCTGGGAGTCTGCCTGGGCATGCAGGTTGTCGTGATTGAGTTCGCGCGCAACGTGATCGGCTGGAAGGAAGCCAACAGCGAAGAGTTTAACGCCGATGCTGAACACAAGGTGGTGGTTTTCATGCCCGAGATCAACCCGGAGGTCATGGGCGGTACCATGCGCTGCGGTGAGCGCCGCACCATCGTGCACGAGAAGGAGGACCCGGCGAAGCGCTCGCTGGTGTCTTACCTGTACGGCAAGAACAAGCCGATCCTGGAGCGTCACCGTCACCGTTACGAGGTGAACCCGGAGCTTGTGCCCGCCATCCGTGAGGCTGGCCTCAACTTCGTCGGTACGGACGAGAAGGGGAGCGCATGCAGGTCGTCGAGCTCGACCGCGACGTGCACCCGTTCTACTTCGCCACGCAGTACCACCCGGAGTTCAAGTCGCACCCGAGTGACCCGTCGCCGCCGTTCCACGGCCTCATCCTCGCTGCCACCGGCCAGCTCGCCCAGTTCATGAAGGACGTGGAGGCCAAGGAGCAGGAGCTGTGATTCGAGCTATAGGCGAAGGAAATTACTGCGACGCAGAGCAGGTGGACAGGTGGCGCGGCAGGACGCAGCTTCGAAGCCTCTCTCGCAGCAAGTTTGCGTGTGAATAGGCTAAAATATTGATTTGGACCCTCCACCGATGCTCTTTGCCTTTGTTTTTCTTCCGTCGAAGGAAAACGGGGCGAAGCTCTCTCGGTGGAGTTCCGTGACCAGCTCACAACCGTAGAACTAGACCACAACCAATAAACATTTATTTATTCCAACTCCACCGCCTCATCTTCCGCATGAACACGAAGCAAGCTTACCATCGTGCTGACGTACTTGGTCCAAATGGCTACATCTGAACATGCTGCTTTTCGACGAATCAGAGCACTCAGAGTGGCACTCGACGTGGCATTATCCGAAAATGTCGGAAGAGCTGCAAGACGCAGTGGATGGCTTCTTCTTAGCGGCGGAATACGGCCGCTCCGACGTCATCAAGGCGCTGGCGGACCACGGTAGTGGACGCCTGTCTCTGGGCGATGTGGTGGACCCCGTGACGGGCCGTTCGCCGCTGCACGTGGCCGTGGCGAGCGGTAAGAAGGACGCACTGCGAGTTCTGCTGGCTGCTGGCTTCCCCCGCAGCTCCAGAGCAAGAAACAGGCGGGAAAAGACGCGTCGGAGAGCGAGAACAGGTCGGCGTACGCTTTGGCGCAGCAGCTGAAGGCTCAGGATCTGCTGCAGGTGTTCCACCAGTTCCTGATTCAGCAGGTTGCGGCTAATAACGTGCAGAGCGTCACCCAGTTGCTGGCGGCGGGCGTGGACGTCGGCGTCACGGACGCAGCTACTGGAGGTTCACTGCTGCATTGGGCGACGTCGTGCCAAGCGATGGATGTGATGAGATACCTACTGCAGAGAGAAGACGTTCAGCAGCAGAAGCTCGTGGATAAACGTAACGCGGAAGGCGCGACGCCGCTGCACTTGGCGTGCCATGAGAATCAAGTGGAGTGCATTAAGTTGCTATTGTTGCATCATGCTGATACGAGTGTGAGAGGTGAAAAGGGGGTTAATGACGACAAGACGCCGTTGGAGTTGGCTTCGAAGGAGGTGAGAGAGCTGTTCTCTCAAGAGGAGGTCAGCGAGATCAGGGAAATACAGACGGAGGCTTCAAGTGAAGGAGAGAAAGATAATGATGCGTCGTGTGGAGCAATGATGGATTATGGTGGGCCACATGAAGTCCAGAACGGCAAACTGTTGCTTCAGCTCGAAGAAAAGGACCTGCTTGTGAACCAGTTGAAGAAGACTATTGAGGTTCTCGTGCAAGAATCACAGGAAATTCAGATGCTCGGAGAAGAGCGCGTGATGCTGGATTATGTGCGCAAATTGCGTGATGAGAAGGCTATTGTTCAGAGGCAGCTGGAGGACGCGAACGACCACATTAAAGATCAACAGAAGCAACTGGAAAGCTTGAAGGAGCAGATCCGACGAATGGCCAGTGCCACCAAACAGGTATGAAGATCGTTGCTGGCGGTAGTTGGCTGAAAGTGGTGTTCTTACGACTACTTTTTCTGTGTAGCAGATTGAGACTGACCACGACATTCTCTCTCATACTAGTGATGGCACGGATAGCAGCGTCGCAGGTGGCCCTCCGAATAGCACCAATGGCAACATGGATGCGCTGAATTTACGTCAGCTCGATACACAGCTTGATGAAGAGGACGAGAACCCCCAAGAACCCCGAGCACAAGCACTGAAGTTGGATGCTTGGACATCGAAGGCTCAACGTGAGCAAGAAACAAACAGTCGATACGTTGAAAAACATGGTCCTGACATTTGGAGCACTGTGTGGAACGGTATCTTTACAGGCAATGAAGAGAAGGAGACGCAGGACGAAGACGGCGAGGTCATCATGACGGTTTAGAATGGAAAACAAAGTGAATTGAATGATTTTCAACGATGGAAACCCAGCAACGATTGTATCCTTCTAGCGCATTGGCGAAGCGGCCGCTGTAGGTGTATCCTGCTGTTGCTGCTTGTAGACACTTACAAGAAGTTTCTCCCGTTTCTTGGGCTGCTTGTAAAGTGCACAATTGTTTGCGCACGAGTGCGATGATGAGATTGAATTTGGTCCGGCCTTGGCACACGAGCAAAGAGCTGGGGTCCCAAGTTGCGCCTGAAGTGCACGAACGAAGCGCTCGTGATCTTTTGTCGCTGTTGATGTCTTAGCACCCTTGTTTTTATTCCTAGTGAATTTGCAGTGAATCGATTACGATGATATCTTGGTGCAATTTCCAATGTTCATGTCATAAAAAACTGCCTTACCTCCACGGAGTCGACGATGTGGTAGTCTGACGATGCGCCCGTGCCTCGCATCCCGATGTCATGTCAACTCTGGTCACGACAACGTTAGCTTCAAACATACCAAACCAAAAGAAGGGCACGCACACTTTGACACCCGCTGAGGTGGTACATCGATCTCCACCACTTGTATCTGCTGTTCTGGCAGCTTGACGATCCATGCTACCACATACAGCTGCTGCAACGAAGGCATTTGAAAGCGGGGACTTGACTTTGGTAGTACTGGAAGCTCCTCGCCAAACGTTGCTCTGAGCTTTGGCTCGATTCATCTCCATGTATTGTCGTCGCACCAAAGCATACAGAGCAACGCGCTAGTGCAGTCAAAGTCAAAATATGTTAGCAGGAATTTACCCGAAGCCGAGTGACGAACTCCACGTTTACCTGATCTGGTAACAGAACCGGTGATTCGGCGGGTTTGTTCTCGGTTTCGCTCGCTGTGTTCTCGTCATAATCGTGGCTAGAAGCCACCGAACGTGCACTCTTAGTCGATTTAAGGAGTTCGTCGCGAATCTGGGCATCTACACGTAAACTCTAGCCAACCATCTACGCGTTTGTTTCATCAGAAGGAAAGGTAGAACCAGCAACACAATTTGTTACCTTTTCGATTTGATGGCCTAAAGGACAGTTCTGGTCGAAATAAGAATGAGATGAACATGTCGAACTCGAAAAATGAGCACTACGTAGACAAACAAACCTTTAGCACGACCATCTTCTGCTCCTTCAGCTCCTGAAAATACGAACGAGTCGAAATTCTCACGGCTTCTGAGCTTCCAGTTTGCTGCATCGACTCTGTCGTCGAAAACAATTTCGCACACTTTGCATCCTACTTGGAAATGTACAGTAAGTTCGATGCAGCACTCCATATAAAAAGTGGCCACGCACCAAATATTTCTGTGCTTTCTGTGCTTCAAGACGATTTTGTCGCTCTCGCGCTGTCACGCGTACGCAGCTTTTCTCATGGAATCGTTTTAGCTCATTCGACCTTACACGCAATCGGTCTTTGCTCTCCTGGCGCATGGACTCTGTTTCGGCCTGCCCACAGTCCGTGACGTTATTTTCTCGGCTCAAATGTCGTATCCCTGAAGCGAAAAGCGTGTGATCACCTCGACATCAACCACACTAAGGTCAAGCCAGTCGGATTCCTCTTCATCGTCAACGAATCTGTAATCTACATATTCACCCCTGTAAAAACCAGAAATATGTTAGCTTTTTGCCATTCTTGAAAGGTTGCTGTGGCTTACTCATTGATGAAGAGAGGGAAATGGGGGAGAAGGATAATCTTTATGTAGCAATGATCAACATAGTGTTAGTAAGCAATGGATGAGAAATACCTACTCGCAACATACCGTAGACTCTCTCTTCTGCACCAGACTTGTTCATGACGATTGCACTGATCGATAATCTTGAAAAGCCGCACAAAACTGCTGCAAAGGTCGCGAAGTTCATTATCGTGGATACCAAGTGAACATGGCAATGACACAGTACTATCATGTGCGCGATCCCATGGAGAACCTACGCATTAGCGTGACACTACGCAAGGTCGGTAAGCGAAAGTAATAATGAAAGAGTGACGTTCACAGGCTAATTGTCGGGGTGACAGATTTCCGGGTTCGGAAGTGGTTCAAGTGGAGACTCGGTTCCAGTGGGTAGGACATGGAAATATTGCTTCCGGTGGCAGGAAAAAAACTTAGCTTGAGGTGCGTAAATTCTTGTACTGGCAGCAATAATAACAATGCGATTGACTGGTGGCATGAACAATTTGTACAAAGTGAAAAGAAGCGAGAGCAGGAGAGTCTGGAGGCAAGGGGGATTCAGCTGTCGAAGCGAAAGGTGTGTACAACGTTGCAAGGAAAATATGATGCCACTTACAGTTAAATTTTCTTTAAAAAATCTGCAGTGTGGAGATAGAAACTTGCCCGCGATGAACAACGCCGATATTTTATCGACATACGTAGATGTCGACGACTATGTTCCGAAAGAGGTAGGCACTATAATTTTTCATTTTATTGTCTGCAGACGCGATTACGGCATTAACAATGAATGCAGCATTCAAAGGAGCGACCGAGCACATCGATGGACACAACAACGCACCTCATTCCACCAGATCTCACTCGACGACCGCGAGGCAAACGAAATGAATCTTCGTGGACATCAAACCAGCATCGTGCGTGGCTCCGGTCAAACCGCGAGGATAAATTCCGCGCGATGCACATTGTTGCGCTTATCGAGGAGGTGGAACGCGTACTCTGTTCGTTCCGGTTTTACAAGGAAAGTGGGTTGTTTTGTGCGACACCAGGATTTTCAGCGCCAATTGTCGACCCTGAAAGTGATCCAGACCTGTTCGAAAAAGGTCCCAAGCTCACCACGTACCACGTGACAACTACGTCAGGTTCCCTCTATGAGTATGTGCTGGACAACACAAATGACCTACTGCCATTTGCTTCTGCTGAGGACCAACGACTTGCGCGAGAAATTCGATTGCAAGAAGAAAAACGAGATACAGCGGAGGTTGCTCGCTGGCAACAACTTGATAAAAATCCCAAATTTGTAGGAACAAGGCCCGGTGGTACTGAATTCACGCAACGCAAGTTGATCTTATCTCTTGAAGTGGTTGCTGTTGACAATGCACAAACGACGGATCCTGTCTTCGTGGAGTATAAACTTGTACTACCTCACCGGGTGGTACATCTCGAGTGGAAATTGCAACCTGGAAATCTCAACTGTAAGCGGGGTAAGACGCCGCTTTCGCTACCTCAACTATCGCCATACACCGATTGTGGGTATTCAGCAGTATTTGGATGGCATGAACACTTCAACTTAAAACTCACCGATGGCGAGAAATCTTTTGTAGCAGAAACTTCATACCAGGTAGTCAAGCATGCTGATTTCCGGAACATTATTCCTGCTCCAATCCTTTATTTGAGCGTGTACTCGCAGGATTGGTGGCGACGGAGGCGAACGGAAGGCCACGGGGAGATCAAATTGCAGGGATCCTCCGGGTTTTATGATTTTGATGTGCCTATCCTGAAACCGATTACTTCAATCCGTAACCAAATGGAGGAACTTTTCCTTGGCATCGATGACAGTGACACCGACCAAGCCTGGAGCGCAAATGGATCCCACGACCAAGAAATCTGCGAATCTCCGATTTCGACCATGATCACAAGCAGATTGGGGCAAAAGTCAGAATCCACGGGCTCCACTGTACGGATTCGTTGCAGCATAGTTGACCTGCATCCAGCAACTCGTGCAAGGGGAACAGTAAAATTAATGACAGCAGGTGCTGTCGCGCCCTTAGCTAGTGCGAAGGTTGTCAAGCGAAGCGTGCAAGAAATACTGCAGTCAGTAAAATTGGAAAAGAGGTTGGCTAGCATAACAGACCCCCGTATCCAGGCAGCGCTGCGTTCCGTGTCTGCCAGTGGAGGGGCAGTGACAGAATCACTAATAGACCAAAGTGCTCTTGTTTAGTAGCGACGGCCGGGAATGACCTCAAAAGTGTATAGTGCAGTTGAATTGGAGAGACAAAACACACTTAATCATCGTCACTATCCAGATCGTCAAGCGGATTGCCGCTGCGCTTCTTCATGACGCGGAAGAATTCCTCCTCGTTGATGAGTCCGTCTCCATCACGGTCGGCTTCGTCGATCATTTCTTGCATTTCTTCGTCCGTCAGCGATTCCCCCAGTTCGGTGCATACCCGCTTCAAGTTGCGGAAGGAGATCTTGCCCGTGTTGTCGTCGTCGAAGAGCTGGAAAATCTTGGTGATCTCTTCGCGCGAGTCTCTCGAGTTCTGTCCGAGGTCACCAGAAACGCAATCAAACATTACTACACGGATCAGGTTCTACCCATGCAGTCATTGCAACGCACCATTTTCCCGGTCATCATCTCGATGAACTCGTCCTGGTTAATCGTTCCCGACTCGTCCTTGTCGATGTCTGCAATCATCAGTCGGATCTCCGCCTTCTTTACCTGAAACCCCAGCGCCCGCATTGCAGCCTTGAGCTCTCGCACATCGATAGATCCACTACCATCGGTGTCAAAGAGATGGAACGCCTCCTTGATCTCCTCCAAGTCTTCTTCGTCCAGCACCTTCTTGGCCGGTTTGGGCTTACGGCGCAACGCCGCACGGGACCGCGCAAAAGACGACGCGGACATGGTTTTCGACTACCATAACATCAATCGAATCACGTCAACTACTCGTTCTACCACCACGCTCTACCCTTACACAAACATACCATCTCTAGCAATATCTCTTCCAAGCAGAATTCAAAGTGTCCGTTGCAACCAATGGCGACCTTTCGAGTGCCCACTTCAACATGTAAACTTTACTTTCATAACCAATCCTCTTTTGTAAATTACCAAAAACGGTTTATCTATTCCGAGGATCCCTGACGTCAGTCATTCCTCAATTGACCAGCAAGAGCTCACATCTCAACCAGAACAGAACTTCGAGCACGATGCTTTCAGCTGCAGCGAAGCGAATGCGGCACACGCTCAAGGCCTACGACACGAGCGAGCATCGACTGCTGGTCGTGGGCGGCAACGGCTTCGTGGGCAGCAACATCCTGCAGCGCGCCGTGCAAAAGGCATCGAAGTGCGCAGCCTCAACCCGTCGGGCAAGCCGCAGTGGCAGGACGTACCGTGGATCGACCAGGTGGACTGGCACAAGGGCGACGTGTTCGACGAGAAACAGCTGGCCAAAGCCGTGGAGGGCGTCACGGGCGTCAGTACGTGCAGCTCTACAGATTCAAAGCCTTCTGTACTGAATGTTGTTGTTGTTGCTGTAGTTTCTACTGTTGGTGCGTTCGGCAGCAACGACTTGATGGAGAAAATGTGCGGAGACGCGACGATCCTGGCGGCGAGAGCTGCGCAGAAAGCAGGCGCGGAGAGGTTCGTGTTCGTGTCCAACTCGCGTGTGGGCGCCTACCACCCGTCGTGGCTGCCCATGTATGGCTACTACAATGGGAAGGAGAGAGCGGAAGCTGCTGTGCAAGCGAGGTGAGTGGGAAGATATTGAGTTGTGCAGGTCCCATTGGGTTGTTGCTGACGAAGTCCTGTGCACTGTCAGGTTCCCAAACACTGGGGTGTCGCTGCGTCCGGGTTTCATTTATGGATGGCGCCGCACGAAGAAGGGTCAAGGGATCCCGTTGCAACTAGTCGGGGCTCCTATTTCGATGCTGGGTCGTGACTTGGGTGCAGTTTCAACAGCGCTGGGCTTAGTGCCGTTCGTTGGTGAGGAAATGAAAGCTGCTATCCCGGTTGGTGCTGTTGCCAAGGCTGCAGTACTCAGTGCGATCGGCCCTGTTCACGGACAAACGCTGGATACCTCGAGTATGCTTGAGATCGCTGCCTCGTTCCACGTCCATGAAGAGTGAGAGGAATCCTACAAACCGAAGCCGACGAGGGCGACGAAAAACTGCAAACTAAAATCAATTCCAGCATAATGGCAACCTCCTAACTCTAAATTGATGGTTGAAAGAAATCAAAAGTGTAGGCGGGTAAAACTTTCATCGATAGTGATCGCGTTATCTTTTCGCCATCGCTTGGGCTGTGTATTTCATGCCTATGACTCCGATTTTCTTTTTGCGCTCTTCAGCATCTTGTCGTCGCTTGTCTAGTTCCTCTGTCCGGTCCTTCCAGTATTGCTGTCAAGATATACACAACCATTCCATAGCGATATCAACCACACGGGTATCGCTATCACGCCTCAACAACCATGGCGCACCTCTTTTCTGCTTCTCCTTTGCTTATCCAACTTTTCGTTCAAACTCTTTGCATCAGCTTCACTTTGCTCAGCCTGACCAGGTAAACAAAGTTCTTCCAGTGTCTGCACCCAGATATCACGGACACTTGTCGCTCCAGCTGTGAGCTCAAGCAGTTTCTGGCCATTTTGTCCGAGAAGCACCAGATCGAGACGACCTATGCCCACAAACGGCCTTGTTAGCCCCAACACAAACCAACAGAAATAGTTGTGTGTGCCATACCCATGGGGCAAACTTTGCCAACTTTGTGAATTGGGAGTTCCTCCGAGTTACTTAGACCAGGTGTCTGTCGCCACATCAACCTGCCGTTGATACAGATACTAATTCAGTGCTTGTATACGATTCAACTTTGCCGCTCTAGAATCCTGCTCAACCTCGTAGCGGACGGATTCAGCTGCAAGTAGATATTCTCCGTTCTGCTGAGCACTCCTAGAAATGAACTTTTTTCTTGAAATCGTTGCCTTCTTTGAGGAGTTCCTGCCTCGCCAGCATCTCCGAGTCACCACCACCGCAGCACGCATTGCCCATGCTATTCGATTGAGACGCTTGTCCTTTCCTCTTGTAGCAGACAAATCAAAAATACAAGTCGACTAGAATAGGTTGACAAACAGTGCGCACGTGTATTTCTCAAAGCTTTGTTGGAGAAATCAAGAATGAAATCGATACTGAACAGCTTCTCTCGCTGCTTGGCGCGGCCTAAGCGATGATAGACAGAGAACGCTGTCGGACAACATAGAGTGATGCTTCTGCATTTAGCGGCGCAGAGTCTTGGTGGCAGACTTGGCAGCGCAACCACCACCCGAAGTCGGAATAGTGCTCGAACCCCACGGGAACCCTTCGTGGCATCCCCGCACCACTGGTAGAGCTTGCCGGAGTAGCGGAGGAGCCAGTGGTTGTAGCGGAGGAGCCCCCAGGTGCTGCGCTAGAGCTGGCATCGGAGGAACTGGGAGCAGACCCTCCAGCGCCCTTGGTAGCATCAGAGGCTCCACCGGTTGAGCTTCCAGCGCTCGAGCTGGTAGTCGAAGACGCAGGCGAGCTGGCAGCAGTCGATCCAGCAGCAGAAGAAGTGGAGCTAGACGCACCACCCTTCGAGGCGCACGTGGTGGCCTTACCCGGGGTGGTTGTGAAAGCCGTCACCGTGAAATCGGGCTTACCGCCCTTCTTCCACGTGCAACAAGGGTCACCAAAGGCTGCACCGTTGGTCATAGTCGAACCCGGGAACTTGGCTTGGCACAGACTGCTCGCCCACGTGTGACCGGCGGTAGCAAACGCTTGAGCAAAATCCGTCGTCTTGGAGCTGTCGCTGCCAGGGTGACCAAGTGGTTGCTGAAAGGAGCTGCCGTTCGGAAGTTCGTTGAGATACTTGGCGAGACCCATAGCGGAGTCCACCGTGGAAGCAATAGTCAGAGCAGTGACGGCGATGGCAACTTGAACCTTCATCTTGCTAGACAGGGAGATAGCGTGTTCTGGTTCTGGTGGTGCGCGGCAAATTGATGAGTGAGAACATACCTGTTGATGACCTTTTCGACGAACACACCACATTGACTGGTATTCTACAGATAACATTGAATATGATAGGGGTGATGTTGTATTTCTTGTTTGTAGCTACTACCGTAGCGGCTAGGAAAATACGTGCGTTCTGGTCCAGAACGCTGGAAGTGTGATACCCGGTATCCGTAGATGGGAAAGCTCAACCTGTAATCCAGATGATGCACAAACAGCAAAACAGTGAGGCGGGCGCGAGCACATCGCGGTGACAATCCTTATCATTTCACGGCTTCACGGCTTCGCGAAGTTCGGGAACTACCGGTACAGTATCTACCAGATGTATCATACATGAGCAGCGGGCCAGGTTACCCATACACAATCCAACCAGGAGTTTTTTTAGGTCCAACCCTCTCTGCCATTTTCATTTCCACGGTTGCCCGACTTGTCGCTGAAAACGTGAATGCGCCGCTAGCTACATGAACTGTAGTATGCTTCATAAATTACTGATACCGTGCTAGAAGATCAGGATGTACTTTTGTCTTGTTAAGCTTAGTGTAAAGTACGAAGTATTATGCAGCCTCCTTGTTGTCAAAGGTTGGACTCGAGCACGCGTTCCTGCGCAGATATATCTCGCTTGACGCACACGTGAAAGTCGTTGGGATACCGGTAGTTGACAGTGACGTTGTCGCGGTTTAGCGCTTCTTTCCTGCGCAGCGCATCGAAGGTGACGGAGTTGACCCCCAACCACTGTCCTGATTGGCGTTAGGAGCTGGTGTCGATCCACCTGAGGCTGGCACCCCACCCTTCGTGGCATCCGAGGCTTCGTTTTGCGAAGAATTTGGTCGTGGCCTCGGAGGTTGATCCAGTACTGGTAGCTCCATTAGAAGCACACGTGGTGGCCTTGCCCGGAGTGGTCGTAAATGCCGTCACCGTGAAGTCGGGCCTACCACCTTTTTTCCACGTGCAGCACGGGTCACCGAAGGCTGCACCGTTGGTCATACTAGAGCCCGGGAACTTTGCCTCACACAGAGTTTTAGTCCACGATTGGTCGGCATTATCGAAGGCTTGAGCAAAGTCCGTCTCCTGCGAGCTGTCGTCTCCAGGGTGACCGAGTGCCTGCTGGAACAAGCTGCCGTTTGGAAGTTCTTGCAGGAACTGACGCATAGTCCAGCGTGGCGAAGCCAGCAACTGCGATGATAATTTGGGTCTTCATCTCAATGACAAAGAAGATTGCGAAGTGAGAACTTGGTTGCGTGAGTGCGGCGTTGACATGGTATCCACGGATAAAAGGGAATACGACGTCGTTATACGTGTATGATAGTCAGGAAAACAAGGTCCATTTCCGAATCTGGCGATGGGAATGCCAAGGACGAAAACCTGAAGAGGTTTACGGTACCGATTTGATACCGGTTATCGTACCGATAATACGGTATCCTCTTTGCCAAAGTCGTCACCAAAGTCGAAGGAAGGATGAGGAGCTCCGAAAGCAGTCGCAGGGACCTGCTCTTCCTGAATTTCAACCAGGAAGCCTCGTACGTATACACGCCCCTGCGTCACAGTCGCTCCTTCCTCTTTGCTTTAACGCACTCAGTTTTAACTGGATGCTGGTTGCATCCGGATTGCAAACGTCGTTCTCAGATGCATCAGTGTGGGCACACGTAAAGGTTTCGCCATCTACAACTGCGAACCGTTTGGCAAATGCTTCCAGGAAGACATTGGGGGATCGGCATTGCTGAGATGCTGTATTGCACCAGTCTGGTGGCGCTCGTGGGGGCTGGGGAGCAGGTCTGACCGTTGGTATCTCGTTCTGGACTGTATCATTCTTCCACTCACTTGGGATATTTGCTTTTGGTGCATTGTTGGCTCTATGGTTCACTACTCTATAGCCAGCCTTTTCACCTCGTCGACTGCGAGTGTGGAACACCAAGACGGAGCTGCAATTTGCGACTTGAATTTCGTCACGGCTGTGTTGGCTGTGCGCATGAACCGACAGAGGTATGGCAACGTTGTTGCATACTCTTTGGGGAGTAGGGATCTGATGCGTGTTATGAAATGGTTGCAGATTGATTGCAGTTTTGGAGCGCAAGATTTACATTTTCGACATCAGCACCATGAAGGTCCTGGAGACGCTGGACACGTCGCCGAACCCGAAGGCTCTTTGCGTGTTGTCGCCACATGACAACGGTCATCTGGCCTTCCTCCGGTGCATCACCAGGAGAGATTGTGCTGTATGATGCTAACAACCTGAGTGTCTTGAACGCTTTCCAAGCGCACCGTACTGCACCCGTGGCGATGGCATTTAACCCCCAAGGCACATTGCTTGCAACAGCTTCAGAATCGGTAAGACATGCACTTTATTTGAGTTATTTGGTGCGGGCTTGCACTAACAATTTATTTCCAAATGCGGTATTTCGTAGGGCACATTGATTCGTGTATTTTCCGTGCCAAGTGGAAAGAAGATCGCTGCGTTCCGTCGTGGCTCGTACGGTGCTCAAGTCTATTGTTTAGCGTTTAACGAAAGCTCGACGATTCTGTGTGCATCCAGCGACACGGGTACCATTCACTTCTTTTCGCTAACGGGAGCGGAGAGTTCTGCCACTGGCAGTTTTGGCCATTTCACACCGATCACATCGACGCTTGCAGTTGCCGGAAGCACCTTCGGATCTACGGTCTTCGGTAGTGCCGCTGCTCCACCAAGTTCGATAGCCTCGACAGCGCTCGGAACGTCGCCCGGTAAATCCTCTATGCATCCTGCAGCAGCTTCCGTATCTACCCCTGCGCGTACTACTCACCCCAGCAGCTCTAGCTCAGCTAGCTTTGATGATGTGGCTGGCGTCATGAGTGCCTATTTGCCGAGCTCATTGTCCGGTATAGCTGAAGGCACACGGGACTTTGCCTATGTACGCACATTTTATCTGGATTATTTGACCAGCTCATTATTAACTGGATCTGAATCATTTCAACTGTTAGGCTCGACTGCGATCGACTGGAGTGCCGAATCAGTGTGCGATTCACGGTCCGCGGGATGCGAAGAATCCGGTTGTACAGCTATACGTGGCGACAGCGGACGGCTACTTTTACGAATACTCGCTCAACCTTGCTATTGGTGGCAAGTGCAAGCTAGAACGGGTATGTTGCTTTGTGTTTCACACATTTATGTTTTATGAACTGATTGTCAACTTGTATGCACAGGAGAATGTCCTTCGCGACAGCACGTCCGAAGAGATTGAGGCGATCTACATTTCGTAGCACCTTTATTGCCGAAGTTATTCATTTACTTCGAAGTACTACGTACAGTACATGTAGTACTTCGCAATGCTCCCACGCAACATATAAAATAAACTGGAACACCACATTACATGTAGATGAACCAAAACATCAGCTCGATTTGTTGCTAATTCATCCGACCACGGTGCTGTCTGTCTATGACACTAAGTCCCTAAACTGCTGTGACTTTCGTCACTGATAACTCGGCTACAGGTTCCGCTTACAGGTAGAAATTTGCACCGGCTTGAGCTCGCGGGAGTTTTAGATCAGCCTCTCAAACTCGATGCCTTGGACGCTGTAGCCACGCAAAGACCGATGCACCACGGAAGAAAACTGCTTCGGGTCGTTGCGGAACAGCTCTGCGGCTTCTACTCACGACACGGGCACAAAATGCAACAGAGTTGTGAGATTTGCAAACCGCAAGGCCCTACCAATACAACCAACGAACCTTTATTCAGCGGATCGTCCGGGTTGGGCTCGTAGAACAAGTAGATGAGGCCATAGATGACCGAGTTGATGTCCAGCACGGGCTTCCAGTCCTCGCGCAAGATGTTGAGACACGTTGCCATCGAGGTCAATGTTCGGGTGGTAAATCTGCAATTCACAATAATCAAGTTAGGATCCTGCACTTTTCCACCCAATATCACCTCAAAACGTACTTTTGTCAGGCATTGAACCTTGGGCGGGTCATGCGGATACATCTGCTCCATCCAGTTCCACCATCAGTCTTTCCACCCATAAAGCCCATAAAACCCATAAAACCCAACGTACAGGAGGGATCTTAAAGCTGAAGTCGTACGACGCGCCCTTCCACAGTCCCGTGTCCACAGCAACCTGCACACAGTGCCACATCAGCTCCCATCACATAAAAATCCACCAAACACTACACACCTTGACAATGAACTTGGTCATGTCGTTCTCTTGAGGGAACGAGATCGTCGCCGCCTTGCCGCCGTCCAGCTCCACGATATCTTCAACCCCCACACACAGTCAGTCCCCAGCACTGTAACCTCCTTTTAGTGACATCTGGCGCACCTTTCTGGATGCGGATCTCCCCAGGCGTGCGCTTCTTCCCCTTACTGGCACCATTGCGCTTGCCACGTCCAACGCCGAGGATCTTCGTCTTGGGCTTGGCGTCCGAGGCCGCGTCGCCCGTCTCAGCGGTTTCTGCTGCTGCGGCTTCTGCCTCCTTCTTCTCCTCGGCTTTTTCTCCGCCTGCTTGGCTTTAAGACGGATCATGGCGATGACAGATACTTCCTTCTCTTTGCCGACTTTGGTGAATGAGTCGCTACGTCTTGGGAATTTCCGTTTCTACTTACCGATTACTTACTGGTTACTGATTGACTACTTAATAACTAATGTGATCCACATTACGTTGCATTCATTTCGTTACGGCGTGGCGACTACTTCAACGGAGTATGGCTACGCCAATATGGAGGGCTCTTACAGCTTGGCGTTCAGGATCTGCTTGAGCTGCGGAGCCACCTCGTCGTCATCCGGGTCCGTGGCGTTGGTGAAGTCCGTGATCTGGGCGAACTTGGCCTGCACGGCCTCGGGCGTGATCTCCTTCTCCAGGTCCAGGAACACGCCGGGGCTGCGCACGTACTTGACCTGCGCCACGAAGCCACCACCGCTCTCGAAGATCTTACCCGAGCACGGCACGGACTCGTGGCACAGGAAGGCGATCGTGGGTGCCACGTACTCGGGCTTCCACTTGGCCACGAGGTCCGCGGGCATGACGCTCTCCGTCATCTTGGAGCCAGCACCAGGAGCCACGATGTTCACCTTGATGTTGGACCGCGCGCCTTCCTTGGCCAGCGACTTGCCGAAGCCAGTCATGGCCGCCTTGACAGAGCTATAGTTGGTCTGGCCGAACTGGCCGTAGAGACCGTTCACAGACGTGATGAGGATCACACGGCCGTACTTCTGTTTGCGCATGTGGGGCCACGCGGCGTGGGTCACCGCGAACGCTGCACACAGTCAAAGAGAGAATAATAAGGTGAGTAGCTTGTTTCTAGTGGTTGCACATACAGATAGTACGTACTTCCTTGCAGGTGCACGTCAAGGACCTGGTTCCACTGGGCCTTGGTCATCTTGGCGAAGGTCACGTCGCGCAGAATACCGGCATTGTTCACGAGGATGTCCACACGACCGAAGCTCTCGATGGCAGTGGCCACCACCTTGTCGCCGTCGGTCACCGAGTTGTAGTTGGCCACAGCGACACCGCCTGCGAGTCAACAAAGAATGGTCAGCAGCCATTCCCAGCCACGCAATTGTGTCAATACCAGGGAACGCACCCTTGGCCTTGATCTCGCGAACCACCGAGTCCGCTGCCTCCCTGCTGAAGTCGTTCACAACACTGTAGAGCATACCAAGCAGCAATCATTAGATACACGACCAAGCGACAGGGACGCAACAGTTGTCAACGCACACTTTGGCGCCGCGCTCGGCAAAGAGCAGCGCGTAGCAGCGGCCGATTCCGGCGCCGGAGCCGGTGATGATAGCAACCTGGCCGTCGTAGCGAAGCATGGAGCGGGGTGTCGACGTTGAAGTGCGAGGAGAAGACGTTAGAAGTGGACGCGAATTTGCGATGTGAGCGATTTGTGTTTGAAGCCGATTTGAGTACCGTAGCTTGTCATAAATTTGAACTTGTGCTTTAAAAATAACCTGCAATAACTTTTATTATTGGGAATATTTAACACTACACAATTTACTGTGGAATATAATAATGAAGGTAATTCAATAATTACCAAATAACAATGTCCTACCTACGATACTGTGAAATCGATTGAACTTTCCGTTTTACGTCATCGGTATACGCATACGGATGAATATGATCACTTATCCGACCTTACTTATATTTTGTATTGGGCATGGAGGCTCATTATCGACCAATGAACGACGTGTATTTAGTTTGAACCAATCAAAAGATTTCGAGTCATTTTTATCAGCCAATCAGAATGTGGAAGATGTGGTAGGTCCTCTAAGCCAGCCATTCCGACGTATCGGGTCGGAGGGACACGAAAAATATGTGTATCTCTATACATTGATGTAGTGACGAGCATATCATTTGCATATTTGCATTCTATCCGACGCATCCGACCAGGATGGGTTTAAGCGAGCTCAAGCCTGGCAACACCAAGCGAGCTCATGTGACGGCCATCAAGGCGTTCAAAGCCTTTGTAAAGGCAGAAAATGTAGAGTTCGACTATGTCAAGCAATGCATTGAAAAGGATGTCACTGGTAAGTGTTTTGTGTCTGTGTTAGATATGTTCGGTATGTATCTTGCATTTCATGAGGGTAAAAACGGCAAGCCACTTGCCCGGAACACCTCTATGCAGTACTACAGACAAAGTAAGATGTGGCTCTTTGAGGTTTTTCCTGCGCAACGACACATTGTCGAAGCAAAGTTGCTTAGCATGGGGAAGACCCTCGAGAGCTTCTGTATGAAGCGAGATGGCAAAGTAGTTAACAAAGCTCCACCGTGCTCAAAAACCGATTTAAAAAGAATGATGCTGTATTTGTATAAGAATACATGTACCTCTAGTGGTTACCAGGACGCAGCGCTGCTGTGTTTGCTGTGGTTCCTGTTTGGACGAGCTTCCGATCTGTCGCTCGTCCGCAAGCAGAACCTCTCCGTTGACGCAGCTGACGTGTTCTTCGTGCGCTTCATCCGCATCAAGACGTCCGAGGAGCAGGGCTTGTCATTGTTCCCGGATGCCGACTTCATCACCTGCCCGCTACACGCTATCGCGGTGGCGCTCATCACTCAGTCGGCTCCGTCCGTCGCCGTTCTGGACAACTTGCCCGAGATACCGGTCGAAGCTGCCGTCACGCTGTCGCCAGCGACGCCGCTGCTGGAGGTGTTGAACAACCCCAAAGAGTTCGCTGCACTTGACGCCGCGGCTGTCGTTTCTTCCAAGCCCGCTGCTGTTGTCCCGACAATCTACTCGCACGTCAACCGTTTGCTCGATCGCGTCGCGTGTTCTGCTGGAGTCCTGTCGCCTCTGACATCGCACTCGTTTCGGCGCGGCGGGGCCCAACACGTGAACGCGTGTGATGGCCTCACAGAACGCTGGATCTTCGACCGTGGTGCCTGGAACATGTCTACGACAAACAAGGGGTTTAATTATATCTTCAACACAAGCAGAGAAGACCACATGGTTAGCAAAGCGCTCAGTGGACACGACACCACAGCTCGGGTGAAGTCGTTCGACCTGAAGCCGTTCGACACTGAGACACAAGTGAAGATTGCAGGTCTCCAGCGCTCACTGTTCACGACCTGCTACCAGATGGAGAGCTCCAAGTACAACGTAAGTCAGAGAGTGGTCGATGTGCTTACAGCTTACCTCATCTTGCATTACCCCTGATGAAGAGGCTGGATGCAGATGCCCTCGCTGTTAAACGTCTGGAGGGGGCGGCGGTGAATGGCGGCGCGTCAGTCGCCGAGCTACTCGCATGGTCTTCACACCTCGCCACCTGTGGAACCACCAAGCCAAGCCAAGAAGAACAAGCAGCCGCCACGCACAAGGAACAAACCAGCCAGAGCAAGATCATCGACCATCAAAGCAGTGTGATTGACCATTTAGTCGCGCACATCAAGCGCCAAGACGAGCGTCTCGATAACCTAGAAGCTATAATGAAGGGATCCCCAGCACAAGACAAGAACAACAAGCGTCAGCAGGAACCAAGCCAAGAAGAAGAGAAACCCAAGCGTCAACGGACATCGGTGACTTACCTTCATGTGACGTGGTTCGCGTGGTACGCGCAGGAGCTGCTCTGGATGGCGGATGCCCCGAAGCGGCAGCGATCGAACGCGAAGCTGCTCGTGGGTTTGATGAAGCTCTTCGTTGCCGACGACTTGGTGCTGGACCCTAGCACTGCCGGCTACCGCGACCATGTCCTGGAGCTCGGGAAGAAGGCGGAGGCTGCCGTACTGACCTTCCTCAACGCCCGCAAGATCATGTCGCGCGGCTCCACAGCTATCCGCAAGCACCTCCACGAGCTGTACAAGAAGGGTGAGCTCAACGACAAGATCGCCCGGTACCTTCAGCTTTGCCGTGCTTCTGCCATTCAAGATCCGGACCGTCAAGATGCCGTTGAGCCTGTAGCAACTGCACTCACCCATGCAAGAAGCATAGCAATAGCAATAGCAACCGACAAGATAAGGTGGCAATATACAACGTTTATTACATGATCAGCACAGCATTAGTCATCCACAATCAATACAACACACAGAGTATGTCATGGCGACGGCTGGAATCGAACCAGCAACCTCAGGGCAAGCCTTGCGCTCTCCCAATGAGCTTCGTCGTCGGTGGGTGGATAGGGCAGGATCCGGTAGACTCATAGCTCGTGCGTGGCTGTGAGGCCTGTACGGCCTGAGAGGGTAGGCGACTTGCGCACTTCGGCTGAAAAAAGGAGAGTGAGGACGAACAAATTCTGTCGGCGAGGGCTCAGCACGACAGCCACTAACTCACCGCGTGTCTATTTACTCTATAGTTGGCGTTCTTCTATTGGCAGATAATTTAACCAATAGGATTGAGAACAAGTGGCCGACTCTGCCTTAATAGTGGCCCCACCCGGGGATCGGCCTTCATTGTTGAATTTGACGGCTGGAGAGCACATGGCTCCCGAGCCAAATTTGTATGAAAAAGAAAAGGGCTGATTTCTCAGCGTACAGGCCGTTTCAGGCCATTTCCTTGCGCCTATAAACAAGGCTAAAGCCCACGTTGACCATCCCGAATCCCATCCGATCTGATTCGCCTACCCCTTGTAGTACAGTAACATGCCATCTAAGTCTGTTTAGTGTGTAGAACACATCGTACCATTTTACGGGTACAGTCCTCTGGTCGGATATTTTATGGTATGGGAGAACACAGGCAAATCACCTGAAAATCACACAAAAATGCGTTTGTGTGAAATGCAAGTGACAGCGAGCATGATAGGTTTAGGTTAATGATGTCTTACATCTCAATCAGGAACGACCGTACCTAACGTGGGTCCACGTTTAGAAGCCGCTAGGACGAACGACCGAAGAGCTTGGTCAACGCAAGGAACAACTAGCAGCAAGGATGACCTGCATGTTGTAGCAGCCCGAACGAGGGTAAATGTATCAGCCTGCACAGGGTCGCAATTAGATAGGCAACGAATAAAAACAGCCCATCGAACTACCAATGGCCAAGAAGAAGCAGTATACTATTGGGCAGGAAGACGCCGGTGGAGGTCTGGAGGACTTGAAAAAGGTTGACAAAGGACTGGAAAAAGGATGACAATGTCCTTCACGGGCGTCCGCCCAATAGTATCCAGCAGACTGTTTACCGAGTGATTTTTGTTTTTCTACAGTAGTGTAATATTCGAAATACCGGTTCACAGCGTAGCAAACTCCGCATCAAGGAGGCCACCCTTGTGGTTGAGAAACTAACTCAAATGTTATAAACTATTCGTTGGGTTGTGTGTTTGGTTCGAACTAGGAAATTAGAGAATGCCGCATATTGACGATGATCTAGCGGAACCGAGCTTCTGAATGGTAGATTCGATGCTTTCCAATACGATCTAATTCGAATGAGTAGTACGTTGAAAGGTTTCCGTTGAGGGATGACCTCCTCTGTGGCTACATGCACTTCCACTTTATATCTTTCCGGGGTTAAATGCCCGTAGATATGGTTTACTTCGTTTACCCGGGTGGACGTTTTGATAGTAAATACGAAGAAGCGGATGCCTGGGTCGCTTGAATTGCTGCAGCAGCTTCATGAACATCAGTAAAATTCAGCGCACCAGTCAGTGAAATGCATATCCCTGCTGCTGACAATTCTTTTGTACTTGACAGAGTGTCCACTTGCTGGCGTATCAGGAACAGACATCGTGTAATAGAAGAACGAGTACTGAACCATCCTTGCGACGCCGCACCGAACTGACTGCCGAAACATAGCTGCAACCGATAGTGACAACCAGCCCCTAGGTAGCACCGGCCAGAACGACTGGCGGATCAACTCAAATAATGCAGGACAAGAGACATATTAAAATTAATACTGATTGGGTTGCCAGGGTTTGCACATAGTTGGAAAGGAATGTTCGTGTAATTTTAACTCATACGATATTGAAGGGCCTCACCGCTCTATGCGAATGCGCCGCTAGGGAGGTGCGCCATCCTGTCATAGTCCACAATAGGAGCGCTGGCAGACACATAACACAGCTGGGATTAACCTGTTCGGTCGTTTTTGAAACAAATGCACAAAGATGTATAATTACAAGGTACGTGTTCCCTTTAGGCTACCTGTCGTGAATCTGAAAACTTCCAGAAAGCTGGCCACGACCGTCCGTCTCTCAATCCGGGATGACCCCTTCCTCTCCGCTGGGCCTAAACTATCCTAGTGCGAATACCCTGGATTCACAACACTTTGTTCCTAATGATCGAAGGCTTCAAGTTAAAGCTGTAGTGATACTTGAAGCAACAAAAGAGTGTCTAGGTTGCCGCAGCGAATATTATTCGCCGTTAAGCTTCTGTCGTACAGAAATACGGTGAAGCATTAAGCTTCACAAGCAGTTTCTACAGCATTTTGAAGCTACATGTACCGCGAAATGACATTGCGGTAGATGCTGAAGTGTAGCATTGCGGTAGATGACGAAGTGTAGCATTGCGGTAGACGTCGAAATATAACAAGGCGGTAGTTGTCAAACTGGGACATAACGGGATACTCTGTAAGATAGCGAATGTAGGAAGCTATCGGATATTGTGTATCCGCTTCCCCGTGTAGCTAATATGCCATTCTCTCAATCGGTAGTTCTTGTTTTGCAAAACCCGCATATTGCCGACGTTGGAAACGAGTCGAGGATTTTAATGGAATGTCACTCATGCTAGCGTTTGCTCTACATCGCATGAGTAGCGCCCTTAGAAATTTATGATTCCCGGACGTAGGAAGACAGCTATCGCCAGCCCAAATTTTGAGGCGGCCTATTGCGCACTGTCAACCCCCACTCACAAATCGCGCAAAACGGGTTGTTTAATTGACACATTAAAATCATATAGAAACTAAGGTGCGCACGATGATTTATAGAAAATTGTACTGCTCACTGCTATCGTGCACGGTTGCGTGTCCTCATGGCCGATGAAAGTGGTGTATCTGGGTACTGAGGGGCCCAAATTTGCGGGATTTGGCTATTTGGGACCGTGCTTGAATGATCTCCACGTTCGTAAATACTGAATCGCGCATATTGGAGCACGCCAGCACCCTACCACGCCACTTGCACTTCCCATATGAGCACGCAGTTTTGCACGATGGCGATGAGCAGTCCAAAAGTCGATAAGACATCGTGTGTGGCTCTGGCGACATGCTCACGGTGCAAGAAACCACGTTACGTTTACCAACCCGATACTATTTGAACGTTTCGAGAAAGCTAGTCGCTTCGTCCGGTGGCACGTTGGCCACCACTAGGACCCAATTCAATGAGCGGGCCATGGTTGAGTGTCCCTTCGGCCAGCCTTCCTGTCTTGCTGTTTTGGTATCGAAATGAGAACTGAAACAACGTACCTTTTAATTTATTGGATTAAAATACTATCGATGGACTTCTGGGGTTGGTCAAAATCCTGTACATTGTGTGGCATCGTCATGAAAGGGTGGCCGTCAATTGTTTTGTGTGAGTGTCACTCTTTCTGTGTGTCAATCAGTGCCATTGTGTGCCAATGTTTATGATTTATGTGCGATCAGAGGTTTTGTGTGAAAACCCACGATCCAGGGTGATTATGCTATATTCTCCGCGTACGGTACTGTATGCCAATAAAAGTGGGAGTGGGTAAAGGCACACTATGAGCGTCGGTAATCTAAAAATACTTTACCAGTGCAACAGGTAAATTTCCGACATCTGACCCGCACGTAATTTTAGAGAACCCCTTCCTCTATCCCAGATCCCTCCCCGCCTTTCATTTCGAGATCTCTGCCGCCGGGCGCGATCACGTCGAGAATGTTGTCGGCCGACTCGGAGCTTGAGCCCAGCGACGCACCCGCAGAAGTACACGCACCGGAGGTCCACGTTCATGTCTCCAGTGACGAGCAAGTATTCGCGCCGGTAATTGGGAAGCGCTTCTTTGCCACTTGGGCAGCGTTTTTCGAATATCTGGAGGTGTATCAAGACGAGACTCACCAAGTTTTCAACAAGAGGACTTCGACGTCTGTCGAGGCGAGGAACAAGAACCTGGCGGAACATGGCAAGATAACGCCTACCACTGAAATACCATCGACGTTCGAGACATACTACCGCATGTGATATGCACACACGGATGGTCGCGTGCAAGTCGTTCAGCCAGCAAGCGCGATTCGTACTTGAGCAAGTCGACCAATGCGACGCGCAGTTGTCTTTGACTGTCGTTTGGGCGGGCGATATGGGGTTTCGAGTGAAGGTGACGCAGCAGATCGCCGCGCAACCACGCGCTGGGTCAGCGCGTGTACGAGAATCACTCTTCGAATCGCAGAATTGAAGTTCCCGAAGTAATTGATTTTGTCGACGAGTTGCATGCTGCGGGGCGAAGAACACGCTGATCATCTCGTATTTGAGACAACAAACGGGTGCGTCTGCGCTTGATAGTTAATTTGTTTCTTACGAAGTCACTAATGCTTTATCTGAGATAGGGAAACAAGACACCTTACGAGATATCCACAACGTTGTCGCCAAGCTAAAAGATGCGCGTCGCGGACTACAGTAGAATCCAGACTGGAGTTTTGATATAGGGAGTTTTTCTCACAGACAGGCAACACTGCCACAATCCACGTCGACGACGACAAGTTGGCCCAAACGATCACTTTCCAGACACAGCAAATGCGGCGCTTCTTCGAAGCCTTCCCGGAAGTGATGATGATTGACGCCACCCACAATACCAACGACGCACGTTACAAGTTGTTCAGCTTTATGATCCACAGACGTCTTCGGCCATGTACGTTTGTACGCTCTCATCATCGCGTGTGTCTTTTTGTGGCTCATTGTGGTGTTGTGTCTATTTGTGACTTTGTGATGTCTGTTGTGCCTATTTGTGATACGTTGTGTGGTTTGTGCCTCTTGTATTTTAGGGACAGTACGTTCAGCACGCGCTGATGGAGAGTGAGAGCTCGGAGTGTCTGACCGATGCAGTTACGTTGTTCAAGTCTTTCAATCCTAACATGGGAAAGGGCCCGCGTCATCATTGTTGATAAAGACTTCGCCGAGATCTCGTTGCTACAAGCTCAGTTTCTAGGAGCCCGAATTCGCCTCTGTGTGTTTCATGTGGTAAAGTATCTTCGAGGAGAGATGGCGAAACGCGAGTATGGGGACTTCGATCGCAAAAAGGTTGAAGATGCTGTTCACATGATGCTGCATGCTGAGACCGAGGCTGATTATGATACAGCTCAAATACGTGTACTATATCGTCGAGGGAAGCAGATCGCATTGGTGGAGGACATTCCTGAGCCAACACTTGCATGTGTAAGTAGGAAGCTAGTCTAACTAATGAACTTTTTCATCGACAACTATACATTTGTAATAGCACCCCGAGCATCGCTTTAGCTCGAAGTTCTCGACGCTGTAGCTGGAACTTATCGCCACATTGCTACCGAATGCACGCTTCACGTTGTCACGGATTCCACGCTTCACGCGAAAACCGCCGAGTCGGTCTTACACTCGAGCAACATGCTGCAATCGTACGACAGTAGAAACGACATTCAAAGCACATTCACGTTTGCGCAACCACGCACGACCGGGCGCCGACCGGTCGAATCAAATGTCTAAATTCTCAGAAAATTTTGAAATCTATCCACGTATTTTATACAGGTTGTGACCCTTGTGTGCCTTTTGTGACTTAGTACTAGGAAGCCTTATTGCGGGTGGCCGAACCGGTGACTTTAATAGGCCCTTAAGTACGAAGGCACACTTCAGTGTGTGCCTTTAACAACGATCAATAAAAATTGCCTCGCCGTTTATTAACTCGGATTGCCCCTACCAATCCACCAAATATGGCGGAATTTGAAAAGCCTATGAATTCCGTTAGTTTTCCGTTTGATATTTGGTATTTAAAAATCAACAGAACTCTAAGATCGATTCAACTCAAATTGCATCGTCCCAGTCGTGTTTACATTGCTGCCTTAATCTTAGTTCTAAATCATTGCGCGATGAAAATGGCATCTACGAGGGTGTCCGTGAAGAAATTGCATGCATCAGCAGGGATGACCGGAATTCACTGCGACCGTTTGGCACCGTTGTACACCGTTGTACACCGCTATGCACTGTTGTGTGTCCTGACATCCCGCGATTTCATAGCCAATAAGAATGGCCCATACCCGAAGCGATTACCGGTATCATTGTTGAACGGAAGCATGCGCGACTCGTGCATGTTCTCGTAGAACGAGACACAGATCGCGCCGCCTGCGAAGCCAACGGAGACGTTAAAGGTAAGGGCTTCGCAATTAAGTGAATAAACAACTGATCCGTCTGTCGTGTATTACAGAGCAGCGGTGAAGAAGGACGTGATCGTTTGACCAGCTCGCTGTTTGTATTCGCAGTTAGCATTGTCGCCGATTATTCCGCATCTTCGCCTGAGTGCGTGACAGCTTTGACAAGCTACACGTGGCTTTTTCTCTCTGCCTGCGCGAGGATATAGGTGGTTGGGGCTGCTGCATCATTTTCGTGAGATTCGGTGCCACCAACTGCACTAGGACCACTAGAGGAGATCTCTCGCTGTGGAGATGAAGCAGAGGCGCTCGCCTGACGCTGCCGTTTTGGTTTGAGACGACAGCGCAGATTATCTGGCTTCGTTCTGGTGGCTGGATTTCGTTTGGAATATTCTTGCAGAATAGTTGCCCACTTGCCTTTGGATCTCGGGATATTTTGCCATTTGCCGCAAGAGCATCATCGTGTAGTCGTCGATTGTCTCGAAGATGCCGTCAGACTTGACTTCCGAAGCTGTGTCCGCTATAAACGGAGATGATGCTGCCTGGCTAGATGAAAGAGGCGTCGGAGCAGCAAAGACTGGATGGATTAACTTGGGACAGGCTGCATTCGTATTCTTTTCGGTGGTAGTGATCAAGTCGGATGTCGTGCTGTGCGTTGGGGTTAATTTTGGGGCTTCTGCATCGGCCAAGGTTGCGCCGCGTTGGAGATCATTCCCTGGACAACCCTCGGATTCACCCACTTGCAGTAAATTGAGGACACGCTGCGCCAATTTTAATCGCTCGTGGCGATTATCGGTTGTGCGAAGTGCAGTCCAGCGGCGCAACAGCCAAAGTTTCGACTTTCTCGTGGTGATTGTAGCGCAGATACACGAAGCCAAATCATATACATTGCAGAACACCTGCGTTCTCTTCTTGATTGTGCCTTTCTCGCGAAGCAAATTTAATAGTTTTTTTTGAAGCCACTCTTCATCTTCTGAGTTGATTTGGTCATTTATGATCGTTTCTTGACATAGATGGAGGATATAAGGCGTAGCTGGCAAGTTCCTGCGAGCCTTCAATTTGGCATCGATTGCTGTAAGATACCTATCGACCGTGCGGAAACTGCGTTTCCTCAACTTCAAACTCGGGTTATCAAGCTGTTGAACTGAGGCATTGTACAGAACAGTAGTCACTGCAGTACAATCCTTCCACCAGTACTGCTTCTCATTCAATGCTAGCTGTTCGCTGCGTAATTGGTGCAACAAGGAAAACTCGTTCGATGAAAACTCTGACGTCGTTTCATACTCGGGCTCAAGGCCAAGCTGTTCGACAAACACAAGCTGTGTGACCTGTTTTCGTTTGACGTGTACGGCTGAGAGTTGCTGCCTAATATCCACCATTGGGGAGTATTTGCTTAGCATTTGAGCCTCCATCGTCGTCGTAGATAATGACAACAAGTTGTACAAACGTTCTCATGGACGAACAGCAGACTCTAGAGTAGCTCCAGGTCGCAATTGCTGCTGGATTGTGGCTTGGGGGGCTTAAACGATAACAGCTTGAAGACATTTTCTCTCTGAGGCGAATCAGGCAGCACACCTCGGCAAAATACAGCAGTTTGACACAAGCTGACGAAATCAAACTCAGCAAAAACTGGATTACGCTTGTATTTGGAGCCTGCCTTCAGATTGTTCTGCAAATATATACTTCTAGAAGTTAATTCGAAGTACGTGGCCTCGTCAGTATAAGTAAAGCGTACCTGAAGAAGGAAAATATCCAGTATGCGCATACCGACTTGAATTGATACAACGCGGTCAAGCAGTTTGCGCAGCTTTGAATGGACCGCTTCGAGCTGGCTCGTGGAGACCACGCGAATTTTCGTGCCTCTCTCTAAATACTCGTTGTCCTCCACGTACATACCGCCTTTGCGAATTTGCTGCAAATTAACTACAATGCAATTTTCACACGTTGAATCATCTACACGAACACTTGATGTTTTCACAGCGCGTGGTACAGCTTCAAACCGCTCTGCCATTGTTTCAGGAGTACGGATATTCCCACCTACGTCGAACAAAGCCATGAATAACTTTTTGCCAGAGCTTTGCGCTCCGATTTTTCAACTAACGTTTTGGTAAATCCCTGGATCACGTGAAATAGATCTTGTGTCGTTTCAATGACGCTTCCAAAGCCTTTTGCTATCATGCCACGTGTTTTGTTAGCATCATCACATACACAAACATGAACTGGTGTAGCCTGAGTGTCCACCATTGGCACTACCGACTTCAGAATCGCTGCAGTCTCGTCGTGATTCTCGGAACGTGTTAGTCCTCTAGCTACGATTTGACCAATTTCATTTTGAATTAAAAACAGCATACGTACATTTGTGGACTGATCTTTCTTACCGTCAGGTCCAAATACCTTGAGTTTACTGCAGAACTTCTGGGAATGGTCAATGCGGAATACGCGATTGCACTTTGATTGAGCAATCTGCGCTTCTAGCAACCTGGAGCAGACCTCTGTTTGCGAAAAACAGACGTTATCAAGCCTGTCGCCTTAATGCCGAACTTAAAGATAGCAGTTACATGTAGACCATAATATCTTCCAGCCTGACTTTCTGATTCTGGTGTCAGCTCGATATTTAGCGCATACTAAGCGCATCTACCGTGTAAATGCGCGATTGCGGACGGTAGTAGGCCCAGACATGAGTTGGGGGATATCAACACCATTGTCGAACCTTTCCACGTTGATTTCTGCCGGGATATTCAAGAGATCAGACACCATTTCGCTGGACTTAATATCGCTGGACGTCATTTTGATTGCTGTTCATTTCGTTCTCAAACGATTTTTAATTGGGTATTTCTGCTCAATCGGTTGCTGGATTCGTCTTCGTTAACGTTGGTACATATCTTAACGTTTTTTGTCTGCTTCGTTTAATTTCGTAGTAATGCATTCACTGCGTTCCAGAACACGCCGCTTACGAGGCCACTGGCAGACTGTTACGACGGAAAACAGTGGCCTTGTTAGGTGTGTTGGTATGTAATGCAGTGAACGCATTACTACGTAATAAAACGAAGCGTGCAACGTCTAAAAGCAAAAGAGCAGCCTTCGATCACGATTTTTGTCAAGAAGCCACATCTCGACCTTGGATCACACAAGAGAGCCGTCAGCATTACACCACCGCCATTAAAATTAGGAACTAAGCAACAGCAGGCAGTACACGACTGGTGCGATAAGTATAGCGTTCCAAAACGTGCAGCCAACTGCGCACTGGCGGACTTTTGTAAGACGTGACCCATCTCAGCGACTCGAACCTCTTCTTCATTAAGCAATGAATTGCTGAGCCGAACATCCTGCGTGATTTAATCAATCGCTACGTTAGTCAGGGATTTTGTCGGCCGCAACTGATTTATCCAACTCATGGAGTTGGTGGCTGCGTACGCTTATTTCAAGGGAGCCGGTTTGAACAACTTTTCTGGCTCGAATATTCTAGCACCACGGATACCGTTTACTGCTGGTGCTGTTATCTTAGTAGAGATGTGATGAATAAGGAGAACGAGATCAGAGTGTTTGCTAAACCCTATCAATGCTATCGAAACTGATAAAAAATAGCGATGACCAAAGATGGTTTTAGGAAGCACTTTGGCCATCAAGTGTCGAATGATCATTCTCACAGTTAACGTTTAACGATCGCCGGCCAGGTCTACAAGACGTATCCTTCGCGCTTCGAGAGCAAACAAGCACACAACGACTGCTGAATCGCGCACGGCTGACCTTCATACTCGACATCCACCTTCTCCTGGCAAAACAAGAAATCGCATTCAGAGGTAATGACGAAAAGGTTCGTGTTGTATACACACTGACCAACAACAAAGTAATAGTGTACTCTCGCTGGCGGGACACGTCTAATAAGGGCGTGGTGCCTTACTCGTGTCCGGTGTCGGTGTCGGCCTTCGGCGCCATAGACACGCAGCAGGATCCGATCGGATTGGCTGGTTGACAGCTTTGGTGTTTACTCAAGACACCAGTCGAGGAGTCGTGTCTCGGGTCGACACCGATGCACAGAAATTTCACTTTGCGCTCGGATGGATCTCGAAGTCGATGAGAGCGCGGCAGTAGTCGCTGCTGTAGGTGCTTGTGCCATAGCCGCCGCCACTACCGTTTCCGCTGTCGTTAATAAGGAGAAGGGCAACATCCTGACCCTGCCTGCACACGACATCGACGCCATGCTGCTGGACCCATCCTACAACAAGTGGTTTCAAGACAATTTGGGCTTCACACAGAAGAACTTCCGCATTCTATGCAAGCTGCTCCGCCCCTTCGAAAGACCAAGCCCGCTCCCTACGTCAGACACTCATTTGAGAAGCACGTCGCAGTCTCTTTGTACTAGTTATTACCTTAGCGAGAACATCTTGTCCACGAGCTCAATCGTCCAACACAGCGCCGTGGGATCTTTTGCGGAGCTGGCGCTGCCAACAACGGTCGCCGTGACTTTTGCCCCGAAGGCAGAGCTTGCTGCAACCGTACCGACGATTGATGTGCTTGACGGTGCAGATGTCATCTGCGTCAGCGGAATATTGGTTGGGGAAGCGCTAGAATAGCAGAAGTTTAGTGATGAAGTGCCGCCCGAAACTTGCGATGGCTCCACGGTGTCAATAATAGCGGAACCTGGTGGTTCCGTGACACTCTCCGCTCGATTATGCACGACGGGGTCATGACCAACCGCGAGCGTAGTGGCCGGTGCTGTAGAGCCTCGGTCCGTGGGCATAATGACACGTAGCATATCGGCTCAAGGTGTTCTCTGTGGGAGGCAGCTTGGGAACTGATATTGCTTCGAAACACTGACACGTGCATTGAAACCAGCGCGATATGTTTAGGGTGGAAACGAGGATCCAACACCAACACCAGACACGAGTAGTGCAACCACGCCTTAACAAAAGCAGTTTTCTCGAGTTGGTGCAGTTTATGGCATATCATGTGCCATATGTTTCTAAGGCGGTGTCTCTAGCCACAGAAAATGTATTGTATACGTCTCCGCGAATGCAACTCAAATTGATAGAGTGTGCATCCGATGCTGTACGCGGGTATATCGTGTCGATTGAACTAGCCGATGAGTTTTACTCGGTTCTGATTGATGAAGCAAGTTGTATGGCGAAGAAAGAGCACATGGCGGTTGAAATACGTTTTGTGTGTGCCGCTACGGCTGTCATTAAGGAGACATTTTGGGAGCGGCTCAAATAAGAGATAAAACACAGAAACTTTTTTTGATTCACTATTGATTGAGTTGGAATTATGGGGAGTGCAGATTGCTCGTTGTCGAGGCCAGGGATATGGCGAAGCTTTCAGTATGTCGTGTAATTTTCGATGGTCTACAGCGGCGGATGCGATCACGCTGCACCTACGCCTTTTTCCATTGCTTCGCACATCACATCAAACTTCTACTACTATCGGTTGCCATTATGGGGAGTGCAGATTGCTCGTTGCCGAGGCCAGGGATATGACGAAGCTTTCAGTATGTCGTGTAATTTTCGATGGTCTGGTTTTGAACTCAGTTTCGGTGGTAGACTGCGTCATCTGCGCTCTGGATCTTCCTGCCCACTCAGCTTCTCCGCCGCTCATCTGCTCCACTCGCGTCGCGCCGCTCGCTTCTCTGCTTTCTTGAATGTCTCGCCAACACGTCGCCCCGCCTGAGTTCTCGCCCTGCAACTCTTCGTCCGTAGCCGTCCGTCTGTCTAGCAGTACTGGTGCCCAGCTGCTGCCGTCCTGCACCTTCAACGTCACTCGCCAGTCACTAACTCGTGGCTGCTCTGCGGCGGCTGGCGTGACGCAGTCCACGCCTACTCGTCATTCCCTCAAGCTCGTCCCCGAGCTTGCCGTCGTTCAGTATACTCTCGTACTCCGCGATCCCCAACCAGACCGGAATTGGTTCCGCGTCGACCGTCGTCGCTCGCTACCCCGCCTCATACTCCAGTTCGTATCGTCCAGCCCGATTCCTCCATCGCCGACTTCCGAGTTCAGTGATCGTATCGTAAACTTACTTCTATGCGAGACTTAGCCTTGCCAATTTGCTTCCGGGGCCTACCGTGTCCACGCAATGCTTATACTCCTGCATTGGATGGTTTGCCTGCTCCTTCCGTACTTCGTTCCCTTCCGTCGTCGCCACCAGTCGTCCCTCTGACGCCGATGACTGCTGCACTACGTTGACCCTCCAACTCGTGGCTTTCGGGTGCGTCAACGCCGTGTACCCGGTGATCAGCATCTGGCGCCTTCGCCTCGTCACGACGAGCACCCCGTTGTGCTGCTCGTACTTCCCTCGCCGCCTTGTCTGCTTCAAGCCGCTCTATCTCAGCTTTGGCATCCTCGACTGCCCGAGCGCGAACACCTTCACATATTTTCTTGCGTACTGACCACTTCTCCGTTGACGCCTTTCGTTTCTCCGTTGTCGACTTCGTAGTTGCTCCTGCTGCCGGAGTCGATGTACTATTTCCAGCGCCACTCGCTAGATCAGCACTCGCATCACTTAGCCGTTCCTCAGGTCCGTCGACATCTTCGGTGGTCACACCACCGACGGCGCGTTGCTCTTTCCGTACTCGAACAATCGTCGTGGTGGTCGGGCTGCTTCTCGTTCTCCCTCTGGTCCTGGGTCCGTACTGGCCACCGAAATTTCTCCTCGCTCTGATGAATCTGGCGGCTCAGCCGCCGTACTTCTCACATCCGCCATCTGCGGCACCACGATCTTCACCACGTCCGTCTCCACCTGTTGCTGTAGTCACACTCCCTGATCGCCGTCTGTCTCCTCCGGCTCGTATTCAGCCACCGTTCGCTCCAAAATCTCTCGCAGTTGGCTGTGGGGGTAGTGATAAGGTACAAGGAAACGGATGTGCACCACCAACGCAGTCCCGTCGTCCAGGCGTGTCACTCGACAATTATCCTAGCCCACGTCCACCTCTATTCGTGCCGACCCCACCCACTGGTGAGCCAGCTTGCTAATGCCTCTCCCGCGTGGAGGCCGCAGCATCGCCACAATGTCACACCCCTTGAAATGCATTGTGCTCCGCACTCGCTGATTATAGAATCGTGCGCGCCGCTCCTGCTCGTTGCGAGATCTACGTCGCTTTCGCCATGTGCGTCACTCATTTCTTGTGGTAGTCCGCTCACTAACCAACTTGTGTGACCCGACTTACCCGCAATAACTCGTTTGGCGCCTGAAGCCTTGTCCCCATCAGTAGCTCGTTGGACGATCTGTCCGTCGTGGAGTGACGCGCGCCATTGTACGCGTACACAGAACAAGGTCATCAGTCGTCCCTGTCTGTCTGACCCTCGCTCATGTACATACTAACCATGTATTTCCAGGTCATGTGAAAACGCTCGGCCAGACCAAGTAGCACAGGCCGGTACGGAACAGGCGTCACTTGCCTAGCCTTCAGCAGCCCCAACAACTCCTCGATCACACGCCCGTTCAGCTCAGGCGCTCCGTCCATCAGCCGTTCACGCAGTGGTCTGTAGATCAGCACGATCCGCTCCATGACGAACCTTGCAATGCCTTTCGACGTATGCGTCGGTACTGCCACTGCCACGGCGTACCTCGTGGCGTACTCAACCGGACCGATGACATACCGATTGTCTCGACCTGTGACTCACAGAGGTCCATCCACATCGATCTCCCACACTTCCTAGTACTAGCGGCTGAAGTAGGCGGACAAATTCGCGTGGCCGCTCTTTTCTTGTCCCACAGTCCCTGCAACTTCCTACCCCACTTGCCTACCGTCGCGTGCATATCGGTCATCCAGTACACGGCCGCGATACGCGCCTACGTCTGCGGAATTCGCAAATGGTACGCGGATATTGAATCATGAGCCTCCCTCAATACTTTGTGCCGCAACGCTATTGGCAGCACGACACGCTGTTCGCCGTCAGCCGTGCGCGCGTACACCATGTCTCCATCTGTCACACTCTCCTGTCCACTACGTCTTCCAGCTTTCACTAACTTCTGCACTTGTGCGTCTTGGTGCTGCTGGTGGCGAATCGCGTCGTCAGTCAACTGACTCGTCGCCACAGCGGCCCCCTCCACCCGTACATCGTTATGCTGCTCGCCACCAACTATATGATGTATCGGGGATCAGGACAACGCGTCCGCCACTATGTTCGTGGAGCCCGGCCGGTACGTGATGTCAAAGTTGTACTCCAGCAACTGGAGTGCCAACCTATGTAGTCGCCCAGCCAGCTCCTTTCTTCGCATTAACCAGATCAGTGCGGAGTGATCCGTCATTAACTCAAATCGCCTATCGTACAGATATGGCCTAAATAACTTCACTGCCAGAACCACTACAGCACACTCGAGGTCGGCGATGCCATACTTGGTCACCATCGGCGCGTTAACCATAGACGCGTAATCAATCGGATGCTCACCACGCTCTTGGTCCTGCATCGGCCCAATCCCACGATCGACGCATCTGTAACTAACTGGAACGACTTGGAGAAGTCGGGGTACGCTAACAGCGGCCGTGTCGTCAACTCCCGCCTCAGTCCTTCGAACGCCGTCTGCTGCTTTTCACCCCACTCCCACTCCGAATGTTTCCGAAGCAACACCGTCAAAGATGCCGCCTTCGTCCCAAAGGCGGCGATGAGACGCCGATACAAACCCGCCAAATGTACAAACCGCTTCACTGTCTTCTCGGCATCCGTACAGGAAACTCTCGTACACTCTTGACCAAACTCTCCATGGGCCATATGCCATCGGAATACTCTAGTCGCGTCGTAGCGAAGCTGCAGTTGGCCGCCTTCAGTTTGACAGGCTCGCCTTCGACAGTCGCTCGAGTACGAAATCCTAGGCCACTACATGTCGTGCCATGCCCCCTTCGTAAAGATTATCACGTCGTCTAAGTAGACTAGACAGCACTGCCATACTAGCCAGCGCAACACCGCGTCTATCATGCGTTGAAACATGCCGGATGCATTTGTCAACCAAACGGCATCCGCACGAACTGGAACAACCCATTCCTCCTCACGAACCCAGTCTTATCTCGGTCCTTCGCAGTCACGGGCACTTGCCAGTACCCGCGTAAAGATCCAGACTCGAGAACCGCTGCTCTCTGTACATACTCCCCAGGGTCGCATCTATCCTAGGCAGTGGATAGACATCCTTCGTAGTGACTGCATTCAGCAGTCTGTAATCAATACAAAATATCACGGTCCCGTCTTTCTTCTTGACGATCACCACGGGGATACCCCCAGGACCCGTTACCTTCCTCTACCACACCGTCGTTCAGCTTTTGGTCAACATCCGTGTCAACCACCACTTGCTCTGTATACGCATGGCGCCTCGCCCTCACTTTGACCGGAGCTGAGTCACCTGTATGAATCTCGTGCTCCACGCCCAAGGTTGGCATTGGCGGGCAACCTGTGCGTGGCTCAATGAGTGTCGGGTAGTTGCGCAGTATCTGCAGCATCAACTCCCGATCCTCGTACTCCATGTCTCTCATCTGCAGGTCCGCTTCATTACTAAGAGGATCAGTCCTCACCCTGAGCACCTCTGCAATCTACTGCATCACCTTGTCTCGTACCAAGTCGCCACCAACTTCCAAGAGCTCCATGTCCGCGTCTGCTGGCACCCACGTACCAAGTGCCTCTCTCGTCGGCAGCTTGGTCGTGCGTCCAACCAAGCTTAGCACAGGCACCGTGATCTTGTCGTCCTTCACTTTGGTCACCATAGGGGCTAGTAGTAAGTGACGCTCCTTTCTCGGCTTGGGCACGAACATACCCACCGAGCCGTCCGGAGCCTTCACTACCAAATGCACGTGGTTCATGGTCTGCGTGACCACCTTCGTCTGCTTCAGCAGCCACACCTTATCTGTTCTCGCTTCTTGCACAGTCACCGTACCAACCCCAGTGAAAGGCACCACGCAATTCTCGTCGTGGCGTACCACTTCATCTCGCTCACAACGAGGTCGATCTTGACCGCCTGCGCCTACATCCAGTCCTCGCCCACTAAGAAATTTGGCGTGTCACTCGAGACCAGCAACGCGTCCACCTGCATGTACTCCTGATACTGCGTAAGGAAGTTGAACCTCCACACGCCGAGTACCTTGACCGCCACGCCACTGAACCCTTCCATGTGGTCCACCAGCATCACCACGTCCAACTTCGTCCCGTATTAGCTCGAGCCTTGCCCAGCGAAACTGTACTGGACACCTGTGTCGATCTTGTCCGGCTTTCGCTCGTTGCGCACCACCATCACCGTCGTCGGCAGTAGGTGATAGTTGATGCGCGTGCAGAGCGTAGTTTGCCAACACGTTTTCCCTCTCTTCTAGGACAGGCTGCTGGTATTAGCTTCCGCTATGATAGTCGTAAACGCGTCGCTGCTTTTGACGCTACTGCTTCTTCTGCAGCACATCTGTAGCATAGGGTAGCACCAGCTCTTCGGCCTCAGCCTCCTCACGACTACATTGCCTCTCCCCTTGCGACGAAGCTCGTCCATCGCCGTGAACGTCTCTTTCTCCTACGGTGGCAGGTTGTCCGGACGCCGCTGCTGTCTGCGCGCCCTCGCCCTTGCTTTCTGCACCCTCTTCTCGAGCCTGCACCTTCCGCGCGACACGAATCCACGTCCAGTCTTCAGCAGCAATGACCCGCAAGCCAGTCGCTGCCGCGATGAGTTGCTGCGCCACGCCGTTTCGCTTGTCGTTTTCACCCAGCGGCCAGCAGTTCGAGCCGCTCAGCCTCCGACACCGCTAACTTTGCAAATCCTTTCGACAGTACGTCCTCTTGGACTTCTACCTAGCGCAGTGCATCGCGCGCCTTCACACTCCACACCATCGCGTCACGAAACTCCGCGCTCGACTCTGGCATCTTCACCAACGGAACGTGCTCCGTACCAGGCCGCGTCCACTTCAGCGTATGCGCATCTCCAGGTCGCGCTTATCTGGCCGAGGTGGCATTCTCGACGTCTACCACCGTAACCAACACTTCTTCATCGTACCGCATCATTGCAGCCCGGCGTCGTTGCGCACGCTCTCGCCGATTGGATGCACGCGCCGCCCAACGCGCTGCATCTTCCGCTTTAATTCTTCCGTCACCTCGTGCACTACGCGCTCGTAACACTTTGGCGCGCACAGTGTCAGTGCGATGCATTTCGGCTATTACCGTCACCACCAACTGTACCCAGTTTTCTCTGGACGGCACCAGTGCCCACGCCACAGTCGTTCCTGACGCATCACTTGTGATTTTGCGCTGTCGTCGATACAGCGGACCCATAAACTCCGCGAGCCCTCTGAACTCCTTGTGCCGCACTTTGTCAGCGCTGTTCGTCGTCGCCGGAACCGTTACCAGATTGTCGCCGTTCCTTGTGTTCGACGTGGCGACTGCACGTAGCACGCCATCCCCAGTTTCCATGGGTTGCGCCATACCCAGTTACAACAACCCCGTACTTCCGTGCTGCTGTGGCGTCAGCACATCTTTTTCTCACCCGCCACTAACCTCATCCTCACGGATGCTGCCCTCTTCCTCCTCTTCTCTGGCTGTCGCTTAGCCACTCTGATTGTCTAGGTTCTGTGAGTCGTATGGCGAGGTTCCTTACGACTGCTGTACGTTTCCCGCCTCTGTAGACTGATCTCTCCACGCCTCTTCGTCTTGGTCGGGCTCCGCGCTCTGTGCCGCGAAGTCCTGTGCCGCCAGTCTGCAATCACCGGCGGGTGCCCCATGCTCCAGTAGTAGTAGCACACCCGGTCGTCCGCACCAGCCGGCGGCGCGGCCAGTTGCGACGTCCGGCTTGTTTGGTAGCGCTGCTGGTTAGCCAGCCTTTCTTCTCTGGTCATCAGCGGTTGACGCGCCTGCCGCTACGGGGGCGTATCTGTTGGCCTCCTGTACCCCGAGTGGCGCCCGTTTAGTCTCACGTAGACTGTCCGAACCATCCTGAATGCCTCATAGTCTCAGGTAGACCCGGCCAGAACTCCTCGTCCAGACGACGAGTGCTCTGATTACCGACAGCTGGCAAAATCACATGTTGACTTGGCCAGAGAGATGTCCCACTTGGCGTAGGTCGCAAAGTCTCAGGTAGACTCGCCCAGAACGCCCCTGTATGACCACCAAATAGTCGCTGGAGGCGTCACTGAGGATAGACTAGGACCGTAGGTAGCATAACCTACTAGGCGTCGGTGCACCCAAGCCAGCTGATCAGATAGCAGGGGCGTCACATGCACGGAGACGGTGTGTGAGCGTTATCGGCAGCCGCAACGCTCGGTTCGTCTGTAGGCTTGCTCACCGCAAGTAATCCGAGTACACTATGTACTATACATCGCCAACGCGGGTCTTCACCGTGACGAACACTTGGATCGCGCGCTGACACACGGCCAGGAGCCCCCTCGTCCCTGGTGGTCTCAAACCACCTCTCGTACCCTCCCCTCCGTCTGTGTTTAGCCCGCCTTCTATAGTCTATGTATCCAAAGCTTACCAACATATTTCGTGTGTTTTGCTGCGTAGTTACTTGACTTAAGCTCTTCCCGCTCATATGGTAACTGGGAGGCGAGGTGAACGATCGCCCACCCAACACTTTCCTAATTACACACACCTTGCCCGTCGCCTATCTACCCTGCCTAATCCGTTCGCGATCGACATTTCGTCGCTTACCAGCGACCTCCGCGCCCTGGATCTTTCTGCCTGCTCAGCTTCTACGCCGCTCATCTGCTCAACTTGCGTCACCAAACTCGCTTCTCTGCTTTCTTGAATGCCTCTCCGACACGTCGTCCCGCCTGAGTTCTCGCCCTGTATCTCTTCGTCCGAAGCCGTCCGTCCGTCTAGAAGCACTGGCGTTCAGCAGCTGTCGTCCTGCACCCTCAACGTCAATCTCCAGTCACTATCTTGAGGCTGCACTATGGCTGCCGGTGTGACGCAGTCCACGCCTGCTCAAGAACTCGTCAAGGAAACCCCACCATCGGGGAACCAAATACTTTGAAAGGTATTGTACACCTTACCATCGCTCACCAGATGGCCACAGGGGAGAGAGGATGCCTTGAGTTGCCTTGACAGCTCGTAGTGCAGCCATAATGTGAGGTCAGGACGTCAAATAGCGAGGAGGTCGTGACGCCAACACGCACTCTGCTTTCTCCTGCAACTGTCTCAAACTAACACGGACAAGCAGCCACTGTTAAGTAATCCCATACTTCTATCAGGAAGAGCGTCTAATTCGTGGGATCCCGGGCCTCTCATACTCGGGGCACCCGGCAGTGAACGCTGGGCATTTGCTGGCGGGGAGTCGATTTGGGTGGGGTGAAGAAGTGCGATTTAAGGGGCGACGGGATCAGAGTAGGACAAAAGAGCAAAATAGACTGCTGACTAAGTACGACCAAGAATGATTTATTTAAAAAAGACTGCGAAATTTTCAATATTTTGGAGGGGTAAAAAAACGAGCAAGCCATTAATACAAGCCAGTATTCATTCGACATCTCCTAATGCACATCACGAGCAGCAACCACTCTGTTGGTAGTCAGCCATGACCCCAACTCAATAGGTGAAAATGAAAATGACGCCGGCGTCGAGCGAATCATAGCTAAATCCTATGAACGCCGCGTTGAGATCCATGTTGGATTTGATAGGCACCTCCCTAATTAAATGCGAGGGATCTACTCAAAATTACACGGATGCTAAAACTGTCGATTAAAAAAACCCTTAAGTTGGGCATTTTCAACAGTGCTGGAAATGAATATGTACCGCATAATCGCTGTTGTAAGCGAATTTTCTCCTAAGGGAATTGTATTATCAGCCAATGAAAACTCCTTATTTCGAGCATATGGCACTTACTAAAAACATCCTCAATGAGATAATTATAGACTGCGTCGCTACCTCCAGTCTTGTTTGCATAGTTGAAAACATCACGACCGAGACTGACCTTAGGAAAAAGCAGTACACCTGCTTCGCGGTTGACTGCACCTCCTACTGGAATGTTTTAGATCAGGGCATACTGTGATAGAAGCCAATGCTGCATTATATCCCAATTGTATCACGCATGACTTGAAACGTATGCACAAACGGAATTCCAAATGGGAAGGCAGCAGGAGCTCACCGTTTCTGTATACAAAGACGGCAAAGGCCACCTCAATAATCTACGCTACAGTGGGCAAGGAACAATTAGGTCTGATGAGGCCGAAAGTGCCATTGTCTTGTGGATGACCTCATTGGTTAGAGTGGGCTGTTCTGTTTCCTCGCAGATTCTGATGTTCAAAGCTCTAGAAGTGGCGACAGACGAAGTCCTATCTACAGAGATATTCAAATCTTCGCATTCCTGGAGGTGGTGATTCGTACAAAGGCACATACTTTCCATCCATACTCGCACTCGATAAGGCCACACAGCACCAGAGGATTCCGCTACTGCTTAAGTCAAGCTCAATGTAGAAGTACGTGTTGTCATCATTGAGCACGGGATCAATACCTTGGTTCACCTTGTCTACCCGACGACTGAACGGGTTGCGCTCTTCCAGTGCTCACGAGAGGTCTGAGAGTGGTGATCACCATCAGGGCTGGGTAAATCTATCCTGTGATGGTTTTCTGTTGCGGTCACGCGGATATGCTTCATGCGGTCGTCAGTTTAGGTTTCGATCAGGTGTTGGATTAAGTCGATCGCGTGGGGGAGGGAGGTCATTTGGAGCTCTTCCTTTTACGTGCTTGCCACTCTTAAAGTGGGGCCTCTTGATTTGGAGGGAGAAGGTCGCGCACCTAGTCAAGCAGTCTAGGGGCTTCCGTGTATTACTGGGTAGATTCTTATTCGTCGGTTAGGCCAAAGTACTTCCTTTAAACGGAATTCCGAACGCCACTTGTGTATTACAAGGAAAATCTCTCTCTGTTACCTATTAAGAATCACGACCTATCCCATCCCACTTGCGTATCCTACGAACACGTAACCGTACGAACACAAACCTTATCACGTAGTCTTACACGTGACCACCAGGTTGACCTCCGCGCTCTCGCTCCCCACTAGACACCTTTTTTCTCTCGGTTTATAGCGTACCTCGTCGATGCTCCGGTTACAAAAAGTCGCCACCCTATCGTTGGGTGCTAGAGCGAACGGACGTTTGCCTGGTACCGATCGTCCACTTCGCGGCTGCTTAGATGTCGCTTGAGCTTACAGCTTCGCCGTGATGCACTCACAGTGTCTTGGAGAGCTTAGTTGACCCGAGCAGGAGTAGTGAAACCTGACCTGTACACGCCAACGAGACAAACATGCGAACATGAGCACTTAGATAAAAAAACTACTGCTGCAGCACCGGTCGATTGATATTCAGGCAATAACAGGCATACATGAGACCCTATAATACATTACGAGTGGCAGCTGACGTGGACTAGTAAAGAGATGGCGAGCTCTCGCGCCACCTCGGTCATGGCACTACCATTTCTTCGCACTTGGGTTCGTTTGATTTCAAACCGTTGATGTGCCGAAAACTGCGTACGCGCGACAGAGCCTTTCAAGGTTTGTGCGCACTTAATCTTGTTGCTGGGTGTGTTCGCACCACCGCAGCAAAAGATGCAATCACTCACACTCCACCTCATCCTAATTGTGAAAGCTACTGATGTGTGAATTTTCTGGTGCAGTCAGAGGACAAGGCAGTATTTCCGGAGGAATTTATAGCTCACTTATTGCTTACGCGTCTTTCTGCGTGACATACTTTGGTTTGGCGGGGTTATGGTTAAAGCGACTGAAGACTCGGAAGTTGAGGTGCAGGATGAATATGCAGCCGCGATGGAGTCAATTTTGAGGCACAATCAGCGATTGAACAAGAAGTGCAAGATCTAGTCAATGCAGCAGCGGTGGCAGGAAAGCGAAAGAGACGTCGCAGCGCAGTGGGACGCGAGGACTCACTGCGCGTCTCGAGTACGCAACTGGTGAAGTTTCGAAAATATAGACGACGGAATGGGCAACTGCTCACCTTCCTTACATTTCCTTAAAACGACATTTGCCACCTCGTAGTCTAGAAGAGGTATCGAGTCGTATTTGTAAACGTGTGCCCCACCATATATATTGTTGGGGGAAGGGCGCGATATCCACTTGGTTGTGGTCACCATTCCTGTATGGATCTATTGGATCAATGCTAAGATGCGTCATTGTACATGTACGAATATTGAGTTTGTTTTTCGGTTCTGATTGACGGTGTCTGATTTGTTCCAGGTTCAGATAAAAATCACAGAAGCAGTACGATGTTACTAGTTTGCGCTGTCGACACGAGTACCATCAGATCCACCGGAACAATATCCTAATATTGAATTTATTACTAATTATTTTACTGAGACGACGCAAAACATTTCCGGTCTTAACCCTATTGCGGTCAACATTATACTTGAAATTTGCAAACCTAATTTCAAAAGTAAAATGTTAAACAGGCAAAAAACGCTTGGTTTTAGACCGCATTATATTATTATTTTGCGTGGTTTTACAATACTAATTGCAACTATTGTAGTTAGAATATTGCTTGGTTTGCAAATGGTATGGTTGGTCAAAAATAAAAATGCTGTCATTATGAATCGTTATTATTTGTAAAACCAAGCATATTGCGGAGTGTTAGGGTACCAACCTCAATAGGGTTAACGCCTCAGTGCGGATTCGTTTTTATTAGCCTGCGTTGTAGACCGTTATCGTTTGAGCCATCGTATGACCTCAGATGACAAGCATGACGAGCAGAATGGCACTTGGCACGAAGCGACCGAGTTTAAATTTCAAAAAAATGTATTTCTTTGTTTTGGGAAACATGTGTGTTACAACGCGTAGAATCCATTGCTGGTGTCCATTTGGCCTAATTCAAATTAGAACCGCGCCAAACTTTGAATCGTTTGATAAATAAAACAGGTGAAAAAACTGATGTGGGTTACACCATTTATGGACAGTTCAATATCAGTCTTAACACGACCTTACACTTTTGGATGCCTTCCTGTTCTTCAGTGCGCGCCAGGATCCTCCTAGAACATCCGAACGCTTGGTTGGATGATACTTGTCTAGGGCTACTTACTTGCGACCCTCCGCGCCAGGTGTCGGCTCTCGCCGGAGTAGATTATCGTGCTCACGCCAGCACTTTACGCCAAGTGCCCTTCAGACCTGAGTGATCAGGGGGAATAGAAAAAAATCAGACGAAAAATAGCCAAAATGTACTTCTCGCGAACTCGTTGAAGTTCAAGTGAACACCACGTCCCACTCAACCGGCCATATATCCACTGAAATAATATTGAAATGACGATTTTGTTTGCGCCGTCTCCTTTGTAATACTTTGAAATTTACATGATCTATTTCAAAGTATTACAAAGGTATTCGTCTCAAACCTTAGTCGCTAAACGCATCAATTATTGTTTCTTCGTCGATGTCGTTTTTAAGATCGCGTTCAATTTGCAGAAGCATCAAATTTGACATCCACCAATCGTCCATGGTTGTTCTAAGTGTGGTCTTGATGCGCTTCTTAGCCGAAAAGCTCTCTCTGTAGTGGCAGTCAAAACAGGGAGAACACACACTAGGCAAATGAGCGATGTAGTGCAGGAAATAGAACGCTGTAGCCAGTTTCGAGCATCACAGAACAGAGTTCACGAGTTGTCTTCAGATTCTTGAACGTCTTGTCCCTCCGAGCCCTAGCAAAAACATCGTGTAACTTCATACGGTAAGTCGACAATTTCTCCGTTAAAGTCGTTCGCGTAATCATTGTTTGCTAACAAGACAATGTTATCTGCATTCCAGTCCTGAAAGTGAAATGGTAGACTTAAAGCTCCAATTAGTCGCAAACGGCTAAGGACATTATCGCTAAAACGCATGCTGAGCTCATACACAATGTCGCTCACAATAGCTAAATAAACGTTGTCCCGATAATACCCCTTGTGTTAAAGTTATGTCACCCCTCGACGAATTAGAACCCGGCACACTAAGTATTCGGCAGCCACGACTTCGAATCCCGCGTCCTGTCCACAAGTCATTTGGTACAGCAGGAAGTCCTTCTTCTCGAACCCGCTCGCAAAAGCTAGCCGACATCCATATAGACAACCAGCCATTTATTGTCTTGGCTTGTATCAGTCATTTCTCCAAGCTTCTAGGTTATCTGCTTCGCTAGATTGATGGCTTTCTGTAGATATTGAGACAAGGGATTAGGCTTTGATAGAGCCGCTGGAAAGACTTCGAGATGAAAAACGAAGTTAAATATACCCATATTGTTCAATGTTCCGTAAGCCTCAACTCGTTTTTGAGGGTTTATATCATTAGAAGCAATATGGTCCAAAACGCTAGTGATTGACGTCCACAGCATTTCACTTTACTCAGTACCCTAATCCGACAGTTCCATCTCGTTTTACTAACCTCTCCGTTGTGATGGGCTGGTTTTATCCATTTACAGGCTTCATTTGCCCTTACGCTAGTAGATTCGCAAATTCAGTACCTGCAACTCGTCCTTTCGTTTACAAGATGTACTGACCGTAGTATGTATTCTGTGGACAGTATATTACAATAAATTATGATTACAATATATTGTTCCGACTTCATAAATAATGACATGACTTGGGAAGCCGTTAATAAATAGTGTGATAATATTTATGGTCATTACTTCAGTCCCAATTTTGTTTTCGGCGGCCCTGATCACTGGGGACCATCGAACATACTCAATGCTCCCGATATTGGCATTAATCGCATTTCATTTCTCTAGCGGTCCATACATTATGCATTAATAAACACAAGACACCTTACGTACATAATGGCCTTTAATCCATATTAATTCGTTATGCAAAGGGTCTAATCTATGCACTCGTGGTCAGCCCTGATTTTGAGTCAGCTTGTCTCAAGATCCAGTTTGATAAGCAGCACCCCATGACTCGTCAGGAGATGAATGCTGTCAAATCGTTTCTTCAGCAGCCTGTGTGGGAGTTCGGAAAGTTCAAAGAAGGAATATTTTGCCTCATCGGTGCTGAAGAAGGCTCGTCTCGTATCTAAGTACAGCGCTTATGTCCAGATCGACACAATTCCTCCAAATTCAAACCTTGCTGAGCATTTGTTCATCGTCGCTCGTGCCCCATACAAAATCCACCGCCACTCGCTGCTGTCGGTTTCTCTAGAGAGGATTCTCTTTCTTAGAGCTAACGAACGCTACTGGAATGCACAGGCAGTTCACGATATACCCCGTAGTACCTAACAACAATGTCATTATTAAAATCACCAACCTAATAAAAATTCCCACCTGAACGTACCCAGATAACGCTTCAAAGCTGTTTTTACTTTGAGTAGCGCATCGAAGAGAGCTTGAACTTCCCACAACCTAACCCCATCGGACTGCAATTGTATGGAAACTGATTGAACGTGCTCCAACGTCACAAGTAGCACCTTGAGTTTCTTGTTCTCGTTGGTTGATGGTATGAAATCAGCGAGACTTTCATCATCACGGTCGATAAATTCGAGTAGTTTGAAGTACCGGTGCAACATTTTGAACGTCTACCCCCACCTTGTCGCCTGGCGAAGTTATGGACGACGCGTTGTCTTGAACCTAATAATATGTATTGCGTTAATAAAATAAATAAATGACGAACAGCAAAACATACCGTAGCTTGGCCGATTGATTCAGAGTGCGAAGTCGGACCATCAGTGCCTGAATGTTTCTCAGCACATTTTCTAGCGGATCCGTTAACAGCGATACCGCCAGATTCAATCGGTGACTCGCCACCCAACTAGTGGGATGCCGAGCAGACGGACCAGTCTTTTGTTGAGTACGCAGTTGTCACTGACCAGGTAAACAACCTGGTCAATTGCTTTACCAAATACACGTAAAATCAGAATCATTGCGTCACGGTGCAAATAAGCGTTTTGGGTGATTACCACATCATCAGCGTCGTCGTCGGGTGGATCCAGCACCGGGGCCATGGCCAGTAACGGACGGTACGTCACTCCGTCCACTTCGTAGCACACGTACACGCTGTTCGGAGTCATGAGACCAATCATCGAAATGATCCTAAAGTACTGGGGCATCTCGCTTGCAATTTTTCTTCCACCACTTTTGTTACTTTGAGCAAATCGGCAGTAAGAGTTTCAGAGAAAATTTATGATAGATTCGTGAATCTGTAAAAACAACATAACAACTGTTTTAGTTGCACGTTCTAAACAAAATTTAATAACAACAGACACTGTACATCCTTGTTCTCTGTTCTTCTCACAAAACCTGAAACGGAGATTACAAAAACTGTCCAATCCAGCCAGCCAAAGCAATTCTGCGTTTTTGCTGATTGGATCAGTTGATACCTCAGGGTTTGTTTGGGAGGATTCATCACTCAACGTTTTTAAGGGCTCAGATGATCTGGTGGAGGAATCTGTCTGAGCTGATGTGGAAGATGTGGAAGTTATGCTTATAGTTTTACCTACGTCGCTTGCCCACGACGCTCCTTCGTACATATCACGCTTAGCATTAGCTTGACGAACACGACGTTGAGCTCTTTCAAGAAGCTCATGTCGTTTTTGCTCTCTCTGAGCGAGGGATGTGAAATTAGGGAACATTGTGTCTATATCATCTGAATCATAAAAAAATGAGTACATAATTACCAGTAGCTCGGCATAACTGAGTCGTGTCGAAATTGAGAGTACGAATGACAAATATGATTTCGCTCATTAAGAAGACTTAGATAGCGGTCCTTGATGCAATGAAATGGAACTCCAAATATTGCTTCCAACTCGTGGCGATACTTACGATTTACTACCGTTTTTCGGAAATTGGCTGATGCATCAAGGTTCATTAGTTCGTTCTTGATTCGGCTTACTTCATGGATAATCCATAGCTTCCGCTGAAGCTTAGCAAGCTCACGGTCCTTTTCTAAACAACTGGGGCACATTATATTATTACTATATATCAAGTCAGATAATTCAAAACGTTTCGCAAAAATAGATCGAACAATATACTTGAGTCAAAAGCTTACAGAGGATGTCTCTATCAAAATTATTTACAAGCTAACTATGACTCATTTTTTAAACCCCAGTACTCCTTTTCAAGAGTTGATCTCCTGTTTGTTTTTACTAAAAAAATGTGCGGCCTTCAGTTCGATAGCCACGTCTGGTGTCGACTGGATTTGATATGCGTTGATTTATGTTTTCTGGCGTACTTACCGCCACAATCGCAGTTAAACTTTTCTAATGCCTTAGCAACATTATGCGGAAGCTTATTTTTAATCCTGCTCTTTTCTCGAAGTAGTTCGATATGGGTTGCTTTATAGTTTTTAAAGTAAAGATCCTTAAACATGATTGCGTTATTTTTATTGACACAGCTACGTCTAATCCATAGTTGTTCATAAGCTCGTAAATGTGTTTTATCTGCAACTTCATATTCCTTGATCAAAATGATCTTAAATTGTTCAATACCATGTTTATCAAAGTGTTCGAAAATGGAGACATTGGACGTTCTACCTTTCTTCCATTTTTGGAAGTCAGCCTTATGACCTGACCATCGGTTGCTCACGGTATTAAGTGTCGAGCCTACATAACAGATTAAACTCTGTCTGTGGATAATTTTGTAGATTCTCCCAATCATTTTTACGATGATTGCCTTCTATATATATCCCAATTCTTGCTTCAGAAAGGAATTTCTTTAGACCCAAAATATTCCTTCTCTAACTCAGACGGTCTGTTTTTATTAATTAAACGGAGATTTGAGAATGGTTCCCACGTTGAATCATCATATCCAATCAATTTGATAAGATATTTGAACTTCCCGGTTCGCATCTTTTTGTGATCTAAGATCTTCTCAGCTTCAAAGACTTGGTTCTTGGCGGATGGGGCATCTGTAGTCTCATCGTCAACCGGTTTGATATCATTGAGTGATTTGTAGAGAATATGACCGTTTTTAGATCTGATTTGGATCCGATAGCCATCGATACCAACTACTTCGTAGATAGACTTACTCCATTGAGCCGATTCTTTCTCAAATTGCTTCTTCTTCAAACGATAAAGCACAGAAGTTCCAATTTCGAGTCGATTCTCGAGATTTTCCATAGTTGTGTTGTTATGACTCAATTCTGATTCAATTACCTGTCCAGTCGCTTCATTTGGTGTCATTTTGATAGAAGTGTGAACCGTATTGTTGTAGTTGTCGATGACGTCACTAAGAAGCTTAATCGATAAAGGTTGCTTTATCTTCATCAGCCTCGATTTAAGCGTACGATTGAAGCGCTCAATCTTACCCATTGTTCCATGATCACCTGGCTCGTTATTGTAGTGACTAATAGATTTTCGCTTGAAATATGCTTGAGCGTGCCTATTCATGAACTCAGATCCATTGTCGGTTGTCAAAATATCAACGTTAAGCGATTCAAGAGCTTTAATCCCCTTGGAAGCACTGCTCCATCGTTTGTCAGTTAATATCTTAGCAAAACCAATTCTGGAGTTGATATTGATAGCAGTTAGAATGGTATTTCCTCTCCAGAATGCTAAATCAGCTTGTCAACTATTTGGATTGGTCGAAGCAATCTTGAAACCATCAAATTGTGTTGTTTTTCCATGGTACCGTTGAATGTCAGTCTGATTACCATACCACTCCTTAACATCCTTCAATCGAATAGATTTTTCAATTTGTTTAGCCTTCTGATATAGAGCATTGCTGCCGATATACCCTGTTTTTGGATTGTGATATAACTTCGATAGTAGCGCATCCATGGTCTATATTAGAAACAAAAATATGGAAATAGATCCCCTAAATATCGAGCGGAATCGTAGAAATACCGTCTGACAGTACCTGTCGCTTGTCGTACCAATAATTGAGCGCTGTTTTGGTTTGAGTATAGGTAATGATCGATTTGGTTTCTTTCGATAGTCTGAAACCCTTGTTAGTACCCCGAAGTGTGATACGGTCCCGTACAACTGTCTCAAAACCGTCTGGGCTAAGTACATCAACATTGCGACCACGCCCCTGCTGTACACCCTTAGCACTGACTTTGACCTTGTGCTCTTCGTCCGGTAGATAGCAGATGTAGTTCTTAGAGGATAATGAGACCATTGCATCACCTCGCCACTCTTCCTTAAATAGTCCAGGCGTGCGGCGATCGAACTTGGCTAACTCGGCGTTGTAGTCTCGCGGGAACCACTCATACTTATGCTCATCGAAGTGATCACGTAGTTCAGGCTTGATGCATTCTTTGAATGGGTTCTCGCAGCTGAACGCGATATAGCCACTGTCCGTGTCCATCTCCTGATATTGAAAGTCTGAACGATCGAAGTAAAAGTCGATGCAGTCATAGTAAAACTGAAGCATGCGTAGCTTAGCGAGCTGATAGATAGCAATCGATAAATGGATCGGGTTCTTGTTGTTGAGCCGACGCTTTTTCATCGTAATCTCACAAGAATCATTAAGCTCCTCCAACCCGTGGAACGTAAAGTGTTCGATCTTGCTCTTAATAGCTTTGTCGTTCGACTCATACTTGACCTCTTTGTGCTTGCTCATATCCATTCCAGATCGACCGAAAGCACTGTTGCCTACAAGTTTCATCATCTCAGCAATCATCGCCTTCGACTTATCAACATCACCCTTTCGTCGAGCGTTTGATACAGCCTCCATAAATGGATCAAAAGCCTTGTGAGAGCTCGCCTTAATAAAGCAGTAAGTCTTGATAATCTCCAAACCGTGGGAAAGATACCATTTAAGCAAAGGTGCGTATATAAGAATCTTTTCACCAAAGTAGCTACCTATCAGCTTATGAGCTGGTTTTGCTCGGCTTTGCTTACGTGCCTCGTTGTACTTGTACATGTGATGACCAATGACACTCTCATCAGCACAATCGATTAGCGTATTCTTGAAGATTGGGGTCATCTCACTGAAGTACTCTTTCAAGTGCTCTGGTGTGCGAATATTACGCCGAAAATCTTATCAGAAACAATGTCCTCGACAATGCCATCATAAGCCTCGATCGTAGTCAATCGTCCGCATGGCATCTCATTACCAAGTGCCCATAGGTATAGAGCGTTGGCATCGTAGCCGATAATTTTCTTACAGATCTTACCTCCGCGAATCTTCGTCTCGTTGCGCTTAGCGTAGCGATTGAAGATAATAGATGGACCTCCAGCAATGTTGGCCTTCATCTTAGCGTAGATATCCTTTTCCTCCTTATCAATGCTATACACCAATTTGTCCGAGTTGAACTCAAGCAACTTCTTATAGCGGAATCCCTTGAGAGACATGTTCTTACGGGCGGTGTTGCACTTGATACAGCTAACCAATACGTTGCCATCGATGTGTCCAAGCTTGTTGTTGATACGGTCTGCTGAAGCGGTATCGACGGTCAGCTGACAGTAGCATAAACCACACAGATACTTTTGCTTTTGCAACAATGTATTCAAGTGAGCAAGTGTCATACCAAATTCCCGCTTTGCCTTAGCATCCTGACTCTTGTAGCCACCCATACGCTGGGGTGGAAATTGGAATGCGTTAGCAAGTGTCTTATCCGGATATTGGAGATTGTTAAAGCAGGTCTGATACATAACTTTTTCACTAAGTCCTGGTAGAGACACACCTTCAGCGAACATATCCAGATCGAAACGCATGAATAGCTCGCGCTGGGCTTTGATAGCCTTGATGAATGGGACTACATCGAGATTGTTGTACCAGACCAGTAGGTCCTTGATGGATTTCATTTCATAGTACTTCCACACAAACTTCACTCGCTCGTATTCATCATCGCTGATGCTTGTTCCACGGAGCTTGCTGTCAAAAGCTGACTTAGGCGGAATAGTAGTCTGGTTGAGTACATTGAACGCGGTGATGTATTCATACGGGAAAAGACCCTTGCCAAGACCACAGACACATCTAATTTTGTCATCACATTTGCAGCCACCGAGATATGTCGTAAGATACTTATCGTAGCTGGTACCAGCCGGTACATAGTTGCTAATATCGAGCATTTTCATGTTCGATGTAGCAATGCACATGTAGCTGGGGTTCTTGATAACAGATTTGATGTTGTCAGTACCAATGATGGCGAATAAGTCGCTCTTAATCAAGTTGATATCGTATCGACCCGAATTGAAGCCGAACACTGGAACCTGAAAAATCTGCTGTTTAAGTCTTCCGTAGTCGGACCTCTGCTTACCAAAGCCAAGACTGTTATGGAAGTGGAAGAAGCTATCATACTTCCCTTCCTTAATCCAACTCTCCACATCAGACATCTTGTACTTCTTACCCAGATTGATGCCTGGAATTTCCAAACCTGTCAGACCGTGGGCGTTGATGATTTTTGCAGAAGCGACTTATACTTATCGACATTGTACTGTTGGATCTTCAGCGATACATCACCGATGTATTTGAACATATCCGTCAGCAGCATCTTCGGATCGTCATTCACAAAGCAGCGCACCTCCTCGGTTAAGCTATCAGCAACGGATACAGACACAGGAATGTGTTCGTTCGTGAAGACAGTACTTTCACCGTGTTGAGTCGCGGTAGGCTTAAGGATTGCCTCAAAGTCATAAACAATGAAGTTGTCGATGTATTGATTGGCCTCCTTAATGGAATACTTTGTAAGCAGTGATCGAATCGCGTTAGGAGCTGGCCTGTAGATAGTTGGCTTAGCAGGGAAGCTCTCAATATTCACAAGCTCGCACTGATTTTTCTTGTGGTTTTTGAGTCTTTCACCGCTCACGAATATCATTTCACACTTGGGGCACTGATACTTAGACTGAAGCATATCGATGCTCTTGATGTAGAGAGCGTGATTCTCGTGTGATAGAATATCCATAGATTCAAACCCCTTGTCCGACCTACGAATACATTCTACATTCCCAGAAGCTACATCCATGCTATATACGTTAATACCGAGCTGGAAGCAGTCCTCAACCTCATCGAGCTGTAGCAGGTCAATAGGCTTGAAGCTCCTAAATAGACTCAACGTATACTTTACTCCCTTAAAAGAGCAGTAGCGCTTGAATGCATCCTTCACCTGAGCCTGAATTCTGCGAGGATCCTTCTTAGCGCTCTGGAATGTGTGCCAGGTGATGCAGTGGAAGACGCACTTGTTGTTGGTCTTAGGGAAGTTGATTACATGCTTGTTTTCGCGGATAATCTTAGGAATAACAGCGTCGCTATCCCCAAGAGCATGGTCGCGATGGTAGACTAAAATCTTGAATGCAGTGATCGCCTTAAGCTTATATCCGGAGCTGGGGTAGTTCAGCTTGTCAGCCAACTCCATAGACCGAATTTCCGAAATCACCTTCTTTCGAATATCCGCCTTGCTGTTGATTGCGACAGGCTTATTGAATACATAAGTGTTTGCGAGATTCAAGTAGAAGTAGCGAGTGTCATCAGGATCAGTCTTGCCCACAAGTTCGTACCCGAGAGCAATATTTACCTTAAAAGCACTTGCCTGAGTTGAAAGAACGTTCTCGAGCTTATCGTAGAAATCAGTAGCCTCGATACCCTCATATAAGTGTGATTCCATGTGATTACCAGTGTAAAACCGGTACTTGGGATCAGACTTATAGTCAGGCGACATATGCTTCTCAAGGGTTTCAACAGAAACATTGTACTGCTTAGCCACCAATTTCTTGTTGACTGAACGAGAAATGTTGCTAACATATACCATCTTTCCAGTTCTACCTCGAACCTTAACCCGGTAGCTGCTACCCCATTTGACAGCTTGGATATTTAATCTCTTTAATCCTGCGAGTTCGTATGCAAACATATTGCCTATATATCTTCGACTAAATTAATCTCGTGAGAATCGACTTTATAATTATTGGACCTTGTATCAGGATCGACTTTATATTAGGGCTCACTTTATATCTGAGAAAAAATTTAATTAATTAGTTAAGTTCGCTTTGCTTAAGTTCGGATTTACTTAAGTAATTCTTCGTCTTACGAGCACGAATTTCTTCGCGATTCTTCTCATCATATTCTCGCTGCTTAGCCAGTCGCGTTTCCCTTGTTTTCAGATAGTACCGCTTTTGAGCGGCTTTGATTCGCTCTTTGTTAAGTTCGTATTGATCGGGTGAGTATGTCATCTTTATATACTATTAACTTTATATTTGTCAGGATGAAAAAATCATGATAAAAAGCAATTTATTAGTGATGCATGACGAAGGGAGAATCAGCTGAAATAACTCAACGTGGGAATAGATTGAGTGACCTGCCGAGCCACAGCACGCGCCATCTCAATGTCGGGACCTAACATACTGGAGATGTCATAGTATCGTTCGATGCTTTCACGAATCCCGCCACTTTCACCCTCTCCGATAAGTGGTAACACATTTTTCAGCTTCAATCTCTTCACGGGATTTTGGAAACACGGTAACGTGATCTCGGTGGCAGCACCAGTACCACTTGTCGGCGGCTGCTCCAGTAGCACTTTATCACTTCAAAAGCCTCACCTGGCTTGTTGATTGCCGCTTTGCAGATACGGGCAGAGTTGTTTATCTTCTCGGCCACCCAGAAGAATAACCACTCGCCTTTCAGATCAGTAAGTAGCGCCATTACTGGGTCGCTAGCCAGCAGATCCAAAGCAATCAGCTCCGACAATGCCTGAAAGTCGTTGCTTGGTTTAACTTCTCTCTTCACTTCAATCAGCATCTTCACTTCAGGCAAGTACTGCACCTCGGACGGCCTCATCTTAACAACATCACTCAGTATGAGGAGATCGGTACGTCCAGCGAGCTTAATTTCGCGACCAGGAACTTCAACAGTGAGGATATTTGTGCCTCTTTCCACGCCAATCACGGAAAGCTGCTTCTGCACAAGCACATCGGCAATGTTGCGTTCAACGTAGGCGCGATATCGTTGGCGCTGCTGCTCCTCAGTGAGCACGACCTTTTCGCCGTTCTCGACAGTAACACTCTTCCACTCGTATGGGCCAACCGAAGACCCCTCTCCAGCAGCAAACGGAACTGTGCGTACAAATTCCACCCGAACATCCAAGTCGCTCAGAAGCATTCTGCCTTGGGTCGAGGTTACCTCCGAGTGGACATATTTGCGTTTCCTACAACTTGCTTGCGTAGGTCGTCTAATTTTGCTGATAATTCCGCCAACGCAGAAGTATCGCTCGCTGAACCAACTGCACCATCCGGAACCACCACCAGCACGTGGATTTGCTTGGTTTTCGGTTCTGGCATCCCCTCGAGAACTTCGTCAAGGCCAAACTCCCCATCAAGTTCATTGTCTTCGTGTGTCAGCCCTTCGATTAGAGCAGTCTTTTCCCTTTCTTGAGCTTCTTCACGTCTTCCAAGTGAGACGAGAGCCACGTGCCGTCCGCCGTCTTCGCCAGAAAGAGCTGCAGTCTGTCCGCATCAACATCCTTCAAGTCGTTTGACTTCTTCGTCTTGATCGCGTCCTTCAACGCGGACACCGACGCACCTTCGTCGATGTCCACTTCGAACGCGCTTCCTTCACATTAACGATCGCACAGAAGAGCTTCACCATCTTTCCTCGGGGCTGCGGATTCTCGGAGAGAAAAAGAACTTTCTGTTTCTGTAGCGGGTCACTATTGGTCAAAAGTCACGACAGATTCTGACCAATGGTAATGGCTCCAAGAGGGGAATTTCCACGAAAATGCAAACCTAGCTTTAACCGTAAATTACGCGAAGAAAAAAATTGCTGTGTGATGTTTCATATCGATTTGCGAGAGGTTGTGCGGACGCTTAAGTTGCAACAGATGTCTCCTCACGCTCTCAGCTGGTCGAGCTGTCGCATCGTTAGAAATAGCTCCTCTCGCTTAGAAATGCTCGAAGCCTATTCTCCTTGTAAAATAATGGTAAGAAAAAACTGCCGGTGTAATGTGCCAGTATATACTACTAATGTGGCTTACCGCTATCGGTCGCTCTTCTTGCGCTGTAAGCGAGGAAAGCGTACGCTTCAAGACTACGTCATGGAGTTGCAGAACCTTGAGGCCGCTATGGCGGGTGCTCCCTCTATGAGGACATCAAGGTGACGGTCTTCGTGGACGGCGTTCGGCCGGGCAAGGTCCGGACGGAGTTCTTCCGCAGACAGCCGACGTCTGTCAACGATGCGGTGCACGTCACTATGCTGGAAGATCATTGCGTGCGCTCAGCGCAGGGGTATGCGGGCCGCTCGGACACGGTCAATGACGGTCCCACTCCCATGGAGACCTCGTCGGTTGAGTCGGAACGACCTCAGCATAACCAAAGCGCGAGTGGTCGTTGCTTTGATGCAACCAGCTTGGTCACTTCTGTCGGAACTGTCCAACGAACCCATAGAAGGTAGACAAGGCGGCTGTGCCGTCCCTGAACCCTATAGCGTTTCATTTTTGACTTGTTTTCACTGTACAAAATCCCATACAAAAATCTAAAACATGCATAAATGTTTGGTTTTAGCCCCCCAGACTGAACTATCGGATTTGACGGGTTGGGGTCTCGGGTGTTTACTAAAACATGCGTACATGCTTGGTTTAAGAGCATTCCCCGCATATCAAGTTGATTGGTCAAAATAGGCATTTATTGAGGAGATGGCTGGAAAAATCGCTCGTATCAGCAAAAAATTACGAGCAATTTTCACGTCAGCAGCAGACACGTAATTACGCGTTTTTACGTGCGTCCGTTCAGCTACCGGTTCTCACAACAGAAAAAGAAAGATGGCGTTCGTAGCCGACAGTTTGGCTTGCCAGCGTGGAGACCTGCACTGTGTCGGGCTGGTGAAGGTGGCTGCGAGCTACATTCTGTGGTGTGGGTTCAAGTCTTGCTTGGCCAGCGACTTTTGTTTGCGTGTTTTGCGAATACGACACGGTAAGCAGAGAATTTTGCTGCTATGGTGATTTCATGCTGACATGGTTTGCGTTTGTATTGCTTAGTGGCGCGGCAGAAGAGTGACGAAGCTGGCCGGGAGGGAACGCCAACGCGGACGTGGCGCGAAGCTGACAAGTTCTGAGGGCGTCGCCGAGGAGACCAGCACTGTGGCGTGCTGGTGAAGATGGCTGCTAGCTACGTGCTAAGATGCGGGTTCGAGTCTTGCTTGGTCGACTGTGTTTGTTTTAGATTTCGTGATAGCTGAGGTAATTCTGTCAAAATGTAAGTTGTGATATTTGGGTGTGTAGTATTTGAACTAAGAGTGCGTGACTTGCATTACCTTCATATAAAGGTCGGCAGCGTATGCAATCGGCAGACATTATGCGCTGGGGCAAATAACTTGGTATCGCTATGCAACCTTCCTATACTCATCCCCCGCCCCATCCTAAACATGCGAGGCGGTGGTTCATACTTCGCATTTGGGCAAGCGGCAACGATAGCTCCGCGTAGAGCGAAACGCACACTGGAAGACGCTTTCTGTGCGGCAGAAGAGCGACGAAGGTCAAGCAAAACCACAACCGAGAAATCGGCGCCCAGAGCAACAAACCCCAGTGACAAGACGCGGCGTAGTGCTAGAAAGCGGAAGCCAGTCACAAGTGTCCTGGTTGATGCTAGCAGTGCGAGTGGTGATGACATTTATGAAGTTGATTCCATCGTCAAGGAGAGAGAGGGTCAATTCTTTGTCAAGTGGTCTGGATACGGGTCGGATGAAGACACGTGGGAACCTGAATGCAATTTGAAGCCACAAATGGTGAAGCAATTTCGCCAACGTCTCGCTGCAGCTCAAAGGCAACTTAACCTGACAGTCGAAAGTAGACCGACCTACAGTGAGGGAGAAGATCAAGCAACACAGGCGGAAGGAACGCCATCCTCTCAAGCAAACCCTAATAGCTCTACCAGTTTCAGTGAGGGCACTATCATTGGCGCTCATGTCGTCTTTTTGTCAAGTGAAAAATTGGATGCCGAGTGAAGACTATGGTTGTGTTGGTTCTGCTTATCTCACGGGTGTCATTTGTCGTGAGTACGTGGAGAAGGGCAAGAAGCGATCGTCGCGTACCAACCCCTTGGTGGAACTTCGATGGATGACAACACAATTTCAAATGACGAGACACGTTCATGGAATTCCCTGTAGCAAGGCACTAGAAGGAATTGCGAGATACAATCGGCTAAACGGCAACGAGCTGAGATCGGAGACCTGGGATGTATTATGTCGTCCCTATCACGAAGAAGTAGGGACCGGAAACTCGTGGAATGAATTTGAAGAAGTAAGCGAGGACTTCTCTCGGTACGACTGTAGCGAAACCATACCGGAGAATGCAGGTGAGGTGGAGCGAGTCTCGACAATGGAATTTCAACCACGTGCTGTAATGAATCCTCCCAATGACTTCTACCAGCAAAATGGTGGCGTAATGACTCCACATGTCAAAGCGAAGTTCGAATCTATCTTCCAGCATTCGGTGTCACACAGCTTTCTCGCGTATCTGCCGCTAGCGTTTTGGAAGAAAGTTGTAGACAATACAAACGCGTACCCTGCCGACCAAAAGCGACCTCTGGTGACGTTGAACGAGATGATTCAGTTCCTTGGAATTCTATTCTACATGGCGTTGGTCGACAAGGAGAATATGCAAATAACTGGGGCGATCAGGTGGAAGACAGCATATTCGACGCTCAAAGCGTCCGTTTGGACTCTATCATGACCTTGGCTCGGTTTCAGTTCATTCGAAAGCATCTTTATTTTCGAGATGCAGTATCTCCTGAAGACTTGAAGCGTGATCCAGCCGCTCGTATTCGTCCGCTGATGAACATTCTGAAGGTCCGAGCTTCCAAATTTGTTGTCTTAGGGAGAAATGTCGCTGTCGACGAGTCTAGTATTGCGTGTCGCTCTCGTTTTGCCCGGCACCTGATTGTGTTTAACGCAACCAAGCCGACAGGCAAATACTATTTCAAGATTTATATGTGCTGCTGCTCTGAATCGTGGATCATGGCCAACTTCCGACTTCACTGTGCTAGCGATCTAAGTGAACGACACGAAGGAGTGATTTCGACAGAAGATGCAGATGCGTTGGCGAAAGCGATGGAAGTTGCATCAGAGGTCCGGAAGTGCGTTGCAGAAATCACACGGCCAATTCATCACTCTGATCGGATTGTCAACACCGACAACTACTATACATCGTGCCAACTCTTGGAGATGCTGCAAGTATTTGGTCTTTATGGTCGCGGCACGATTCGCGAGAACAGCAAACACTATCCACGGTGTGTGATGATATCGAAAAAGACAATCTAGCACGTGGGTCAATGAAGCAAGCTGTCAGTGAGAAAACGGTATCGTCGCCGCCTCGTGGGTAGACGGATCTGTTATAAACATAAACATCGTCTCGAACGCTGATCCTTCGACGTCGACAACAGTCTATCGTCAAATTGAGCAAGCTAAATGTCCATATACAGCTTCTACATGCGTCATCGAGTATAACAGCGCTATGCAAGGCGTGGATCGTATCGACCAGCTAAGAGCACGTTTTTCCGTGGCCGACGGGCATTCATTTCGCAAATGGCACAAGAAGTTGGCATTCGCCTTTGTCGATCTGTCCCGATGCAACGCATTTATCACTCGGGAGATGCAGGATGTAAAGCAAGCGGGACCCCCATCGAAAGTTCATGGTGGATCTGATTAGGGAACGGTTATCTGGTGCTTAGCGGAACACCCTGTTGAATTCCGGATTGTGTAGTCGAACCCAATGAAGGCCGACCTGGCCATTATTCGGACTCTGTCTAGTACTACATGTCAAGACAACCATGCACCCAGCAACAGCAGCGTCCCGCCACCTTGCTATCCGCTCCGTTCTCAAGTGCAATTTCCAGATTCACGATTCAAACGAGGTTGTGTTATTTGTCGATTTGAAGGGCGATATCCGACGGAGGTCACGACCTGGTGTACCAAGAAATTGGTCTCACTGTGCACTCAAGTCCATCCCAGCCAGCCGATGAAGAGCTTTGTTTGCCAGGAGTCTTGGACCTGCTGGAAGAAGTTTCACGAGCATTATCTTCCAGAAGGTTTGTTCAACCAGCGCGGGCGGATTAGAAGATCGCCAAGCCTGTACAGCAACAGCAAAGGCAATGCCGTCGGATCGATTACACCACCGCAGGCCCCGTCGGAGTGTTCCACTGTCTACATTTGAGCAAGCCAGGCCTCTGAAGGTACACGCGTTCCATATTGGTGCAATACAAGAAAATTTGCGACTTATCTGTGATCATTTATTCAATCTGTTGCTGAAAACGATGGCAGCGGAGCACGCTCATACATGTAGAATACATGGAGGTTGCTGGTCGGCTCCAGAGACTTGTCCTGCGCGAGCTGACCCAGCTTCGACGCCTTGCGTAGTGGGAGCCCCTGCTCGACCACTCTACGTTGCGCGAGCTGACCTAGCTTTTCGCGTAGACACGATGGATCCAGTCGCCCGGCAAACAGATGCATTGGTATTATTATTATATGCTTCTAAAGCACTAGCATACAATGCACTCTTCCTGGCCACACTGGACTTCGTCGCGAAATTGTAGGACGCTCCCGAATCAATCAGGATCGTCAGCGGTTCGTCGTACCCTTTAACGCTAGCAGTGACGATCACGAGGTTAGAGCGCGCGGCGGCCACGGAGAGACACAACAGTGTCGTCCCTGGGACATGCTGTCCAGAAGGCGGAGGTGGAGCGAAGTCTCCCAGCAGGGCGTCCCGCACCTACTGGGAGTCGTCGTTTTCCGACCCCGCAAATTCGATCATGTTAACCCTATTGCGGTAGGCCCGTCTTAAAAGTCGGCATTTTGCAGGGTTAAGCAAAACAAGGTAGAACGTGATTTTTTCTACCAAGATAAACACAGAGCTTGCCATAAACCTACCTGCTTTTGAAGCAATAATTGACGACCAAAAGCTCACCTTAAAGTATTTTTAACCAATCAAATTCATGAGAGAAGCGAAATTTGTCAATACAATTGTTCAGTTGATGTGACAATTGTTACAATTCTTGTATTTTACGGCACACATGTAAACTACGGCTTTTAAAGAGTGGACGCCAGAGCGTGGTGATAGTTTTACGGGCATACAAAATGCTACATATTTGCCCCGGCTTCGATTGGCGCTTGCGTGGCACAACAGAACGCTCCATGGCCGACTTTAGTGAAACAAAAGACGCCTTACTTGCCCGGTTGGTCATACCGTACCTGCAGAACCAGCGGTCCATCGAGTGGGACAGCGTGGCAAAACGCATGAAATACAAGTCCAAACTGGCACTTCGAGAGCGACTCAAAACGCTCAAGAAAACACACGGCAAAAACCTCGACCGCTTTCCCGCCTACTTTCGCACACGACCAGCTCCACAATCTACGCTGCGGCGAGATACTCCGACTAGACCTACCTCCGGCACTCGCCATCTCGCGCGCCCTCAAGTGAAGCTCAGAAGATTACCGACCAAGTCTTTCACTGTATCTCCTTGCGAGATGTCCATCCACTTGCGGGGAAACGCACCTGAATGCTGGCGAGATTGCTCCTGGAGGGGTCCCTGCATTACTGAAAGTGTTGAAAGTTGGTGTCGGTGACACGTTTGGTGATATCGGTTGTGGCATCGGAAATGTGATACTTCAAGTTGCGCTTGAATCAGAAGCGAAAGCGTGCATCGGTATCGAAGAGAGAAAGGAGTTGGTTGTTGCTGCGCATAATGCACTATTTAGACATCCTGCTGAATACCCGGAGCTGCTTGCAGTTTCAATATTTCATGCCGATATATGCAGCTTGGGCAGGGAACCCCACTGCGCGTTATCGGTTTGCTCAATCGTCGTAGTCAACAACGTCGTTTTTTACCGAGGAAGCTCATGATGCTCTTGAGCAGTTCTGTGCATGTCTACGGACCAAGGCAAGTCGGTCTAGGACGAAGCATGTGCCCGCGGCATCGCAGCTCGTGCCTCCGAGTTTTCTGTTTGCTATGGACCTTGAAAGGATCCGCTCGGCTCGGTGCTCGCGCAATGAAGAATGATCGGCAGGGAATCCCACGGTGGAAGACGCTCAGGCTGGGTCAGCCACAGCAAGGCCACACCGCGGGGCGGTTACTTCGCGCAAGATGACTGCACCAGTGGTGCTAGATGTTCTCACGGGAGAACGCAAGGAAGGTGTAAGCCTGGCTCCATTTCCTACGGTAGCGGAGCTACTCGAGCTGGAATAGCTCTCGTATGTGGAGTTCTTGGAATCGCTGAAGGCGGGCGAGTCCGAGGAGATGCTCCTCATCCACCACGAACACGACTCGGTCGAGCTGAACACCTCTTCGATCATGGACCTGGAGGTGCTTGAAGATGAGCAGTCCTCGTTGAGCCAGAAAAGGTATGGCGCGGCCATCCTGAAGGACCCGTCGGACTCGTACTCCCCTCTCCTGGTGGAGTTCTCGGATGTCGTCAGTGATGACCCACCGTCGGTGTTGCTTGGTTCGGCAAGGTATCGACCCTGTGCCGGGAACCAAGTACTGCACCACTCGCCAGTGGCCACTACCGAAGTAGCAAGTCGACGTAATCGACGCTTTCTTCGCAGCGAAGTATGCCGCGGGCATGGTGCGTGAGTCGATGTCGCCGCACTTGTCCCCGACGTTTTGCGTGCAGAAACCAAACGGGAAGTGGCGCATGGTGCACGCGGGCAGGTTGCACTATCTTCAGCGCACTCGACATGGTCGACGGCTATTATCAGCTGTTTATGCGCGAGTCCGATGTCCCCCTCACAGCGGTGAGTACTCCCACTGCGATGTTGTGGGAGTGGCTCGTGATGCCCCATGAGCTGTCAAATGCGCCGGTCACGTTCAATCGTCTGGTGACGCAACTATTTCGGCCGATGCGAACGTTCGCATAGATATACTTCGACGATATCTTCGTGTACAGTAGTGCGTCGGAAAACAAGACGGCCGTCGAGGCTCACATCAAACACCTCCGGGAGGTATTGATGTGCATGCGCAAGAATCGCCTGTACGCGAACATCAACAAGTGCATCTTCGGCGCCGAAGAGATTCCCTTCTTGGGATGTTTTCTTGGCAAGGACGGCATCCACGTGATTGCTGAGAAGGTGTGCGCGATCGCGCTGTGGCCGGTTCCCGTGACACAGAAAGATCTACGCAAGTGGCTTGGTCTAGCCAACTACTTGCACAAGTACAGTACCGATTATGTCAAGATGGCGCGGCCATCGACCAACCTCCTGAAGAAGGACACGGAATGGTCGTGGTACGACGAGGCTCAGCAAGCTTTTGAGTCTATCAAACGAAGTTTGCAGAGCGCTCCGATCTTGGCTTTGCCTGACGACGATCGCCCCTTCAGTGTGGTATGCGATGTATCGGACTTCGCCATTGGATGTGCGCTTGTGCAAGTCGATGCCGATGGCAGAGAGCGAGTGGTCTCGTTCCAGTCGCGCCAGCTAAAGGCGGCAGAGAAGAAATACCCTGTCCACGACAAGGAACTTCTCGCTATGAAGTACGCGCTGGTGAGGTTTCGGGTACATCTGCTTGGCAGTAAACCATTTGTGATCTACACGGACCATGCGTCCTTTCGGACTGCGACGTCGACGCCTCGTCTCTCCCAACGCGTGGCGCCGTGGCTCGTTCTTCGCCGAGTGTACCTTCATGGTGGAGTACAAGCCAGGAAAACAGAACGTCCTCGCGGACGCACTTTCCCGACGTCCGGAGAACGAGCTGGTGGACGTTACGTACCTCGAGTCCCCGCTCTATGAGATTCTGCGAGAGGCGTACGCCGAGGACGAAGATCTGGGTGATGTCATTAGGGCACTCGGTAGCGGTGAAGATAACTGCGCGGCAGCGCTCGTGGTTGCACCGCTACTCTCTGGTCGAAGGTCTTCTCGATTACCAAGTTGATGAAGGCGACGATCCTCGTATAGTCGTCCCTAACGACGAGGACTTGCGGTCTACAAGGGACACGACATGCCGCTCAGCGGCTATCTTAGACGTGAGAAGACGTACACGTCCGTGGCGCGCAACTTCTGGTGGCCTCACTTGTACAAGTGGGTTCGTAAGTACGTGCAGACGTGCGAGACGCGCCAACATGTGAAACCCGCTCCCTCGTCGTCGGCTCCCTTAATGAGCTTGCCGGTGCCAGCCGATTGCTGGCGCTCGGTGAGCATGGATTTCATCTTTGAGCGTCCGGCGGGTGCACGCGGCCACACTGGCGTCCTGGTCTTCGTTTGTCGTCTCAGCAAGATGGTGCGGCTAGCCGCGGTTAAAAGAGTGGGACGGCGTCGCAAGCGGCTCAATTCATTGTCGACAATGTCTTTTGACATAATGGCCTTCCGGAGGCGTTCATGAGTGATCGGGATCCCCGCTTCGTCTCACACTTCTGGAAACAAATTGTTCCGTCTTCTCGGAACGAGATTAGACATGTCCACGGCGGACCATCTGCAGACAGACGGTCAAACCGAGCGGGTGAACCGCGTGTTAGAAGATGAGTTGCGCAGCGTCTGCGCCAAAGAACCCACAAAGTGGATCACGCTGCTGTCACAGGTGGAGTTCGCGCTGAACAATGATGTGCATTCATCGACGGGTTTTACCCCATTCTACGTTAACGGGCTGCGTCATCCGCGTACGCCGCTGTCGTTACCTTCGTCTTCGAATTTGGGTGGGGAGAGGCTGACACCGAAGATCCGCGGGGCCTTAAAAGCCTGCGTCCGTCCGTCAAATGGAATCTGCTGGCGTTCATCGACACTGGTGAAGCCGTAAGGCAACCCGTCCGGGACGCTATGGCTGCTGCTCAAGACACACAGAAGGAAAACAGTGATCGCCATGGGCGGAGGAACGTGAACGTCTTTCAACTTGGGGACCAGGTCCTATTAACCGCTAAGAATCTCTCTATGCAGGCGTTCACTACGGTGGGCAGACCTAAGCTTCGTCAAAGGTTTGTGGGGCCGTTCACAGTCGTTGGGGTACATGGCAACGCGTACACGTTGGACCTGCCGTCGTCTATGGCCACCCACCCGACGTTCTACGTGGGACTTCTAAAGCCTTATCACCAGGCCGAGGCGAATAACCCAGAGTGTCTGACGATTCGCGAAGTGACGAGCGTTCGCCACCATCTGCATCATGTCCTGCGGAGGATCGGACGCAGCAGGGGAATAGTCACGCTTGGAGCCAAGTCATTCACAGTCGACTCGACGGAGTGCAGAGAACCTCGCAGGACCACTACGTCAGTCCGCTGCAACTCCAAGAGCCGTTGCCAACCCTCCACGGCAGTCACAAGCATCGTGTGATTAGAAGATTCAACAGGTTCTGGAGCGCGCGACGCCGACGCCTGACGCGGAGCGTCTTAATTCGTCGACGCGTCCGTTGCGTCCCCCACGGATTGGTAATTAAGACGCTCTCTACTTCCAAGTCGAGAGAATACTGAGGAGACGCGGGTGTAGCAATCACTACCAATACCTGGTGAAGTGGCGCGGCTATCTAGAGGATCAAAGCACGTGGGAGGCTGGTAGCCGTCACTCGGAGGACTGCGCCGACATCGTGTCCGCTTATGACCGCTCCCTTGAAGCCGGTCGGCGCAAACCGCGCCAAGAACACTGAACGGTTCTACCGGCTGTGACTGCCATGACTTCTGGATCTTCTGCACAACCTTCTCGAGGACAACGCTCGGGTGGGTTCGAGCGCTCAAAATATCGGTTGCGCCACTGACCGCCCACGATGGACTTCGCCATGCGGAAGCAAAGGCGCTGTTGGGTCAGCCAGTCGACGCGATACGGCGAGTCCGTGAATTCGGGCAAGGAGTACCCCAAGTGATACAGCCAGCCTCTGAACTCGCGTTCGTTGGACTGACGGGCGAGGCCCGTGTCGTCGTTGGAGGACGACGGGACACTCATCGTAGTGCTGCACCGTCTTAACCGGCTCACGACTCTGTCGCAGGTACTCGCGGTACTCCCGTACGGTCCAGTACCGCAGCGCGAGCAGCTGCTCCTTGTTTCGAGGTGCCGCTGGTTCGTGGTCGCGCTTCGAGGTTCGCCGCTTCGCAGCAGCCTCCCTCACTTCGCGGGAGCGATCGTGAAGGTGCTGGCGGTTGTCGGGCTGAAGCAGCTCCTCGGGTACGTCATCACCGTCGCCAACGTTGTGATGACTTGGGTTTCCGCTTGGCGGCTTCAGCAGCAGCTCGTGAGACATCAGCAGCACTGCGAGGCGTTGCAGGAGTCCCCGGTGGAGACGCCGCTGCTGCTCTGTGAGCTTGGATGAAGTGCTTGGGTCGTTGACCTCGCCCGACTCCATATCCGACTCGCTGTAGTCTACCTCGTCCGAGCCATCCTCCTCCGAGCGGCGGTTCCACTTGTCGCGCCCGGCTCGGGTTTGCGATCGGTAGCTGACGCAGCGTCCTTGGGTGCGTCGCTGGTCAGCTTCATAGTCGCCGAGTGGGACTTGTCGTCGCCGGCCTCGGAGGCCTTGTCACCGTCAGCTTTGGGAGCCTCGCCGTCGCTGTTTGTGGCTTCGTCGCCGTCCCTTGGGACTTTGGAAGCTTGACCATCGTCGCCAACTGCTCTCTGAACCCGTTCGTCGCTGTCCGAAGCTTTGCCGTCGGGATTCAGGACTTTGGAAGTCGCTGCCGTCGTTGCCGTCGGCACGCTCGTATCTCCCGCTCTTGGAGCTTCGTCGCCTTGGCGTTCCGGGCTGTCGTAGCCCAGAACTAGGTTCGGGTTTGCATCGCCGTCGCAGTCCAACTCGTCGTCGCTGCCGCCTTCGTATGGACCGGGCAGGGTGACCTCGGTGCGCTTCCTGCTGGACCGGGACCTGATCGCAGCAGGCTTAGCCTTTTCGTCGGGCTTCTGGGAAGCTTTTTCGGATGCCGGGGCGGCTTCTTCGCATGTGCTTCACCGCCTTTCGTCTTGTGATCGGCGGCGCGTAGCGCTGGGGTCGGGGCGCTTCGGCATTGCAGCGGTGCTGGTCTTGGACTGGTGCCCGGTGGGCGTCTTGGGTCCTCGGCGAGTGTTCGCTCGGGAGCAGATTGCAGAATGAGGCGTTGCCTGTGCGGTTCGCTGGAATTCCCCTGGGACAAGGTGCTTCCCGTTTGGGTGTGGGAGGGTATAATGGGGCACTTGACAGGGGGCGATCATTGTTCTCTGTGGTGTGGTCCACACCACTGGTGTCCGCCACACGCGTGGTGTGTGGCACGTCAAGGACTTAAGTCGTACTTCAGTCGTTCTTAAGTAGTACGTCAGTTGTATTAAAGCAGTACATCAAATGGGTGGCTCCCATTTGGACAGATCAGATTAGACAGGGATTCAGTATGCAGATAGTTAGCAGTAGCTAGAAACCACAACAGTGTTCTTAATATAAGAAAGTTTAACTCTAACCCGGAAGTTCGCAAGTCAAGTGGTACTCGGTACCATATTGGACTGGAAGGCCAGGCCTTTGCAAGCTTACAGCAGGAACGCTAGGCGTATGCTGTGGTTATCGCGTTAACGCTTCCTCTAAAGCTAAGGTGCGTGTGACCCCTGTCACAGTTGGACTGCGTACAAGGGAATATTTAACGCTCACAAGCAGTATTTTACTTGTCGCTCTGTTGTAAACATATGCTATAATTAGACATTTTGATTGTCTGTAAAAGTAGTTCGCTTAGGAGAATACTTCGCTTAGGACAGGGGCGATACGGTACCATTTGGGCGCAATATGCTTAATATTGTACAGTAAAGTAGCCTTTGTCCCAGTCATAGCATTTGCTAGTCTTGAGTTCCTCCTGCACGATCCCTCCTGGCGTTCCCGCAAACACAGTCATCGGTCGGAGTTTGTGCCCTGTTGCAGAAGCACAGAGAAGTAGCGATGCTCGAAATGAGTCAGGTATAGTTACTGCGGAACGTCGAAACTTTGTATTTATATTTTTATCAATAATTGTAATAATGTATGGTCACGGGTTTTCGAGCCAGACCCATCAGGAAGCTCAACTCCAAAGTGAAGCGCATCTGCAACTCAAGTTGAATTTTCCCTGGACGTTTCGTCTAAATTCGGTTCCTACGGTGCCGATGCTATCTACAACGTGGACGAAGCAGCGATTTACTACAAAATGTTCTCGCGGAACACTTGGGCCGAAGTCGGACGCCGCGGGAATTCTTGAGTCATCGGATTTACCAAAAATCTGGGCGTATGACTGCTGAGTTGACGGTTCGCACTGATGGTAAGTTTTATTTTGGTTTTACACTTGGTTTTATTATGATCTTATTTACTAAACGAGAGCGCTGCGAAAGCTGGGATACCTATTGTTGAGGAGCAAACGAATAAAGTGTACCGGCTTGTTCAAAGATAGAGGAGGCAGGAGTATTACAATGATATGTGTAGTACTGTAGACGACCGCCTGTCGAGCATTTAATATTTGTTTGTTCGTATACTATTCTTTCAACAATGATCGATCTACTCCGCAAGTATTACATTAATGATATAATATGATACCATATAATAATATGTTTTAGATTACAAGTATCAGTAAAAATAGTAATACCAAGATTTATTGTAGCCCCAGACGGACCAAATAGGTGCAACGCCAGCGTATCTGTTGGCATCTGCCCTCCACCTCGTTCTCTCTCACTGCGCTCTCGTCGATGTATTTATCCGCCAGACGTGCGCGGGAAAACATTCGTCGATGCTGCTCAATCGGGAACGGCGGTGCAATTGCTCCGTCAGGTACTTGCCCAAACCACCCAGGTGCAGGTTATTCGGACGGGTCGAGGATCATCGCCAAGTCTTCCACATACTAGACGTTAATGTGGTCTGGGCGACAATCCAGAAGGTGGTAGTGGACCATTGAGACGCGGAGTAACGGGTGAGTGAACGAAGAGCAACAATCCGAAGTGCTCAAATCGTGAGATTAGCCAAGGCTCGAATCTGTCAATCCTCTTGTCTCAATCAATCCGTCACTTGTATTAATATTAATCCGCCCCATGAAGGGTTTCGGTAATACCGGCTTTAGTAATACCGGACCACGGATACCGGCTTCAGTAATACCGGTCGGCCTAATTAACACGTTTTGGGCTGGCCACAGCGATACCTTTGTGGAGTAGCGCCTGAGCAGAAATCTGCAAAGTCGTCCTCGCACAAACCCTACGCGTTAACGTCGGGGAAATTCCCTGTTGTTTGAGTAGCGTATCTCTGGGTGGTGTGTGATACAAGCTGGTTAGGAACCTTGAAGCGTGCTTCTCAGGCGCAGCGCGGATTCTCCTCGCTCTGCGTCGCTCTTGCTCTGACGTCTCACTCGTGCGTGACGACGTCTTCTCCTCTTTGACCTTGGGCGTGCGGCGTTATCGGGCCGGCATTTCCTCGGTTGTGCACGGCGTTATCGGGCCAGTGCGTTCTTCGTCTTCGGCGTCGGGTTATCAGCAACGCCTGGACGGTATCGTTTAACGTGTCCCTCATATTGGGCACGGGATCTTGGGGTTTGAGTACACTGATCCAGCAGCGGACGACGGGGCCGGTTATCTTGGGGCTCTTCTCGGTCGAGGCTGCTGGCTCTTGGAACGAAGGAAATCCACTTGTGTATCACAAAGAGAATTCGGGACTGAGCCTTATGTTGTCCTATCCTATCAATGCCTTCCTCGCCACTCGTTGGCTTTCTGTCTGTCTTCCGATCACTTCCCGCCGTGCTTACCCATCATCGTTGTCCTGATTTACCCTGATCACGTGACCCAGTTGCCACATCGGGGTCAATCGGGTTGCTTGATCGGGGTCTTCCGAGTTGCTAGATCGGGGTCCGTCGAATTGCCAGATCGGGGTCCGTCGGTCGGGGTTGTAGATCAGGGCGTAAACATTGCCTCCGATCGCGGTTCCCGTGTCGAAGGCCTCGTCCCACGGTTGTATGTAAACGGGGCAGGACCGCTGTCTGATCCGACTCCGTCTTTCCTGCAGAAAATTCCGTTTCCCGTCGCTCCGGGTCGACATCCATCAAACGGTCAGCCAGACTTCGTCGCTCTCCGGCACTCCACTTTTACGTCGGCATTCCGCGTTGTACCGCCCTCCGACAGTCCGCTTCTCCACACCTTACTGCTATCCCAGTATAAATGTTGTTTTGCAGGAAAAAACTACCCATTCTTTTTGTCATGCGGGGCAAGCCTGGTGGACGAATCGAGCAGAACCAGCTCAAGAAGTTCCCTGAAGCATATTTCTACATCGTTCAAGAACAAGGCTGGATATGTAATTTCTACGCAACCGAACTTCTCAAGTATAAAATAGAAGGGCCCTCTGTGTTTTTAGATAACTCTGATAGTCACATTTGGTAGAAGGACAGAGAGTGATAATTGATGAAACTTGTGCTGACGTGTGCCCATTGCTCCCAAAGTGTTCACACGTGGTAAAAACATAATGATTGACTGTAGCGTTCATCTCAGGAGAATATCCAATCTCTTGGCATTCATTTACCGCTTCACACAGTTAATATACCGTATTCCCGTTGTTACAGGCGTCACCAATCTGCAGGCGGGGGTAGGGCTCGTACTTAACTCAACGTATTTGGTCATATCTCTGCTACGCTAGTTTAATAACTCGCTAATACTAATAAAGTACCTACCAACGACATATACCTGTTCACCATACCTGTAGGACCTTGCTCACGAATTTTTGTAGCGGAAGCGCAAACGGCGATCGATTTACTTGCCTTGGTCTGCCGGAGATATGACGATCATATCGAATATACCAGTATTATACTTATTGATTCATTGGCTAAAAGTGAGTGATGCTTGTAACTAAGCGATGCTTGTAACAGGGAGAATACGGTATGATATGTGTACAAGATTTCAAAGGTTTATCTCTAAGACCTAATATCCACACTTACATGTAATTTACTGTAAAGTTACTGTTAGTAAGTGTCCAGTGAGGGTCATATACAGCAAAACAGGCAAGCCTAGGCACAGTCCTTATCATCCGCTCACCTACGTCGTTCTACTCAGGTGTATGCTTCACCGTAAGTGAACACTTCATTCCATAACTCCGCTTGCAGCTGTTGCCAAGTGAAGTCAACTTCGGTGCGTTATCACGGCGCAGTTACTTCATTCGCACCTTCAGCTGAGTCTTCACTTGCTCGTACAGCAATTCAAACTTAGCATAGATCTCAGAGCGCTCTTGCATCAACGTCGAAAACAGACTTTCTTCATTGACGAAGAGAGCGAAATATCGATAGCCTGAGAAAGATGAAACACGGTACGGACCCCAATATATCCAGATTTAAAAAATCACCAATTAGCCACTCGTGAACTGGTACATTTTACTGAGGAAAACTTTTCCATGTCAGTTTTCCTTTTACACGTTTCACAGTGAAAGTTGTCATCAACGCGCAAGTCCGCATTGGTTAATGGTCAATCTCCATGTTGAAACACGCATTGAATACATTATGTCCTGTGTGACCCAGTCTCGCACGCCACATATTCACACTTTGCGCTGTGGTAGTAGTTCCCTTATCGCAGAATCTGGCAGACTTTCACATCTGCCTCCGCACCGAATACAGACTACTGGAGCTCTGACACGTTGTAACATGTCACAAAATCGTTCGCTCACCACAAGAAGTACACAACACCTTGCGGACAGTTCCAACTCCAGCCACGTTCAGCCAGTTCTGAACTCCAACTCTCACCATTGCACTCAAGGGCGTGAACGAGAAAAATCAGTTTTCGGGTTCGTGAGATGGTTTGTGGAGCCAGAATCAAAATGCCATCTTACTTGAGTTGAGTCTTCCATTCTTCGCAGAAGATCACGAGTAACATAAGCTTCGCCACATTCTTCACCAAAACAATTGCTCTGCGACCTATTGCCCTTAGCGCTACCACTCTTAGCCTATGGCTGTCCATCACCAGTCTTGTTGCGCTTCCCAGACTGTTCAGCTCTTTGACCATCCCTTGGTGGTCGCTTGCCCAGATGTAGAAAATTGAGGACTTGGTTCCCTGGGTCGTGGCAGTGAAAGCAGTTTCCACGATCTTGTCGTTGCCCACAGCAACTTTGTCCAGTACCACGTCCTCTTCCAGCACTTCCCCACGACCGCCAAATACATGTCCACCACGGCCGCCATAATCACGTTCACCAGAGCCACGATCGCCAGGGGGCGTAACGGCCTCGGTCATACCCGCGTCCTCTTCCCCGACCACGACCTCCACCCGGCATGTATGTTTTGTGTTCCTCATCAACTTTGCCACCCTCCGATTTACGACCTTAGCGGCGATCATGTGCGACTTCCAGAGCATTCTCCAGCTGTTTATAATTAGGGGTCGTTCGTGTCTTGCGGCGTGTGACTTGCTAAAAATGTTTCAACAACGTTATCGTACTCACGTGGTGGTATCCCGATCGGCAGTGCGGGTTTTTCTAATCATCAAATGACTTGCCAAGTACAGCGATGCGCTCCATATGTGATCGGACACGTTCCCCTTCGGTTCGACGTATGTTAGTCATCTCCTCTGCGTACTTCAAGTACGTCTTGACGACAAATCGCTTCTTCAAACGCTCCATGACACGAAATGGGGTGGGCTTGTACTTCACGATTTTCATTATTTGGTCTGTCATTCCGTCGTAAAGAATTTATTTCTCTCGGCTGGTCCCCTTCTTCCACGTCGAATGTACATCATCCTCTTAGCTTTATTGGGGTTCAGACACCTCTTTTCGCAGTAATGTCGCAGCTCCTTCATTTCCGTCTTCAACGGCATCCGGTCCAGCCAGACGTCAAAGTTCACCCCGTCGAACGGTTGGTGTTTGATCTGCTTGTCCTCTCTCGATTCTTTCTTGTCTTTGGCGCTCATGGTTTTTGATGTGCTACTGGGTTGGTTTGGGCTCATAACCACTTGCGCACTGCAAATTTTTACACAGATTCGTAGCTTTAGCCACTACCAAGTGACCAAACTAAAAGAAGACAGCTAGAATTTGTAGTGAGGAAGGGTGCTGCGTAGCAGTTCTTATATTGCGAAATGAAAACTTTCTGCCTAGCAATGTTGTTGCTTATCACCTGTCACTCACCTCTCCCAGATGTGAGGGACAAAAGCCAGCGGCGTATAGACCAACGGGACCAAAAGCTAACTTCGCCGATTAGGCCTAATAGAAGTTGAGAGATGCTACAAGTACTGGTTGACAACAAATTCTTAGAGGACGCAAACGCACTATTTCTTGCAAAAATTCCTGGTTGAATCCGAGTAGTTAGCCTTGTAAACCGCAACAAATTCAAATTCAAAATCCTGGTTGAATCCGACCGAGCATATTTTTCTCGTACATGTACCTATGCGCACGCAAACTGCTCTTCATTGTCAGAGTACATGTAGTCTCCAGTGTCCTCGTGCATACGTGATTTTGCTAACGTTATTGCTAGCTTGATACAATGTTGTCTCATAATAATATTACCGTCATCGTAGTGATTGCAAAAACTAAGTTTTGTTTTACGGACTACATCACAGTAGAAACCCCCTATTAGGCATGCACCAAATTAGTAGTTTAACCCCTTGAACCCGAGAGCCTGGACCTTACACGATATGGCCGTTTCCTTAACGTGGACCATACACGTTAAGGAAATCTATACTTTATTGGTCGCTACAGATTTCAAGTCAACAAGGGGTAGGTAATCTACCCTTTTCCTCCCCGATAGATCCCATGATGGAGTATAGATGGAACTTCGGGAAGGTCCAAGCTGGTTCCTACATATCGCATAGTATAGAGTACAGGCGAAAACCGGCCGCCACCAATTCTCCCCCACTTTCAAATTTCTCCACTAGCACGCAGAACCCCACCCTCGCGGACTCATAAAATGGCATTCCAGGCCCGATGTCGGCAGCTCCAGAAGCCCGGTTGAAACTCCAAGAAGCAATGACCGGCGCATGTGCAATTTGACGCCTCAACTTCGGTAAGGACAAATACTATGCTAAGTGGACCCTAGTCTAACGCTTCGCATTGTATACATATGTTTGTAGCGGAGGAGGCGCAATAAGAGGGGGCAAACAAGAGTTACAAATCGACCCCAATTCAACTTCAACATGCAGTGCAAGAAGGTGAATTCGCAAGAGAGTCGTGAACATTGAAATGCGGCAGCTACCTCAGCACATGGAATTGAAGGTATATTTGCTTACTCTGTATGTTATACTTTGGAAGACAGCTAATCGTATCTTATTGTGATAGGAATTTTCGCACACGACCTGAGCATGCTCAAGCGCGTGATCAAAGTACGATCCGAAGGTGCGATGATGCATGGTACAAATTAAGAATATGTCTAACCGTGTATAAGCTCGATTATCGTGTACCAGGTTTGCATGGCAGTCGGAGAAATTGCAAAGTCAATTGAAATAAGGCGGATGCAAGCAACGCATTGGAATAGAACATTGACATTATTCAAGACCGAGGACTACTGATCTATCGCCTCAAGTCAACAAGGTCTTCGGCAAAGCGATGCTGTCTTCGATGTCTTCGTTCAATCAAGTGTGTACAACAAGGACACGTTTGACATAGAGTTAGCCATACTGAACACGGTATGCTTCTCTGTGGCGATATACTGTAATGAATAAGGTGTGGGTGTGCCTATGGGCACACTCGTTTTTATCGCTAAGTTGTGTTATTGTGTATCATACGTACTAATACAAATATAAGCTGTATCATACAGCTTTACATACACTGCGTCATATACATGAGCTCTACATCCGATCTTCACATAACGCATTCAGACCTGCCGCAGTAGTGCGCAACCTACAGCTTCTAGCCCTATCGATCTTGAAAACAATGAGCCCTGGCTCATGTTCACGGGTTGGCTTACTCTTCGGTGGTGGCTGTGATTCTTACGCCTATTACAATAAGTTCAAGCTATCTACTGCCTCCAACGTCTGAAAAGATCGCTGGCGTGGAGTGTCTTCCTCTGCGAGAAGAAGCGCCACGCGGTGAATGGAGAACGGTTACCTGCTTCGACATTTAGCACAAGGCCTGGCGCAACGGCACCTTACTTCCGAAGGCGTGGAGGAAGAGGGCAATCCGCGCGCGCACACCTGGAGTTCGTCAAGTGGATGAAGAAAGTGAAGGTGGTGAAGAAAGAAACGAGAGAAGCGAGCAATCAAGTGAAGCGTCCACGGACAGAGGTGGGCAAGCAGCAAAGCGGGTCCGTCGCTTGATGGGCATGGAGATGACTGACTGAGCAATCAGTTGAGCGTGTTTATTCATATTGATTTTTGTACATTTAATTCATCTGTGTTGACTGTTGTTGGCTATGCACTCGCTGCTCACTGATGTGTCTTGCCTTGGCTTCGCTCTATCACACACACCGTACTTTTTGCACAAAATACACATTAACCCTACAATCATGCACATTTGGGCACAATTAATCTGTAGCATACACGATAGAGATAGACCCAGTGATCGATGGATAGGTTTAGCCTGTGGCTTTCCACTATACATGCTACCGAAATAAAAAATTAATAGCGTTCAGTATGAAAACCCTTCTGTTAGAGCACCTAGGGCTTAGGCTTCGAGGGGGTACGGTACACCGTTCACTCTAATTAGTCCTGCTTCGATTATAGTCATGCTTCTGTACTTTTTCGTGACACCACGGACGACAAAATTTTCCCGACGAGTTCAAAAGAGCACAAAGGCAGTGGATTTGAGCAGATCTCGCCAAGGCGAAGCCAATCATCATCTTGAAAATTTAATATTGTTGTCACAAGATCAATTCAAAAGTTCGACTTTCTCCGATAAAAATCGTACACCATAATTAGTCAGGGTCAGACTAATTAGAGTGAACGGTGCACTACCTCGGGTTCAAGGGGTTAACATAAAGTTGCCCTAATATTTCTTGAGTTGCTAGACTGACATTTTGCGCATCTTGATTAACGCCATTCTAGAACTTTCTAGATCTAATATTAGAAACCCTAAACTGACAGCTTTTCTGTATGCGACAGCCTTTTCCACGCCCTGTCGCCCATCCCCGTCGTTTCCGCATCCCATTAGCCAAGAAGCTCAGCAGCTACCCTCCCTTCTCCATGGTGGACCTGCGCCCCCTTCTCGAGGCGCAGGACATGGCGCCTCCGCCCGCGCACTTCGACGAGGACGAGGACGAGGCCGAGTGCCGCGTGTGTCGCGGCGAGGCCGAGCCGGAGCGGCGCCTGTTCGCGCCCTGCAAGTGCAGCGGCAGCATCCGCTTCACGCACTCGGACTGTCTGGAGCAGTGGCTTCAGCACTCGGGCAAGAGCTTCTGCGAGCTGTGCGGCCACGAGTTCGCCTTCACGCCGCTGTACGACCATGACGCGCCCGACGTGTTACCCTGGACGGAACTGCTGGCCACGGGGCTGCGTGTAGTGCTGCTCAAGTGGCTGCCGCTGGCGCTGCGGGTCGCGCTCGTGCTCGTGCTGTGGCTGGCGGTGGCTCCGTGGTGCACCAGCTGGCTCTACCGCATGTGGCTGCTGCGCGCGTCCGCCATGGTGAACGTCAACTTCTCGGAGCGCTTCGACGCGCCGCACATCGTGGCCGACATCTTCTCGGGCGTCGTGTTGATCGTGTGCATCGTCTTCTCCTTCCTAGCTCTCATGTCCTTCGCTGACTTCTTGCGGTTCCACTTGGACCATATCGAGGAGGAGATGGCGGCTGAAGAACCCCTTCATCATCATCATCGCCATGAAATACCGCAGCCTGTGCGTCGCGCGCAGTTTGGAGAAGGAAACGACGACCAAGTGGAGAGACTGCACCCGATCTTTGAAGGACCCAGGAGACTGGGCAATATGGACAACGCTGAGTCGGACGACGACTCGTCGGATGAAGAATGGGCCGACCAGGAACCCAACCGCGACGAACCCTTTGCGGACGCCTTCCTGCAGCACCAGGAGTTCGGCTTTGGACCTCCTGTGGAAGACGCGGACCCGGTACCGGAGCCGCAACATGAACTTCGTCAACGCCGACCGATACAGGACAACGTGGAAGACCGTGAACGGAATAATGCAGCAGCTCCGAGAGTCGCGCGCAACCGCGTCGAGCCGCCACCGCAGAACATGAACCAGCGCGAGTGGGAGGATGATTTTGAGCACATGGAGATCAACATCGCAATGGATGAGCTACTTGGCCTGCGTGGAGACTTTTTGGTGCTCTTCCGCAACGTTTCGTGGCTACTGGCGTTCAATGGCGCCTACCTCGGACTGTTTGCGTTCATCCCGTACACTCTCGGCAGCACACTCCTGTCTGCTGGTGCGCGCATTGCTGCGTCGTTGCCGGTTGTCTCCACAGGTTTCACTTCGCTACTCGCGTTCGAATCGGCTGCTGACCAGGAGCTGTCACTTGGTGCGTTCTTTGTGAAGACAATGTTGCAGTCGGTCGAGATTGCTAAGCAAAATGGCGACTGCTTACAGCTGGTGGACCTGTGCACATGCACCATGGGTTATTTGTCCATTTGTATGACTATTGTGCTCTGGAGGTTTATGGTCCGGACTGCGTCCTCGTACATCCACCGCCCTCTCATGGACGGTCTGTTGTGGGCTCTGCGTTGCCTGACGGCAATCGTGAAGGTGTCAACGCTGCTGCTACTGAAGATGGTGATTCTGCCTATCATTTTGGGCTTTGGCATCGACTTCGCGACGCTGCACTTGTTCATGGTGTCTGCTCAAGATCGAATCGCGTTCTGCATGCAAAACATGATTTGCGCGCTGATGGTGCACTGGGTGCTGGGCATTACGTTTATGCTTTTCGTGACGGTATCCGTCTTGCAAATGCGCGAAGTGGCTCACCCGGATATTCTGGCTAAGGCAATTCGACCTCAGGAAGACCACCCAGACTTGCTGCGTACGCTGTTGAGCGAAAAATGCATGAAGCATGCACGTCGTATGATTCTGTCGCTTGCGATCTACGCAGCACTGCTCCTGGTGGTTGTGCATGCGCCTGTGCGCATTGCTAGTGCTATCGCTCCGTCGTTCTTCCCGCTGACACTGCACTTCCAGCACTTCAGCCCAGAGATTCAAGTGCCACTGGAGCTGCTTGTGGTCCACCTTGTTGTTCTGAGTGTGTTGGAGCACGCGAAGAATGACATCGGGAAGTTTCAACATCTTGGAATCGCATTTGCCAGCGGGTGGTTGGGTTTGACGGAGTTCCTGCTTCCGCAAACGGAGCTGGACACTGTTGTGAATGGTCAACGAAAGTCAAAGGTAGTGGTGCTTCCACCACCACCTCTTCACTTTCACCCTCGCGCACAACTACCTCCTGATGAGCTGCGTGGATGGCCACCGCTATCTTCCGTGGCCCGAGGATGGTCTTGATGATCCGCAACCGGTTGAGTACCCGTTGCTTCCGAGAGAAACCCCTTCCCATCTCCTGGTTCGACTTGCTGGTTTAGCAGTGTTCGCCTGGGCGGTGTGCATCGTGATGATCGGAGCATTGTTGTTCGGCTCCCTGTATATCGGCCGGGTTTGCATGGGGCCGTTCGAGCGCGTTTCTGGTATTAACCATGACCCGCTCGTGATGGCAGCCGGCGTTCAGATTGTCTGGTACTTGGTAAACGGCATCCACGCTCTACATGTCCTGATGCTGCCTGAAGACCGTGTAGAACCGACACTGATTCAACGAGGGTACTGCGTCCGCAACATGACGCCAGGGAACGCCGTGGCCTGTGTCGTCGGCTGGGCGTTTGTGTGCCCGTTCCTGCTTGGACAGGTCATGTCATCGTGCGTTTCGAGCGCGAAAGCTACGGCCTTGGAAAGCTTCCTGATGGGCTACTTGGTGTTTAATCTGTTTGCGTGGCTGGTTTGCTGCTTCCGAACGAAGCGCAATAACAGACGTCGCAACCAGCGCCAAGCGGCCCTGGACGAACTGCAGGCTGACGAGGATGGTTTCTTGGATGTGGAAGATGACGACGAGCTGTTCGAGGACGACTTGAATGAGGACGAGCTGGAAGAGGAGGAGGAAGAGCGACCGCTACAAGATGCTGGTGTTGCTGTTGCAGAGCCTGTGGACTTCATTGCGTGTTTCCGCAAGGCGTATCGCCAAGCCCTGTTTAACGTGACAGTGCACGAAAACGAGGCTGCTCGGCTTCGTCGGGACAACATTCGCGAGAAGTGTTTTGACGTGGCGTTTTCCAGGAGAACGTGCTGCAGCCGGTCGCGGCGTTCCTCTTTGGAATGTACGTGGTTCCGTGGCTGCTGTCCTCGGTGGTATTGCTGGTATTTTCGTCAGAAAAAGCGAACTTCGAGAAGACTGCCTTCGCGATGTGTGCATTCTGGGTCGGCACGGTCTTCGTGCTCCTTCGGTCGCACTCCCACGTGAGCCGGTGGCTCTCGAATCTGAGCGAGTCGATCCGCAATGAGCGCTATTTGATCGGCCGGCAGCTGCAGGACATGGCAAGGTAAAGTAAAAGCAAGCCCAGTCGACATCAAGTATAAGGAGAGGATGCAGAAGGTTGCCCTGTAAAGATGACACGAGTCGTGTGGTGAGTGCATTCGAAGGCACAGACGATGCCAGGCAGTCTGCAACCTGCTCAACGCCAAGGCCCCGATGTTAAGACTTCTACGTGTAGTCCATCGATCTCCTGCGACCTCGTTGCGTGTATTGACATTAGATTAAGATGAGGAGACCTCATGTGAATAATAACGGCGCTCTGTCATTGCTAAGCAGCTTGCTGCGTCGTTTCTGCAATAGCCCAAGTCCGACGGTCGTGTTCGGCGGTTGTGTCTCAGTCGGTCAGTGCATCATTCCAAGTTGGACCAGCTCAAGCTCCCGTCAAGATGCGTCGCGCTCTCGAGAAGCTCCAACTGCCCTGCGGCCTGCACCATGAACGCATCCAATGGTTGTACGAAGGCGCCAAGACGCAGGCAGACAGCAGCTACCTGCTCTACTGGATGCAGACGTCTGTGCGCACCAAGCACAACTACGCGCTCGAGTACGCGGTGGCTGCGGCCAACGAGCTCAAGCTGCCTCTGCACGTGGTTTATCTCTTCGCGGACCGCTCGATTGCGCCTCAATGCAGACCGACGAGGACGACGAATGGAAAGCTGAAGCACTGCAAGATGCCAACGCGCACGGGTTCGCAACGGAGCGTCACGCGCTCTTTGCGCTGCAAGGACTGGCCGACGCGCACAATCGACTTGCTCGTCGGGGATTGAGTCTTGACGTGTTCCACCACCAACATCAAGCAAGTGAACAGCCCACGCGCAACGAACTGCTCGAGTTCTGTGCACGTAACGCGGCTCTGGTCGTGACGGACCGACCGTACTTACGTCCGTGGCGTTCAGCGCTGGACAAGTTGGTGTCTTCGGTCGAAGACGAGGATGATGGTTTCGGTATTGTTCAGATTGAAGGGGATGTTGTGGTGCCTGTAGAGGTTTCTACGGACAAGGAGGAGTACGCGGCAAGAACGATCCGTCCTAGGATCACGAAGCACTTGGATCGCTACGTCGCTCCGTTGGAAGTCATGATCTTGGAGGAGGCGTACCGAACGGAAGGAAAGTCTCTGCTAGCTGCTCTTGATAGTCCGACGCAGTTAATGTCGCTAGATGTGACGAACGAGGATGCTGTTGCTAGAAATCTGGAGCTACTGGATGTCGATCGCAGTGTGAAGGAGGTGAGCTGGCACTTCCGAGGAGGTGAGGTTGCGGCTTCAGCATGCGCCAAGAAGTTCCTCACTCCGGATAAACTTGCGAGTTATGCAACCGAGCGAAACGAGCCGAGTCTGGATGCGGGCAGCGACCTGAGTCTCTATCTACGCTACGGACACATCTGCGTCGTGCGCGTAGTGCTTGCTGCACACAAGCTGAAGGGCGTGACGCGAGCTAAAGAAGGATTGGCGTCGTTCCTCGAGGAACTCATCGTTCGCCGCGAGCTTTCGATGAACATGGTGGTCTTCAACCAGGACAACTACGACTCCATGCGTTGCCTTCCGAACTTCGCACAAATCACTTTGCAAGAGCACGCTGAGGACAAGCGCGACGTACTGTATTCTCGCGAAAAACTCGAGTCGGCGCAAACGGGAGACAGATATTGGAACGCAGCACAGCGAGAGCTCGTGGTCACTGGCAAGATGCACGGCTACATGCGCATGTACTGGGGCAAGAAACTGCTGGAATGGACAAGTACTCCTGAGGAAGGTTTCAACGCTGCACTGGTTCTCAACAACAAGTACGCCTTGGATGCTCCTGACCCAAACTCGTACACTGGTGTTGCCTGGACGTTTGGCAAGCACGACCAAGGCTGGAAGGAGCGTCCTATCTTCGGCAAAGTGCGCTACATGAACGAGGCCGGTCTCAAGCGCAAGTTCCGCATGGATGCCTACGTGCTCAAGGTTGGTCGACTTGCCGCCAAAGCCAAGAAGGCGACTGGAGAGGAAGAACTCACGGTGCTGAAGGAAGATCAGAAACCTGAACGTAAGAAAGCTGGGACGACTCGTCCAGCTGAAAGTGGCAAAGGCAGCGGCACTCCTGCGAAAAAGACGAAGACACAGCATAAGTGAAGAGAGGGGGGAACGAAGGGGGTGGAGTTAGCTTGAAGAAAGCATAAATACCATGAAATAATCAAGAACTTGCTCAGGTAGAGCACAGTATTTTTATCAGATCCAAATGCATTCGCGTCTTGCACCTCAGGAAAGTATCGAAGTATCGACCACTTCGAGATCAAGTCGCAAATGGAGGTGCGCGCACGAGCAAGTCGTCCACCGCTTACAATCGTCACCAACCTCTCGCAACAGGCCAAAGCCAAACACGGCAATGCTGCTGTCTTCCCGCACACCATCATCGACCCCCTATTGAAACCTCGCACACTTTCCACATCGTCAACATGTGTGTTCTCTCCATCAACTGCACCTCCGCCCGCACCAGCAATCCAAAACAACAACAAGCAGAGAACCCTCACGCCAACAGCATCAACTCGATCCCGCGCCTACAAATTCTGCTCGGATCCTGACTGTATTTCACCCATGGCTTCCGATGCCATGTCTTCTAGAGCAGCAGACACAAATACCCCAAAGTCGACACCAACTTCTGCTGCTTCGGGTCCACATGTGTCGACAATGAGCTCAGACACTTACTTCAAGCTGCTCAAAAAGTCGCAAGTCCTCGAACACTTGGTGCAATTGAGCTCGAACGTTGGAGAAAGTGAACAACGCGTTCGCCGTCTTCAAAGCGAACAAGCACGAGCACAATGCGTGCAAGATCGCGTCTTTGCCGAGCTTGAGCGATATCGCCGCCAGGTTGTGGACGCACAGCAGCAGTTTCTTGGGCTAATCGAACAACTCACCGCGCTATGCATGCGAGAGGAACGGGGCAACGCACAACAAGAACCGCTAGCTATCAGCGCAGAAGAACAAACTTTACAAGACTTGCAGCATGCTTCCTCTCCAACGGCGAGGGCATCGTCTACCGGTACCTCAACAACTCCTGGGTCGACTTCAGAGACGCAGGCGCTCGCCATTGTAGGCCGTCTGCGAGTCCAGCAACTTGAAGCAATCTGTGCACGCTACGAGCGCCAACTGGTTGGGTCCGAGGCAGCGCTCTCGCAAGCGATTTTCTCGGATGCAGCTCAAGAAAGCGCGGCGAAGATCGTGCAACTAGAGGCACGCAACCAACAGCATGAAGCTGACAAGCAGGCACTTCAGATCCAACTTGAACTGGCACGGGGTCAGGCAGCTCACCTGCAGGGACAACTCGCCGAGACCCAAGAGCGCCGAACAACTCTAGAGCACGTACGTACATTAGTTGCACCGAGGCCGAGAAAATATTTGCTGCTCACCTCGTATCGACCTCGTCTTGATTCTGCAGGTGAAGCACCAACTCGAGCAAGAGCTTACAAAGCATACCACAGCAACACAAAGGGTGCGCCATCCGGCTCCATTGCGCAATGATACTTCAGTTTATGACTAACTCACCTTGTGCGGCACCAGTTCGCGTCAGACCTGCAGGCACAGCTTCGCAGACGATATGGGTAGGCTCCGTCTGACCTTTCCTCATTGCCCCACTTTACTAAGTTGGCATTTGTTCCTGTGCAGCGTCGTGCCGTCCGTTCTGGAGCTAAAATGGCACCAATACTTCCCAGACTATCCAAGCCGTTTTGACTAGCACATGGATGCTCAGTCTCGAGAGAAAAACTTGCCTCGCAATCGACTCGATTTGGGAGGCATTCACACAAAACACTAATTCAAAGGCAGTATGCAATGTTACTCACTTTCACCCATGTACCTTTTGAAAGCCCAAGCCAGACAACCGCACCGCCGTCTTTCGCTGGGCCTAGCAGGACGATGGGTGCTTTAAAATGCTGCGCTGTGATTCTTGCTTGCCTTCTCGCTTCTTTCGTCTGTTTTTCGCTGTATCATGTTTGTCGTGCTGATGTCTTCAGTCTTCCCTGTAAGATTCTTGTTCTCCTTCCTCTCCGCGCCTCACCCGTCCGATCTTCAGTCTTCCACCACGTCGTTGTCAACAACTTGCACGTCGCGTGGACTTGAAGAATCGGAAATCTCGGTATGGCGTGTCCTCTTCTACTTCTTAAGCCCCTTCAGCATCTTTTGGCGCCGGCCGGTCGAGAGTTTGTTCTGCACGAGGAAGGGTGCCTGGATGCTGCTGAACTTGTCTTCATTGCCCGGAGCCGCCCCGCCGAGACCACGATCGCTGCCGGTAGTCGCGACGCTCCTACTAAGATTATTACTATTCTGCCCGTACATCATACCGTTTGCACCGGGAGCGACGAGCTCGAGTTATACGATTGCACCAGGGGGCAGGTGCAGGCGGAGGTGGAGCACGGTTCTGCCGCCATGTGTACGACTCTTGCGTTTTTACCACCTTCCGCTGCTGAGGTTGCTGCGGTTGCGGAGGTGGTGGCGACGGTGATGGTGCTCGCTGCGGATACTGCGGTGGTGGAGCTTGTACCGGTGCCGGCGGTGGAGCATGGCGAGGCTGAGGCTGGCCACCACCACCCACATTCCGCACCTGGAACTTCAGCGTAAGCGGTTTCTGCATCACTTTGAGTAATGTCATAACCTCCTCGAAAGTCTTGTCGCGAATGTGTACGCTGCGTCCATCGACTGAGATCAGACAGTCATTCATCACAGACTGGGGCAAATGTGCCGCACTTCCTGTGCCCGTCACGCGCGTGATGTAAGGGTATTCACACAGGTTGTCAGCGCCACGCAACGAAAGACCCAGTGGGGTGCCATCTTGCCACACAACATTGTAGAACTGGACAGCGTTGTCTTCGCCTGCTGCGGCTGCTGCTGCTTTTCGGCTGTGACTTGGAGTGGGAATCTCATACTGAATAGGTGAATTTCCTCCAGAATTGGACGAGTACGAACCATGGCGATCATGGTGGGCAGTCTTGCGCCTGAAAAAGGGTCACCGGACGTGGCACATTCTTGAGATGGGCCACGATGTCCTGGAATTGAATGCGCGACACGTCCATATCATTGATGTGGGTCACGTCGTCTCCAATGCAATCCTGTGAAAGGTGCGCTGCCGCACCTTGAGAAGCAATACGCTTAATAAATGCGCCTGCCGCCTGCGGATTAGCATCGATCGTGAGACCCAGTGGGCCAGATCCCCACACCACTTTGTAAAGATCACTTGGTGCCTCACGCGACACTTGCCGCACAACTTCGGTTGCATGGTTACTCGGAGCAGGAGCATGGATTGGCGACGGCGCTGGTGGGCTCATGTGCATTGGAGCATGGTCATAGCTCGAAGATGGGTTACTGCTGTCGCTTCTGGTGGAAAGAGCCGTATCGTTATTACGGGTCGCAGTTCCACTTGCTTCATCTTCATCGATGGATGCGCGGAAGCGCAGCAACACTGGCTTCGGTGCTGTCTTCAGGTAAGATACCACGTTTTCAAAGTGCATCGTGGCTGTCTCGATGCCATTCATGCTCTCTAAGTAGTCACCCACCTGCGCTTTGTCGATGCCCACGGAATTACCTGTACCCGTCACCTTCTTGATCACCGGGAGGTCACCATCGTTCAGACCGGGAATGATCGTGAGACCCAGAGGTCCTTCGCCCCAGTTAATCGTGTACTTACTCGGTCGCGACATGCTCATGCTGAAATTCATCACTGAGGGCGCACGGTCATCAACGGAGATACTGCTATTAGCAGGTTTGCGAGCACTCGGCGCGCGCGAAACTGTAATGCTGCTTCGCTGTGGTACCTCGGGCGCGCTCTCGTTATTTGGCACGGCTGCCGGAACTGCTCCGCCCACACCGCGGAAGCGAAGCTTCGCTGGCAGCTGCACCTTCTTCAGGATTGACATGGAGAGCGAGCAGCCGAGCTGGATGGTGTCGATATTGTTAATTGCCACTAGCACGTCACCAATAGCGATGTTCTGCTTCACAGCCACCGATCCAGACTTCTTGGTGAGACGGTTAACGATTGGGATCTTCTGCGTCGCGCAGTCGTCCTTCAGCGTCACACCAAGAGGGCCGTTCGACCACGTCACCGTGTACTCGTGCACCTTACATGCTTCTGGTGATGTGTCGCCCGCCTCGAACTTCATGATAATCGGCGACGCGTATGCTGCAAAAACGTCGTTCAGGTCATCTTCCGTTTGCACCGAGTCGTCCACAGCTCGTCCGTTAATCGATTGCAGCTTGTCGCCCACACTAATGTGTGCAAACGACTCGTCTGCATCCAGCTCCGTGACGGTGTTCCAGATGCTCGTCGCGCCATCTGCGCGAAACTGCAGGCGCGGCAAGAAGCTGTGTTTCCACACCACCACCCGCAGCGCCTCGAACGCAGCGCACGCGTTGTTCCACGATGACTCTTTCGACACGCTGCGCGTCCGACTGACGGCAGCTTCATCAGCAGCCGCTCCAGCCTCCGAAAGCGGCACCGCCATCTTGTCCTCCGACTGCGGGTTGGAGGCCTGGAACGAGGTCTCCATGGACTTCTGCAGCGTCTGCATCTCCTGCGAGTCCATTTCCAGCCCGTTCTTCTTGGCCAGCGTGGTCCAGAACGACGTGGTGGACATTTCCGACTGGAAACGCTCCCGCATCTCCATGATGATGCGGTTCATCTCGTCGTCGCGCCAATTGGCCTTCTCCTCGCGCATGCGTGTTTCAATGGCCTGAGCGATGCGCGCCTCCTCCTGTTTCTTGAGTCTGCGCATGATCTTCTCCTCAATGCGCTTCTCCACGTCAGCATCCAGACTCACCTTCCTCTACAGTAACAAATAACAAAATCCCAATATTGAGTCAACTACACCCCTCCAAAACCTCAAAAACTCGTACCGAGAGCGTGCTGCCAGAGGACTCGACGCTGCGGGAGCTGTTGACTCTGCGGGACTTGGTTCTTCCTTCTTCTTGCCCTTCTTCTTCTTGGGCTTGACCTCCTCCTCCTCTTCCTCCTCCTCGTCTTCGTCCGAGTCCGTCTCATACTCGGCACTCGAGTCCGTCTCGTACTCGTCTGAGTCATCTGAGTCCGACTCCGCTACAGCAACATAACAATATAACAGGTCAGCGTACTGTATAATGCCGTGAGACACCAGGAAAGTGACCTACACTCCGAGTCGTTGAACTTGGAGCAGCGCAAGTTGCGACAGCGCAGCCGATGCGCCGACGCGTGGTGCATGTTGCATTCCTATTGGCAGGTAGAACGAGGGTGAGTTTGTGGGGTGGGTTCTACCCGATAGTCGACCGCCCTACCCGAGAGCAGTAGAACACTTCGCCGCAGCCGCTCATGCACGGGATCTTGGCGCCCTCCGCCCCGCAGTTGCCGCACGGCTCCATGCTCTGCAGCGCCATGAACAGGTCGTCGTCCTCGTCATCATCGTAGTTGTTCTTGGGCATGGCGGACGTCCGGGAGTGCCTGTCGCCGCGCTCTTCCCGCAGTAATCAGTCTTTCTCGGCGGATTGACCTCTGGCTGGCGGGTCTTCTTCGCCGCCACTTGGCCTTTGTATGGGTTCGGGGAGCCTCCGCACGCCAGGTGAACTTAAGCGGGATTCGGTTGTGTACGATTGACGACCTGGAGGCGCATGCGTGCACATGCTGCGTATACTGGAGTCCGGAGTGCAGAAACGTTGGCACAGAACTCACTTTGCACATGTCATTTATCCGGATGTGTTTAAATAGTCATATAAAAAGTACGAGACGGGTTCGGTATCAAGGCTATTGCAACCTCTAGTCGGGTGAAATAGCCGTTAAAAACTGGATATTTCCGCTTGGTTAAATTGTGATCACGGGGTAGCCATCATGGGCCATTGACCCGCGCCATGGGTCAAGCCAGTCAGCTCGACGCCAGTCGCCGCCGCACATGCAGCTGTTTCACTGTTTTGCTGAGCTGCAGTCCTCTCTTCCAGCGCTATCGGCGCTCGGCACAATCATCGAGGCAGCGATTAAGCGGCAAGCCTTCGGGTGACGCCCAGCGAGGTCTGGGACAGGGAAGTTCTGCATTTTGCTCGCAATCGGCCGCTACGATCGCACGCCGCAACAGTGGCCCACATTGCAAGAGAGCAGCACGCGTTGCGAAATTCAGAAATGCTCGTCTAATGGCGAACTCCTTGGCGCTCCACAGGGCAGTCTCTGCACAACAAAGCCCTCTCCTTCCGCTCTCCATTGAAGAGTCTCCAATACGGAAGTGAAGGGACTGTTTGCTCCGTGTCGTGAATCACGAGTCGTGATTCCTTTCGACCGTCGAGGCTCGAGCCACCGCGTAAGTACACGTACAGGTAGGCACTGACGTGGCAGTCGCCTCTTGCAAACGTCCGACAGCGGAGCTCACCTACTAGTATTTGCTTATATACCGGTAGCTCGTCCATCGCTGCCGTCGAGAGCTTCCCACCAGCCAGCAACTCCTCTATCTTCCACCCTCTCAAGTCTCACGTGGCGCGATACACTGAACCGATATGTGGGTGAGTAGCTCTCATCGTGAGGCCACCGCGCGCCGAGGATAAGCTCTCACTGCCACACGATCTCGAAGGCGGGCTTGTTACGCAATGCAGGGAGGTTCGGAGAGGCGTCCGGTGCTGGGTGTGTTCTGGGTGTGCTCACTCAACGGGCAGATCGGGCAGATCAGGTGCCCATTTCTTCAAAATGGGCACGGTGGTAAAACTTTATTGCGGAGACCTTGGATAGTTGGTCGGGATCACTTACCGCGGTGGTCGCCGACCCATGCAATCGCAGCTCGGCAATGTGCTGGTCGCCGTGAATACGTGGCGCGCTTCAGAGCTCTATCGCGTTACGGTGCGTACGGTTTACACCAAACTGTTGACCACCGAAATACCATGTAATTCAGCAATCGTCTCACCCGAGCAATGTCTTCCCGTGGCGGTAGATGTAGCAACGCAAGTCCATTGCGTGGTCTGCAGGGTAATTTAAACTGAAGCTCCTCGCCCGGCCAGCTTCATCACTTTGACACATGCCTTGCTTCCGTCGCAATTTCGGGTCATGCCTCTGCAGAAAGTGCCCATTCCGGCTTAAAATGTGTCCGGTGCTTCCTATTTTTGAGTGGAATTTTTGTGCCGTATAGAGTCGCAGCTGGCTCCGCACACAACTCAGTCGTCAAAGATCTGCTTTTCCCCTCGCCAGTCCTCAATCCTCCAAGCCCAACACTGACGATGGCTGGCGCGAGTCCCAAGAAGAACGGCTCGGCGCCGCACACGCCCAAGCACACGCCCAAGCAGTCGCCAGCCGCGTCGCCCTCACGCGGACCCGACGACGTGGACGCGGACGAGCTCACAGCGCTTATCAAGGCCGTCAAGTTCGCGCACCCGGAGTTCGGCGTCAAGCGCGTGCACGACCAGGTCCTGACGCACGGCGGCAAGTTCGCGCGCGTGCCGTTCAAGCGCGTCAAGCGCTACCTGCACAAGCTGGGCATGAACTCGCCCTCGGACGAGGACAAGACGCCTGTGAAGCTCATGACAGTGGGCGGCGACTCCAAGTCCCAGCGCGAGGGCGGACCTGAGGCCTCCGTGGAGACCGCAGACGACATGGTGTGGCTTCCTGTCAAGCTGGACGAGCCGGCGTCCAAGCTGCAGGAGTTCCTGTACCAGGCGGTGATCCGCATGACCACCAGTGAAGAAGGAGAGGCTGAGGGCTCCCTCGGAGAGATCTACAAGATCCAGGTGGCGTTGGAAGCTGACGGAGCGCTCAGCACCATCCACCCCATGCTCGTGTACAACAAGGCGCGCTCGCGCAAGACGTTCCTGCACCCGGACTCGCCCGCGTACTTGCCGGTGCAGCGACTGGTGGCGGCGCAGGGGCTGAAAGGCTCGGTCGGAGGCTCCAAGGCCTACTTCTGGGGTCGCTACTTCAAGATCGAAGACATGTTGTACATCAACACGGAGAAGATCGCTCCTGCCCAGCAGTGGTAGATGCAGGGCAGCGGTGTAGAATAGCGGATCCTGTCTGCTTGGAAGCGGCAGGACAGGCGTGAAAACGGTGGGAGGGAAGAAGTGGGAGGTTGGAGACGTTGCGGCACTGGTGGGAGCACATTGACGCCCGTGTCTGGTGTGCACTTGGCGCTTTGCCCATGTATCTTGATCTGCATTTTGCATGTGTGCATATTTTTGAGGTAGACTATGGAAGTTGCGTTTTCATGTCGAGGCGCTGTGCTTGCATCTGTGTCGCCGTCGACTGCCACCCCCTCCCAGTCTCTCTCCCCAGCCCGCTTCGTAAGATGGCGTTGGTGTCGTGCCGTCTACTTTGGAGTTGTGATTGCCCGTTCCCTGCTATCCATTGAGCCATGGAGTGAAGACCAACAAGGTGAAGATGATCAAGCAAGAAATGGCAAGCAAGTAAAATGTCGCCCTTGGAAACAAACAAAAAAGAAAACAAAGAATCACATTGAACCATACAGCACTTGGCAATCGATAGCTGCGTTGGTGCTGTCTGGCTTGTAGTGTCACTGGAACGGTCCACGACTACCGGTGGTGAGCAGTGTCTAGGATATTTGTGCTCACAAGATACGCCGTTCCAGTGTTGATGATGCGTGGCGGTTGCGTTTTGTCAAGTGTGCCCAGCAAGCTTATCGCTTGACGGCACCCCGTACCAAAGAGGCCACCTTCGTCGTCGCTGTCGCTGTCACTTTCACTGCTGCTGCTTACAGCTCCGCTGAAAAGCGAGTTGTACGGTGAAGGCGGAATAGCACTTTGTGGTGTAGCCTGCACGAACCCAGGCGCGGTGCGGCAGCAACTTCCGGTGCCGGGGAGCTCGATGCATCTCCGAAAAGACTTCCACTGACGGGCGTCGGCGCTTGATGGAGCTCTGGAGTGGGCTGTGTCGGTGCCACTAGAACAGGATCGGGGTTGCTGCCGCCGGTCGTGGGGCCGTAGTTGTCTGGGCACCAAACAGCGACTGGTTACCTCCGTCCTTGTCATCATCATCACTCCAGTCGCTCTCGCTTGAATCATCATCATCCAAAGCAGCAGCAGCCGCAGCACCGAACAGATATGACGAACCAGAGGGCGCGACTGGAGCTGCCGCTGGAGTTGGCGAGGGTGCAAATGCAGGCGTCGGTTCTGGTGTGAATACGGGTGTCGGTGTCGGCGCAGGGGTTGGTGCGAGAGTAGCCACCACGGGAGCTGGGGTTGCCGGCTCTGGGATGGGGGCTGGAACCTCTACAGGCGCAGATACAGGCACTAGCGCTGGAGACAGCACCTCTCTTGAACCGGAGCAGGTGCAGGAGTATACACAGGTGCAGGAGTTGGCTTGGAAATCTCAACTGGCGCGGCAAGGGGAAGTGACACGGGCTTCGGGGTGGGTTTGGAAACTGGTGCCGGAGCACTTACGCCAAAAGTGACGACGCTGACTCACTGGAGTTGGGCTTGTCGTCCAGAGTAAGTTCGTCCATCGAGAAATTAGCCATCAACGCACTCGGAAATCCTGCGGGTGCAAATGAAGACTCAACCTGGGCGTCGTACTTCGGCGCGTAAGGGTCATCGTCCACAAGCTCGTAGGATTTCATCGCTGGCATCAGCTCTGGCTCCGGCAACTTCTGCACGATAGGAGCAGAAATCGGGGCTGGAGCTGGGGTATAAGCCGGTGTGGGAGCTGGGGTATAAGCCGGTGTGGGAGCTGGGGTGTATGCCGGCGTGGGAGCTGGGGTGTAAGCCGGCGTGGAGCTGTGTAAGCCGGCGTGGGAGCTGTGTAAGCCGGCGTGGGAGTTGGAGTGTAAACAGGTGCAGGCACTTCCAGAGCTTTCGGCTCAAAAACTTCAGCGGGCGCTTGAGTAGGCTCCACATCGTCGATAATCGGAGCAGCCATCGTCTACAACATCCACAAGCACAAATTCAGCACACACTTCCCTCGAAAATCATCAATAAAAACTCACCGGAATTCGGAAAGCTCCTGGTGGCGGCCGCGTCGGGCCTCGGCGCTTGGGTCCAGCAACACGATTCATCGTCGCCTGAGCAGCAATAAAAAACATTAGAACTTCCCTCTTTTCCACTTCAACCAGCAAAAAGCAACTCACGTGTGAATCATCCAGCGACGCAGCAGGTGCCTCTCCCGTCTTCTCTCCTTCTGGCGCCATTCCGGGTAGACGGAATCCCCCTTCGCTAGTCCAGGCATAGGGATAGCCGACCCGGTCATACCGGGCATAGCCACACCCATAGCGTGCTGCGAGTGGCCATACTGTTCCTCTCCGGTGCTCATAATGGACTCCCGCTGCGCACTCCTGTACCCACCGCTAGAAGCACCTCCTGGACGTCCGAAGGGGTTCACATTGATCCCCAGACTCCCCTGCAGCTGCTGGATCTTGTTGGAAGCTCGACGAAGCCCCGCCGCCTCCTGAGCAGCAGCTACCGCCGATGTATCAACCGGTTCCGAGGCTGCAGACGCCACACTCGCGTCGCTCGCACTTCCCACACTGCTGCTGCTCGCGTGCAACTGTTCCGAAGGTTCCGACGCAGGTGCTGGGTGGTTGAAGCGAGGCGGAACAGGCGCAGGGGACGCAGCACTGGCAGCCGCGCTCTGCTGCTTGAGGCGCGCGATCCGCTCGGCAATGGAGCTTCTGGCAGCCGCTGGGACCGGATCTGGCGCTGGGGACGCGCTGCGCTCCACTGCGGGGCCGGTGGCTCGCTACCCCGCCAGCCTTGGCTCGCCGACGCGCCAGGATCGCCGCCAGTTCGTTCGACGCCATCACTCTTCTCGTCCGCTTGTCGGACTTGACTTTGAGTTAAAATGTCGCGGAGGATTCGGATTATGCCACACAAAAAGCGGTTTATGCCTGTTGAGAGGGAGATGAGAAGATGTTGGTTCATTGGTGGATTCCGGACGGGAATATTCTGCGCTGACGACTTCAAGCTGAAGCGTGAGAAACCAGGACCGAGACTATTTATACAAACTGAGGAACGGATGTCATCTAGTTACAAATCAAAGAAGGCGGAGATGCCGGCAGGGAAACTGTTTAAGCCCGCGTGCTGCGCACACGGATCTTTAAACCACAGGCGTTGTTTCGGCTTGCCGAGCGAGTTGAGATTCACCCCATCAATTTTGTAGTAGAAAAGGGCCAACAAATAGCCCACATACAAAACTAGTGAATCCAGTTTGTAATAATAGTCGCTTTCGAGAAACCAGGGCCTAATAATAGTGACGTGGCATACTTGATATGTGTATTGACCTGCTGGTGTTCCTGCCTGCACTTCGCTCTAAGCTCAGATCGACTACGTTCTGATAGGTGGTCAATAGCGCCGCGTTCGTCGGACCTTGCGCAGCTCGTCACAAGGAGGCATCTTCATCTCGAGCGCTTTACGCATGGCTGCCTCGCGGTCTTCGCTGCGGGAGTTCCGGGCACGGTAGATCATCCGCTTCTGACGGAGCTTGAGGTTCTCGCAGCTCTCCGAGAGTTTGGACACGTGGGCCTGCTCTACCATTTGCTCAACGCGCGAGAGATCGCGCCAGTGTGTCGTGTACCGCTGCTCAAAATCGCGCTCCACGTAGTACGGAATACCCTTCACCACATTCGCCATCTGCGTAGCACGCTGCACGTTGAACTGTTGGGTCGGGTTGAGGCTGAACGGCATCTCGGGCGTCGATGGGATCGAGAGTAGCGACATGAGGAAGATCAGCAGCAGCGGCAGGAACTGGGCTAAGTTCGCCATCCCGCCCCGCTGCTGTTGTTGCTGTCGCTGCTGACCTTGCTGCTGTTGCTGCTGTTGCGGTCGGCGTGCACGTGGCCGGAAGCCGCCGCCGAAGAACATGTTGAAAATCTCCTCGGGCGTGATATCTTCTTCCTGTGCGTATCTGCGCTGGTTTTGCTGCTGTTGCACAGGCGCATCGTCGCCGTAGCGATCATAATGTGCGCGCTTGTCGGGGTCGCTCAAAACTGCAAACGCCTTGCCCACCGCCTTGAACGCGTCCTCCGCTCCAGGAGCGCTGTTCTTGTCCGGATGCAGCTTCAGCGCCAACTATGACACATTACCCCGTCAGCCACATTACAACACTGCAATGCCATGCAATAAATACCCAGCTCCTCACCTTGCGATAGGCCTTCTTGACCTCGTTCTCCGTCGCAACTTGCTGCACCGCGAGCACCTCGTAGTGCGTCTTGCACGCCTTGATCTTGCGCACCATCTGCATCTGATCAGCCGTGTATGGCCGAGAGGGCTCCATCGACGGGGACCTCGATGGTGCAGCTGGAGCTGCTGCTGGAGCTGCTCGGTGCCGCACACCAGCACTCGGAGCTCCGCCACGTGGAGACGTTGGCTGTGCACTGGGGGCAGAGGTCTTGTTCATCTCCTTGGCTCGGTCGCGCATCGCCTCCACGCCCGCTAGAGGGTACATGCGATGCGACTTGTCGAAGAACTTGATGGCCTTCTCCCAGTTGCCGAGACGCAGGTGCTTCTTGCCGATCTCGAGGCATTTCTCGGCCTCCCCTTGTTCATCTCCATGACTCTGTACTGGGGCGGGTACTGCGGTTTTCGGCGTGGAAATTGCACGAGCAGACGCGCCAGATGCAGTAGAAGATGGAGCTGTCACTTGTGTGGTCGACTAGTGATCACACACGGCCAGGAAGGCGGGGGACAATGAAGACCGACAACTGCGTACGATGTCGTCAGCAGTTTATGAGGGACTCACCGAAGACCGCCCAGTTACGCATAGTGTACCCCAACGTAACCCGAATTGCGATACCGCATCGAGTTAAAGAGGGTATAGAATACACAAGGGTTTGTTATTTTGGGCTTTTGCCGAAAAAGAAGTCGAGCGACGATTGGGTCTTGCCCGGCGGTGACTTCAACTTGCCTTTTGTCTTGACGAGGGACTTCAGTTTCGATTTTACTGGCGAAGACACTCGGTGGCGCTTGACTGGCGATGTCGATGGTTGGTTGTGGCCATCTTCATCGTCGCAGCGCTTGGTGAGAAGCGTCGAGGCCGGAACAAACTTGGTGGGGAATTGCTGAAACTGCTTGTTCGACGTCGCGTCTTCTTCGTTTTTGACTGGGGAGCTGGTCTCCGGTTCACTGGCGAGATTATGTGTTTCTTCCTTCACTTGAACTGCTGGTGCCGTCGACGACGCAATTTGGGGCTCCTGCTTCTCCGTCTTGACGCCGAAAAACGACTTGATGTCACCTGAACAATTCGTGAGCAAAGAAGTTAGGCCGCCATTATTGCAACGATGGGAGTATATGCGCATTACCCAACCTGCATGTTTGATATTGACTTTCTTGGCGCAGTCTTCACTCTGGAACTGCATCGACCCAACTGCATTCCAACCGCAAAACCAGCTTCTATTTAGTCCAAGGACAGCCACATGTGAGAGCGTGGCTCATAACATACCTTTTTTATCGACGGGGTGCCATTTGAGGTCGCTATTGCGGTAAGATTCCAGCAAGTCCTTAAGTTCTTCAAATTTTGCGCCGGACAGCCAGCGGTCGACGCCTTCATCCGACAATATGACCTGATACAGAAAGCAAAGCACAATCGTTCAGTGATCGCGGATGCATACTAGAAGTATGATACTTCGAAGTAGTATTACTATCCTGACGTCTCACGATGCATGCTCTTACCGGCATGCGTGTATGTAGCCACTTCAGCTCTGGCGCAACCGCAGTTGTGAGAATCGTGTAGGTACACATCAGCTCGCCATTTTCATCTTTCCACTGATCGTAAAGGCCAGCAAACTGCACAAAGATGTTCAAGTTGTTAAGCTGTGTAGCTCCAAGAAAATCGTCAACTTTGCAGCACTTACCTTCATCGGACGTCCCTCTCTGTGGAAATAGTACGGCTGCTTCTCTCTTTATCAATTTGCTGCCATTCGTAATACCTTGAAACCCAAACACAAGGACAATGATCACTTCGCAGCCAAGCAGATTGCCCATGAAAGACGCTGTAGAGTATCTACCCTTCACACAGCACCACGCATCGTTTTGTCTCCAACAACCGCTTAAACGCTGGTCGTTCCTGGAGATTTTCCGACCTGCACCGCAATGGCACCGAGTCAACCGTCACGTTCTCAATTACACCTCCATTCCGACAACCGTGTACCTGGCGTTAAACATCAAGAAGTGGTCTGGTTTGGCACCAGGCTTCGTAAAGGATGGAACCAGTCCCCACTACAGTAGTCAACAGTCAACGCACAACACTAAAGGCACACCGCAGTACAACCTTGTCACGTACCCGCATGGCCTGCAGTCGATTCTTCACCTTACTTTCTCCCTCCACCTTTGCGCCTCCACGTTGCACAATGACCGGTCCATATCGTCCCGGCCCCATATTCTCCACTGGGTTGTCTGCATTCAGACAGACAGCAAGTGACCAATACACCACCCACATAGCATTAACAACTTCAATCAACCGCAAACAACCAGACTCATACATTTATCGCCATTTACAAACTCTTCAGGTGCGACGTCTGCAGCTTCCGCTACCTCCTCGCGGGCCAACGTGCACCGGGAGCGGCCACACATTACGCCGTTTTAGTGAGCCTGGTAGTTTAGTTTGGGTTACGGTAGTTTGGGTAGTGTGTATCAGATATGCGAGGTGAGAGATGTAGCCATTTGGGTAGTGTATCAGATATGCGAGTGAGAGATGTAGCCATTTACAAAGGTACACGTCGTTTCGCGGGATGCAGCACCTCGGAGCTGCTGGTGCCAGTAGGAAGCCTCGGCCACGCGTTCCAACCAGCCCAAGTACATTGCCAGGTCGATGGTTCTCTTTCGAACCGCAGTCACGCAAGCCAAATGCTCGCTCGGGACCCGATGCATTGGGTCTCGCCAACACTGTGGACCAACTCACGTTCCAGGCTCGAAAACCGCAAGTGCAAAGCAGTTGGAGACCAGATGAACGCAATGTTAATGGTGCAAAGCAGCAGAATCAGAGACAACGGAGGCTTCGCGCTGCTGGCGACGACGCCTTTCCAGCAGCAGAAGCTTTCACTCCGCAGAGATCTCTGCGTCTCGCCAAGCTGCCGATGCTGACGATGAGGGAGCAGCATGTTGCATCGGAGGGTGGGAGACAATCCAATCAACTAGCTGCTACTTCAGTACAGGTGACTTCGTCTAGGGAAACGGAGCTCCGCTGCACGAGCTGATTCAAACGATGGACGACGCGGTGAAGGCGGACCCTTTGGCCGAACTCAACCAGTCAGCTATTGCTCGCTTGTTCATGGATCAGTGGCTCCGGCAGTTTGAAGCAGATCGACGAAATTATAAATCTGTTGGTGAGTATGACTGGTTTTCGGTGCGTTGGGCGTGGATCTTACGTCATGTTTGCCTTGCAGCGCTCCGGTACGAAGTTGATTTGAGGAACTTCAGCGGCGGACAGCGAATCTTCCGAAACCAAACGAGATGATCACAACCTTTTGCTGCAAGGCCCTTGGTACGTTAGTCAGTAGAATGTTGCTGCAAAACGTCAATTCGGGCTCATTTGTGTGTCGATCATTGATTTCGAAGAGTAGAAGACCTCACATCGCACTTCGGACTATACGCACCATTGTTTCGCGTGTTGAGTGCCGAACTTAATCAGTCCATCTACGCCCAAGACAGACTGCCGTATTTCGCGCTTGTCAAGCACCACAAGCGTCTACTTTTAACGCTTCGAAAAGAAAAGTACGTGAAGCTTGTCATCGTAACAAAAGCTTTTGGAGAAATTCATCTTCTGAATGCGTTTCTAGAGAGTGGCGAGAAGAGCGCAATGAAATTTTGGCTGATGATATTGGCAATGTGTACGCCACGTTCCGGCGCTTCTTGTCCGAGTGCACGTATGCCTTATCGCGTATGTTGCTGAAGGAATGGCATTCCCTTGCGGTTGTCCAAAAGAAGGTTTGTCATGTACTTGGACGTAGTTTGAGTTTCCTTGAAAGGGAGGTTCACGGTGTGATCTCGTACTTTAATTTGCTGTAGAACAACAGGAAGTATATCGAGTACTTCTCGAACTGGTTTAGTGTTGCTCCAAAGGCTATTCTCCGAAAGGTGTTTGTCGCCTGGAAGCGTGAAGCTGCATTGCGCAGGATTGAGAAAATCCAAAAGCAAATGGAAATTGACCTGCAAGGTCTGACAGTCATAAAACGACAGGTAGACGAGCTAACTCGACAGCGAGATCTTGCGCAGGCGGAAAATATGTCAATGCGAAGCGATCGTAAGCAAGCAGAGGAACGGACTCGGAACCTGGAACTCCGGATTAAAGCCGCAAGCGTGTTCTTGGAGACAAGTCGTCGGCGAGAGACCCAAGTATGTCAAGAAGGTCAACTCCGAGTCGAAGCTGTGGCGTGTTTACCACCACTTATACTGGAGTCGTTGTTGCGGGGTTATCACGGTGTTGGTTTTCTTCAAAAACTCAATTCACCAAGTCGATACGTCCGCATTGGTTGGTGAAATATGTGATTCGACAGTACAAAGGGATGAAACTCAAGGGACTCCCTCTGTTCTTCATGAATGTCTTGCGGAGATTGCACGACTCCGAAGTATGGCACTGAGGCGAACTTCTTCCTCGGTGTATACGGCATATTCGGATAGGTCTAATTCCGTTGCTGCTACGTCTGGGAGGTCGAACTCGATAGTTTCAAGTGTTTCTCTCACTGAAAATGGTGAGCAGCCATCGCTACCAGTAGTACCGGTAGTAGCCGCCACTGCGATAGCAGGTGATACTACCAGGAGGGTTGCAACGGGGGCTGTTTCTCAAGATGAATTGTCGGGGCGAACGTTTTCAAAATTCTTTAGCTCTCTTCGTGAACGAGTTCAATCAGAAGATGCCAAAATTTTGTTCACCCCAGCGCAATTACAGGACCTATTGGTGACCAAGGACAAGCAACCGAATCAACATGAAAACGCTCGCGTGGCACGCGAATACGAACAGCTTCTGCGCGCCATTCGCGTTCAAGATGAACACTACGCCAGCAATTCCAAGTTGTTCAGTTCTCGGATGCTTGAAAATCACGAAATCTCACTTGTGCCAAATCCCTCAATGCCCAACCGAGATTTTCAAGTGACCGACGGGTTTTTAGGGTCCGACAAAGGAGATCTGGGTGTCATTAATGGGGTTAAACGTTTCTGGGTATCAAGTGTTGTGGCAAAAACCGACGACGGTGTCGCGTACCGGGAGCTCGCAACTGAGACGTGTATCAACACGAAGACAGTCGGTTGTTACGCCCAAGGATCCTCCACAGCCACAGATACCTCTACTCGAAAATCTGGAGTTGTTCCACGAGGCAGATTTTGACATATCGCCACTTCATTCACGCGGCTTTACCATACTGCTGCTAGCACAGTTATCGACAGCGTATGGCTCGCTACTATTCTCACCGGGTGACATGAGTGCATTTACCCACAACGCCTACCTGCAGCCGCCAAATGAAAAGGAGAAGCCATCGACAGATTCCCAAGCCTTAGCCCCGGAAGATGTAAAACAAAATCAAGCTGGAGACGTAACACCGACCTCATCACCAATGCAGAGTGCACTGCCGTTGGAACCGTCACATTTGTCGATGCCAGGGCAACAACCCTCGCAAGATGCAGAGAGTACAGCGAACATGAATCACTCGCTGCGGATTATTCAACCGATTGTCACCGCGTACAGCACGTGGAATCAAATTTCGGAGCAGCTCATTTCGGCGAATGTAGTGCAGTCTCGTGGTCCTGTGCCGCCAACTGTGGTGGATCCTTCTACGGAGACTACATGTAGTAATGGAGAAATTTCGAGGGCTCTGATGGGGACTCCCATCCGCCCAATTTTACAGCACCAGTTCGAGCCGCTCTCGCACAGTTCGTTTCTCGCACCAGCTAGAGACAAAGGTGGTCGTAGAATGAGCTCAAGCAATGCTGATGGAAATACGTACCATACCGCTCGGATTCGACACCTTACTGCTGAAGGTCCTGAAAATTAATCCAAAGCATGGAGGCCATACACAAAGCCGTAAAAGCCACATCCGCGAAGATGCAAGATTTCCGGATGATGCATCAGCAACTTCGAGAGCTTCGGGTTACCCAGTGGCATCAAGCAAGCGAGCTTGCTTCTCAATTCGCGACCAAACAAAAGGAAGTACGACCAGCACCAACTACTACGGCGGGTCTCACAGATAATCGTGAGCACGTCTATGAATGCATTTCGCTGACGAACAGCACAATGCGCAGGTTGTTCAGTGTTGAAGATAACCCCGAAGTCGAGCTGATTCATGTCCGTGCCATTTTCGAGAAGCATCAACGAACCATACGCCAGCTATACACGCCATTTCGTACGAACATCAAGCATGCCGTGAGTCTCGACGATCTGTGGCACATTGTCAAGATTCTTCGCCTGCCTCGCGAAATACACGTACTGCCCATTTTGCGCGACGAAGAGCTAGTCGCGAACGGCTACGAGCAGTTCTTTTCTCCCGAAGACCTAGCCGAACTCTTTCTCCAGCTCTGCAACGAGCAATTTCAGCCCCACATTGGTCCGCTGAGTGCACGTGTGGAATACTTTACCACTCAGCACCTACCCATAGCCATCCAAAACAAGAGCCTCATCCGAGCATTGATGCACCGTTCAGACATCAAGTTGGCAATTAGTAGCTACTCGCAAACAATCCGCATCATCTTCCGTCGCTATTGTGCTAAGGAACGCGAGCTGATGGCACCAGTGGTTGGCATTGCGAAACCAAAGCCTCGACTTACTGCACACGGGATCAACAAGTACATGCGCATAATAGATTGGCAGGCTTTCATACAGGACTATCACCTGGTTCGCGCTCGTTTCTCAATGGACCAAGCCATGAACGTGTTTCGCAACGTCCAAGAGGCCACACCTGGAAATGACGACCAGCTCGAGTTGATCTACAGCGAGTTTTGCGAAGCGCTTGTCGGTATGGCGATGTTCTACTTCCCCGACCCATTTTTGAAGACTGCAACGAAAGTCACTCAGTTTCTCCGTCGATACTTACCACTATCTCCCGAGGAAGCACATGACCACGCCTAGGCACGAACACCGTGAGGAACTTGAATACTACTAGCCTCTCAATTGAAACTCCGGATCAGCTCACAGCATCTTATGTTTGTTTTCTGGATTTCAGTATGGCAGTTTGCAGTAGTTGGCAAAGGTGGTCAGTGCGAGCCAAGATGGAAACTGCAAGTGGCGGAGAATTAGCTTTTGGGGAACATATTCGGGTCAGGTCAAAAATGGTCATCTGGGGTTGCACCCCAGACCCCGCAAAAGAAAACTAACTCCGAGTCAGGGCAACGTGTCCGTTCGCTGGGGAACTCGTCGCTGGGCCCGCCTACGCAAATACCGCGCGGCCCTGCTTCGCGTCTTCGCTCCTCGCACCCGCTCACTCCCGCTATACAAAAATCAAGTCAATTTAGTTGACCCTTTTGACCTGACCCAAATATGTTCCAAATAAAATCCTTCGCACTGGTTGGACGCTGTAGTGAAGCTACTTGTAGACGACAATGAACATATGGGCTTCAACTACTACTTCCGCGTACTAATTTAACCAAGGATTGCTCGTCGTTGTCGGCAGATTTTGTCTAGCAGAGTATGTTCTGCATTGTCCGAACTCAGACGGGTGTGACCTGTTCCGATCAATGAACAACAAGCGAGTTATTTGCACTTGAAGCACAAAGCTCGTCCAAGGCTGCTGGACTGGATATTGACGGAGGTCCAACTGAAGCTCGTGATAGGTGATTCACAATTGGCATGGTGGACGACACTGTGCTCGACGGATAAATGTCACTGACCTCTCAATTGAAATTCAAAGCAGCTCAGTGTCGAATACTTGCATGATATGTTTGTTTTCCTTGGGAGAGTGAACAGCGCGCCGTTCACTCTCTAGACAACGCATAAAAGAACAACTAGAGAGCGACCGGAAACGTGGACAACAGCTTCCGGAGCGTGCACTTGACATCCGTGGAGCTAGCACACGCCGTGCGTGGTGAGGCCCGACTGCTGGTGCTTGAGGTTGGCCTGCAGCGAGTGCACGATGTCCTTGAAGTGCTTCTTCTGCGCCTTGGGGGATGACATGGCCGTGTCCACGAGGACGTGGTGCTGCTCGAGCGCCTCGATGGCCTTGAGGATGTCCTGCACCAGCATGTTGGCCATGTGCGACGAGAAGTTCTGCTTGACCACGACGCGCATGATGGTGAGCGCGTCGGCGCCGCTGGAGCACGTGTAGGCCGGCACGATCCAGCCTCTGCTCTTGAGCTTGTCCTGGATGTCGAAGCACGTGTAACGCGACGCGTCGATGAGTGCGAAGGCCACGAGCGGCATGTGCTGCTTGTCCACGATGCGGAAGTGGCCCGTGGCCACGAGCGCTCCCCGCAGCAGGTGCGCGTTCTCCATGCTGGCCTCCATGATGCGGCGGTACCCCTCGAAGCCGAAGCGCAGCATGTTGTAGTACTGGGCCACGACGTTGCCCGCGCCCTTGGAGAAGTTGAGCGTGAAGGACGACTGATCTCCGCCCAGGTAGTTGACGTGGAAGACCAGGTCGTCCGGCAGGTCTTCGGGCTCGCGCCAGAGCGCCCAGCCCATGCCGGCGTACACGAGGCCGAACTTGTGGCCGCTCACGTTGATGCTCTTGACGTTCGGCAGACGGAAGTCCCACTCCAATTCAGGGCTGATGAACGGCGCAATAAATCCACCACTCGCGGCGTCCACGTGCAGCGGGATGCTCCATCCATTTGCTTCGTTCTCGGCCACGAGCATGTCGTGGATGGCCTTCACGTCCTCATATTCACCATTGAATGTGCTGCCCAAGATTGCGCTCACGCCGATCGTGTTCTCGTCCAGCAGCGCACGCGCGCGCTTGGCCGTGAGCACGAGGCAGTCCGGGGACACATCAGCCTCCCGAATCTCGATCTCAAAGTACTTGCACATCTTGTGCCAGCACACCTGCACGTTCGATCCAAACACCATGTTGGGTTTATCATACGGCAGGCCCGCAGCGATGCGGCGGTCCTTCCAGCGGCGCTTCATGGCCAATCCAGCCAGCATAATGGCCTCAGAGGATCCGATGCAGCCTGTTCCCGTAGCCTGCTGGCCAGGCTGCAGTGGTGCGTGGTACAAGTTGGCCAGCATAGTCACGCAGCGGTTGTGGATCTCGGCCGTCTGCGGGTACTGGTCCAGGTCGATGTAGTTCTTGCGCAGGCCCTCGATCATGAGGTCCTCAGCCTCGGGCTCCATGTATGTGGTCACGAAGGACGCGAGGTTCATCTTGGGGTTGCCGTCCAGCGCCAACTCGTCTTTGATGAGCTGGTGGGCCACGCGCGCGGGCACTGACCGCTGCGGGAACACGTCGGACGGCAGGCTGGCGCACATGAGTGGGTGGCCGTACACGGCCTCCGTCTCCAGCTGCACGTCGGCGGCGTCGCCCGAGTACTTGCGCGTGCTCACTTGCATTATGCTCTTGTCGTTGGTAGATGAGAAAGGGCTTGCGTAGGAGCTGGCGAATTGCGGAATGAGATCTTGTTGACCTTCAACAACGTCAGTGCTGTCTAATATGACAGACTGGTGACATACAATATCCAGGCATGCGTAACCCACTTTCTGGTTAATGCGACCGACTGAGGGTCTTTACAAAAACCAAGTGTAATCCGATAAAATTGATCGAGATTCAAGACGCTGCTCATAATTTGCCCACTCAACTCAGGATTGGCAAGAGATATCCGTGTCGATGACGGCCGCTTGCGCTAAATTCAACTGCGTCGAGTAATTTGCATCGCGCTCGCTTTGCTACTCAGCCGGAGGCGGGCAAAAAGGACCGACGTACAAAATGCACAAAATCCTTTCTATTGCTCTGCAGTGTTGCCAGCTGCCGCTTAATGTGAGGTGCACCGCTTGCCGTTCTACTTGCTGGCGCTGGCGCTCCTGATTTTTTCTTGAACCTCGTCCTGCATGACAAGAATAAAAACGAGGATATATATGGGTCAGTACCAGTACATGCCAGTGAATAGGGACACGCCAGTGAGGCGCAATCAGAGCGGCAATGGCTGCAGACGCACCTGCAGACGGGAGAAGAACTCCTTCGAGTTGGAGAACTGCTTGGTCGAGCCTTCGATCTGCCTGCCCGTGGTGATGTTCTTGGCGCCGGCGATGCTCTCGAGCATCTTCTTCTTCTCGTACTTGTTGCCCAGGCCCGGGTTGAGCTTGGCCACCAACCGCTCGTCGAACTCACGCTGGCGGTTCTCTTTCCGCCGCGCGTGCTTCTTGGCGTTGCGCAGCGCCTTGCGCTCCGTCTGGGTCATCTCCTCCTTGGACTGCAGCACGGCCTCGCCGCGTTTGCGCTTCTTCTCGTACACCTCCTCGGGCGCCTTCAGGTTCGCGTCGCTCACGCTGATCGGCACCACCTCCTCCATTGCGATGGCGGGCACCGCGGGCTTGACCTGCAGCTCCTTGACAGCTGGCTTGGGCGTGAAGTGGTAGTTCGACAGCGCGTCGAGCTTCCAGCACAAACTCTTGAACATGACCTCGATCTCCTCCTGGTCCTGCTTGGACTCGTCGTCGGCCTCGAAGCCCATCGCAGTCTTCATGTACTCCTTCTCGTAGATCTCGCCCAGACCCTCCTTGGACTTCTCCATGGACACGTCTTCCAGCTTCTTCTTCTGGTCCTCCTCGTTGCCAGCGAACTTGCGGATCACATCGTCGAAGTCGTCCTCCAGAATGCGCTTCTTGATCATCTCCTCAAGCGCAATAGATACTTCCTCCGTGATCACAGGCGCAGCCTTCACAGGCCGGTCATAGTCCAGCACTGCTTCCAGCAAACTGTTTTCCGGACGCGCAGCAGAGCGCACCTCACCCTTCAGCAGCCATGGTTTCTCGTTGATTGCCTCGTTTTCCAGCTGCTTAATCTCCTTCTGAAGACGCTGGCGCCGACGCTGGTGGGACGACATGATGCCGCGCTCCGCAAGCTCCTCCAGGTCGACATCTTCCTCCTCGTCAGGCTTCGTGCGGTTAATCGTCGGGAACTCCTCGTCCTCGTCGCCTTCCTTCATGTCGACATCATTGAGCTCTTCCTCCTCTTCGTCGCCCTCTTCGCCTTCGCCTTCCTCATCTCCGAAGAAGTCATCAAAGCGCATTTCCTCCGCAGCTTCAGCATCCGATCCCTCCTCCATTTCCGACTCGTCATCATCTTCATCCTCGTCGTCATTCTCCTCGCCTTCCTCTTCGTCCTCCATTTCATCATCATCATCTTCCTCCTCTTCTTCCTCTGCCGCTTTGTCCATTTCGTCCCAGTCAAAGAACCCATCCTCCGCGACGTCGCGCGTCTTCTTGCTCTTCTTCTTCGCCTTGTTCTTCACCTCCTTCTCGTCAGCAGAGTCAGCCGTCTCGTCTTCTTCATCGCTGTCCACTTCGTCGTCATTGTCCTCCTGTTCCTCCTCCAACTTGTCCACGTCCTCCTCTTCTTCCTCCTCGGGCTCCTCCTGCTTCTCCGACGGGATCAGCAAAATGTTCTCCGACTTCTTGTGGAACGTGCGGATGCGCTGCGTCATCTCCGTCACCAGCGGCCCGTTCAGCATGCGGAGCTGCTCCCAAATCTGGTCAGCGTCGAAGCCGTCCACGTACAGCTCCTCCAGCGGGGCAGCACCGCCGCTCTTGCTCTGGTACTTGGATGTTCGGTCGAACGCATGCTTGGCGAACGTCTTAATCTCTGCCGCGACCTCCTCTGACGGCGTGAAAAATACCTGCACAGCAGTAACACAACAATTCAGCAGTTAGCGGTGGCTTCACACTGCGCTGCACTGGCAACTCAACAAGAGGTTGAAGACACGCACCTCTGGCTTCTGCACCACTTTTTGCGGAAGCTGGCGATCACGGACGCGTCCATGGCTGTCTCTGCTGTCTCCTGCGCCAATAGAGTTGCTACCCTTTCGTGATCCAGTCAAAATGGTCACTAATCTGGAAGAGGAGCACTATCAGGAAGAGCCACTATACTGAGGGAACGTACGTCATGTCAGACACAACCAACGCCCAGACACAATTAATGCCGTGCAAGTTGCCTTCATGCAAATGCCCATTGCAATGCCGCACTACGCAGCCATGCATTCATACAAAAGAGTCACGTCGATTTCAAATACTAGAAGCAGCCGCTGTGCACTTCGCTACTACTACGTAGAGCTGTTAAAGCGTTGCTGTTTGTACACGGCCTCAGCTCCTCGCTGTCTGGTCCTTCCTGTCTGTAGAATCAATCAATCATCGCTATTGAGTCGCCTATTTGCCTTTCCGAGCCTTCTTCTTGGTCTTGGCCTCGTCCTCATCACTCGAGATTCCATCGCGCGGGATATCAGCCCAGCCTCCGGGCGGAACGTCAGCGAACTTGCGCGCATGGCGCTTGATGTACTTGTTCATGCTAAACATTGTGAACGAGTCCCGCTGAAATACCCTCCGCATGTTGTCGTCGAGGAGGATCGTGCGCTTGTCGTTCGGGTCCTGCAAATCGTGTTCGTGGATATAAGCCCACAGCGCCTGCACGATCTTCGGCCGCGCAATGCGGTCGCTGCCTACGAGCGAGGCCAGCTCAGGCGACACAGACAGCTCCATGTTGAACGGGTTCGTCTTCTTCTTCCCTCTTCATCATCCTCCGTCGCCGCTTTCTTTTTACGCTTAGCCGGCTTCTTCTTGGCGGCTTTTGCCTCTGTGTCCTCGTCGCTCGAGACGCCGTCGCGTGGGATCTGGCTCCAGCCTCCGGCCGGCATGTCGTCGGGCTTGCGCACGTGGCGCTTGACGAACTTGTTCATGCTGAACATGGTGAACGAGTTCCGCTGGAACACGCCGCGCAGCGTGTCGTCCAGCAAGATGGTTTTCTTATTGCTGGGGTCCTGCAGGTCGTGTTCACGGATGTAGGCCCAGAGCGCCTTGACGACTTGGGGCCGTGCCATCGTCTCCGCCCCACGACCTGCGCGAGCTCCGGGGACAGACACAACTCTGCGTTGAAGCCTCCTTTCTTCTTGACTTCTCCGTCCTCAGCCTTCCGCTTGCGCTTCTTAGGCGGCGGCGTCTTCTTCTTGGGTGTCGCCTTCTTCTTCTTGGGCGTCCGCTCCTCCTCCTGCTCGTCGTCGGCGTCGTCATCACTTGGTTCAGGCTCATGCTCCTCCTCCTCATTCTCGTCCTCGGCCTGCTGCTGCTCGATGATCTCCAGGATAGTGGCGTTGATCACGTCCTTGTAGGCCGACAGGTCTGCGTGGAACTGCGTCTCCAGTTGCTTGCGGATCATGCGGCGAGAGAGCTGCTCCAGGTCCGCGTCCTTCAGGATGACGCGGATGGCGTCTGCGAGCTCCGCCACGTCCACGGCGGGCGCTAAGGGCTCCTGGCCCAGCCCCGACAGGTCCAATCCCAGCCCCATGGCGTCGCTCATGATGTCTGAACGTCAAGTTTCGCAATAGGCGAGGTGACCAGGCGCCCCCAACTGGCAACGTGAAAAACACGTTCAAACGTGAAAAACCCACGTTTGAAAAAAAACCTCTGGGTGATTTGAGCAAATGTTGCGAATTGAGGAGGAGAATGTCATCGAACTTCGGACTTGTGAACTTTTCGCTTAGAACATCTTGTTGCAGATATCGTGGCGTTGTAGTCTAGCATTGCATTTTAGTCATGTACCGTACAGTAATGTGCGTCAATAAGGAACGGGGTATCAACTAATATCCTTTGAAATATTATACATCTGTAATTGAGGAATATCTCTATGCGGATTGTGGGCGCCTATACCCACCTTAATTATGTACATATCAGGTATTCCTTATTGGCGCACATTACTGTACTATATTATACTACGGTAGTACTATAAAACCTGTGATAATTCCCCATGGGGTACTGCGTTAGGCCCTGGTTCAAGTGCAGGCACGCGTTCTGTGCCTCGCCTCCGGACGGGGGCTAGGTTTACTTGGAAGCTGTCTACGTGCGCACCGAGCCATTGGGTGGTCGTGTGCTGAATCATGTCCAACTCCTCACCTGCTCTCAGCCAACCAACCTCTAGGCTCCAATAAAGAAGATTTCACATATCGCTAGGCACTCCTGTATTGGCATTTAGCATGGAAGACTCGAGCGACAACACCGGCAACTCGAACACACAGGGAGAGCTGCCTGTATTGGCGTCGCGCAGCCCTAGACCGAAGAAGACCAAGTCGTCGAAGCGCTTCATATGGTCTAACGACATGATCGCCGAGCTGCTCCGTCTCCGCTTTGCGAACGGGGACGTTAAACGCCGGCTGGAGTCTGCGCAGACCAAGACACAGACAGCGCTGGCGTGGCAGTATTTTGCTAGCGTGCTGTCGGAGTCGGTAGGCGTCGTCATCAAAACTGATCAGGTACGTGACGACCACATCTCTCCCTATAGTGTTTTGTGCTCCATGTAACGTGTTGTATGCCTGTAGGTTTCGCAAAAGTACGGCAAGCTCAAATGCATTTACCGCAAGGAGAAAAGAGAGACCAACATGACGGGCAACTGTGCGCGTGAACTGCGCGAAATTGACGATGGTCTTTGGAGTATTTTGCACGATGCCTTTTCAGGCAGAGTTGGTATAAGCGGCGAGGTGCTACTGGACACGCACCTGGATTTCGAAGACAGTGAAGGCTCGGGGGCGGACCATGGTGTAGGTGGTGCAGTAGCTACATCGACAGACGTGCCGACAACTACTGTGAGTCGCAGTAAGGTTTCGCCCATCGAAACCCTAGCTGGTGCCATGCAGGCTGGTATGGAGGCGATAGCAGCCTCGCTAACTGCGAGTGCTTCGCCGGACAACACAGTTAGTAGCCTGATGGCTACGCTTCAACGCCAGCACGAGGAAACACGACAGTTTCAGGCGCTGCAGCTGCAGCACCTTCAGCAGCTTATTGCTAAGGATAAAGCGTAAGTTCTATCTTGGTGAGTGCCAAGAATAAGAGTAATACTGCTTTTTGCAATGCAACTGTGTTAACATTGCATTAGCGTAAGCTACGAAAATGTCGGCTAGATCATTTCGTTTTGCTACTCCTAGACGGTGTGAAAACGGTTGCTCACACAGCGCAAGTCCACCATTGTCTTCATGGTGACGCACTTCTGGACGGAGTGGGTCAGTGCCTAACACCACGTAGCTATCTTGTACAGCCAGGAGCATGTTGTGTAACACCACGCAACTGTGGATTACCTTTCCAATACGCTCTGGCGTCGTCTGCTCCAGCTTTCCTAGTAAGATTCGGAAGCGATTCTAGAGGCGCCCAAAGGCGCATTCTACAGCAATCCGTGGGCGAGAATGTACCCGGTTGTAGACGCGCTTTCGCCGGTCGACAATGGCCTCAGACTCTGGGAAAGGGGTCAGCATGTGGCCCCATGTCTTGTAGCCAGCGTCGGCCAGCAAGTGCTTCCCAGGAGGGACGAAGTCGGCTAAGCTAGTACACAGCAAGACACACATTATTATGGGTACTAAATATGTGGAATAACAATAGGCAAAGTAACTTACCGCTTTCGGACACCAGATCCGTTCCACAAAGACTGGTCGTTTTTAGAGCCTGATCGTATCGAAATAGACCTGAAGGCCCCGCGATGGTCGACAACGGCTTGCACATTTACGGCAGGAAAGCCTTTGCGGCGATACCATCCCTCAAATTGATGAGGGCGTGGTATTGCTATAAGCGTTCCATTCACTGCCCCGACCACACCTTCGACATGTCCCCAATGCATTCCGCGACAATAGTCCCCATTCACTACCAGGGAGGCTGCAGTCACGACCGTCACCTGCTCCTTCGTCTTCCCGGGGCGATCAACCTGCCGGACATCCCTGGAGTGCTCCACATCACCACGTTCCGCCTCCGGTTCGAGCCCCAAAGCTCCTCGTTGAGAGGCGTCGGAGGATTCCACCGACTGCTGGACACGGCACTTCGGGGTATGCCACGAGCAGCTGTGGCCACCCTCAAGCGACGGTAGCCGCGTCCAGGTCCTTGAACGCGTACAGCAATGGGAGCGGAGGCTTGTTGACGCCTACGAGACTCGTGGTCAAGTTCAAGGACTTGCGGTCCTGGACACTCGGAGGAGACGTGGCTAGGTTATTGCCGGCGTTGAGCCGATACGCTTATGTGGACTCTCCACTGAGTCTGTTTGCATTTGCATCCATGGAGGAAAGCCCGCCACCACGAAAAAGCCTGCCTCCACCGCCTCCACTTCACTTGGGCCGGGCAGATCCACGTACTTGGCGGCCATGGAGCTGAGGACTTCGATGCATTCGTTGATGTATACCACTGCGCGGGGTCGCGATATCCCCAGCACCGAGGCTGTCGTGTCCATCGTTCCGCCCTGCGCAAAGTACATCATCAGGGCTAAGGCAAACATATTTACTAGAGGGCACTTACTGTTGGCTGCGGGCTTGTGTTTGTATGCGGCATGTACCTCTCGATAGAGGCGCAAGAACGACGTACGATCACATCTTAGCTTCTTATGAAACCAATCAGTGTCAGCAGCGGCCATTGCCTCCTCAAACGTAGTGGTAGAGAACGTAGAAACGGTGGAAGGCGCTCGCCTATAACTCCGCTTGTCAATTGTGGCTGCAGCCAAAGCGGCAGCACATGTGCTAAGTAGCACCACGGCGATAGCAACAGCTTCAGGCTCCATGCAGTCGTGCGGAAGCTGTAAAATGAATGGTATTTGAGAGTCAGACTGCTCTAGCACACGTGTGCTCCAACCAGAACACCTCTGTACACGGAGGCTGAAATGCAGTGTGTCGGAACGCAAAACCCAAAAAACGGTATTGTGTACCTATATTATTTAAACCAATAAGATTCAGTCAAATTTTCAGCACAGCACGTGTGCCTGCACTTGAACCAGGGCCTTAGTGCCTCACTGCTCGGAGGTGGGGTACAATTTTTTTAAAGGCATGGGGCACTACGAACGTCAAGTCAAGGTGAGGTGTATTGAGTTAGGACGAGCATTTGAGCTCGATCAGATATCAATCTCAGTAATTGCGTCGGTAAAGTCGTCCTCGTCCTCAGAGTCGCAGCACCCTCCTTCCCCGCTAGCTTCTTCGGAAGCTTAAGCTACGGGATTACACGGCATCTGTAGATACAAATTCGTGCCTGAAATACGTGTACGTTATTACTTCATAGATGGATGTCGAGCTCTTTGATGAACGCCTGCACATGCACGATAAACTTCGCCGAGCGCTGAAAAATTGCCTCCGGGCTCAGGTCTGCTCGTGGCGCCACGAAGAGAGTGTTTCGCGCCAGAAAACCTAGTGCTGGGGTACTATTAAAGGTATGGGGTACAATTAGAGGATGGGGTACTATTAGAGAGTTTTAGAGGGTGGGGTACTATTAAAGGCGGGGGCACTGTCGGATCGGGTGTCAATTTTTGGGGGCACTACGGTATTAGAGGGGGGCACAATCACAGGTTTTACAGTACATGCAGTTGCTCCATAAGTTATGATAACCTGCAACTTTACTGGTAAGATCTAGACAGTGAGAGTGCTGCCGTGCCACAGAAAAAGTGTTCCTAAGAAATTACACGACGACGGGATCCGATCCGATGCACATTCAGCTTTCGGTTCATATTCGTGCACAACTTTATCAGAATAACTTAGTTCCCATGTTCTAACCCGAGTTCTGGCATTGACAAGTTGACGTTCAGGTGGTCGCTATTGCAGTCGCCCATTTGCTGTCTATTTTGGCGAGCCGTTGCGTTGACCTCGTCCAGCAATAGCGCGGCGGCTACTAATCGTCGACGCAAGTTAATCTTACGAGTACGCAACCAGACCAACTATCTGCGGCGAATCGATTCCATCGATTGATCGACCGATGCGCAGTCACTGACAATCTGCAGCTCATTCCCACGACTTCATCAGCTTTTGAGCTTTGAAAATGGCGCTGACTGGTACAGTCTCCAAAGATGAACTCGTGGTGCTGCAGTTGCTGGAAGAAATTCAACAGTTAGTGGAATTGGCAGGGGGAGTGGCGAAACCTGGTGAAGACGTGAACCCGAGAATGCACCCGGCCGCCAAGCTGTATCTGGACACGCGGGACACCTTCGAAGTCATTGAGAATCTGGTGGAAGAGCACCTCGATGGCAAGCCAAAACTGCTTCGGCAACTCAGTAAGAAGCTCAGCAGTAGTGATGACGTTGGAGTTTCAACCCCTCGCTCATCTCGTGAAACTCCGGCAAATCCTGTGCCTAATGACGCCGCCGTCGACCGCATCCAGGAGATGTTCCGGTATTTGGGAAGTTTGCTCGGTCCTTCGATCCTGAAGGAGTTACGCCTTCGCAAGCTGTCGATAACGTCGATACTGCATTACGTGAGATTTTTGCCGATGGAGTACCAGTGGACAGCATACAAGGAAGCACGAAAAGAAGAGGTGGAACTTGTTTATCGAGATACCATATTCAATTCTCTAGCAATATTGCCCGTTGTTGCCTCTACTGGTGCACAGACAGACACTCAAACACTGCGACAGCGTGCCGATTTCGTGAAGCAGCAAGTTCGAAAAGATGTGGACACGGTTTGTCTGTTCGCTGCAGACGGCGTGCTCGACGATTTTCGGTGACGATGGAAGCCTGGTGGAGGAGAACGTGGCAGTCAAATTTGAATCGCTCATCGCCGACGTATATAGCGGGTATTTGAGGGAAACATTGGACGTGCAGATGAAGCATTTGACTCAGGTTTCAGATCAATGGGGTCACGATATAGCGGTGACATCGTCGGTTTCCAAGCACATGACAGACACTGGGCCACCACTCCTGGTGCAGTGCTTCTATCGTCCACGCAAATTTCGTAGCAAAGGAGGAATTTTTCCGGACATGCTCATGAATCTGGTGAATCGGTTCGTGCATTTACCTACAGTTCATTCAGGTCAGCAGGCTAAGCTTCTCGTGGCTGATCCACATCACGTGGGCGTATGGTGGCAGAAATCCGTGTTTTCTGTTTCGGAGAGGGACGTAACCACGCTTCATGACGATGAGAGTCGAGAAATCCTTGGACGAGTCGAGACATTAGATGGTCAATTGTACGTACCGCTTCTCGGAAAAGGAGGTGAACACGATGGATCTCGTTTATTCGGTCGAAGTGGAGGTCTATCGAAATGGGTTGGCCAACGTGTCTTAGTGAACAATGGCAAGGATAGCGCGTGGGTTGAGGTTGTCGTTATCGACGTGGATGACAAACGGTGCAAACTTCAAATAAAAAATCGCTTCAAAAATGTAGCGAAGTGGTGAGCTGGACCCAGTTCCTGTCATTGAATGAGTGGGTAAACATGCGTGAGCTCCGCTTCATTGGGGCCCCGTGAACCCGAACTTTCGCGTGCACATGGGTCTTAAGTTTCGCGAAGTTCTGGATTCCTTGCACGCTGTGTTTGTTGAAATTAGCTCTGTGTTTCCAAATGGTGAGCTAAACGACAAGGTGGGTAATGCACTTTGGAAATCCGTGGAGTCCTCGATCAGCAAAGGCGAGCACATCTTCGCACGTTACTTTCGGTCTATTCTGCAACACGATGCATTGACTGCCGCCGCTCACGCAACACCGACGCGCTCCATTTCAATAGTACGGTCGAGTTCCCTTGGAAACGTATTTTATCCTGGACAAGAGAATGCACCGCAATCTGTAGTGAGGGACATGGGCGCTTCTCAAGTTGTGTCACCTATCGTCAATTCGGCACGAGGTTACTTTTCCCGAGCGACTTCACAAGCTAGAGTTGGGTACTTTGACGATGGCGGTGCCTACTACTCTCGACGACCGTCACAATTAGGGCAGATCGGGTCAGCATCTAGACCCTCACTTTTAGAGACCTCGCCATGTAGGGTTCTATCACAATTTGAGAAGCTGGCGCACCATTTACTGGAAGAGACAGAGATAATCGGCACCTGTATCCAGGCGCAAAATGTCGCGCTGAGCTGTGCGTTTGTGCAGGTGCTGCTGGAGAAAATTGCCAAGATGAAGCGGCATCTGCAGACTATGCTAGAGTTGCCTTCGTGTACAGTTGAGCACGTTGTATCAGAGCACGCAAATTCGTGCAGACTACTCTTCGTATGGAGGATATGCCGGCATCAAGTTGATACTATGGCACGACAAGGCAGGAAGAGCAGGCGGCGCAATATAGACAGTCGCTACATTCATCTCAATTGGGTCGATCAAGCTTTTGAACGAGTGGAAGTGCAAATTTTCGAGATGATGAACTCGTTGGTTCAATACGCACATCGTGCCTTCTTTCATGAATGTATGAACCACTTGCTCCCAGGAATATATGAGCAAACGTGGACAGCAAGCAAACCTTGGTTTGGCAATACTCGATGCACGTACGCGGTACAGGGATTTGTTTTCCGGATGCGATTGCTACTAGAATATGTGAACAGCACCGTACTGGTAGGCTACGAACGAAATCTTGGGGTGCACGAAAAGGTCTACGAGCTTACCGTTCGAATGCTGCTGGACGTTTTGGTATGTATTGCGGATGCGTACGAAACCCTGATAGCCTCTAGAGCGCGAGAGGCCCAGTGGAAAATCGATATTATCTATCTTGTCTGTGGCGTATATAAGGGGCTTCGGCAGCTTGATCAAATGTTTTCATCCCGAGGCGCCTCTCAGACTGCTAAAAGTAAACGCAAAGGTACATTACCTGTGTCTGCCGCACAAACTCAGTTGTATGATCTCTAACTTCCTTGCTACGTGTATGTGGTGTTATTAGCGATGAATGACATTCGGTTCATCTGCTTGCGCCTTCTAACCCAACTTGCCATCCGGTCGGGCCCAGCCACCGTCGTCCTGGATTCACTTGAGAATAAAATTCAGGCGAACAGTTTTGAACAGTATGCGGGAGTGGACACGATTTCGGAGCTTGAATACCACGTCGTCTCCATTCTCGACTCCGTAGATCCCAAGGGAGATGCATTAGGAGATTTTGGCATGGATGAGGTACGTGCTTCAAAAGATAGCGGTGATATATCTCGCAAATGCTAACTGTACACGTGTCTGCGGCAACTCAGAGTGACAAAGAACTGTGGCGGATATACTCCGTGTTTGGCAGCTTAGAAATAAAAAACTCGTGGATGTTCAGCTTAACGTAAGTATTCTCGATGACTTAAACGCAGTAGGCTTGCTGACGAAAAATTTGTTTTAGTGGACAGCTCTGATATCACGATGTAGCTTGCCGAAGGAAACGATGATCCGGTTTCTTGAACAACGACACGAGCTTGGCGACTGGGCATTTCCTGTTCTAACTGAAGCGGGGTTGCAAGCACGCGCTCAAATTCAACAGGTACTAGCCAGCTTTCTCGAATTTACGGCTGACTGGGGGGCTGACTGAATTACCACATCGTCTGGCCATGACAGTTTATTAGGCAAGTGAATAGCGACTCCAAACAAACGGAGCAACAAGATCCTGCTGCTACGCCTTCAGACCAGGCATTTGAAGCGAATGGCCACGATAAGGATGGTCATCCAGTGGAAACGAGAGATGGTGTATTCGAGACGTCTGAGCCACCGTCCCTAAACTTGCCCACGTAGAGCATCATTATGTAAGCGTGTCGAACAAAATATCGGTGGCTCAAAGGGTTTAGAAACTTTTCAGGCTTTGGTCAAGTAAAGCGCGAGTGTATGGTCAAAGGACTAATGTCAAAAGAAAAAGAAAAACTTAATATTTGGAATAGGGACACACAGGTAGGTGGAGGAAATGGTGGCCGCCGACGCGCCCCAGGACGCGACCAGCGCGTCATCTCTGCTCGTGGTGGGCGTGAGCAGCTCCAAGGTGACGACGGCGCGTAATGAGCGCGCGCCGCTGCTGCCCATCCCGAGGAGGAGATCTACCCGCTGCCGTGGTTCCGTAGTCCTGAGTGGACGAGACGTCCGCCGCCAACTGTCAAGAACCCAGGACGTCGTCGACAAGGAGCAGCAGTTAAGAGACCGTCCTCTTCCAGGGCACCCGAAAAATAATACTCATAAAAATACATTCGCATTTTTTAATTAAATGATTAATTCCGAGGTATCAATTCATTTTTGAATTGAACACAATTCATATCTTAATTGTAGGGAAGTGTCCTCCGTCCACCAACCGTTTGCCTGGTGGGCTCCTAGCATCTCGGACTGCCCAATACACTAGGTTGTCAGTATCAAAACTACCTACTAACCCCCACCTCCCAAGCCCCACCGCCTCCAGTGTCTTCCATGGTCCTCACGAGCAGCCAGATCTGCTCCATGCTTTTACTGAAGTTGAGGGTGGTTTCTACAAGTGCACCACCTGTGACAAGCACTACAAAAGGGGAACGGTTACACAAACCTGCTGAACCACCTACGACGCAACCACAAGGACTACGAGCAAGATGCCCAGGAGGCGGCTCGCCGCCAGAACCCGCTGTTCTTGAGCCTGGTCAGCCAGCGAACTCGCGATCTGTATCGCTGGATTGAGTGGGTGGTCTGTGATCGCCTACCTTTCGCATTTGTCGAGCGACGGCTCACACGTCTGAACGCTGCCCTCTCGTCTGTGTCCGAGGAGACCCTATCGCGCTACATCGTGCTACTCTTTGAGATGGTTGAGCACCGCGTTGCCGCCGAGCTCCCTGAATCGTTTGGTCTAGTTCTGGACGGCTGGAGTAGCAGTAACCGTCACTACGTCGCGATATTCGCGGTATTCGACAGTACCTCTGATCATACCGGTAATACCGGTAGTGGCGCGGCGAGCGAGTACTACGACGACCTGGAGTGCACGTCGCGCCGCTTTATTTTGCTGGCGTTCTCGCCCGTAGAGACAGAGGAAGATTTGAGTGCGCAGAGTCAGTTTGATTTGATCGCGGACACGCTGTCTCGTTACAAGAAGCCATGGTCGGCGGTCAAGTTTATGGTGGGCGACAACTGTTCTGTGAATCAGTACATTGGGCGAAAGGAAGGCGCAATCCCGCTCGTCGGATGTGCTAGCCACAGATTCAATCTGGCAGCCAAGGACTTCCTCAAGACCGAGGACGAGCTGATTAGAAAGGTCCACGCCCTGATGTGCAAGCTGAGGACGATCAAGGGCCGAGCGATCCTGCGCCGTGTCTCCCATCTGTCACCGCTACTGCGAAATGACACCAGATGGTCGAGCACCTACGAGATGGTTGAGCGGTACGTGAAGCTCCAACCGGCCATTGCCGGGTTAGGCCACGACGTCCTGGTCCAGCCGAGGTGCAACCACTCCTGCTGCGTCGCGCGGAGCACGACCGCGTGAAGACGTTGCTGAAGGACCTCGCAAAGTTCGAGGGAGTCACCAAGGAGCTACAGAAGTCTACCCTAACTCTGTCAGCTGTGCGACGTCTGTTTGACCAGGTCATCAAGGAGTACCCGGCGCTACGGACCCGACTGGCTACGAATGCTGCTATTGTGAACCAGCCCAATTTAGAACAAGGTCTGGTGAAGCTTCAGCGCGGAGAGTCGTTGAATGTTGCTGAGAGGTCGGTGTGCTGCGAATTTAGATCAGCGTCCTCAAAACGGCGCAAGCAAGAGGAGCTCAATAGTCAAGGCGGCGTTCAAGAAGCGCAAGGCAGTGAAGCGCTCGCATTACGTGGACGTTGCGTACGTCCCGCCGACTAACGAGTGCGAGCGCTTCTTTTCGGCAGCTAAGTTAGTGCTGACGGACCTTCGGAAGAGTCTCTCCCCCACCAAGCTCGAGATGCTCATGAGTCTCCAGTATAATCGCGACCTGTGGGACGTGAACACATGCGCACTCGAATTAGCAATAATAATGGTAATAATTGAATGATTAATTTCTGCTCTTGGCTGTGAAGTATTAATCTTAGTATTGCATTCTCGGGTGCCTTGCCTCTTTCTGTCCATCGATGCTGCGGTGCTGCTACAATTCGTCCACTTCGGACGCGGGCTCCGAGTCGGACGTGGAGCTGGGCAACTTAGTGCGAAGACCCGCGGAGGCTGAAGAGGAGGCGGACAGCTTCAAGCAGTGCATCCAGTTCTTAGTGGGGCTCATTGTGATCATGGCCATGGCGCTCCGTCATTGTTTCAGTCTCCCTCATCGATCACGGCTTTCAAACGTAAAATTCGTGCTACTTTAAGTGTACACAGGAATACGAACGACTACTCGTAAGTGAAAATTTAAAGTGAAAAGGGAATTGTAGTGAACAACGGTGCACCATGTACTTGCCTGCTTCGTCCTCACTAATAACATCAAAGCCGTACATGTACAAACGGTCCACGAGATTTTTGTCTCAATGTGTACTAGTACAAAAGACTAGTTTTTGTTTAGCCGGGGGGTCTTCCTTCGTGGATCACTTATTAATACAGCTCTATATGGATAGAACCATTGTGAATGTCCTGCTTTGCATTGTGCTCACTAATTTTAGGGTCCACTCTGCGATGTCTGCTTCGCCGTCTGATCGACAACGTTACGCTGCAGTTTTGGTTCGCAACAGCCCACCTGCATTGTGTATTCCAAGCCCTCGTTGACATCCACACAACAGTTGTGGAGTAGTTCTTGCATTGAAATGGAGATGATGTCGGAAATGATGGGTGCTGCTGCACCAGCACAGTGGACACGGCTTTGGGACCCGTCTTTCGGCTCGGCTTCAGTGCAGCCTATGCGACGGTCAGCTCATGCTATCGCCACCTTCGAGGACAACTTGTATGTATTCGGAGGTATCAGCACAAACTCAATTGATGAAGACGTCGAATACAACGACACATGGAAGTTCGATCTCGTTGGGCGACAGTGGACTGAGCTGCCAGTTGGGAACAAGAGACCCCGAACCGATTTCACCATGCCGGAGTGCTCCATTCGAACCTCACTGTCAACGAGTTTATAGTTTTCGGAGGACTATCAATCTTGGCTGCGGAGACTGACAAGGTCACGCCTTCAGCGACGAACAGCGTGCCAGTGGTGCAGTACAACGATGTTTGGCGGCTTTCGTTAACAGCAAAAACGCCTACATGGCAAATGGATCCTGCCCCATCGAACTCGGAAGATGTGCCGGAAGCACGATCGGAGGCTGGTGTCGTGATTCACAACGACGCTCTCTTCATGTTTGGCGGCATTGCGTATGACGAGAAAGGCAACGAAGCTCCAACCGATTACAACGATCTGTGGAGATATGATCTTGGCACGTACACGTGGAGTAAAATTGAGCCCGCAGGAAATCTGCAACCTCCAACTCGCTTTTCGCACTCGGTTGCTATGTTGCATGACGGCAACGAAAAGGACGAAGGTTATCTGCTCGCATACAGCGGTCGTCATCTCCTTTTCTCGAGCTGGACCCTGCTGGACGATGTCTGGGTTTACGACTTCATTCAGAATAAATGGACGAGCGTCACTCCGACAACCGAAGTCCCGCGTGCTTACACCTCGATTATCACCACTGAGGGAACCAATATGTGGTTCTTCGGGGATACTATAAACCACAGCAGAGCTCTAGCGGCTACGTGTACGACGACATTGTGCTTGGGCAATTTGACTTGAAAAACATGGCAATGGAAGCACGGCACGCTGAGATCGAAAGCGATGGTGCATCTCCACCACTGCGCTACAATCATCGCGCTACTCTTTGGCGTGGAGATAGCATGATAATCCATGGTGGCAGCTACCAAAGCCAGCTCGGTGACGTATGGGTATACAACACCACAAACGCCGTAACGACGGACGCTGCTACCAACTCTCTCCCTCTTGACCCTGCATCGCTAGTTTACGTGCTGGGTGCATTCATCGTCACTATCGTCTTCGTGCTACTTGTGCTTCTTCTTCGCTGGCGACGCGCAGATCGACGAAATGTAAGTTTTTGTGTGCTGTCAATGCTTTCAAAGATGTCGCACTCATAAATCGTTCTTGCTCCTTTTGTAGTTGAGAGCTGCCCAGTTGCGCGGCGCTGCAGTTGTTCAGGGCGTCACGAAGGAGCGATTGGAGCAGCTCAGAATCACGAAATACTGCCGAGCTGAGCGAAACCCAGAATCACCCGCGGAGCAACTCAAACCGGCTGACGGTTGTGCGTCAGAAAATGAAGATGTCTGCCCCATTTGTTTGGTAAGTCAATGCCGCTTTGCAGAGCTACATGTTTCTTGGCATCTAACATTTTGTTTGTGCTTGACTCTCGTTGGTTCTTGGTAGATCGAATTCGAAGACGGCGAAGACGTCCGCAACCTGCCATGCAAACACATTTTCCACGTAGCCTGCATTGATGAGTGGCTGCGACGCAACACGGTACGTCTGCATCAGCTAGCACAATCCGCTTCAAAACGAGTATTTCTCTTACCTGTGTTCGCATGTGTGCCAGTCCTGCCCAATGTGCAAAAGCAACGTGGACCTCGACGCAGTGAACATCACCGTAGAACAGCCCACTGCTCCCGCTGCCAGAGGAGGCGCCGTCGTCACACCCGTTTCAACGGGTGACTAGAAACCAGGCACAACATCTCCAGCCTACCCCACACACAACAGCCATTGCAGTCCAGCATTTCTACCTGTTCAACATATTGTATTTGCTCCACTCTGGTGTTAGTGCTCAGCAAACAGTGTTCTATTACCGACGACGCGTCTGCGAGCTCTGAGCCAGCAGCTCCTTCGTCACCTTCGTTAACCCCTCCAACTCCTTCGGCGTCGCCCACCCGCCAGCACTACCAACACAAAACACACCATCAGTCCACATCCCATCCCCCATCGACACCACCTACATCCAACGAATGCGTCCTTTCCCATCCACGAGGTGGGCGTAGCCCACAAAGCTGTTGTCTAGCGCCATGGGCGTTCGGAAGTCGTCGCACCGTCCGAAGTGCGCGAACGTCGTAGCGTGCAGCTTCTCAGGGGTCTTCTGCTGCAGGCCACTGGTGATACTCCCGCGCACCAGTTTCATGTACCAGTCCTCGATCACGTTGAGTGTGAGCGTCTGCACCCGCTTGTCATCAAAAGCAGCTGCGAAGCCGTCGCGCCAGGCCGGCAACATGTCCAGTCCGTAGTTCTTGAAGGCCGTGAGCACCAGCGTCACCTTCCCCTGAGTCACCAAGCTCTGGATGTCCACCTGCTGTCCTGTCAGAGTGTCCACCTTGAGCGACGGGACGTGCTTGGCATTGCCCACGTCCACGAGCGTCTCGGGGCCTTCCAGCACCTTACCCTCCGTGTCGTTAAGTTGCTTGAACTCGCCGAACATGTTCGGTCGGTACTTCTTCTCCACCTTGCGGTCCGCCTCCTCGATCATGGCGTCCAGTGTCTCCAGTGCATTGCGCAGGTTTTGAGCTGGAGACGCTCGTACGGACAGCGCCGGGGTGAGCTTCTTGGAGGCTGGAGATGAAGTTTTCTTCTTCTTGATGTAGTTGGAGAACTGAAGAAAGTTGCACGCAGAGGCACGCGGCAGCGGCGCAGCGCCAGCGAAGCACGTCGGGACATTAGCATGGTCGTCACTAAACGTGTGGAAGGGATAATGAGAAATTTAAGTTGCGCGAAGAATGTTTAAGGGATCGATTGGTAAAGTTGCTGCAATGATAGGCAAAAGTTGTTGCAACTTTGGACTTCAACTTGCCTTTTCAAAAGGCTCAGTCGAAAAGGGGGCAACTGTTTTTTTTATAAGCAAGACCTTCTTGTAGTGATTGTCGAAGTCTTCCATGTCAAGTGCTACGTACCAAAGCTGAGGTGCTGTGTTGCAACACTTGACGCAGACTAGGAGCTTAGCTGGCCAGGAATAGTTGGCTATTTCGATGATGAACCGAAGGTTAGGCGCCCTGGCGAACACAACTGCAGAAGTCTTGTCCTGTGTGGCATGTGCAGAGTGCGCGCCTTCCACATCAGCGCGACATTAGCACAAAAGCCCCATGTCGATTTTTGGCGGCTCGGAGCGGTTCCCCAATGAAGCAGGTGCGTTGATCCGGCCACTGACGCCTGGATTCGTACTTTTACTCACCTTATCACTGCACTACTAGTACGATCTCCGGGACCGATTTACACAAAGCCAGATGTACGCGCCAATGCGCAGGTTGTTATGAAGGCCGACTACAGGCCTGTAGACGAGAACCGAAACTGGGGCAAGCGCGAAAGCTGGATCGGAGGTAAGCAATTTTAACGTGGCAAGAGGCTGGCATTCATAGTGCTAAAGCCTCTATAATTTTTGTATGTCAAGGGTGTCCTTCTCCTCAAATGCCCGTGGTTAGCAAAGGTGCCTTGCACAATGCTCTTTTCGCTACAACAAGCGGAAGCAACTCAGCTGACGTGGTACTATTTACTTGCTCTAACAGAAAACAACCGAGCTCCCGGCCACTACAACGACAACTTTAAGTCCATCAAGACACGGGCACCGAAGATATCCTTCCCAAAGTCCGAGCGCTTCTTATCACAAAAAGGTTAGTTGCCTGGCGGTCTTGATTGCGACTGCTAATTGAACGACTTGCTACTGTAACTGGAATGCGTGCTCTTTGGTTCTTCTGATCACAGTAAATATGACCGATACGGGACACCAACGCGAACTCATGGCCGCAGACAGCCCCGGACCCAAGTATAACGTCAACTACATGTCATCCAACGGCGGCAAGGCAGCACCTCCGAAGTTCTCGTTTGCGGCTCCACCCTCGCCAAAGTCGTCGGCACGGGCCGAGGCCCACAAAACGCGCCTGCCCAATGTCGATACTCCTCGACGTGGCCACCGCGAGTCGTGGCTATCTGTCATTAATCGCAACGGTGTTTTGGTCATGCCATCGTCTCCTGTAAGACCGCGACAGATCACAAATGGAGGCACAGCAACTCCGGAGCAAGCTCGAACCACACCGCCCGAAGAGTCTATCCCAAACAACAATGCAAGTGGCAAGAACGGTGGCAATGCCTTCGGACACGAGCATCGCTTTGGCAAGCGCCAGCTTGAAATGGGATCGCCCAAGCCAAAGACCCCTGGAGCAGGTAACACCCGCGTGCAGTTCGTGTCCGCTACGCATACACGCGAAAACATGGGCGAGTTTTCTCCAGGGCCGATCTATGCGCCGTACAACCCGGAGTGTCCTGGTGGCAGATTGGCACCGTCACCCAAGTCAGGTCGACGTCCAGCACCGCCCGGGAGTCCGGTAGACCCGAAGGACCCGCACACGAACCCCAGCAGCCGCAGCTCCTGGCTCGCTGGTGCAGTTCGCAAAAACGACGGTCTGGAGACCGTGCTGCTGCGCATGGGCGACGTTCCTCCCGGCCCGGGCTCGTACGCCGAGCCGCCGTCCTCTTTCGCGACGTTCTCTCACAACGCTAAGACCCGACCGAATCCGATGAACTGGGCCCGCTCCTCGGCTATGGTACGTTGGTTCACTAGATACTTCACTTGCAACAACTTGCTAACGATTCTTTGCGGTGCAGGTACAACGGCCAGGCTGGAGCCACGTCCGCGCGAACGCTACGCCATCGAGAGCAATCACCTCGGAAGGGTAGCGCCATGACGAGGCCCGCCGAGCCTACGGGAGGCGATGATGAGCCCTAGGTGCCTGCTATTCAATACAACCAGGCCATTTTGCGAGTCGATAGCGCTATTGATACATGTAGTCTTGTTGATGCTGCCAACGCTTGCGAAAATCGAGAGATACACACGCCACGGTTTCCGCTGCTGATTCAGAAACCGTGGCCGAACCCATATCGGATATCCTATCCAGCGAATAAGCCTCGAACGGGACCGGATTCCGCGGAAGGCCGCCGCTGGATGCCAATCAGGACAAGGACAACTTCAACGTGTGCGCGTAAGGACGGATAGGGCAGACCGTGACCACCTGCCTATGCCGAGATGTGCAGCGCTGTTGCAGCCGCTGCACGCTTTCTGCTGTTGCTGGCCGTGAAGGAGGGGGACCACAGCAATGAGCGCGTGCAGCATTGTCGAATGGCAGGTCTTACCCGATACTGTCGGTACATGTATCGCCTTGTCAATTTGTCAGTGGTGCAGGTGCTGAATCGGATTGTCGACGACGCGCCTTCAAGCTGTAGGCTTCACGCAGGAGTCCCGCAGCAAGACCCCTTCGATGTACAGTGCTCGGACGTGCGTTGCCGCCTCGATTCGTGAGTAACGCGGAGCCTATCGCGGCAATGAGGCACTCGAGCGACATAGCACGGCAGGCGCGGTGCAGAGGCCCGGAGCGGAGTGCTCTTTTCAACCCCGCGCGGCGTCGCCGCGGTCACCTTCGAGTCACACTTGGCATCGACGTTCAGAGCGCATGGACTGCTCTCGTCCGTCCACGTGCGTGCGTACCTGTACACGAACAGGATTTGATACCGTAGCGGTTGGTGCTGCGCTGCTGCAGCGTGTGCTGCTGGCCGGCAGTAAGCAGCCACGCAGCAAGCACCAACGCTCTAGATTCGTCACGCGAACGCGCGTCTTCCTCGGCCATCTCGGCGAGGAAGGTAATGACAATCAATACTGGTGATGGCCATCAAGACCGAGATTGGTGCCCCGTGGCGCGTTGAAGTGCACATGTGCGGCTGGCTCTTCCGCGCCTTAGCCCCGGCTACCACGCGACTCTGCGTCACATTGTGTGGCACCGATGGACGTGCGCAATTGAGATTCATCATGCTGAGCTCGGAAGTGCTCAGCAATTCCGAGCGCAGCCAAACCGTAGCCATCGCTGCTGTTGTTCTTGAAGCGCGCGCCAGCTTGATTCCCTCGCCATGTGCCTCTCCGCGTTTGACTGCAGTCACACTGACCACCACATGGCGGGCAAGACCGTCGAGGCAATTGTGCCCTCGGGCAGAGTCAAGGTGGAGACACCTGCTGTCGACTGTCAAGTGCCGCTCCGGAACGTTCGCAGGCCTCGGGTCTGGTCGATTGAACCGAAAAACTCGTGCTTCATGTATTATATTTCACCCGAGAAAGCCGCGCTTTCGCTGGCCACCGCGCGTCAACCATTGCATTGCATATAATATCTCGCCAGAGACTCTGCATCAGCAGAGACCCAAGAAGAAAAAGTAAAGGCTCGGCTCCGTCCACCAAAAAGCATCTGCGTCCTTGACAACCCCACAACTCAATCGTCGGCGGGAACAGCAGCTCTCTGTTTCGACCCCTCGCCACTGCGTCAGCCTCTCCGCGCTCGCTCTCCCCCTTTGCCGCGCGCCTGGGCTACCGTGCTCACAACTCCACTTGCTGACTCTCGCGCTTCGGTCTCGCTTGTTCACTTGCTTTTACGGGCGAGTGGATCCCAAGCAGAGCTCCGAGTCACCGATGGCAGGAAGTTCCGAGAAAGCGGCGGCTTCGGCTGCCGCTAGCACCAGCAACAACAACGGGCTCAACTGTATCAAGTGCGGCCGCGACGTGTCCGAGGCCGACGCCTTCTGCATCTACTGCGGCACCAAGGTGAGCCTCTCGCTTTCGCAGCGCAACGCCGCGCCGGTTCCGGCCCCCGCCACCGCGTCCAAGCCGGCCGCCCCAAAGCAGCCCGCGCCCAAGCCGGCCGCCCCTAAACAGGCCGCGCCCAAGCAAGCGGCCCCTCTCCGGCCGCTCCCAAGAAGGTCGAGGCAAAGCCGGCCGCCAAGCCCGCGGCGGCCCCGCAGTCCGCCGGCCGACCGCCCACCAGCGGCCAGTCCACGGCCCCGTCCAGCGGCAACTCGACGACCGCGCGGCCGGCCCCCATGCCGACGGCCGCGTCTGCGCCGTCCCCACAGCGCCGCTCGCAGCCGGCCGCCGCGCCCAAGCCGACCCCGATTCCGGCCGCCACTCCGCCGCGCGCGCAGAGCGAGGGCCGCATGAACGAGAACAGCGGACGCGGCTCGCTGGACGGCATGCCCTCTGATGTGGCCGGCCTCGAAAAGCTCTGGGTGCCCGACAATTTCAGCAGCGAGTGCATGGACTGCAAGACGCCGTTCGGCTTCCCAAGCCGCGACGACACCATTGCCGCGTGTGCGGCCTGCTCTTCTGCCGGCCGTGCGTGAACCACAAGATCCAGGTGCCGGCCTCTTTCGGCTACGGCAACGCGCAGCAGCGCTGCTGCCGCAACTGTATCACTGCGCTGCAGATGAAGGCCATCACGACGCCCGCGGACGTCTTCGCGCAGCGTCGCGGCCCCGCGAGCCGCTCCATGTCCGGCCAGGAGAGCTACGAGGTGCTGGGCGTGTCTAAGGACGCGTCTCCCGAGGAAATCGCGGCCAAGTACAAGGAGAAGTCGCGCTCCATGGACCCCACCAAGATCGAGGACCAGGAGACGCTGGAGAAGATCAACGACGCGTACCGCAACCTGCAGGACCCGACCTCACGCAGTCGCAACGAGTCGGAGCGCGCGCGCGACTCGAGTCTATTGGGCGGGGAACCGACCAATCACTTCGTGTCGGACACGGCGCGTAGTGACCAGACGGAGTGTCAGGTGTGCTTCCGTCCTTTCAAGCTCGGTCGACGTCAACACCATTGTCGGCGCTGTACGCGCAGTGTCTGTAACCAGTGTAGTGTCGAGTCCAAACCCATTCCAGAGCTCGGCTTCCCTGTACCGGTGCGTCACTGTACGTCCTGTAACGACAGCCCGCCCAAGTTCATCAAGCCGGTCATGGATCCCGTGTCCAAGCCGCCTGCTGGCTTTGAGTACCTGACCAAGCTCGACATTCTCGTCAATGTCAAGGCCAAGTCGAACGGTAACACGGCCGACGCGGATACATACATGGTCAAGACGTTCTGCGAGCCGAGCGAGGCCGCTGCCAAGGCGGCCAATCACTCGGTGACCGAATCCGACCGCGCCGTCACTCACGAGTACCAGATCCACGAGGAGCGCAGCTTTGCTGACTTCGAGTGGCTGTTCGTGAAGCTTGGCGACTTCTCCAACCCCAAGGCTCTGCCGTTCTTCCCGGACAAGCGTACCCCACGTGGAGACCGCGAGAAGGTGCTGCAGACGTTCCTGTACGGATGTATGCTCCACCCACTGTTGCGTGATGCCGACGCCCTGAAGGCGTTCCTGGCGCTGCCCACGGACCAGCTTCGTCAGTTCCAGAAGAGCAACAAGAAGTCGCTGTACAACACCGATGAGTACAACACACTCATCAAGTCGCTGCGTCTGGAACTCGAGAAGGCGCAGATCCGTACCAAGGTGAACGCGTTGATCACCCGCCAAAAGGAGCAGAAGCAGCGTCTTTCCCAGCAGGAGCACCGTGCCGAGGAGCAGAAGAAGCGCGATGCCGCTCAGAACATCCGTCGCGAGCAGGCTGCGTTCCGTTTCAAGGCTCTTGAGGCTCGTAAGGAGACGCAGACCGAGCGTATGGAGCGCGAGAAGGAGCGCTACGAGAAGCAGTCGAGCACGACGCACATCCTGTTCTTTGATGTTGTGCGGGACTTGTCCGTCCGTAACACGGAGGAGGAGACGCGTATCAAGGAGAAGGTCGAGTTCACCAAGTCCAAGGACAGCTTCCAGCAGGACACTACCCAGTGGAACAATGACATGGCTCAGTGGTCGAAGCACCGTGCTGACTGGTCTGAGGCCCACAACCCGGCCGTGTCGAAGGATATTGCCAACGACTGGATCGTGCACTCGTACGGTATTTTCCACTCGTCCAAGGACCAGAAGGACAAGGTGCCGCGCGAGCTCATTGACCTGCACGCGCAGTTTGTCAAGATCCAGGAGAAGGAGCCTGAGCTTCTTGAGGATGAAGGCAACACCGTTGACGACGAGTGGATGAAGCTTGCCAAGGAGCGTGAACACTGGACGAGCAGCCGAGCCAACATGAAGCGCGAGGACGAGATGTGCCGCGATGAGGATGCCCGCTACAAGCAGGAGCACGAGTATGTGCGCCTGGAGGCCGAAGCTCGCCAAAGAAGGTCAAGACCATTGAGTCTGACCTGCTGGCGCTCAAGACGGAGATCAACGGCCGTACTCGCTCTATTGCTCAGCGTCGCTCGCGCCACCAGGCTCTCGACGAGGAGTACGAGAAGGAGTGGCGTGTTATCCAAACCCAGCGCATCGACACCACCAAGTCGCGTCTCGACGAACACTCGGCTCGCATCACGCGTGGCAGGAAGCGCACGGATGTCTTCAGCGACCAACTGGCTCGCCAGACCAAGTCGCAGCGCATGCTGCTGTTCAAGCGTGCTGCCCTTACGGAGGAACGCAAGACGGACTGCAAGCTGTTCGATGAGCACCGCGAGGATTGCAAGAACACCTTGGACGAGGCCCGCAACGCTTTGGTCATCACGCCCGAGTACGTTGCCCGTCTTGAAGCGGACATGAAGGTCCGTGCTGGCGAGCTGCAGGCTGTCAAGGAAAGCAACAAGCGTATCCCACAGGAGGGTGGCGATACCGAGGTGGATGAGCGTGACGAGTTCATGAACGACGTGCGCCGCCGCCGTGCTCAGTTCCAGAAGGAGTTGAACGACCAGGCTGCTCAGCTTGAGACCGAGAACAAGCTTTGCACGACTCTGTTAGAACGCATGAACCAGCACATCAAGAACCTCGAGGAGGAGGTAAAGAACGCTGCTGCGGAGGAGCAGATGATCTCCGAGTTCAACAAGCTGATCGATACAGAGACAAAACTGTTGGCGGACGAAGAGTCCAAGCGTGAGGAGAAGAAGCGCCTCATCACGGAGCTGATGAACAACGCTGGCAACTGGGTGCTGGACTCGCTCCATGAGCACTCGAACCGCAAGAAGGTGGAGGCGAACCGTCTGGTCAAGCAGGCTGTGCGCGCTGCCGACCTGCAGAAGTTGGTGCAGCACTTCACTCACCGTGTCATCGACCAGGAGGAGCGTATTATGCGTCAGAAGCAGCGCATCCTGAACGGCGAGCACAAGGTGGAGATGCTGAAGTCTTCGGAGAACTGGTACCAGTACGTCACTGGCCACGCTGTCGACCTTGGCAAGAAGGACATGAAGATCCTCGAGGCTGGCCGCAACGAGCGTGGTGACGACCTGAAGGAGTCATCGCGTCTGCAGAAGGACGACGAATCTGACATCAAGAGCGTCGTGAAGGAGCTCTCTACGAGCCGCAAGTACTCCAAGGACAAGGTGGAGAAGCGCGAGATCTGGGCTCAGGTGGAGGACGTGTACAGTGTGTCGAAGGTGCAGGAGAAGGACGAGGACATGATGATGACCTCGCAGATCCGTAGTTTGCTGCAGCAGCTTGCTGAGGCGTTCGAGATGCTGACAAACCGTCTGCTGGAGGAGGACGAGAGCCTGCAGCACGCTTCTACGCAGCTGGAGGGTGAGATCGACTCGATCAACGCCTTCATGGAGCGCATGGAGAGCGAGGAGAGCGCCCTGTGCGCCACGGAGAAGACATCGCTTGCCAAGGAGTCCCAGGTGCGCCGCTCGGAGGCTGACCTGATCGAGCAGCGTGCTCGTGCTCTGATAGACAGCTACAAGCAGATGCAGGCTGAGCACATGAAGTACCCTGTTGAGCTTGGCAAGGTCAAGAGCCGTCGTTCTGAGCGCGAGAAGCCGATCCTGCCGCGTGAGGCGGAGCTTGAGGCCGCCAAGAAGCTGATCAAGAACCGCAACTATTACGACCGTAAGGCGTGTGGTGATTTCGTGAAGCGCTTCAAGGTTGACCAAGAGATGAAGGAAGTGCGCGATGTGTTCGATTGGCTGAAGATTGTGATCGAGCGTGACATCAAGCGTATGGAGAAGTGGCTCGACTCGAGCCGCAAGGAGCGCAAGGAGGTCGAGAACCTCAAGGTGAAAGGCAAGGAGATCAACTGGGATGAGGACACCCTGGAGCGTATCCCTGCGCTGAAGGAGATCCAGAAGAAGATGGCTCGCCAGAACGGCCCGTCGTCGAACCACAAGAACAGCAACAACGAGGCCAAGCTGGCTGATGCTGTGCACCCGTCGGAGCAGTGGATTGTGGAGCTTCTGAAGTACAAGAAGAACATCTCTGAGATCGACTCGAAGCTGTTGAAGGACATCAGTGTGACTGTGGATGCAGCGGTTAGCGAGGAGGACGTTGTGAACGCCAACTTGAAGAAGATGAAGACGGACAAGGAGTACGTGCTGAACAGCATTCGCTTTATTGACCAGGAGGAGGCCAAGGCCATCCGCAGCACGGGCAAGGGTGGCGTCCCCGGACGTCACAGCCCTGGCTCCGAGAGCGGTAGCTTTTTGAGCGGCGATGAGCAGCCGACACCGAAGGCCCGCACTCCTTCGCCGAAGCCGGTCCGCAGTGCTTCGCCGAACCCGGCGCGCACCGCGTCGCCTGCCCCGTCGAAGCCGACTGTGTCCCCGCCCAAGTCGTCACCAACCAAGTCGACCTCCTCACCAGCCCCGGCCCCGGCACCCAAGCCGCGCGCCATCGCAAAGCCTCAATCGCAGGAGTTCTAGATAGAGAGAGGACTGTAAGGAGATTGGTGAAACGCGAGCGGCTTGACGGTCTCCCTGACGTCGGTATCTATGGGAAGCACAAGCCGCTCCTAATGTTACTTGTTTTTATTCCCATTTTCTTGTTCAGTGTGGTTGTTTGTCTTGCTAGTGCTGACTGACTTTGGATCGCAACCCCAGCTGAACTATAGCCAGTTGCAACTTACACGGGGTGCAATACAACGAACAACCGCAAAGAATGCACAGATCACTCGAAAGGGTCAGGCAGGACGTTGGCCATGGTAAAACTGCGTTCATCCGCTGCGTCCGCAAAACATTCCGCACAGTATGGAGTGTACATTGAGTGGAAACACTACTAACGTTAACGTTAAAAAGGGTTAACGTTACAATAATAATTACTGCGCATGTAACAAACAACACCAATGTTGACGAGACAGCAAGCTTTGGCTGGGCTGGCTGGTGCTTGTCGGCTGGCTGAGCCAGCCGACAAGCACCGTCCTCGGATTGGCAGTGTCGTCGGTACCGTAAACAAGCGCCTATACGCACATGTACCCCGCCCTGCTCACTCCATAGTATGGAGTCCATACATGTACACGTAGTCACTCCAACACTGAACACTTTTAGCAAACCCATTCCTCTGCACCGATGGCGCTCGGGTGGATCGCCCCCATCGTCCTCGTGGGCCTCTGTGTGCTCTCATGGCTCTGGTCGCTGCTCACGGCGCCGCGTTTCAACGTCCGCGGGCTGCACGTGATGCTCACTGGTACCGTGTTCTATTAAACTGTCCCTAGAATGGTTAAACTGTACCAACCATTGCATTATTCTGTCTACCAGGTACTGAGAACCCGCTGGGACTGGCAATTGCCAAGAAATACGTCAAAAGGGGCTAAACTATCGCTTTTTGGGCCGTCGATGGAGACTCTGAAGGCGGCACAGAGTGAGCTCCAAGTGAGTTTTATCGGAGACTTTGGTCATACCTACATTTTGAGTCTAAATATTTTGTAAACTATTTTTTGCTGTAGAAGGTGGCAGGGGAGGAGACTGCAGTGTTCGTGTTCGAGTGCGAACTCGTAGACGTGAAGCAAGTGGACCAGGCTGTGACGGAGGCCAATGCTTTCCATGGACGACCTACGGACCACATTGTCTACGCTGCTAGTAGACGCATCAAGCCTGGATACTTCTGGGAACAGGATGTTGCTCTGATGAAGGAGGCCATGGACGTCAATTACCACGGTGCTGTCGTGTTGGTCAAGGTATGATGCTGAAAAAGGGTATTAGAGTGAAAATGGTGGTAATGTGTGATTTTTGAACAGGCTGTGCTGCCAGCGATGGTTGAAGCCAAGGTCCATGGCCGCGTCGTGTTTGTGAGCAGCGTGGACAGTCTCGAGTTTCCTGTGGGCTGCGGTGCGTCCAGTGGCACGATGAGTGCGATTCGAGGCCTGGCCGACAGCTTGCGCAACGAGCTGCTGCTGTACAACATCTCGGTGGCCGTCTTCTATCCGGGCACATCGTCATTTAACTTGTTGAACACTGCGACGGGAATCAAGTCTGCATCAAGCTCTAACCAGGCTTCAGAGGAAACACGGTGCTGTAGTAATGAGTTTGGAACACCTGCAAGGCTGAACTGATCGACTGACAATTTTGTTTGTACAATTTAGCACTCCAGGTGACATCACAACGGGTAGGTGCAACGACAATTTTCAACTTTATTCTTCTATTGTGCTGATGTCGGCATTTCTTTAATGACCTTAGGCTACTCCACATTTGCAGACCAAAGCGTGGCAACTACGAAAGCGTGAGTCCTCCCACTTTACGTGCATTCTGGTTGCAGGATGACACTAAACACTGTATTTCTACTTTTTATCGATTCAGAGCTGACAAGAGGGCCCAAATTCTCATCAACGGTCTTTGGTTTGGCCACTACTCAATCACGACCACATGGAACGGATTCCTACTGCGAATTCTTGCAAATGGCGTTGAACCGCGGAACAACACATTCCTGGAGTGGATTTTCATCTTCTTCGTGGGAGGATACCACTACTTACGGCAGAAAGTGAAGGAGTCCTCAATTAAGGCACCTGTCCGTGCTGGCATGGCAGCTCATGTCTAAATTCTCACGCTGACACATTGATACCAGATAGTCTGCTGTACTGAGATGAGGTACAAAATACCAATGGAGCTACTACGAGTAGAACATTACAGTGTCATTGTGCTTTAGCTTATGTTTGTGCTTTCGATGTGATGGTTTTGTACTCTATTGTAGAGTTAGTTGTTTGGTGGTGGAAATTCGACGATCTTGAGCTGCAAGCCTTGCGCGTTGGGAACAGAACTGTCTCCATTCAAAACTCGGTTTCCACTATTTGTACGGTGTGCGCCATGAAGCTTGTAACGCAAGTGGACTAGCAAGTCCCGCGTATCCACTTCGTCATATTGCTCCAGCATGAGCACGCTGACCTCCTTCACATTCTTGCGCGACTTCCACAGTCTGAAATGGACAAGCTGCCCCGAGAAAGCTCTGGAGTTGGGAGGGTTCATTCCGTAGATGCGTCCAAGGCTGCTCCCGACTGCAAGGAATTGCGATGAAGATGATCCGTCATTGTTTGTTTCTTCATTTCGACTGGGCGATGCTGGATGCGGGCGGAAGGTGAGCACTTGCTTCACTGTACCATTCAGCATGAGCGTGACAGTCTGGTACTTTGCGTCGAATGTGACGGCTACATGATTCCATGTGTGTGGACTCAGTGGTGCATTGGGAAAGCTGAGCACAAGTTCTGGAAGTTGTTCATCAACCAAAGAAAACTTCCTGAACCGCAACATCCAGCAATCACCAGCAGTTTCTGTGGCAGGTAGCAGCTCAAGTTGGAAATTATCAAGCGCATCCACAAGCGTTATCACCTGTTGCTCGTCATTTCTTGCTGAAAAATCGTCGATACGGAGCCACGTCTCGATTGTAAAGTCCTGCTGCTCCAGTGGCAGTTCGCCTCGGGTTAGTTCAAGATACACCCGTGATTGATCACCCAGAAATCGCAGAGCTGCAGCATATTCCTGCGGATCACTCCTGGTAACTGAAGTACCCACGCTAACGAGAGCTGCCGAATCTGCAAGCGTGTTGATCTGCTGCTGAAAAGTGCTCCCGTGAGTATCGAACTCTGAAACATCGCTTGACGTAAGAGCTGATTCTTCTTCTACACCCTGCGCCATCTTTGACGAGGAAATGTCTTCAATTGAAGCACTTGCTTCATCACTGTGCTGTGTAATTGTCAACCACACCCATTGCACAGTGTCAACGACTTGGTTGAAAGAGTTTTGGACGCGTAGCTTGAACTGCAGAACTGCCATGACGATACGCAAGGACGACTCCTTTTCACCCGCAAGGTGATAGTACAGTGTGGCCCGCTCTGGCGAAATGAAAGACACCCCGAGACCATGCTCGTACATGTACCCAACACTGTAAAGCGCTCGGGCACATTTTCCAGCGCTCACCAGGTCTGCATGTTGATAGTGCCTCAGCGCCACAGTATAGTCTTTGTCTTGGTAAGCGCCATCACCCATACGCAACAGCGCATCAATGCTGTCTTGCTCGAAGGCACGATTCACAATCCGAGCATGTAAACGTTCTAACAGCTTTGAGTCACGGATTGAGGAAGTGCCGAATACTTGTTGCTGAATGCGCTCAATCAGCCAGATAGCATTGCTCTGTGCGACTTCATAGCCCATTTCAGCAGCGATCAAGTACAACTCCAGTGCTAGTGCCCAATTGCCCTGTTGCGCATGGGTCAACGCTTGAGTCATTACTGTCGTTCCTTCTCGTGAGTACTCGGCCACACGCTTATAGAGCTCAACAACTTCTTCACACGATGCACTGCTCGTTGTTGCACCTCCAATGGTGTACACGTGAGAAATCTGCCGCTGCTTGATCCGAGCAAGCTGGAAGAGCGACTTGAGATGGCCAACGTGTGCCGCCGCAACGAAATACTCTTTTGCCCGCGACGAAAGGTGAGACCCGAGCTCCATGAAAGACATGCCGGTATTGTAGACACCTTCGGCATGACCTGCATTAGCTGCAACCTTGAAAAGGTTCCGAGCTCTGTCGGAATCGACAGACATGTCACCAATGCCCCGCGAGAAAATAACACCTAGACCATTTGCTGCTTCACCGCTAGGATTACCTTCTGACGCGTTCAATGCAGCTTCATAGAGCTCCACAGCTCGCGTGACGTTGGGTTTGCAGCTTGCAAGTCCGTAAGCGTACACATGACCGAGGAGTGCCTGAGCCTTGATGCTACCCATATCAATTGAGCGCTCGAGAAACCGAAGTGCTTCTCGTTCACGAGCAGCGTGCTCTTCAAGGTCAGACGTAGCTGTAACTTCGTACAGGTCGCTGAACAAGGTGATGCTAGCTGACTGAACCATCACGTCGGCGTTGCGGAGGTCAGCAGCACGCTGTCGAAGGTACTCAGCTCTGTTAAAGTCCTCTGCAGGGTTGAGGTCGCCGTGATATCGGGCACCTTCGGTCTCGGAAAGTCGTGCAGGTTCAGGAAAAGCATACAGCTGAAGCTTCTGGTCATTCTGCTGGGTAACAACTCGATCCGCGGCAAACTTGTAGTGCCTCATAGCTGCCGTACAGGACTTTGTTGAGCCGTATCCGTGTAAAGCACGGTAACCAAGTGCCATTGAAGCACCGATCGATTGGCCACGAGCAGCAAACTCGTAGTATAATTGAGCACCGGCACTGTCCTCAGAGGAAGCTCGTAGAGCACCAAGCAGGAACTGGGCTTGGGAACTGCCGTACCAAGCACTAGCTTGGAGAAAAAGCTCTGTATGAGTCGCATTGTGAGGCACTGAGCCGTCCTCGAAGAGGTGCAGCTCACCAATTTGGAGCAGAAGCTCTCGACGGTCTTCACGGACAAGTTGGTTGAACAGCGGGAGTGAAGTCGTCAGCTCCGGAGGACCTACAAGCAAGGCTTGAACGGTAATGTCGGTTGGTTGCTTAGTAGAAGTTGCAAGTTCTCCCAGCGCGCGACGAATTTCCGATTCACGAGCAGCTTCAGCAGCCACGACCCAGCATGCGGATAGCAGTAGGAAGGCAATGAACTTCACCATCCTTTCGTCTTGCGTGCCAGCAAGCCTTCCTTTTGACGACTGAACTCGACTGGGGAACATCTTCGTGCTGTTGCAAGATACGTGGCTCGCCAATTTGAGACCAAGCTACCCGTGTGGTGGATAGATATCGTACCTGCTGTTCATGAGGGAACAAACATCTCTCAATACAATAATACATCTCTCGTGGCATATGCCATCAAGCCAAACGGTAGTGGACTCAAAAGCCCGTCATCTGTCTCTCCTGGTAGGCGTGGATGCCTTCCTGCCTCTCCCAATCACTCAAAACTACATGTACGATTCTGGCAATGGTAGGCTACTTGATCATACAATGTAGCCATCTTTACAAAAAAGGTAGCCACTTTACGACCAGCGAAAGGCAACTTCAACGTCGCTTCAAGGGTGATCAAGCTCACGTTGCTGGTCTCTTCTGGAAGCATTGCGGGTATTGCGATGTATTCTAGCGTGGGAAGGAGACAACCCAGTTGCCGCAACAATGGCAATACGAGCGCTTTCAGCTGTTGCAGTTCGTATCTTGTCTCTCCCACTTGACAACCCCTCTTTCGCGAGGTCTACTACGTTCGCTCTTACCCGGTCATTATCGGGTCTTATACGCTGCAGCTCCAATTCCAACGACACAAGTTTTTCAGTTCTCCATGCCTTCTACGCTGAAAAGTCAGGAACGCTGGTCCGTACTCGACTTGCATCGACACCGCAGTGCTCGGTCCGTGATCGACCACTACCTCGATCGACTTGTTGACATCTTCGACTTCCCACTCTCGCCAAGCCCAGAGAGTTCACTGCCTGATCCTTCTCCGACGACAAGGAAATGGTCTGCTTCAACAACTAGCAACACGTACACGACCATGGACGGCAGTCGTTCGCCACGCTCCAACAAGACGTTCAAGGTCTCAATGGCCGATCGACTACGTGAGTTGTGGCTCAGTTCTACTTGCAAGGGGTATTCCAAGACGAGGACACGGGGATCGGTGACAGTGTGCAACGATTCAGTTGCGAGCAGCTACGCTACGCCAAACGAGTTGAGAAAGTCCTGGTTGCCACCAAAAGGTCAACGACTGCAAAGGCCTCCGGAGATGACCTGTGGTTTGAGTGTGACGAACAAGATCGAGTACTGGAGTGTGGCTATCAGTGCTTAGTCGACGAAGCTTCCATTTGAAAATCAATTTACGCAGATACCCTTGTCCAACTTCACTAGATACTGTTGCTAGCGTCCAGCTTCGTCTCCTTAGGGATGTTCGTAGTCGTCAAAGCCTAGCACCTTGTCCGCGAAATTGAGTGCTGTGTATAGCGAATCCATAACCAGCCCACCTGCACCCGTTGCAAGCAGTGCAGCTAAGCAGCTACGCAATTCCTCCTCGCTCATAGCTTCACCGGAGTGTAGTAGGCGGGCTTCAAGCTGGTCCCATTGTAGTGTTCCTGGTCCATCGTCCACATCGTCACCAATCGCGTTGGTGTTTCCCGACACCGAAGCAAGCACCTTGAAAGCGCGCTCAATTTGCGCCTTGCCAACTCCGAATACTGGTCGATGGTTAACGTACAGCTTGATGAAGTCGTGTAGCCCGATACTTTCAACCGGTCGAGACGTCTCGGTAAAACGTGAATAGCGAACTTCGCTCACCATGTGCTGGATCTCTTCGTCTGTGGGGTAATAGCCAAGTGCACGCATGACGTTTGGTACCTCGCGCAGCGGAATTTGAGCAGTAATCTCGCGGGCAGCGGTGGCATCCTCGCCCTGGACACGAAGCTGGGCCAAGTAGAAATAGTCGATTATCTCATGATAAAATGATCCCTCACGTCCACCTTCCAGCAGTGCCAGGTATGGTGCCAGAGCCACATCGTCTTCACCCAGCTCGTCCTTTGCTGATGCATCTTCTATACCAACTTCATCCTCCAACTGCTCTTCAACACTGCGAGGAGTACCCCGAGCCTCCAGTAGGTCTAACTGATGAGTGTGAATCTCCCACATATTCACCACAAGATCATCTCCGCCAGCAGTGATCAAGTGACTGCCATCAAACGTGACATCAACGTTGCTGATTTTGCCTGGGTGTGCAATAAGCCCCATGGCCTTGTGCGGATTGCCATCGAGGGAAGCTTTATCAGTCCGACAACCTTTTCGTGCGTACTGTAGACACAGTACCGCTCCGCTACACCACCGGTAGCCTCGGCAGCTATTTCGTCATCCTCTCGAAGCGGTACAGGCACCAACCTATTGATAGGTCCACCATACGAAGGACCTAGTGTTGTCTTTCGGCACGTCTGGTTGCCTGTATTCCACTGCTTCAGCTTGTATTCATCGTTAACCACGATAACCAAATCTTCTTGCACGCCACGCAGCTCGGGGTGCCAACAGCACGCAGTCGGTACAGCACTTTGCTCTACGCGAGTTGGGGTATTCTTGAGAACGACACCATCCAGGATACTCGACCGCTCCAGGCAGTACTCGGCTAATGTGCGGTCTTCGCTTACGGATACTAACACAGGTTGCCCGTCGCCATCCCGCGAGAATTCGAGTCCAGTTACAGGCTTTGAGTGAGCTCGACAGCGGCCCAAATATACCCATTCATCAACGTCGTCAGAGCCATCGGGGCTAGCCATAATTTGCTTGGCGCGCCACATACCGAGAAACAAGTTGGCGTCTAGTGCCACGAAGAGCGATGAATCAGGACTAACTAACACATCCGTGATAGCAACTTTTCCAAGCCGAAACGAAGCTAGATCATCAAGACGATGTCCATGCAGCACTTTCACGATACCGTTAGTGAAGCCAACTATGAGCTTTCGACCATCGCGAGCAAATGTAAGGCACTGCGGACGAAGTTTCTCTGAGTCAAAGCGCCGCACCATGATGAGCCTCTTAGCCGAATAGTCCCAGAGCTGTACCACCCCTGAGTAGGAGCTGAGAGCAAGTTGTGAAAGCTTTGGATGCGCAGCAAGTCCATGAATGGAATCGTTGATCCCCTGCATGAGCAGTGTACCGCGTCGCCGCTCAGGATCGTGCTCAGCAAACAGCCCCGCGCTCATACCAACGATGAAAGCCGAGGCTGTAGACACAATAAAGTCGGGAACATGGAAGGACTCGCTATCTTCATTACCCCCACCTGAACGACCGAGGTTGTTGTCAGCGTCACCATTTGTTGCATTCGCTGGTAGAGCAAACGACACACTTGTGACCGGACCAGCATTCATGTCTTCAAACCAAGCCACCAAACGGAAGTCGAAGTCGTAAAAACGCACAGCACCATCACTCGAACCGATAACAAGATAGCCGTCCATATCTACGATAACCGTCAGTGCCACCTTGCGCTGTGGTTCAGCACCACCCGCGAGTCGTACAATCTTGACCGCCTTTCGTTCAGGAAAACTTCCTGAGGGAGTCTCAGCGCCATTATCGCTTTGAACTGCATCCCAAAGCACGAGATCGCCGTCTTCTGTTCCTGTGAGTGCTTGCGCAGAGTCTGGTACAAACAGCGACTGCGTGAAGGCCCCCACCACTTGGCGAAAGTCTTTCTGAGCCAGCGACGGAGAGTAGAAAAGCAATGTGCGGGCTGCCCAGCTCCAAAAGATCACACGTTGACGGCCTGTCGTGACTAGTTCCCGAACGTCGTACGTGTTGAAGCGTACAGCGTGCTGTACGTCTTCTGTGGCTACAAGCGACGAGTACAAAGGCTTTGAGACTGCCGCCCCGATTGCTGGTGCTGCCCATTCCCAGACGGCCAGCTCTTGATCAAACCGCTTTCGCGCCGTATCCTTGGTCTTCGTAATCTCGCGTTCGTCTTCATCTTCACGGTCGACAGCACTCAGCGTAACCAGGAAGAGCGCGTCAGGTGAAATGTCGATAGCTTGGACACCGTTCGCGTGAGGTCGAAATATGGTTCGGATCGGGTTGCCTGACTGAGCGTCCCACACGACGAGCATCGACTCGTGGCCGCGATCAGCGGTGACAACCCATCGCTTGTCCTCACTGACAACACAGCAAGATATCGGGTGGCAATGGCCTTGTAGAAGTCGCTGCTGACGACGGGCGTAATCGTAGATGACACCTGTATGGGCAGCTGCATAGAACACAGCGCGACGCGGACCTGCCGACAGACTGTGCACGCCATTGATCAAATCCTTCTGAAAGCCGAAAGTCCAAGCCAAACACAGTGCGTTACCGCCTGCAGCAGCAATGCCCTCTCCAGCTTTAGTGCTTGAAACGTCGGCGCTAGGTTGATCGGCCTCATCGTTCGTCTTGGCCCCATCCAGTTGCTGCTCAATCACCTCCACTTCATCCTGCTCCAAGGACATGACTTCGTGTCGCGCTGTCTACTACCAGCACTCAAACGATGTGGAAACAAACTCAAAAATCCGTTTCTCACCGAGGCGTCGCTCGATCCTCAATCCTGGATCCACCTCAAAAGACAGCCTGCCACAACAAAAACATCAACGACCAATATCACTTACATTCATTCAATGTCCCCTTCAGAACGCGGCTCCAGAGTCGCTATCCCGCGTGAACGTGTTCTCCCACAGACGACGCCTCACGAAGCTGAAGGCCGGTTTATTGGGCGTCCAGGGCCCGGCAAACGTCTTGGCGTACGACCATCCCTGCGCGTCTCCGCGGTTGGAGCAGTACTGCCAGCCGGAGCCTGTCATATTGGCGGGCGCGCGCGGCGCCACCTCGCTGAACGCGTCAGACGTCATCGAGTCGTCGTACGCCGACCACTGGCGCCGCTCCTTGTTCTTCGTGGGCTTCCAGCCACTGCCCATGGCCCAGCTCTCGTTCTCCCACACGTACACGCGGCGCTCCTGGTCGTCCACGCGCTTGAGACACAGCTCCAGCAGCAGCGTACTGTCGCGTTTCTGGCCCGAGAACTCGCTGGCCACCGACAGCGGGTAGTTCTCGAGCGTTGACACGTCCAGCTCGTCTGCGAACTTAGCCACGGGCACCACGAGCGTACCTAGTAGGTCGTCCGGGTTCAACGTGTCCATGTCGTACACCTCCACGTTAAGTACGGCGCTGGTGGCGTCCGGGATCGGGAAGACGTAGTGCTCGGGCGGGTCCCACACGGGGTTGAGCGTGTTCTTGAGGCACGGACTGCGGTGCTTGACGCCCTGCAGCTTGAAGACCACGTACGGGTCGCTCTTGCCGCCCGCGAGGCTGAAGTCGCTGGACGGCAGGTCCGAGGCGCCGCGTAGCGTCACGTGCAGGAAAGGCATCTGAGCAGGAGCGCGCAGAATGCGGAATGGAAGGATGGCGGTGCCGACGTATGCGGGATGTGCTAAGTGCGATAGTGGGTTTAGGGATGGGCAGTGGTAGGGACGGGGAGAAGATACGGACATTACACGGTTTAGAGAAGGGATGGTGGATGTTGTTGCTAGGTGCGGTCATTAAACCGGAGGTATGGGTGTGGGTTCAGTTTTTGAAATCGTCAGTCGCTGACCAGTTGGTCCGACCAAGGTAAGCAGTGCTATTCCAGGCTGGCATTGCCAGCTGCGGGCACTCTTGCTTTTGCTCTTGCTCGGCAATAGACAGCTGCGGACAACAACTCGAACATCATGTTGGTGTGCTACGCGGCAGCTAGATTTTGTTGTCCAAGCTCTTGGTCTCCGGTCTTTGACGCAATACGATGCAACGGGCGGCGTGAGGAAATATTTCCTCGATGATGGTTGAGTCGACCGTCGATTGGCGTCGTGGGGCCGTGCTGCCAGGGTGAGAGGTTGCCAGCGACTATCTGCAGCTTCACCATTGGATTCTACCGAGCTATCCGCGCAGCAATTTGATAATCACTTCTGTGAGCCTCACAGAAGTGATCGAATTCACAGTGTGAGGTGATCAGACATTTCACCACGCGCTGCGGCAATACTAATCTGTATTAATAGCATAGCGCATTGTTGCAGCCTTTGCAAGCTGCAATAATGCAAGGCTTGCCTTGAAAGTCACTTGTGATACACTACTGTACATCTTCGCCTTTCAACCGAAAGTATCGGTTGACAAGCTTCACGTCATGTTGACAATGACACGCATCAGTTCGTACTTACACGCACCCATACTGATTCCCAGTCTTCGGGTCTCTCCTCGACCTGTCTCGCTCTCTTTTGACCAGACCATCAATTCCCTCCTCAAATGTCGTCGCAGTCCAGCGACGTGGAGAGCGTCGTGTCCGCCGTGAAATGGATCGGCATCGTGCTGGGCGTGGCCTCGGTCGTCGCTGTCTGCACCGTCGTCTATATGTGCTGTTACCGCAAGGACAACTCAACCCCGACGGAGCTCATGGACGGTTTACTGCGTCGCGACCAACTCGAGGAAACGCAGCTCGAGGACGAAGGCAAAGGCTGGCAATGCGTCGTCTGCGGATTGGCCAACAACACCAAGCGTAAAACCTGTCTCATGTGTGGCACCAGCATCAGCTTCCTCATGGGCACAGAGCTCGGACGTCGGAAAAGCTCACGGATGTTGCTACGTAACAACAGTCGAGGTATCAATGGTGCCGACGTGGCTGGTGGAGCAGGAGAAGAGGAGGATATAGAGGCATTGAGAGTCAGGCAACGCGCGCTGTTTAAGCGCCGGATGAACACTATGGCAGAAAGGAAGAGCTTGTCGCAACGACAGCGAGGTGCGTTCCGACGACGCCTTTGGCAACGCAAACAGTTGTCCGATGGCAAATTCCATTGGGTCCGACAGAACAGTACGGATGCGGTTGACTTGGTTCAGGGTGGAGATGCAGCCCAGCCGACGTTGCCGTCGACGGCGGAAGCAACGAGTTTGGCGGGTCCCAATGGAGAAAGCGTCACGGACTACCATAATCTGCGCTCGCAGGGCTTTGTGTCGATGTACGATGCGACGGGAAGGTTGACGTGGACCAAGGCGGATGAAGTGTCGATTGAAATGGAATCGTTTGGGAAGGGGCTTGATGATATTGACTTTGAGGTGGGTAATTGTGGAGGTGTGTTACTTGCTTGAGATGTTCACGGTTTTGCTTGTCTGAATGTAGGGAGTGATGGCACTTGGTTTCCGCATGAAGAAGCAGTGGTTCTTGGTGCAGCTGTCTCGCATTGCTACCCCAGTGACGGAAGCCGTCGCTAAACTGAGTACGTTTACATGTGTTGATTGTTGTGCACTACTGCAAACGAAACTAACGTTTTGGTGGCTCACACTTGAAGCTGTGACGCGAGATCGGATCATTCACCAGTCACTGCAGCTTGCTGAGGCCCCACCTGATGCTCTTCACGCGTATTTGAAGATTACATTTGATGGCGAGCCGGGTATCGATGCAGGTGGTCTGCTACGCGAGTGGTTTGGAATCGTCTGCAAACAGATTTTCAGCGAAAAGATGGGCCTCTTTGTCCCCACGAAGGGCGAAGACATGAGCTATTGGATCGACCCGCTCTCTGGTGAGAAGAACGAAGATCACCTAAAGCTGTTCCGCCTAGCTGGCATCTTGATTGGCAAAGCACTTTTCGAGGGTCTTGTGCTTGATGCGCACTTGGCTCTGCCGTTGCTAAAGCACGTGCTTGGCATTCCAATCTCGTTCTCTGACCTAGAGTTCCTCGATGAAGAGCTGCACCGAAACTGCAAATGGCTTCGAAGCAACAATCACGTGGAAGCTCTTTGCCTGACGTTCAGTGTAATGCTTGAAAATGGCACTGAGGTGGATCTCAAGGAAAATGGACGCAACATCGACGTTACTGACGAGAACAAGGAGGAATACTTACGGCTAGTCCTCGAACATCGCATGCTTGACAGCATTGCCGACCAGCTGCAAGAATTTCTCATGGGCATCTACGATGTGGTGCCGAAGGCGCTGCTTTCTGTGTTCGACTACCAGGAGCTTGAGCTGATCCTTTGCGGCATCCCTACCATCGACACAGCAGACTGGAAGGCGAACACTCATGTTCGTTATATCAAGCCCGAGGTAAACAAGAAGGGCTACATCACCGAGGAAGAACAGAACGGAGTGCTGCAGTGGTTTTGGATTGTTGTCGAGGGTCTTGCATCGGAGGAGCGCGCTCGGCTGTTGCAGTTTGTCACTGGAACCAGTCGCGTACCGGTTGAGGGTTTCCGCGGGCTCATGAGTTCCAGCGGTATCATCCACCAGTTCACGATCCAGCTCGTGCCGCGGGGCAAGAAAGAGAAGGCGGACCTGTTCCCGAAAGCGCACACCTGCTTCAACCGACTCGACTTGCCCATGTACCGCGACATGGAAGAGCTAGAACGTAGCTTGACGATGGTATCTCAAATGGAAGTCTTCGGCTTTGGCCTCGAGTAGGAGCAACAGCAAAATCATTCTCCAGTTTTTATATAACAGCAGCTCGCGAGTGGTAAGCTGTACAATGCCGTCCTGAATCAATTCCCAAAAATGTAAGTTGCGTTACTTCGTCTGCTCCTTCAACTTGGCAATATGCTCAGCGACATCCTGCTGCAGCAACTCCTGGTGACGTTTATCTCTGCGTCCCTGCGGGCCGTCCAACGACGAGCTCAGCCACACAGGCGAGGTCGCAGCCTTCTGCTCTTCCGGCCCCTTCTTCAGAACGGCCAATGCCGCTTCAATCTTGCTCTCACTTGCAGCCAATTTCTTCTCCTCTTTTGCCTTCTGCTCAGCAGCATTTGCAGCGCTCTGTCGACTAGCCAAATCCTCCTCCTCCAGTCGTCGGAGACGGTCGCGCATCTCTTGGATGACGGACGCCAGCGCCGATTCCTTGTCCTGCTGCTCCTGGACGGCGTTTATCTCGCCCTGCACTTGCTCCAGACGTAAAACCTCATTCTCACGGTCCATCCGCCTCTTTACAAAGTAGAGGTACAGCCCCAGCACAGTACCAGGCCCGAAGGCGAACAAACCGTAGAAAAGCTTGCGTCTCGGAGATAGCAGCTTCCTGCGGGGGCAACCAGCACAGCGATACAAACACCAGTTAGATAACGAGTAGTTATAGTGTTGTAGTAGGCGTTTACGTACTCGAGCGCGTCCGGAGGCGCGTCCGAGAAAAGCATCTTGAATCGGCTGGCCGCCATGATGAGAAATAACCAGAAAAAGAATATTTTATCCAGTGGATCGTGACTACCGGTAAATCCCAGAATATCCCAAAATATCTTTTTGGATGAAAAGCGGATGAAAAAATCCCCAAATAGTTCTTTGGATGAAAAGCGGATGAAACAATCCCCAAATATCTTTTTGGATGAAAAGCGGATGAAATTTTCATCCGCTTATGATTTATTTTGCTCTGATCTAGGAAAAGTATCGACGCTGCAGTTGCTGTGCCAGGCGGTGGCGCTGAGAGGCGACAAGCGCACCAATGATGCAGCCTGCGACGGCTGCTGCACCGAGAGCAGTCCAATTGGTCGAAGACACTTCTTGTGGACTTAACGCAAAGAACTCGTCGCTGTCTTGGCCGGAGCCGCTGGACAATGATCGCATTTCTCGGTTGAGCGTCTGCAGAAGCTCTTTCGACACGAGCGACTTTTGCTTGAAGAACTGGCGGCTGAACGTGCGGGGTTTCTGGAACAGGCGGATGCGGGAGTTTGCCAGGCGTAGCTGTGGAGCCAGGCACCACAAGCTGGTTAATTACACGAACAAATAAACCACAATTCATTGTGGTGTTCGCACCCGAACGGCGATGGCATGGAGAGCGCTGAGAATGTCTGACGTGTTATCCTGAGCAATGTTTAGCCATGGCAGGTTACATGATCAAAATGGTACACGTACCACATAGTATTTGGCACTGCTCGGCTTCTTCCCGACAGTGCAGGTAACCACATGCTCCAGCTGTGGCTCGTTCTCAGCGAATGCATGAACAGCTACAATGTTCGAGGAACATTAGTTAGCAACCCATGTACACAGCAAGGAATGGATCATACGTACCCTGAAAAACTTTCTCGTCTGAGTCGTCGTCGCCCACGATAAATGCAAACTCAGGCACACCAATCCGTTCTTTTAAGACCTTCAGGATTAATGAGACTGCCACAGCTTTGCTGACCCCAAACTGATGCACCTCCACATATCCTTTCGCACGGATAATCGTGGCTTCACCTCTCTGTTCATGAAATAAGGAGACAAGGTGAGAGCTTATACAAAACTTCAAGGAATGCAGTGCTTCTTACGTCGACAAGCTTCCCGAGTTGGGCACACAGCTCCAGCGACTGGATCTCTCCGTATTCTTGATCGCTGTTGCGGTAATCGTACAACAATGACGCTGCGTTCTCGACAAGAAACGAGCCATTCGTTCGTGCTGCGTATGCCTGCATCACACGTTTCACGTCGTCTTTCCAGTCGAATGTCCGTTTGTCCTCATCGCATACACATTCCCAGCGACTGCTACCCGCTTTTCGTATGAACAAGCCATTCTCTGCTATGAGATTCAAGTTCGGAATTGAGCTAAATTGATCGTCAAGCGCAGCACGCTGAGTGTTACTGGTAATAAAAACGATGTTGCACGGATCAGCGCAAAGTGTCCAGAGGTTATCCCGGGTTTCGTCAGAAATCGGCTTTCGAACTTTTCCATCAATGTATCGAGCGGCCGCTTGACCCGTGCAGTCTCCATTGCGGTCGTTAGCGTTCAAGTTAAAGGACGGCTGATCAGCACAACCGTTGTGCTGTGAGAACTGTGCTCCCTCCTCGTCCAAAATGCTTGCAGTAGAACTTAGGGTCCCGCCATAGTCGAAAATGAAGAGTCGACGGGACGTACTTGTGCATTTCTTCACAAGTTCGTCGACATCCAGGTTCACAAACCCCGACTCAAACCGCATTACGCGGAAGTCAAACCCGAAACCAACTTGAACCACTTCATCCGACGAAGCTTCCTCTGTCTTGGCGGTAACAGCTTCCACGTCAGCTAGAAGTCGCTCGCCCCAAGGTGTCGGATCAGACTTTCCTACTAGAAATTTGTAGTTGACGTAAAAGCGGTTGTGCTTTTCGTAGTAGCTCATCGAACAAGCTTTCGCAAAAGTAGCAACCATATCGTCTGTTTTCCACGGATTCACGGCCAAACTTCCGCTCAAAATGCGGCTATAAGCACTAAACTCCGAAACGATCATGATGCCGAAGCTGCGCTCAAGGCCACCAATGTCGAGATTTCCTCTTGGGCTACTCCAACCTGAACTGCGCCTCGACTTGCTTTGGATGTTTCGGTGTTGCGCGATCATGTACTCGAAAGGCAGCAATGAAAGCCCTCCACGAACACATGTGTCGAGATATATGTCACACATACGCCATAAAATAACGCGCTCAGCGCACGTCGTCTTCCTCTTTTCTTCGAAGTAGACCACGACTCCTCCAGGAGGTGCATATCGGCGGTTAATTTCCTCGGTAAATTTCAAGACATAGTCACGTATGCGGTGGTAGTCATTAGGCCTTGAATCGAGTGTGATACCAATTTGCACAAGAACGACAGAGCCACGCTTTTCCGGGTGGGTCGCTAAGAAACGGTCAAATGCACGCAGCTTCAGCGGGATGGCTGTGAGACCTTCCAAGCGATCCACAGATCCAATGATGATGGGCCGCTGTTCATGGTCTCTTCCAGCCTTAATCGTGGCCCCAATGTTTTTTGCGAAGTTTAGCGCTGTTTCATTCACATCAGCTTCATTCTGGTCCAGCATCTCATGCAAGTGCGTCACATCCGGCTCCACATGGGAGCAGGAGATGTGAATCTTGCGTCCATTGTATTCGATGACGAGCATGCCGTTCGGGCACGTTTTGTAGTCCAGCCCCAACAACCGCTTACAGCTTGTAAGAAAATGCCTCGCGTGCTCAAAGATGAGAAACCCAATGTGATCTGCGCACAGCATCGCACGAAGGATCTCCGTGCGCATCGCAAGACACCGGAATATCTCACTCGAAGGGAACGGTACGTGCAGATACATCGTGACCAGCGCCATACGCAGACGACGCAGCAAATACGACGGCACCATCAAGAAGTGGAAGTCGTGGAGCCACACCAGATCCCCACTGTGGTAACTCTCCACCACACGTCGCGCGAACGTCCTGCACTCACGACAATCAGCTAGAAATCTACCCTCATCTTCTACACCCCTACCTGTTCACACTGCAGTAGTCGGCCCAGCACATGTCCTGCGCCGCCGGGTTCCACGACACGGGGTCGCACCACGTGCTCTTGACGCCGTTGGTGTCGTCCTCCCTCCCTCCGAACCACCACTGACTGACCTTGCTCTTCTCATCCATGCAGTCCAATTGCAGCTCCGCCGAGTTGTACACGTCCACGACGTTGTGGAAGACTGGCCAGAGCACGCCCTTGCAGAAGCCCTGGAAGTACCGGTGCGCCACAGGCGGTCCAGGAAGACGGGAACACAGCGCAGCGCCAGCAACTGCCTCTCAATGCTGCCTCTTCGCTCTTGGCCACGAACACCTCCGGACAGCCGATGAAGAGCGGCGAGTACTGCTCAGCGTCCCTTACGAGCGTCCGATACAGCATAGCGGTGGCGCTGGTGGCCCACGAGACGCTCCAGCCGCTGGCAGACGCCGCGCTGCGTTCAAAGACCAGCGGCAGCACATTCACCACGATGAGGACGGTCTTGGGAGGCGCTAAAGCCGGCGACGACGGCATGACCTTCACTCCAATGTGAAGTGTGTTGGAGGCGGCGGATTTTGGAATGGCGTGCACGTTGAAGTTATAAATTGTTTGACTTGGGGTTTGTATGCATGTCGCTGAATACCAGCCAGCCAGTACATGTACCTAAATGAGCTCTTCGTTTACTTGCAACTATTGGCGTTGCAAGATGTAGAGACTCTGGGACTCGGTCCAGGACACGCGTTGGTGGGTCAATTGTTGCACCATTTTAAAGTGCGGAGAGTATTGCAGGGCGTCTTTGTAGTCGATGACAATTGTCCCGGGTCGGAGCTCAGATTCGAGTTTGGTTTGAACCTGTTGGTACAGATCTGCATCCCAGCACTGCGACGTGAGTAAGAGGATCGACGTGTCGTGTATTGAAACGGAGAGCATGTCCGCGCAAAAGAAGCGGCAGTTGGTCTCGGGGAGTTGTAGATCGCAGCGAGTCTGCTCTGCTACGTGGTGCAGGAACGACAGGATCTCGACGCCGACGCACGAGAGATTGAGAGTGATGGCTGCAAAGAACACGAGAGACCCGGACGACGAACCGAAGACTGTCAACTTGGCTTGCTTCGGGTTGAGCGCAATTGCGTCGAGTACTGCTGGTTGCGTGAAGAGGTTCAGCCACGTCGGGAACGGAGTGTTACCGTAGGCAAAGTTCTCTGCAGAGTACTCGCCGTCAGGGCCCGAGAAGTCCTTTTGAGCTTTCAGAAGCCCTCGGTGGAAGACGAGTTGCTGCTCTTGCTGCCTTAATCGCGAAATTACTTGTCGTAGCTGCTCCTTGTCTGCCGAACCGATGCTAGGTAGATTATGACTCGATAGAACAGCGTTGAGTTGCGTCACTGCAGCAAGCTCGAGCTGCATTTTCTGTTGGCGTTCTTCTTGGATGCTTTTGATGGAGGATCTTGCAGCTGGTGCAGACTTGAGTAGTAGTCAGCAGCTCTGCGATCTGTTCCAGCTGCGTTTGAGTCATGGAGGAGGTGCTCATGCTGTTAGACTCATGTTGGTTCGTCGTTTGATGGTCATCTTGGAGAAACGAAGCGTCAATTGAGTGGCGGAATCTTTGCAGACAGGAAAGGATCTCCGTCAGCAGCGTTCGTAATACACGTTTTGAGTCGGAGAAGCTGGATGCAACAATAGGAGCTGAGGCTTGGGTCAAATTATTGTGCACGATGTGAGCAGCAATTTGAAGCTGGCAAGAAAAGAACGTCAATAACACAAAGTTCCAGGGTGATCGAGGTGCTTTTGACAGTACCTGCTTAAGGATGCAGCTGCACTCTTCCCAATCCAAGGACACCATGCTCGCGGCAATGATATCCAACTTAGCAACGACGCTTCGCAACAAAAGTGGAGCACCGTCTATTTACTCGTACGTCAGCGGGAGCTGGTCAGAAAAGAAATACAACGATTGCAGTGACGTTGTCGCTGCTACCCCTTTTCAGAGCCTCGTTGACAAGAACTTGCGCGGCATGAGACTGCTGGGCGACGGGTACGGATCCCACCATATTCACGGCTTCTTCATCACTAAGAACATCCCAGACGCCGTCGCATCCCAGCACGATAAAGGGATAGTCCGCCGTCGGTTCAAGTCTGGAGGACGACATTTCAGAAGGCAGGTGTGCGGCGTCAGATATCATGGTGCAATATTGGCTCTCGGGGAATTTCTTTACCTTGTCGCGCAGATGTGCGGTCTTGCGACCACAACCTGTTTGAGATTGCGGTCTCCGAAGCTCCTGCAATGGATCAGTCCACGTGAGATTGATCGTGTTGAACGACGAAGCATTGAACAGGACATTCATTACCTGGTAACTGCAAGCACACCAGACACGCGATCGTGAATGACGAAGCCGCCGTGTTGGGTAATCCGCTCCATTTCGTTCTGGTCCTTTGCGTTGTGGTCCTGCAGAGCGTCAACAACAGCCATTAGCTCATTGTTTCGTGGTCATGCAAGTAACCTGCTCTACCTTCGAGAGTCGAACTGCTTTTCCCTTGCAGCTAAGCACAGCACGACTGCAGTACAAGTTAGCACCATTGCTCTGCAGCATCTTACTCTGATATCCACGCACCTATCGCCAACATTAGCGACATACAGTGTCCTTGCACCATTCTTCTCAAGCAGCAACGCCGTCACAGCCGTGGCGCCCACCGTACCAGAAAAGACTGGCAGCACTCCATGTCGGAGATCAAGTAGCCCCTGATCATACCAGCAACAGCACCACATGAGCCTTGTCGTATCAATAAAAACACCCGCCAACTCCAGCCACTACCGTTCAAGCCGCTTCTCAACTGAGCTGTCATCGTCGGCCAGCTCCAGCTCCGTGGCAATGTTCTTGTGCAGTTCTTGTTGCAGGTACGTCGACACGGAACGACCTAGCCAGCTCCAGGTAGTTTGTCAATCACGAAAAGCAGCTTACTACCCGGAAAAGCGCTTTATTACCTCCATGCCCGTCGTGGATAGCAAAGTAGCCGTTCTTCGGGTGCTGCAGGAAGCCATCCACGATGCGGACCGTGTCCTCCATCGTCTTGCGGTGCTCAGCGTTCTCCACACGTCACACACAACATCAACCAACACACTAGCAGCCTAAAGGCACATTGCGCAGCCCACCATTTCCTCGCAAACGCTCACGCATCGGCAACAATTGTAGGCCTCCATATTTTGTGTTCAAAAATGAGCGCGTAATTCAATATTAACGGTATCGAAATGATTGCGTCTTTTCAATTTTTATGTGTGTCTCGTGTGGGCCGCAGTCCACAAGAACCGCAGTACCGGTATGAGTCGACCTCGCGTGAGCATCGCGGCTGTGGCGCTGTCGGCGGTCACGGGCATGACGGCGGCGGCCGTGTCCATGATGGGCTACTACCGCTTCCAGCACCCGCAGGAGTTCGCGGACGCCAGTATTCGCATGACGCACCCGGAGGTGTCGGACGAGTTCAACCGCAAGTGGGGCCTCTTCGGCACGGGCCTCATCGACGCGGTGCCGCAGCGCGTCAAGGACCTGTTCGCTGTACCTGACATGGCTGAGCGCTACGAGAAGCACCAGAAGAAACGCGAGCAGCAGATCCACCAGATCGTCGAGGACCTGCGTCCCAAGGGCAAGTAGACAGACAACCGCATCACTTAAAGAGCTCTGCAATGAAGCAATTCCTACTGTCAATAAGCATGTTTTGATCTATACGACCATGAAGAGAAGTGCACAATACAGAAAGAAAAAGAAACACCGCGTCTCGGCAGCAAAGTCGCATGTATTCAACACGTTCTTAATGTTCTCGTTAGCCAAGATGCAGCGAGTCTCCGGAGAGCTAGCGCTACACTTACGAGCGGTAACGACGCAGCGACAGGGTGTTGCGACGCTTCCAGTTCTGGCGGAACGACGAGCCCTGGATCTTGTTGGCGCGGTGGCCACGTTTGCGCAGACCACGGCCCTGGCGGCCGGCCGACGTGAGGCCACGCTGCTGGCGGCCCTTGTGCACGGCGTTGGCGATCCAGTTGATGCGCGGGTCGCGACGGATGACCTTGTGCGAGTGGTCCACCATGATGATCTCGAAGTACTTGTACGTGGCGTCCTGGTTCACCCAGTACGAGTTAAGCACGCGCAAGTTCGTGAACTTGTTGCCGGCACGCTCTTCAGCCACCGAGCGCAGGTTGCGCTCGAACTTGAACTCGTTGATACCGTGGTGCTTGGGCTTTCCGTAGACGATACCCTTGGAGTTCGGGCGCTTGCGGCCACCGCGACGCACGGCCACGCGCACAATGACGAAGCCCTGCTTGGCCTTGTATCCGAGACGGCGAGCCTTGTCCACGCGGGTGGGGCCCGTCACGCGGTGGATGACCGGCAGCTGACGGTACTCCCAGGCGCGCACACGCAGCAGGAAGCGCAGCACATCCGACTGTTTGCGCTTCCACAGCTCCTCCAGGTACTTGTAGGCTCCCATTCTTCTGCGACTTTGCTAAAAGGAAATGCTCCGACACACGACGCACCGGCCCAGGAAGGCGCCAGCCAGCCAGTCATTCGGTCGTATTTAGCGGGACCACTGGTGTGAACCACACCAGAAGTACCGCTAAGTACGACTGAGGTTAAAATGGGAGGCGAAATAAAACCTCGAACGTGGGAAACGCCGTGTACACCACACCACGAACCCTGCTTGAAGTTGGTCCATTTCCCGATGTTCACGACGGCGTTATCGTGGACTACGGCGGCTCGGACCCGCGGCCGCTGGCTGAGTTCAGGGGTCGCGACGGCCACGCAGTTCAAGCTGGAGATGCTGGGCGGGAAAGACGCGGGCATCGCGCTCTTCACTATGGACCGCCCCGAGGCACGCAACGCTCTGGGCTCCCAGTTCATGGCCGAGTTCCGCCTGGCGCTGGACCAAGTGCGCTACGACCCTAAAGTCCGCGTGGTGGTCGTGCGTAGTGTCGTGTCCAAAGTCTTTTGCGCCGGTGCAGACCTGAAGGAGCGTCTGGGCATGTCGCCCCCGGAGGTAGGACGCCTGCAACTTGTGCAGGTAGAAGTGCTGACTGGCGTTGGCATTGCAGGCTGCTGCTTGCTCTCGTGGCTACCGAACGGGATTCACCGACTTGGAGCAACTTCCGATGCCGACAATTGCCGCTATTGAGGGAGCTGCTCTTGGCGGCGGCATGGAGATGGCGCTGGCGTGCGATCTCCGCATCGCTGGTGCTAAAGCCATTCTCGGGTTCCCAGAGACGTCCCTGGCCATTCTTCCTGGAGCAGGAGGCACCCAGCGCGCCTCTCGCTTGATCGGTATGGCCAACTACCTGCCTGCCATCGTCCTTATTCTTAATTGTCGTATTGATCGTACCTCTGCAGGCATCTCGAAGGCGAAGGAGCTCATCTTCACGAGTCGCCGTCTCAACTCGGAGGCTGCTGAGAAAGTCGGACTGGTTGACTATGCAGTGCCGGAAGGCAAGACCTACGACAAGGCGCTTGAGATTGCGCGTGAGATTCTCCCCAATGGACCAGTCGGCGTCCGCATGGCCAAGGAGGCGATCATGAGGGGCTCCGAAGTGGATATTGCCTCGGGCATGGCCATCGAGAACGCTTGCTATGCGCAGGTTATCCCGACCAAAGACCGCATTGAAGGTCTTGTCGCTTTCAAGGAGAAACGCAAGCCGCAGTACAAGGGAGAGTAGTCTTCGACATCACTCATCCGATCCGTTGCCTTATGCGAGTGTAGTCAACTGGTTACTTACGTAAATCCCAATGCTTTTTGATTTGGACATTTTTCAGCCGCTAACGTTACTAAAATGTACTCCTGGTAAATCAGCCAAGAAGTGGAGCTCGATAGGTTAAGCTTAGGTCAACGATAATTGACCTAATTTATCGCTACATATGAGATCTCAGGGCGTACAGTATGTGTTGAATAGTTCGTAGCACTCGAATTGCCAGTGCAACTCCTTCGCGCAAACTGTACGACGAATTCTTGCTGTGTATTTAACGTTATGTGCATGCCGGAAATGAGTTCGCTGTTCAAGATGCAAGACGAATTGCACAGAAGCTGAATGATTTGAACGACAATTGCATGTTCAGTACCCGAGAAGTTTTTCTTGTGCACTTCACATGTAAGGTATGTATCGGTAAATGTAAACAATGCTTACATGCGTGTCCACCTTGCATACCAGTACATGTACCATGAATGTAAACCATGTTTACATGCATGTGCACCTCCAGGTACATACAGTACAGTAATCTGCTTCCTCAGCGAACACCTGATATATATAAAGAATTAAAGTATACTTTATGTGAAAGCCTTCTCTGTATCGTCCACCTTTCTGTCTTCACATACAATTTGAAAGGTTATTTAGATTTGGTTGTTCGCTGAGGAAGCAGATCACTGTATAATACAGTGTATTGTACATGTACTGTACCGGTACCGGTATGTGTCCCCTCTCAGGAGAGAGTCTCACGTCAATTGTAAGAGCGCTCCGTTACATCGACTTGGCCGTAACGTTAGTTTAAGCCATTCTCCCCTACACGTATCTTCCTCTACATGTACCGGTATGTTAATACTTCCAGCATGCTTTTTACTCAGCAATCAAATTCCGGGTAGATTACCGAGGCATTTCCAAATTGACCAAGAACCTCTCTACTCCTCGAGTCTTCGGAAGGGACATGCAACTATACCGCGTCATCGCACTGCTAATGGTAGCAGGTCAGGCCTCTGCCGCGTCCAAGTCTACCTCAAAAGCGGTCTAAGTGGTTGGTACCCTTGCGTTGAGTACACCTTCTCGGACGAGGGTAGCTCTGCTGGTGAAGTCGCGCAGTGTGCTGTGTACAGCGCACCGTTGTGCTACCCTGGAATTTGCAAAGCCCCCAAGAAGTCCGTTTCGACAGTCGACATCTTCGTCAAGCGTATGATAGCTACGGTCAACCCCAACACTGCCTCCAACGTGTGGCTGCTCATGGGTGGGCCTGGCTACTCCTCCACTGACAGTAAGTGCTAGTGATCATTATTCCGTTTGCTGAACAAGCACTGACAGTTTTGTCTGATTATCTTATGTTGACCATAGTGGAGGATCTCATGGCGACTATGCATTCGCAACTGGGAGGTACTGTGAACGTGTACACGATGGATCACCGCGGCACTGGGCGCAGCACACTGCTCAATTGTGATGCGGCACAGGCCACTACCACAGGATCACCTATGCGCACTGACATTGATCCGTCAGAAGTTCCAGCATGTGCTCAAGACCTACAAGACAAATACGGTGACCTGGCATCGTTCTCCGCGACGACTGCTGCGACGGATCTTGCGACGTTCATTTCCAAGTACACGAACGGTGAAAAACTATTGTGTACAAGCTATGGCACCATGTTTGCGGTACGCCTCATGCAGCTTGCTCCCCTGAGGTGGTTGGGTATGTGCTGGAAGGCGTTTCCTACACACCTGGAGCCCCTGCTGACAAGTTCTTTTACACTTCAAAGTGGGACACCCATTTTGGTGAAGTTGGCGAAGCTTTCATGGATCTTTGCGAGGAGGACAGCAACTGCAAGGCCCGTTTCCAACCCAACAGCCTCAGCAATACTCGTCACAGTGTAATCGAGATGTTTGACAACAACCCAAACTCGACATGTGCCGAGCTGATCTACCGTAACGTAAACCCCAGCGACAGCTCACCCTCACCGTCATTCGCTCTACGATCTGCACTGGGTACTGCGTTAATGGATCCGGGCATGCGGACACTTATCCCGCCGGTTGTGTACTGACTCCAACGCTGCTCGCCTGAGGATGTGAATGTTCTGACACAGTTCTTCACGAGCGTGAATGGAGACGACGAAACCAAATCGCAGGACAGCGCGTTGGAATCGATGTTGCTCAATGGCCTCATCGTGTACTATGAGATGATGGAACAACCATTGCCAGCAATGTCTGTTCTGAAGTCTCGCTTTGCTAACGCGGTCATGAGCAGCCAAGGAGGGGTTTACCTTGAATGCTCCCCAATACTGCGCCCTTACGAAGGAGAAGTCAAAGTTATGTGATGAGGTCAACTTCGGCGCATATGACGCTAATGGCATCGTTTACAAGCGCGACCAATACTGGAACAAAACTGCTACGATTCCGAGCGGAGGCAGTGTTCTGATCCTGAGTGGCAAGCTCGACCCTCAGACCCCCGACAAATACGCTAAAGTGCTGTTGGATGTGGTTGATGGCGAGAAAAAGGAGCTTGTCTCCTTCAAGTATGCTTCGCATAATGGCGATCCATGGAGTGACGAGTGTGGAATGAACCTGCTGATGTCGTATGTGCGCAACGGAGGCGATCTCGAGAGCTTGGACAGATCGTGTTTGGATGAGCAGCCAGCGTTTAACATGACGGCACCGGATGATTTTTGTACGGCTTCCTCGGCACAGACGATGCCTATGATGGAGCGTACAACTCGAGCCTGGTTCCTTCTTCGTAAGCGAAGCTTGCCTTGAACGCTTCTGAAGATCTTTCGAGGTAGGCCCGCCGATACATACAACTTTAAGTAGTGATGATCAATGACGAACTTGTCTTAGTAAGACAAAGTGAAGCATCAATACTTTGTGTTGTTTCTCTTCTTCAGAGCCGACAAGTCAGAGATTGCGCGTGAGATCCTCCCAAACGCAAGCAGCAGTAAGTCTACGACATGATCTGTTGTCTAATACGAGTGTAGTCAACTGGTAGCTTACGTAAATCCAAACGCATTTTGCATCCTTTTTATTTCAACGAATCAAAAGTAGTATCGCGTGGTACTTTTGGCAAATCAGGGTCGGCACTGACCGACCCCCTCCATCGATATAGACACAGCACGACCACGCCAAGCAGCAGGATACGGCACACGATGGCGTCTGGAGACAACGAGAAGCACGAGCTCAATGAGCCCTGGGCCATCTGGGAGCAGCGTGAGCAGGGGAAGAACATGTCATACGGTGACAAGCTCTTCAAGCTCTGCAGCTTCAGCTCCGTGGAGGAATTCTGGGGCTACTGGAACAACATCCCGTCGCCCAGGTGCGTCATTCCGTTGTCTTCAGCTGTTGTTACAATATCTAACGTGTATCTGTAATCGTATTTTGTTATATTGTGGATGGGAACGCAGCCAGGTGCTGTTTGACGGCTTCACGCGCAAGAAATTCGCGGACCGAACGGTGGAGGGCATCGCTGTGTTCAAGGAGGGCATCGTGCCCGAGTGGGAGGACCCGGAGAACAAGAACGGCGGCGAGTGGTCCATCCGGAAAGGCAAGTGCGTCTTGTGGACGTGTAGAGAAGCTGTGGACTCATTCGTTTCGTTGCAATTGCCAGAGGTGGGAGCTCAGGAGCTGGACGAGTTCTGGGAGAAGCTAGTGCTAGGTGCCATTGGAGAGCTCATTGACCCGGGCAACGAAGTCACGGGCGTGCGAGTCATCCACAAGGTATGCGCTGGAGTTTGGAGCTGCTGATTTGATTGATATGATACGATCTTTATGTGCAGAGGTCTGACTCAATCTTTTGTGGCCGCACAGAACAACAAGAAGGACAAGAAGGACTCCGGCAACAACTACCGCTATGAGATCTGGCTGCGAGGCGTGAGTCGCGCCAAGGCGGACGACATCCGCAATAAGACGCTGGACGTGGTCAACTCGAGCAGCTCTGGCACGCCCTGGGTGTCCAATGAGTTTTTGTACAAGAAGCACTAAGTGTAACCAGCCACAATACGATCGCGTGCGCTGCTTCACGGGTCAGACTGGTCGGTGCAACAGGAACGAAGCCGCACAAACATGTGCAGCAACCTATCCAGAACCGAAGTTTGAGCAGCACGCGTCTGGCGATCCAACCAAGAATGCACCGGCGATCGAGACAGCGAAGATAGGGGAAACGAACATGACCAGGTTGGCTGCGCGGTGCCCTTGGTGAGGATAACAAGAAGAAAAATACAAAATAAATAGAGAACGCAGCCCTGTTTGTGTGCAGTTTTACTTTGATTTTTGAGAGTACCAAAAACGTGTGTTGGGCGACAGCGACATGGTGCATAACTTTTTTAACTCGTTTGGCATGTACAATATTGTAGCAGGACATCCAATCAGGGACCATCTACAGTTTTTCTCCGGAGTCTACCAAGTATTGTTCCCGTCATAATAGTTGATCCAAACGTTGGGCGCATAAAATGACTGGGATAACTTGACAAAATCATAAACGATAGTTAGATATAGGGTGAAAGAGACGCTTTAGTTTCCGAATCTGACGTCCGTTTTGGCTAATTCGCAGTAGTTTTGAGATAGGCAAGCCAAAACAAAGGGTTTCCGCGCTCTAAAAGTTTAGGGAAAGGGTTCTATTAGGGTTATTTGCAATATGAAGTTCGGGGGAAGACTATGGAGGGCCCGCCAGCTGGGGAGCGCCCTCACAGAAAACGAACAATACCGTTATAAACACCACAAGCGCATTACCGGTATCGTCGGCAACGCTTGTGAGCGGATGTGCCGTTGCCGACGAAAACGGCTGCACTGATGAAAGGTCGTTGAAATCACCACAAAAACAGACTCGTCCTATGCTCCATTTCTCGTTTTGCTTTCTCGTTTTGCTTGGTTGCCTGCTGCTGGTTATAGAATCCTTGGAAAATATCGGCGGAGACACTGCTTCGAATTGAGCCCCCGCCAGAGGCGTCGTATGCAAGTCTCGACGTGGCCGAGGCAGCTCTGCACGCATGGTCGAGGACGCACGGCTTCAATGTATCTCGAAGACGCACAAGGAAAAACGACAACGGTGAAATTTGTGTTCGCAACTTCGAATGCGACCGCTCGGGCAAGCCAACAAATACTCGCAAGCTTACCAACGAGGAGCGTGTGTGGCCCAAACCAGGGTCGAAGCGATGTGACTGTCCCATAAGATTATCTCTACGTGCTCTCATCAGAGAGGAACCGGCATGCGAGTGAGCAATCGTTCATACTGGGAACGGTTGCGCTCTCCACAATCACAAGCCTTCCATCGACGCTCGTATTCACGCTGCACACCGTCAGAGGTCAGCTGGAACAGTCATCGGTGAAAATATAAACTCACAGATCTCTTTGCAAGGTTTGGTTGAAGCTCAATCTGCTGCTGGCGTTCCTGCAGCCAACATTTACGCCACAGTCCTGGACCAACACCCTGAGTCCCTGGTGCTTCCGAAGGATATTGCCAATTTCAAGAACGCAGCACGTCGGTGCGTGCTTGTAACGGATACTCCTAAGGAGGCCCTTTTCAAAGACCTTCGCAATGAGCGTTTTCTACAGATTTGAGCTTTACCCACAGACCCAGCGTCTCAAGTATTTGTTGTGGGGGCATCCTTCAACTGCGAAGCTATACAAGTCTAACTCGGACATTCTGGTTATGGATTGTACCAACAAGACGAACAAGTTTGAACTCCCCTCCTGAACGTCATCGCTCTCACTGGAATGGACACAGTACTTCCTATCTGCCAGGCATGGCTCCCAGGAGAACAGAAGCCTGACTACATTTGGGCCCTGAATATGCTGCGTCTGGTGATGGTGGAATACGATGTTCCAGAACCTCGCGTGATCTTAACTGACAGGGATTAAGCGTTGATGAATGCACTTGCCGCTGTTTTTCCCGATGTTCCCACGATCATTTGTCGCTGGCACATGAACAAAAATGTGCTAAGTAAAACCAGAGAGGTGTTGGGAAAAATTACAGTCGCGAATGCATCCCCTGGTCAGCCTAAGAGTATCAACACTTTGGCGACCGACAAATTTATGGCACTTTTCTATCGGACTGTTGATTCTGAAACTGAAGAAGATTTACAAGCAAATAAAGCGACGCTAGTGAAGTCGAATGCGCAGCTTGCTGCGTATCTCGATAAACATTGGTGGAAGTATGAATACAAGATCGTGAAAGTCAGAATCGACAAGTTCATGCATTTCGGTATTCGTGACACGTCTGCCGTGGAAGGTACTCATGCACAATGCAAGCGTTGGATAAAGTCAACACGCGGTGATTTGTTCACCGTTTTCAAAAGCTGCTGCATTGGTGGCTTTCCGCTGCAAACACCACCCGTGAGAAACTGTGTCGGAACGAGACCATCGTCCCTCATCAACTTCAGTATTCAGAGTTCGACGCTTGTGTTCGAATTATTACAAATTGGGCTCTTTACGAAACAGATAAACTCTGGAACGAGGCTCGTTGTATCATTGTTAATGATGAAACGAGAACGAGCTGCACTAGTATCTTTCGGGTTGTGCACGGAAGACCATGCGTTCACGAACTCATCAAAATTATTGAGTCAGAAGGACGTTTGTTTTGATGCCAGAGCAGTTTGACAAACACTGGTGGATACAGGGTGGCGAAGAGGATGAGCGACAAGTCACATACCGTATCCTAGATTCCCTCCTGCCCGAGGAAAACGCTCGCATAAAACAAGACCGAACAACCACAAAAGAAACAACGGGGAAGCAGGTACAGCAAGAGATCCAGTCTTCTTCGAGCGCGTCGAGAGTAATGATCGCACGCTAACACCAACCACGTTCCCAGAACCAGATTCTACTGTTTTCGGAACACAACAATCGGATACAAATAGCACAGCGCAGCAACAAGGTCAAACTCTGCCGAGCTTCACGAATGTTTTTCATCAAAGCCACACACCGGCTCGTTCGTGGCGATATGCAGGGTCGAATCCGTACGATTAGCTTTCGATTATATTTTCACATAATAAATTCCAATATAAAACAACTTGAAACCGAAATGATTTTTTTAAAAGGATAATAATTTATTTATGTTGGGAAGCAACATGAGAGCGCACTGTACTGCGAACCTCGAAAACCAGGTCGCAGCTTTTGCAAGGGAATACACCTCGACGATTCTGTAGCTCTCGTCGTGCAAGTCGATGTGCTTCTGCATCGGGATTTTCGGTGCAAAATTATCGATGCTGACGTACACGACTAGATGTATGCTCCAAGTGTTCACAGTATTGGCACACGAAAAGAGTGTTAGACACAACATCGGGGTCCACTTCATACCTTTGCAGAATCGATAGCAGTGAAGTCGATAGTTTGACTCGGTGTAGCCTACTCCACTATGAAACAGGTCACCTCGAAACACCACTGCATATCCCGGTGGTATATCCAGTACCAGCTCCTTCTGTGGTCTTGCATATTCAAAACAACCCGCAAACACACGAATTCTAGTCCAAGTTTCCAGCGATATAACCACACTTGCTGGAACAGTGCCAACAAATCTGGCGCCTACAGAGGCACGGACTTCTTCTGTGTAATCTTGGTGGGGCTCTTGGTCGGACCCCCTGGCCTCGAATGCATAAACGAGACCACGCAAGGATTAAAGTTGCTGTCCCGTACAGCAGCATCTTCCTGTACTGCATTTGCTGCGAGGCGGAGCTCCGAGCTCATTCTACTGACCCGGGATTGGCTTCGGAACTTGTCGTCCAGTGCACCTCCCACCTACCGGAAAACAGGAGAGTAGGTCCGAGCCTTGGCCTCTTCGAGGAGCGCGTCAATAACCGCGGAAGGCAGCTGCAAACTCACTATGGCGTAGCCGGACGACGAGAACGCTGGGCGTATCTTAGAGACAGCAACTCCTGCTATGTCAGGAGGTTAGACTTTGTCGTACATGGCGGACGGCTTGGCGAGCTAAAGCTGTACATCTAAACCTGTCTACGAATCGCATCAGAACGCTGCAGCCATTTTCGTTGGCAACGGCACATCCGCTGACAAGCGTTGCCGACGATACCGGTAATGCGCTTGTGGTGTTTATACCGGAATTGTTCGTTTTCTGTGAGGGCACTCCCAGCTGGCGGGCCCTTCATAGTCTTCCCCGAAGTTCGAATTGGTTGAGACACAAACATACGGGGATACGTGTTTTCGCATAGAGCCAGATTATTGGAGACGTCGGACCAAAAATGGCATGAAACGATAACGGCTCGTACTTACTCCGATAAATCAATTATTAGAGTAATCATGGGTCGTCTCTTGGCTAACATTGTCAAGTCACAAATCAATATATTGGTTATTAAAGGAAACTGATAGATTTCGATAAGTTGCGCAGAGTGGCTATACCTGCTCATTTGGAGGGCCCGCACCACTGATGTAGGCTGCGTGCGCGCGAAACCAATGCCTACATGACCCCAAAACACTTGGGGAGGTGTCTGCGTGGTCCTTTTGCTTGTCCGCGGCCTGCCTGCTTCTCGACGATGAAGTATTTGGAGGCCACCACAATCACAACCCGCTTTCCCTGTGGAGTTGGCAGGCTCGCACCATTCTTAAACTGGGCTGATGCCTTTTAAACAACACTATTCGATAGCTTATTAGCGAAGCATTCTGTTGGTGACCCGTACAGTCCTGGCCGACCTAAATTGAAGGTACTGCAGCTCGAAATGTGGCATGTGTTAATATTTTTGGATCAACTATTATGACAGGGACAATATGTGGGGCACGCAGCAAGGCACATACACTGTCTGTCAGACAGATCAACAGCAACAGACGTGCCAAGGTCGTGGACGTCGAGATGCCTATTGAGAGCTGCGATGCGCTAGCGCAGAACGCAGCGCATTACGATTAGTGTTTCCTTCCATGCGCGCAGTAGCCTACTGCGTGCGTAGGCCTACTGAGTTGGCCACTGGCCACTGCCCAAGTGCTAATACACTTGGGCAGCTGCTGCCTTTAAATTTGGTTCAGCTCCGAACATTGCGCGGCCCTGGAAGCCACCGGATATACGTAGTGACGGTAAGTTGTATAAGCTCTTGATATAGTGTACTCCAAGCTGCATCGACTTTTAGACACTTTTGGACGGTGTGGTGCCCTCCAAGCTTCATTGACTTTTAGACACTTTCGGACGTCTTGGAGCTCTTGTTGTGGTGCACTCCAAGCTTCATTGACTTTTAGACACTTTTGAAAGGTTTTGGACTTCTAAGTGCATCTCCAGTCGGGTGCTGTATTGCTATTGGAACGAGTACATTACGGTCAAAAACCGTTAGAATAGCCAGAGGTGCTCCAGTCGGGGTTCTATTGCTACTTGGCTGCATAAATTACCGTGTTGTGATCTATTCTGGGCAGGAATAGCGCACCTGATCTATCCAAATAGCCGTTGTCACAGCGTGCAACCACTTTCGATCCTTCTTCCGGACAACGGTGTCTGCAAACGAATTCAAAGTACGTATTAAAGCATGGGTCGCGGACGTCGTTGGGGCCCCAACGAAGACGAAGCTTTAGTCCAGAGTACCTCAGTATATCTCAGAGATTTATTGCCTGAACAGATCGGGAGTCCTCCTTGCTGGTGTGTTTAATGACTCCATTGAAGCCGTCCAAAATCCGTTTCCAAAATGTTGCTGCTCCGTGCTGTCAATAGACGAAGCTTTAGTCGAGTTTACCTCAATAAATCTCTGAGATATACTGATAAATCTCTGAGATATACTGAGGTAAACTCGGATCTCTGAGATATACTGAGGTAAACTCGGATCTGAGATATACTGATAAATCTCTGAGATATACTGAGGTAAACTCGGACTAAAGCTTCGTCTATTGACAGCACGGAGCAGCAACATTTTGGAAACGGATTTTGGACGGCTTCAATGGAGTCATTAAACACTCCAGCAAGGAGGACTCCCGATCTGTTCAGGCACTTCGGAATCGCTGGTTTTCTATCTCGCATAATGTCGCAAAATTGGTTGGGTATTGGGGTGCTGTAAAATGTCGAAACCAGTCTGATAAAAGTGCTGACGACCTGCTGATCGATGTTCGCGCGCTATTCGCCGCGAAAGAAGGCAATTCTTGTGCGTTTGAGACGTGCTGGGGATTCTTAGGAAGTCTCACAGGTTCATGGATGGCATTGCGTGCGCTTCGGGTGCCACAATAAGTGCTGGTGGGGATACTGTGGAGGATACGGATCGCCCAGACGGAAGCAAAAAGGCAAAAGCCGATTTAGCTGCCGACGCAGACGAGTCTAAGATCTTACAGCAGCTGATCGCTGATAACACCAAATGCGCAATGAAGCGCTACTGCGTCAAATGCAGAGAAAGAATGACCTCATTGAAGAGCAGATGAACATTGATCTGTTCAAAACAAACCTTGAATCCGAAGAATCCAAGGCATTTTTCGTTTTTATGCGGTAATGCGTCTTTCAGCAACTATCGGTGAGACCTCGGCTGCTTGCGTTGCTTTTGATAGAGAAGTCCGTAATGGTGACGTTCCTGGAGAAAGTGCAGTTGGTGATGACCTTGTTCAAGTTCGCCAACCGGGTTACCTGAACATCATCACTCGTACTCAAGTAACGAGTGATTTTGACACTGCTCGCGTAGATAACAGATCAATTGGTAGTACTGCTCATGTCGCTGAGCCACTGGATGGAGAACGTGGAATTGGAGACCAGCAAGGACGCGATGACCGGCATGAAGAAGGACAAGGGGAGGTGACAAAGCATCAGTTGGTCTCGAAACATTCGGAGAGGTACCCTCACGGCAATCTATACTGCATTAAGTCTTAAGGCGTACGCCAACAACTATTTGACGATCATCTTGCTACATAATAACAGCGAGTGGTCGTAGCTTAACCATGCTTCGAGGCCAGGCGGATATGTACATTCACTACAATCCATGCTGCATTTTTCACAATTTAGATGAGTATATCACAATGCGTTAGCCTCTTGTAACAAAATAAAAATGAATTGTCAAAGAATTATTCTACCAATTCTACTTTAGTGTGTAGCATTCCAATTCCAGTAGTGCCTGCAAAGCACTTCGCGGAATGCTTTACTTGCATTTTCGTCCTGCAGTGTTTTGAGTCGCTTGCACATTTCCATAGTCGAACCGCTTCCTAGTTCATCGATTGCACTCGTAGCATCGTCAAGAAATACATCCCGGTCGCGTTCTTCAGTGTGTTCTGCGACGCCGTCCGTTTCATAAGGGTCAGGTAGATAGTCTGGAACACCCTCTTCACGTAGCTCTATGATCATATTGTGCAATAGAATGCAACAATAAATCACATACTTCATTCGCACTTTGTACCACAAACGTGATGGAACAGCTAGCACCGCAAAGCGAGATTTTAAAATGCCGAACGCGCATTCAACATCTTTTCTAATGGCTTCATGTGCTTTCGTGAAGGCCATTTTGGTTCGATCAATGGGCTCTACGAAAGCGGAAATGAATGTGGACCATGACGGGTAAATGCCGTCAACAAAATAATACGGTGTGTCGTAATGTTCCTCGCCAATTTTATAGCTGACGCGAGGGCCAGTATTGTTGAGGAAACTATGCAACAAAGGTGAGCGATCAAGCATGTTGATATCATTGTTAGATCCTGGTATGCCAAAGAAGGAGTGCCATATCCAGCGGTCTGCAGTCGCAACTGCTTCGAGGACGACTGTCGGGCTCCCTCCTTTCCCTGATATTGCCCATGCCAAGCCGTAGGGCAGTTTTTCCACCTCCAATGTGTACAGTCTAAAGAACCCAGCAGACCAGGCATACCACGATTCTCGTTAAAACGAAGAATTTTCGCAACATCAGTGGCAGTAGGCGAGCGCAAATAAACCTCTCCATAAACTTCGACTACAGTCTTGCAAAATTCATGAAGACTATCCATCACTGTAGCCTCTGCAAGACGACAGTATTCATCTTGAGCGTCTGCAGAAGTCCCACCTCCGAGCATTCGAAGAGCAGCAGTTAGCTTCTTCTCTGGCGAAGCACCCATCTTGCCAACAGCGTCGGGCTTCTGCTGGAAGTATGGGTTGGCGCTTGATACTTCACGTAGTAGCCGCCTAAAGAGCGAGGTTGGGAGCCGATAGCGTCGTTGAAACAAAGGCTCATCATAAACTGCGCTGGGACCAAGATAGTCACGCATGATTGAATAGTGCCCGAGCTGGATGTCTCGATCTCGTGTCTTCGCCCTACCAAATACAGATCCGCGGCGAGGGCGTAAGCGCTGCCGTCGCTTGCGCTGGTAAATCGCCAGTATTGTAACTAGCTCGTCGTCATCGTTTGCAAGTACACCGACAATCGCGTCGTCGTCGTCGTCGACAAGCGTAGATTGTAGGTCCATCGAAGAGGTCTGCACTGCAACTCGCACCTTCACGACTGGGTAACGAAAGTTGTATTTCTATTGCTATTTATAAGTGGCCAATCAACGTGCATTTAATTTTCGTGATAGAAATAGCATAGCCCACACGAGTGGAGATGCTCTAAACAGTTTCAAACGTGAAAGACCGTTTTAGACATTCTTCACTCGACCAATCCAAAACCATTCCTACTACCAAGGTCTGAATCCTTGCATTTTCGTAATACGATTTAGATACTTCAACAAATAAGCTTTAAAACCCTGTTATATTTGATAACCGGATCGATGATTATTTTATTTGTGGCGGTTGAGCAGAAGATTAGGACAACACACCTCTTGGATATGATATCACTTATAATCGTGTTTTACCTGACGATTTATCCTGATCGTTCGAGCATCATTTTGGATGATTTTTCTTCGAGCAACACACTACTATAATACCGAGCACCGTAAACTACAGTGGTGTGTAGATAAATTCCGTACGTTTGGAATGCACTACCGGTACAGATATCGAAGCGCGTGACCATTAAAAAATGATGACATCACATCATGTTGGTTATTGTCCGGTATTAATACAATGTAGGTGTAGTAAGAATATGCGTGCGTCGTTGCATTGCATCACTTTCATGCAAGACTACGTACAAAATCTAAAAACGCATCATCCACAGAAAACTATTCGTATAGTGTGAACGAAACATTTCCTGCAGCTATCGTGGCAAACAAAATTTAGGGAAATTATTACGCCCGGTGGTACATGGGGAAAAGTTACTCGCATTGGGAGGGTTTGGTTTGAGTAAATACGCAGGCATGATTGGCATAGTTACAAGTAGCAACCGTTTAATTAGAAGCGAAGTGATGCTAGATCGATGAATTTAGAATTCCTTCAATACTCCTTCAACCAACATGTTGCTAATACATGTACTTCGAAGTACAGCTTATTTTTCGTCTTCATTTGAGTATCGTTCCTATCAGTATCTCCGAATCAATACAATCCAAAAATGGTGTACATGAATATGAAGTGAATTTTGCACGTCCAATCCATGTTTACACTCACTTTGACACAGAGTTTGTTGAGCTCAAAGTAAAATCCAGAGCTGTTCCGTGCGAAGTCGCGGCTTTGTTGCCAATTCTGATTGCAATAAAATAACTGAAAAAATGATCCAAACAATTACGATAAAGTAATTGGGTACATATACAATGCTGCTATTGGAAGACCTCGGACTCACAACGCATTTTTAAAGCCAACTGGGTTGTGAATCTCTTTCCCCTAGTTTGCGAGCAAAAATTATCTTGTGTCCTCCAAAACTAACACAAATTGGGCCAAAATAACTGTATTTATATTTGAGAAATGTATTTATGTCACCAATTATTTTGGTACATAGTACAGTGGTCAAGCAACCAGTCAAACCAAGAATGACCTGTCAGTCGTGGTTGTCCTGGCGGCGGAGAACCGCCAACGACGTCGTGTCCTCGACTGGTTACTGATTCTTTTGCGGTTGCAAATACTGAACAGGGAAATACATCGACTATCAAGCGTTGCACTCGTGCCACCACTGGAGTCACCGTGGCACATTCTCTACAGCAGCCGAAACGTTTCCAGCTTCATTGAGATCGTTTCAATCTCCCCAGACGCCTCCGAGGAACTGCTGCGCGCATTTGATCAGCATTACGTCGTTAGGTGTGGTGTGGGTAAGCCAGGCCGGTCTCCAGCGTTTGTAGTAAAGCATGCCGTACTATCATGCTTGCTACACTACTATACTGCCTCTGTCGAGCAAAAACGCTCTGCGAGTTGTTTGGTGTAGTGCCGTCAACGCTTTCACGCGTTATGGCGCGCGCGGGGCATGCACTGGTCACTGCGCTGAACGCGATGGCGGATGCAGCTGTATGTTTTCCAAGTATGGAAGAGAAAGAGCGCTGGGTGGGTTAGTGCAGCGGAAGGAGTCACAATAAGAAAGTGTTTGGGGCAATGTTGACGGTAAAAACTACCGTGTGTAGAGTCCTAGTGAAGTCGATCAGCAATATGCTCATTACAACGGTCGGTATCTAGATAGTTTTATTTGAGAGCTCACGTTTTAACTGTGTCTCTTTCCTTTTGCTGTATAAGTTCGATTCATTCCGTATTAGTTAGGGGTACGCTATATTTCGGAGTCGACGGAAAACTTGCCACAACTGTCCAGGGTCCTGGAATGACGGCGAGACCAGCCGTCAATTTCAAGCGAAGTTGACAGATCTCGCCGTCACTTTGGAAGGCACTGGCGCTGTGGCTGATAACGCGTTCCTGTCATGAACGCGTTATTTGACAAGATACGTACAATTACAGCACTAAGGCCCTTGCTCAAGTGCAGAACGCGTTCCGGACAGCGCAAACATATGGTGGGTAGGGTAAAAAGCTGATGGACCAGCAGCCATCCACTCTCGCAGAGAACTGTGTGCTGAAGCACGTCCAAGCAGCAACTTGTTCTGGACCACCAGTTCAGTCCTCCTGCACACGCACTTCAGCACACGCACTCCAGCACACACACTCCAGCACACGCACTCAAGCACCGTTGCCACACGCAAGTTCGCGCTGGTGCAGCTATCCGACGACGCCGAAGCAGTCGAGAGCGCTGTCCCCCTTCACGGTGCCGTTGCTGTTGGCAATGCCAATGGCATGGTCCGACCTGTTGCCCGCGCAGGTGACAGGCGCTTCTGCCCCCACGCCGCCACCACCGCCAGCGCATGCAACCAAGACGGCAGCAACACCTGAGTCAGTGAAGGCCAAGTCAGGCCGAGGCCCGAGAGGTGCCAGCGACCCAGCGCCCTCGTCAAGTAGGAAGGGGAAGGCGCCAGCCAGGCGTACGAAGTGGACTAACGGCATGATAGGCGAGCTGTTGCGCTTGCGGTTTGTGGACGGCGACGTCAAGAGGCGTCTTGAAGCAGCCGAGACGAAGACAAAGAAGGCACTTGCGTGGCAACATTTTGCCAGCGTGCTGTCACAGTCTCTCGGCGTCGTCCTGACTCACGACCAGGTAAGCGGAACGTTCGGGATCCGAGACGGAGGGTTTAATAAATGCTAACTATTACTGCTTGGTGGATTTGGTGTTGCAGGTTTCGTTTAAGTATAGGAAGTTGAAGTGTCTGTTCCGAAAGGAAAAGCGAGAGCATCACCAGACCGGTAATACAGCTAGAGAGAGTAAAAGGGACGGAGAGCTTTGGGTCATTCTTAGCGATGTTTTTGGGGGCCGCGTGGGAATTCGCGGTGAAGTACTTCTGGATCCAACAGCTGACGAAGAGGATGAGGAACCCGACGCTACAAAGGATCAAGGAGCGTCCAAGCAGAAGGCCCCACCCGTCGTCCAGGTAGCAACGGCGTTGCAAGGTGGCATGGAGGCCATAGCGGCGTCTCTCGGGTCCCGCTCAACATCAGACGAGAATCTGCGTTCACTGACAGAGCTGCTGCAGCAACAGCAAAATGAGAACCGCCGATTCCAAGAGATGCAGCTTCAGCTCCTGAAGGAGTTGGTGGCTCAGCGAAAGGAGTAGTTTCATGCTGCTCGTATTACTGGCGGCTGCCTGCTATCACGTGACGCTACCCTACTGCTAAGATGTCTGCTATATCATCGCGCTTCGTGATTCCTTGCTGATGCGAGATTGGCTGCTCGGTTTCGTGGGGTCGTCGGCAACACTGGATGGGGCAAAGTGTAGAAGAGGATCCTCTCCGTTGACTAGCATGTTATGCTGCACGAGAGTGAGCAGGTTATGTAGGACTACACACCCGATAATCACATTGCACACAGTTGCCGAGGACTTTTGTTCCACTTTGCCTAGAAGAACACGGAAGCGGTTTTTGAGTCGTCCAAATGCGCACTCAACCACCATGCCAGTCCGTGAGTGCGCCAGGTTGCAAAATCGCTTGCGACGGATTTCCACTGCCTCGGCTTCGGGGAAAGGAGTCAGCATGTGACCACATATCTTGTAGCCTGCATCGGCAACCAAGTGCTTTCCTGGCGGGATGAAGCTTGATAGACTGTGACATACACAGCAAAACTCACGTTAGCATCGGTTTTAATAGCGAGCTAGCAATAGAGACATGTATCTTACCGCTTCCGCACTGCCGATCCGTTCCACAAGGACTGGTCGTTATTCGACCCAGAGCGAATGGAAATCGAGCGAAATAGTCCACAGTGATAGACGATAGCTTGCACATTTACAGCAGGAAAGTTCTTCCGACAGTACCAGCCCTCGAAATCATGAGGGCGTGCAATTCGAACGAGTGTTCCATCGATAGCGCCAACCGTTCCCGGAAACCCAGCGGTGGCGAAGAAGCCTTCCTCGATGGCAGCTGCCTCGTCCGCCAACGGCATGGTGACAAACTTTCTGGCCATACCGCTGAGCACAGCAAGAGTCTCGTTGATATAAACCACACCACGAGACCTTGAAATGCCCAGCGCCGATGCCGCCTGGTCCATGGTACCACCGTGAGCTAGATACATCATGGTCAGCGCAACACGCTTGATTGGCTTGTGTCTGCAGTTAGGGCCGGGTCTGTGACCCCACGCTGCACGCACCAGCTCGTAGATGCGCAAGAACGACTTCCTGTCGCAGCGTAGCTTCTTGCGAAACTAGCCTGTGCCCGGCGTACGGAGAGCATCTTCGAATGCACGCGCAGGAAACGTCATGGGCGGCCCAGGAGGTTGCCGAAGGCCGCGCTTGTCTGCGGCCACTACTACATGCACCTACGACGACAGCGATAATGGCAGCGGATATGTCGTCCATGGCACAATTGTTCTCTGGCTAGCACACCTCGTGGAGCTGTTCCCAGAACAAGTGGTTCAGAACGCGAACTTGCCGAATTGGTACACCGTACCAGTTTGTTTTTGACCAATAAGATGAGATTTTGTGTTTTGGCACAACGCGTTCTCCACCTGAACAAGGGCCTAAAGGACGGTGACCTGGAACGTGCGCATGCCTCCTGCAGGCTTGGTCTTATCGCGCTTAACAACGCTATCAAGTCTGTTCGCCAGGCAGCTGAATGGGGTATGAGATCATCTGGAAAGCGATGCGCTCGTTCTCCGCTACCTGGTCGAACGTGAGCGTCTGCAAGGCAACCCGCTTGTAGGGTGTGATTGCGCGGAAGCAGACTTTGGTAGTCTTTGTCGGCCTGCGCAGACCAGCTCGCGGGATACTGAGCAATTGACCGACCTACGTCACAGATGTCGTGATCATGTTCTTCCTTGCGGAGGTCTTACACGTGGAACTCCTGGTTCTTGCGGAACACGTCAATGTCGGCGGTGCTGTCGGGATGGTACCGAGTGCAGTTGGCCGCCTGTCCATTTTGGAGGGCCGAAACCTCGGCCTTGTATCCATGCAGGTGATACTTCTTGCTGTAGTACAGGGAGTGTTCCTGCATGCGATCGGCAAGCATGTTGGACTGCTGGAAAGTAACATCCGTAGCGTACGGGTAGTTAGAACACGCTTATCCACTCAGGAACAACTTATTCATAGAGAACTTGTCGACCGCAGAAGCGACCAAAGTCACGTTGAGAAACGGGGAGACGACCGCAGTAAACGTAAAAACCATCTTTTGAAAATATGGCGTCTTCACTCGGAATACCACCACCACGATATCCCGCTTGCCGTAGTTCCTCATCCCCGTGAGCATCATGTACAGAACATCCTTGCCGTTGTAGGCGCACTTCTTTCGCGGCCCGTGTTCCAGTTCATGGTGATGTGGTCCTTCACCAGAATCCACAGACGCTCGAACTCCAGTGGACCGAAGTTTGTCATGGAGAGGACGTTCTCTTTTCCGAGTTCAGATAGGTGAGATAGACGGGCGAAGGCGAGTCCGCCTCTTCGTTCGAGTCGTCGTTTACCAAGAGGACCACATTGGCTCGATCGGCTTGTCGGTCTCGATTAATGCGGTGGAGAGTAGCGCCACTCTGTAGGGCGTGCTCCGGAGTGATGGCCATCTGGGAGCGGGACCTTTCGCGTGCGGATTGGGTGGTGACCATGGTGATTTGACTAGCGTGTTTACCCGCTGGTCATCAAGAATGGCTCGCATCTGGCATGTCTGTTCCTGACGTCGTGGGAGCCTACGTAAGAGTGCAAAGAAAACCTGCCATCCGGTGAGATCAAGAAGTACAGGCAGCGCAAACGACACAAAGTATAGCGCGCATGTATCGAAGCTGAAGCTGCCGAAGACTAACAACAACAACTTGTGCTATGGTAGCAATTACATATTTTCTTTAAGCTTACTTAGTACAACACTCTACAGTTCATCGCTTGAAATGCAGTGGGTTTGTAGCGATTGTGCAGCCATCAGCTAAGACGGTACAGGGCGAGCTCTTCTACACGCCTTGCACAAGCCACGCAACAATCACTTCGATCACATACTATCAGCCGTCACGTGTCGAATAGTTGTCGTCGCGGGCACCGCCGAGCCAACACTGCCTGCGCCGTAGCACGTCGTCGTCCTGACTGCGAAGCGGCCGATTGGGAAGTGAGAAACCTGTGGACTGGCCGAGTCGCGGGATGGATGGTACGCGTTCTTCCACTTCATCGTCCACAGATCTTATCTGTGTGGCGCACAGATGATTTGTGAGTGGAGTGTGGGTGGCTGTGTTTTTGTTACTATTTTGTTCGAATTATTGTCTTCTTCTACACAACCATTGAAGACTTAATTACGTTGAGACGCCTCTCTTTGGTACTACCGCCAATACGTTTAGCATTGTTTCGCAGTTTTGCCTTAAGTGGTTCCATGTCACCGACATCCAGCGATTGACAAACCTCCCTGCCGTTTAGTGGCAACGGGACCACTATAGCGTTATCTTCTTCAGCTACAACTCGCAACTCTTCCACTGAGACGTGACAGTCAAAATTATCTAGGAGAAGGACAGTGGGCGCCATATGTTTCGTACTTTAGTAGTTTTCTACATAAATATGCCAACCCTTTTGTCCATCCACGCACTCTCTTGTACCGTGTAGAAGTGCCTTTTGAGATATGATTCAAACTCACTCTTCTCAATCGTGCCTCCAGTCACATCTCTCAGAATAAAAGAATTGGCGACTTGAGACATTTACATTATTATTAGCAAAATATCCAATGACAACTTACCATCATCGCAAACTGTGAGCACGGCGGTCGCGCGACCTGCGTGCTTGGTCAAATCAAGATAAGGGTCGTGACCTTCCGCTCCTTGATCACCCAGCTCTTGGTCGGTGGCATGCTAATTTAGACAGTTGTCTCGTCGGCGTTTTGGATGCAACTGTCTTTATAGGTATCGTGCTGCTTCCGAAATTTCAGCGAAAACTTGCCGCGAACTTCCTCGAGCTCTTCGTTCGAATTCTTGGCTGCTTGAGGCTTCTGTGAAGAAAACCCGCAACTTATTTTTAGAAATTAATTATAACAATTCACAATACACATTTTTTCGAATATCTTACCGATTAGATGTCTGTACCACGCGCTCGAGCGCAATCTTACCGCAGTCTTTTGACGCCAAGGTTAGGACCCATCCACTCAGGATGTGTCTTCCACATAAACTCGACCATTCCTGAGGTCGTCAAAATCTGTAGATACCATAATAACATCAGTATCATAATCAAAATCCATAACAACCCTTCATAGTTTACAGCCGTACCGATTCGTTGCGTCTGACGTCCTTCATATACGTCAAAAGGGCAATGACGCGACGAAATTTTTCGAGCCTTTGTGTTGCCGAATATTTCCGTCGTTGTCTGTTTAACAAACATTGCCAGTAGCTGTACGAATCATGTGAAATACCATACCAGGAAGATTCTGACTGGGTCGGACTTCTACCAACCTGTACCGGTAAAAACGGTATTAGTTTTTAACCTTACTTTCAGTCTGTCCATTTGCGCCATCCACACATCCCAACAGTCCGCCTCCCCGACAGACCGCGGCGAGTCGGGGCCCGACCAGCGCCAGTGTAGACTGCGCTGCCCCGCCGCCATGACTCCCGCCAGACCCGACACCAGACGTGGTCGACCTGCTTCCGCGACGCCGCTGCAGGCCGTGCTGTGATGCTGATCCGCAAGCCGTGCGATGATGCTGCCCCGCGGTTCGTGCTGTTATGCTGCCGCGCAGCCATCAAAGAGCGTGCTGACTCCTGTCGCTCGAAGGACCTGCGGAACCTGCGGGTCTATTGACCCAACGCCACCGCGGACCCTGCTGTCGCGCATCAGCTGCTTGTTCGTTGATGGCTGTGTGATCTCTGCCCACGGAGCTCGTTGGTTGAGCACCAGGACTTCGGGTCTGGGGAAGGGGTTCAATTCCCGTCGTGGGCTTCGTGGCTATGTATGTGTATGCGATTGTTATGTCCCTTTGTTATGTAGGGTGTCTATCTACACGCATCACATGTACACGCTCTGCTTTAACCTCTGTCTGCCCGTATTATTTGTCATGTAATAAAGACTTTGCTGGAATTTAACTTGTATGCATTGCGTATTACAATGTATCGTGCGTTTATGAATGGCATATCTCAGGTATCTCTCCGGTAAAGCGAAGAAATGTGGGTAGCGCAGTCTGTAGCGTCAGATCGGTAATGTCGCCTTCAAGGAAGCGCGCCCGATTCTGACCGAGAAGGACATCCAGATCGCCAGTCTTGTGCAGCGCGCATGGCTTTGACGACGGAACCAACAGCAATGGTTCGAGACCCCTGAGCCGCAAAGAACCTTAGCGTCTGCTCTTCGACCTCGACGCCAAGTTTGTGGACTTCTGCCTTGAACGCAGGTGACGCCAGGTCCAGCTTGAAGCCTGAAGGTAAGCACATTATCATGTATTCTACTTCATGCCTCGACTCGTGCAGGGTTGCCTTACTAACACTGATTTGTACATGCGTGGCACAACAGTGAACCACTAGAACCACACCGCGGCCAGCGCTTTGGAGAGGCACGTTTCGTGCGCACTTTGGCTGGTCTTGCGCGGGTTCCTCGCGAGGTTGTGGTGTAGGTTGCTGCGTATGTTTGTCAATAGCCCCGCCTTCACTCCAATGCTGCAAGTCTTTCTTCTACGCATGTTTGGAGGAGCAACAGCTCTTCAAGCTGCTTCGACTGCTTCTGCAGGAGAGCGACCACACTGCCCGAAGCAGTAACTGCTGTGTCTTCTTTTGCTTCTGCAGGTGCAGTGAAGGCAGTGCGAAGAGTGGTAGACCGCGCCAACAGCTCGGAGCTGCGTATTGCAAACGTGTCCAGTGCTTCCTGGACGCGTACGACGTAAGGACTGCTCGGACGGTGGCGCTGTATTTCAGGGAAGTGCAAGATCAGCGTCGCCATCAACACTTCCAGTACCTGGGTGTTAACATTCCAAGCCAGCTCCGGAAACCCCGCCACCGCCGAGAAAAGGACTGCTGGCAGCTTGTCGACCCGGGACAACACCGTCCAGGGTCGACAGGTCAGGGAGCCGAGCTCCTGCCTGTGGACTCCACCCGCTCAACTGACGTGCCACTTGTTGGTCCTCGTGTGTTGTGTTCAACATGTAGGAAAACGCTTTGCTCACGCGGGACATGTTCCAGCCCCCACGTTCGACAACCCAGTGGGGACTAATTTGGCTGTCGGTGTTCGCGTGCATGGCTCCGCCACGTCTGAACGATTGCGACGTCAGCCCCTTGTTAAGTCCGCTATCCTGGGCCGCCGGAAGTGCAGCAACAGCAACTAACAACATATTGATGTAATCTTGAGCGCCAGGAGCTGTACGTTTTGGCTGTAGCTGCGGCGCTGCGGTGGTTAGCGCGTCATCGAGCTCGGTCGAGCAGAGAAATCAAGCCGAGGACTTCGTCCTCACATCGAGCCTCGGTCGTAGACAGTGATGCAGCAGCAGAATATTGGGGAAAGATGCGGGCTTATAGGGTGCGAGAGCGACGGCGAGAACGTGCAGCGGGCACGTAAAGGGGTCGTTAGGATCTTTAAAAGAGACATTCTTTGCTGTGATGCAGTCTTCACACGCTTAAAGCGAAGGAAAATCATACCACCTAGCGTGACCATAAGAAATAGTTAGTTCAATAGAAACTCAAAGCATTGATAGTCACCTTGAAGTATACTCACCCGGATAGACACACAACTGCGCCTTCTCCGATTGCTCAGCATTGGAGTCACGACCGTACAGGTACCACATCTTGGTCACTAACGCCGCATCCAGGTAGTCAGAACTAGCTGAAGCATGGACATAGAGAGCCGATATAATCGCCTTTAGATCCTTTTGGTGCACGGAGGTGCTTGGTTCGTGACGCTCTGCTCCGGTCTTTTTTCACAGTATCTATCTAGCGTAGCTGGCATCTTTTGCAACTTCTTCGCAATGCATCGGCTTTGCTGCGGATAGAGATCCGCCAACCAGTTCTTAACATTACCGAAGTAAGATAGAACTGTATTCTTTGCTACGCCTTGCCTTCCTACCTTTTCACTAAAAACCACCCATACTTGTCAAGAATAACAAACATGCTTTTACCTGTGTTGTCCTTAGTGGTGCGGTCGTGGGCTTCCGCGAGCGTCACCTCCTTCTTCACGAGGAAATCCTCGAAGGACTTGATGGCCGTAGCCCTGCTTCGCTGGCTGTTTGCCGGTACTAGTGAAGCCACCGACATGACTACAAACGTCTTGAATCCGGAGTGGGCACGAACAAGTTGGAAACCTACGAATATATATTCTAAGAACACGCTGCTGAGACCGGAAGAGGGTAATCAAATTATGTGCCAATTCTGTTTTATTTTGTGTTGGTCCAGTGTTCGAAAAGCCAGTGTATCGGCTGTTTCTTGCAACAAGACGACAAGATAAATTTCGGGAGCGGGGAAAAGTATTCTCCGTGGTGTGGTGCACGTGAATTCTAAATTTCAAATTTCGTAAAGTGGGAAACGAGTGGCATTCGTCGTTCGGCCCCCTCGATAAGAAGCGCCAAAAGCGGCGCGGACCGCAGAAGCTCGTTGGACACCTGGGACCCGGCACGATGGTACGTGACCTCGCCCCCTCGCTTAAGCGCGTCTATTCAAACGGTCTTCATGCTGACTGTCTCTGATTTTCATTCTAAAACAGTCCGATCTCCCGCCATTTCCCGGCCGCGGCAAGAAGGACATACCGCCGAGGCTTCATGCGCAGTCGACCCTCCCAGACGCGGACCGACTGATCAAGGAGCGTGGTGCTGCCACTGAGGAGAAGCAACGCGCGGAGAATAGCGCGCCGCGCGGACATAATCGCTCGTCGTCGCCAGCGCGTTGCATACATCCGATCGGGAAGGAACCTCCTTCCATTTCCCGCCCCATACCAAGCGGCATTCGAGGCTTTGCGTGCGCAGCGTATCGCACAAGGGGAGAAGAAGGTTGTGGAAGGGCAGTTGGCGTCACAGGGCCGAAACATGCGCACACGGGCGTCGGACGCGAAGATGAAAACGATAAAGACGCTGAGAAAAAGAATATAGAAGCTGAGACTGCGCTTGGTGAGGTAATGGAACAATTTGATGCTGAAGACAGAGAAGGCGAGCCTTCGGATTCCGGTGATTTGGACTACGAGGACGCAGGTGCTGGTGCTACACGGTCTGCTGCGGTATCCGGACGTGTCGTGCAGCGTGAGGACGAGGATGGGGAAGCCAGCGAGGACAGTGTTGCGAGCGAAGGCGTCGATGGCAGTGACTAGGAGGCAGAGTTCGAAGTGATGAGCTGCAGTGACAAGGACGCAGAGTTGATGGAGGTCAGCAGCAGCAGCGATGAAAAAATGCGTCCGGTGACTCACAGAAACGAAACCGGAAGGGATATCGGAAATCACCACGGAAAGCAGTATGCACATCGACGACACTATCGCCGTGTGGAGGAAGTGATGCTGAAGATGGTGCGTTTGTGGAAGGTTTCCCTTGTCGCTGGCCATCTTGGGAAGACTTTGACAGAGCCTTCGAATATTTCCAAGCGGCCACGTACCAGCAATTATCAAGCCTGACGAGCACCTCGGTTACAAGTCGCAACAAGTAAATGCGCGAAGCTGTAGGGCACGAAGTCAAGGCCACTGGGGAAGCTACATTGGCTGTGGAGGCTCGCAAGGGCACGCAATACATTCCCGAGACCTGGGGAAAGTACTGCAAGACTCTTCGGTGTACTTACGGACAAACTCAAGCTGCTCGTGGATTGGGAAAACGGAAACATCGCTTGGTCCGGACGACCGAGTGTACGGCCAATATAAATGCTCGTGTCGTGGCTGGACATTCGTGGTGGTACGTCGCTCTAAAGGCGTCTGGGTATCACAACCATCCTGTTACGAAGCACCAGTGGTTCAACTACGCGGAGAATCGAACGATCACCGATGAAGGACTTTCGCGTGATGTCCAAGAGATGCACAAGGCGGGTGCGCACGCGAAGGGAATTCTTGCGTATCTACGTGAGCAGTCTGGTGCGTTTTGTATCTTTCCGGTTTGGATTCTGTGTCAGTCCGGTGTACTAATGCGTGCTTTGTATATTTTTACGTACATGTAGGCGAGCTTGTGGCACTGCGTGACGTCCACAACATGATTCAATGATTTAAAAAGGAGCAGAAAGCTGGGCAGACCGATGCCGAGCGTGCTCTTGCAATTCTAGACGAGTTCAGTGCGGAGAGCCCGGGAACGTGGCGGAGATAATGGTGGACGCCGAGTCGAAGGTTGCGCGGGTTGTCACATTTTCAAAGTGCTCGCATGAAGCGCTTGTTTCGCGCTTTTCGGAGGTGGTGCTGGTCGATGCAACGCACGACACCAACGCAAATCGGTACAAGCTCTTCAGTTTCGCAGTTCATGATGTGTATGGAAAGGTATGTGTAGGCGTGTATGCAGTGATATATTATACATTTGTCTTACATTCCCATTAGGGCCAATACGTTTTTCATTGTTTGATAGAGAGCGAGGAGATGGCGAACCTACGTCTGGCTGTAAAGAGTTTTCAAAAACACAATCCAACATGGGCCGGCATTCGTGTGTTGGTTACGGATAAAGCGATGCATGAGAAGGCAGTGCTGCTGGAAGCTTTCCCTCAAGCTCGCCAACTTCTGTGCCAGTGGCACGTCATTGCCTGGTTGAAGAAGCAAGCTACGCGTTTGGCACACACAAGAAGGAGGTGAAAGGTATTATGAAGGCTCTCGTTTACTCAAGAAAGCTGTGAAAATACCAAGACGCGAAAGATGCTCTTCTGGACACACTAGGTGGAGATGCCGAACACCCGATGTACCTGTTCTTCCTATGCAATTGGGACAACACGCAAGAAGAGTGGGTTTCTTACAAGAGGGGCAACATCGCTCACCTGGGCAACAACACAAACAACCGACTGGAGTGCAAGTGGGGGAAGATCAAGCAAGTGTTGGAGCCGCACTTCACTTTGGACGAGACTATTTCGACATTGATTACCCTACAGCGATTTGCTGAAGATTAGTACGTTGCTCAGTACCATGAAGTTGGAAATCGTTCCGACTTGGGTGAAGATCTAGAGCTTGCAGCCCTCGGAATGCAGATCAGCGAGTACGCGTTCACCTTGGGCGCTGAACAGCATGCGTTTGCAATCGGATCCAAGGCGGACTATGGTATGGAACTTAGCGTGCCTGGAAAAGCAACGCTTACACGTTCGGGCACGGGGAGTTCGCACGTGGTCCTTTTACAGCATCCTTGTAGGCTTGCTGCATTGACAGTAAACAAATAGAAGCAGTAAACATTGTTTAGTCTGGTTTCGTATACATGAGTTGAAGCACTTACATTTGTATAGTCGCAGGCGTCGGTAAACGGTGCAACCACATTCGTGATATGCCATTCAACACCGTCAATCCAGTCCAGCGTGAACTGCACAAGCTGGAATCTGTTACGCGCCTCCAGCACACTGGCCATTGCATCCAGCTGGTCAAACGTAGTGGAACCGTAGTCATTCCAGTTCGCGAGCAGGTTAAAATTATCAGTGGCTTTAATAGCCGTGATTGCTTCTTGAATCTTGTCCAGCTGAGGAATTCGAGTGATCTTTGGCAGATACTTCGGTACGAAACAGTGATTTTATATTTTATGTGGCCCTTCGGTGGCTGCCCGGTATGCTTCGTGTCTTATTCCTAATATGTTTTCTATGTGAATGTGACTTATGTATTGTAGGCAGCTTCCAGTGACTGCATCTTCATGCAAACTTGCCTTCTGTCTTGCAGACACGTCATGCACTTTCGCTTCAAGAGCAATTATGAAACCGTAATCCCGCCGCTTCGAACATTTTCGACTCGGTGGATCGTGCACGCACCGCAGAATAATATTGATGAGGGTGACGTTGGAGTGGGGGGATTTCTCAAGAGTAGCTGTGCAGCTATTCGCACGGAAGTCCCGATGGGTTCAACGGACAAGTACGTCAAGACCAAGGCACCTGTCTAGAAGATCGTAGACAGGATGGCACTGCAGTCGACACCAACGTTCCGGGTCGGTGTCGAGTGGCTACAAGGATTTTACGACGCACTTCACGGCGGTGATGTGCCATGGTTCGTGATGGAGGCGACAACCAGCAACGCTTTGACAGTGCTCTCGCAAGAATCGTCCACGTGCGCGACCGGCTTTACCCAGATTTCATTCGTCAATCCGTCTCTGGCTACTTCGAATACGCCACCGGCACAAGGTGGTGGCGATGGTTTAGAACAAGATGGAAGTGGTGGACAGCATGACGTACATGAAAATCAAGTGATTGAGGTCAGTGATCCACCAGATGACGAGGATGTTGAAGCCACACAGCCTTCAACTTCAACATCAAGGGATACCGCATCGACCCCAAAATCGCACCGAAACCACCCCAAGAAGGCTCCAAAGCTGCACCAATTTCATTCACGAATCCTCCGCGTGTTCGAGACCTTCAAACGTGAGAAGCGACGGCTTGCTGGAGGGAAGGAACTCCGAGCGCGCGCTGGCCGTGAAGATAAGTGATAGCAAGAAAACACGGACGGCTCGCCTGGATGATATAGCTGCTCTTCTAGACGGCGCTTACAGTATGGATATTGCAAAAGCAATGGTTCATGCTTTAGATGTGAGTGACGTTGAAGTCCAAGGAAGTCTGTCGGTGCGGCCGTACAATGTTGGCCAACAAGTATGCGGCTGGGCGCTGTTCAGTTAGGTCCCGAATGGTCTCTTGGTCGCTCGTTGATGGACTTCCGCGAGAATCTGTGGCTTCACAGCTCCTCGATTATATCGGCGATGCTGGCACTGAAGCAGAAGTACTCGAACGTAGGCGTGGTTAACCCATGCAACCATGATTTCGCGGGGCTGACCGAAGACGGCAGCTGGTTTGGGAGCCATGGATCCTTGCAACGACCGGATCATTGCAGTGATATGTCTGGACCATCACTAGGGGCGTATTTGCTCGACAAGCGCACGCAAGTGTACTATTCGTTTGGCCCGCTACAGCTGAAGGTAAATCTCGCTACATTGACGTCAAGCGTGCGCGTGTCATTGAGCCTTTGGTGGACTTAAACGACAAGGTCACCTACAAGGAAATCGACTGGTGCACTCAAAGATACAGCAGCTCGTGTGGCGTCTGGTGCCTGGTTGTGCTGGAACTGCTACTTGCAGACAGACCGTGGGCTGACAGCCTCTACGAGGTGCAGTCCTATCTGCGCATGCGCTACTTGTACAAGGCAATTGGTGTTCAGCAGTGCGAAGTGGTTCACGACCGAGAGTAAGAAGACTAGTTGTAGTTGGTTCTTGATAACTTCAACTAATGAACATTCTTTTACGTTTTGATGTGTTGCATCTTGCCAATTATGTGCCTGTTTGGTATTGAACCGGAAAGACACCATATATGATCATTCTGTGTGTGTTCTGTGTCAAACCGGAACGACACCGGATGGAACCAGGGTGGAATTCGCTCATAAGCGCTAAGTCCAAAAGTTCATACTTTTTGAGAAAGTAGCGTGGGCTGTCAAGGGCGGCCGTCATTTAATCTGAGGTCGTATTTTACATTATCTTTCCCCATCTCGGGAAAAAGCAGATGGGTCCATTTCTCTGCTGTACAGTATCCGCCAATTAATGTCCGCTTACATGTACGTAAATGATAGAAACACCTTCCGGTCTCAGTAACATCAGCCACATATTCTATTTGTAAGCAACTTGAATTTTGTAAGACATACTCGATATCACGTAACGATTCCAACCCAGATTGCTGGTGTGCAGTTTTAGAATCCTTTCTATTGGACAAAATTAAAGTTACGATCTATTTCTATTCGTCATAAATGCAAATTTGCTTAAACCCTCTCTTTCTATTGGTGGAAGTCAACCATACAAAGATAAAGCTTTTAACCTTCGGTCAGAATGGCAATGATATGCTACCATATCGTCACGTCTCCGACCGTCAGTGCAACTCCGACCAGCATCCGACGCATCGCAAAATTTTATATCACACCAGATTGTGGAGGTTTCGTAAAAATACATCCTCTCAAATGATTGGCTCCTTCATAGGTGGTATACGTAGTTACGCCTCGTAAATGAGTGGCGCACGTGCAATTTTGCTGCGCCATTTTGCCCTGTGAGCTCAGTGCTCGATTGACCACCCGGAGCGGTGAATTGAGGGGGTGTACCGAGCATCGGTCACCTTAGAGGGTTTGTCGTGGCGACGAAGAACTGTGAATCACCGTTAATTCCCGTCGAGCACTCCAGACGAGTACCCTTGCGAGGTTGTTGTCTAACCCCACCGATGTAGCTCAATGGAAGAGCTCCCGAAAGGGAAGAAGGTGGTTCGATTCCGCCCATCGGTAAATCGTTGATGTCAGGTCTGCAGCAGTCATTCGAACTGCTCGAATGACTGCTGCAGACCTGACATCAACGGAAGCACCGACTACAAGGACGTGGAAAGAAGATCGTGTTGCGTTACGGGAGCAGCTTGAGTGTGTCTTGGTGATGAATAGGTGCAGGGTCTACAACTCTATCGATGGCGAGACGCTGGCGATAGGCGTTGAAGAGGTCGTTGAGGCTTCCCTCGCGATGCAGCTGCCGAAGCGCCTTGAGTACAGCGTTGGATCCCTTTGACGGTACGCCTCGCGCGCCAAGGTACGCAGTGACTTTGCTTGACGCTAACTCTCCGAGCTGACGGACATTATTCTTGTAGCTGGGAGATGACTCGTCGAGCGTGTATCCGTCTCCGATGAAGAGCTTCATGAAGGCCACAAGCTGCTTGGCATCTGATTTCTTGTTCTTGTCCGTGCTTAGCCAACGGCAGTGTACCACGCAAACCAGGTGTCCATAAGTGGTATCGTCTTTGAGCGGCGTCGGCGCTTCACCGGTACGATTTCATCTTCATCACTTGGTCGCTTGGCTTGATCTACATGTGCTGATGATTTCGCTTCAGTGTTGGTATTTGCAGCTTCTAGGGAGTTGACTCGAGCCTCGAGGCTACGGTTGACCTCGATTAACCTTTCAATCAAGGCAGTCTGATGTCCGAACGCAACTTTGGCCTTCACGTTTCCTTCCATCAGGTCTTCTGCGGTGGTGTTGGCTTGAGCTTTTGACCTCGTGAGTTGCTGTGGCCAAGCAAGCAGACTCGTCATCGTCAAACCAGAGGCTTCAACGCATCGCTGGATCGTCTTCATTGCAGGCGCCTGCGCGTTGGTCTTCATCAACGACGGGTAGTGGAGGAAGATAGTTGCTGTCAGCACATCTCTCACAGCAGCGCAGACATTGAAGGCCTTGTTACCCAGCGCATGACTCGAATTGAAGAGCTTGCGGCTAACCTCTCTAATATCCTCTTGTGTAGTCGAGTCGAAGACTTCCAGTGACGGAAGAACACAGGCTTGCTTTGGCGCCATCCCGCTCAGCACCTTGGCTACTTGATGGTCTTCTTTCGGAGTATTGAGGACGTACGCGAAGGCTTTGCTGGTCGTGGTCAAGTTCCAGGCTCCGCGATCGAATATCCACTGCGCCGTCAGCTCTGAGCTCGCGTTCGCATGCTGCGCACCGCCACGTCGAAACGAATGAGAGGTCAGCGGCTCTTCGACTCCAGCTGGACCAACAACACGATCAGCTCAACAGGGACGTCCTTCGACTGCACTGGCAAGTGATTGACCAGCGCTGCGCACGGCGGCTCCTGCATGATCAAGACCAGAGCGAGCGCCAGCAGCGGGCAAGTCATGAAGTCTTCGTCGGGAAAGAGCGACAGTGTCTGCTCGTCTGACGTCTTTACGCGGATGAAGCGGATGAAGAACACGCCACCAGCACCGATGGTGAGCTGCTGCTTCCGGACGAAGGTCAGGTCCGAAGCGCGCCCAAAGAGATACCACAATAGGCATAGCAGTGCTGAATCTGGGTAGTCTGACGCACAGCAGGCCGTTGAATACAGATAACTTGTCATCTTCTTGAGATCATCCTTCGTGCATGCAACCGCTTTCTTGACAAACCCACCACTCTCGCGTTTGATGCAGTGCTGTTCAAGGGTACGCCCCAAGCCTAGCAGCTGGCGGGCCACAGCTCCACCTTGAACAGGGTACTCGTCGAGGAGCCAGCACTTCGCTTGGCGGAAATATTCAGCGACGGAGTGGCGCGACAAGTGCAGCCCCTTTGCTCCTGCATGGAATGCTAGGTACACACCGAACTTGTCCATCAGCGTCACTAGGATGCCACCCGCGCGGCTTGGGTCGACAACGATCAACGCCTTGACATGCTCCATGCTCGTGCCCTCGGCGGAGAGGAAGCGATTGAACGCCTTTATGGTCGTCGCGCGCGCTTGGTGTTGGCGGGCTTCAAATCGTTTAGGCTCATTACTCTTGGTCGGAGAGGCGGCAAATATGCGAGTGATACGTAGCGCACCTCTCGCTTGTAGCACGATACACATATCTGGGCGTCAGCTCCGACCAGATATGTCGGAATCGCTCAGCTTCCGACTGCAACGTAAAATCGTATTTTTATTGGATAAAATAACATCGTTGACGTGATTCGATTCGACAAAAACCATAGAGATGGTTTTTATTGGCCAAAAACGAATTAAAGACCAATCTCATCGGCTAATATGTACCATACAAAGATGAAGTTTGGTCGGAGAGACATTGTTATTCATCCATACAATAAAACATCCGACCTCCAACCTATCGGACCTTTAACACATCAGTGGTACACCGTACTTTGGATATTATTTACGATTTGCGGGGTTAGGGAGGTAAGACTGTCACAACTGCTACTTTTAATAGGTCTATCTATAGGAGCACGAAATTGCCTGTAAAACCGTGTGGGATGCGAAAACGACATTTGCCTCGAGAACCATGTGCTATCTGGTCAAAGCAAAAATGAGCCTCAGAATTTTGTGGCGAGGTCCTCTATTAAAAGCACCAACCAGTGCGTTGCATTTGGTTCATTTAACCGGTGGATTATTGATCAATAATACCATACCACAAGCATGCTTCTCGTCTAATCAACTGTTTAGTCGGGCAGCAAACTGGTGAACGCTAGTGGCTGACAAATACACGCGTAACCAGCAATGCTGACAGCGAGTTCTTCCCTCACTTCTTCATTTTTCAACACTACCACGCAGACCACATGCCTTCAGGTCATACAGCGTTTACGACCCCCAAGTCACTCCTCCCACCACACACACACAACCTAGCTCAATTGTAAGAGCGCTGGGCTTCGGTCCAGGGATGTATGTTCCTTTCATGCCGTTGCTATCCAATAAGAAGGGCTAAGCGCTGCTGTAGATGCTGTTGAAGGTCGCTGAGCTGCTGCTGACTGCAAGGGCGTTATTGGATCGACCGTGCTTGACATGGCTGTACTGCTAATGAAATCTGTGTTTTGCGATCGTGTTGCTTGATTTACTGGCTAACAACTACTTCTAGCATATTCTGCTTATACATAGGAGCAGGGTCCTTATGGTGGCGATCTACAGCAGACGTTAGTGGAGCTCGGGCTTCCGTTTGAGGTCGCCGGAGGTGCTTGAGGACAGTATTTAATCCTCGCGAGGTGGACTTGTGGTCGGCCAGGAGAAAATGCACCGGTTTCACCGCTTGTTTGCCTAAGACCAGAACGCGGTCGCGATAGCTCGCCGCGCCTGAATCCAGTGTGATCCCGTCCTCCAAGAACAGCGTCACGAAGGCCATCAACAACTTCACGTCCAACTTTGCTGCTTCGAGATTAGCGCTTCCCACATCCCAGGCTGTTGAAATGAACTTTGAACACTTAGTAGGAAACTCACAAAAGTGTATTAACCTTATTCCTCTATTCTATTTGCCTGTGTTCTAGACTCGTGCTCGGGGTCTGAGGCAAAAGCGGAAGTGAGCTCGTCTCCGGACTGCGTCCTCGACGGTTTCACTCCTCAGCCTCTTATCGTCATCGCACTATTGGTGGCAGGGAGCTCACTGCATCTGTGATGTCCTCTAGTACTTGGTAATGTATTTTGTTAACATATTAGAGAGGGTTTTCGGTGCTCCGCACCTCATTCTCCTCTCTTGTTCTGGGCAGACAGGCGCATGCCTGCTGCCCACTTGGCGGCGGAGCCTGCAGTTTGCCATTCAACACTCCCACTAAGTGCTAGGGGACATCCTTAGATCATGAACACCTAGTTTCTCTCTTAGTTTGATGAATTGTTTTGTTGGCAGTGCTTTTGTGAGAATGTCTGCTGTCATCTCTGTAGTAGCACAATAAGCTATCTTGAGTCTACCAAGCTCAACGAGGTCCCTCGTAAATAGAAATCGAATTTCAATATGCTTGTTAGCTTTGAAGTTTCCTGGGTTCTTTACAATGCTAATGGCTGCGTTGCTATCGCACCAAACTTGAACTGGAACCTTTCTTGGAAACCCCATTTCTCCTAGAAGATGCCATAGCCACTCACTTTCTTTGGCTCCTTCGCTAAGTGCGATGAGTTCTGCTTTCGGCAGTCGAGAGCGAAACGCTTCCCTGTCTGCTACTGCACCACGATATACTGGCACCGGCCATTTGGATAACGTACCCTGTTACAGATTTACGTTCTTTTGGTTGACACGCGAAGCTCGCGTCTGTGTACACTTCGTAAGTCACATCACTCGTTTTCCCATCGAGTAACAGACCGTACGTCGACGTTCCTTTCAAGTATTTGAGTACTCGCCTAGCCGCGTCCCAATGCGTGTGGTTGTAGCAAGATAGAAATTTGCTAAGCTCTCTCACTACGTTGGCAATGTCTGGTCTTGTCCCACGGACCAAATATTGAAGTGATCCCACAATGCCCATGTAGTCAAAAGGCTGTGCAGCAATTTGTTCTGCACTCAGCTTCGTTTCTGGCTCGAGTGCAAGACCAGGAACTTGTGGCGTCATCACCGGTGCACTGTCGATCATTTTATACTTTGTGATCAGCTCTACAATGTACTTGCGCTGTGAGATTCTCATCACTCGTTGGTCTCTATTGCGGTGTACTTCCATTTTGAGGATGAAGTGAATATCACCTAGGTCCTTCATTTTGAATCGTTTTGAAAGTTCGGCTTTCAGCCTGTTGATGAGTCGCATATCCCGCGACATGATCGTTAGATCGTCAACATATACAACTACTATAAGCCAGTCTTCTCCCACTTTTTGCACGTAAATGCAATACTCTTTGTGGCAGCGTGTAAAACCCATCGCTGGTATGTGCGCAAAGCAGACTGCTCCCCATACTGGTAGCTCACTTACATTTGGAGGTGTCCCATATACCATCTCATATGGTGTCTTGTTTCCCAACCGATTCATAGGAGTGCGATTTTGCACATATGTCATGTACATGATGAGTGCTTCTGGCCACCACTTGTGGGCCATATTCACATCCTTCAATGCACAGCGAACTCGGTCTAGTTTGCTCTGATGGTCGCTCTCAGCTGCGCCGTTTTCTTCCGGGCTGTACGCGTTGGACTTCTGGAAGGTGATGCCCTTCTTCTTGCAGAACGTTTTGAATGCTGCGTTCACCAATTCCGTGCCTCCATCGGATCGAATTCGCCTAATTGTGCACTTTCCTTCGCGTTCTAGGCGCAACAGTAGCTCCTCGACTTTCTCATACACCTCTCGCTTATTGCGCAGGACGTATGTCCATCGCCACGACGTATCGTCGTCAATGATACTCAGGAAGTATTTGATTTTTCCCATGCTTCCGTAGATGCCCATAGTTTTCATTGGGTCATTTGTATCCATTTGAATAGTACTAATTGGCTGTGTATCTCTCGAGCCTTCTTTGTTGCGGTAGGACATTCTCCTCTTCTTCATTTCCGCACAAGGTGAGCAAAAGAAGGGTATGCGCCTCAGCTCTGCAGCAGATAGCACTGGCATACCATGCACTAAGGCCTTACTCAACATGGCTATCAGCGTCTCTTTTAATGTGACCCATCTTTATATGCCACTCTTTTAGTGTTCGGTCTAGTTTTCCTGCCCCCGGTAGCACTATTGGCTTACAAGGCTGGTGCTTTGCCGCACTGCACATTAGCTGACGCTCTTTTAGTGTTTTACTCTGCACATAGTACGCTCCATTCACAGCTTTAGCTACAAACACTAGTTCACCTTCGTATAGGACAAACTTAAAGTCTTCATTTAGGGAACCGAAAATTTGGTACCCACTTCGCCTGAGCCAGAACACGCTCAGAATATTCGAAGTAGCATGTGGCACTAGTGCGATATTTTCAAACAGAAACGGACGAATGCCATGTGGACCACGTAAATACAATTTTATGGTACCAATATGTGTATTGCAATGTTTAGAGCCCTGTGCGAATGTGAACATGTAGTGTGTATTGGGCTGCTTCTCCACAAAGCGTGCTGGCTCACTGGTTAAGCCGTGTCCGCACCCTGAGTCAAGCACCCAAGAATCCGTGGTTAGGCAATCCTCACTATCCAGCAGAAATGAATACAAACTACGCACCTTGTGTTCGAGCTCTTTCATCATCCCGGCGAACTGCTCGGTCGTCGCAGCAGTCTCTTGCTTACTGCCTTTCTCTGTCTCTGTATCCATGTCGATGTCACCGTCAGACTGTTGTCCGGCCGCCTTGACTGTCGGTTCGGCGTAACATTCACAGCTTTGCTCACTGAGTCCATCGGCTCGTCTTCGTCGTCGAAGAAAGAGATGTCTCTTCCCGGTGTCAGCGGGATCTTCACGTTGCATGGCGGTGGACTCGTGTAACCGAAAGGACTTTTGGCATCTCTTGCACGGCTTCAGACGCGTCTACTGCCACCCTATCCGCCAGGCATTCATCCAGTGGTATCTCGCGACGAGCCGGGGCCCTTTCCCTTTCCTTTAATCTTGGGCGTCGGCTCGTACGCTGCTTCCTTCCGTGCCTACCTGGTTGGCCTCAACCAGATGTTGCGGCGGTAGACATTAGCCGCTTGGTCCAAGGCACGCTTGGGGCAGTCGATCTTTATGTGCGGACCTATGTTGTTCATGTCGTTGTGGTGTCCGCCACAGTAGTGACACTTGATCACGCCATTGTTGTGGTGCACATCGTGCACTGGGCGATACGTGTACTTTCTCTTCCCTAGAACGGTGGCCTTTGGCTTCACAGGTGCCCCTTTGACGTGATTGACGGGAGTTTCTCTGCCCAGAGCCAATATCTCAGCTTGCTCTTGGTACCAAAGATGGCACTCAGTTTGTCCGACACCCTTTCCAGGGTGAAACCTTCGGGCATAAACTTGATCGCTGATCCCCAGAAATGCTTTGGCAGCACGCCCAGCACCTTGACTAGCATCATCTGGGACGATATGAGTCCCGTCTGCAACGCTTCATTGCCATTCGCGTTGACTTATTTGCGAACAGCATCCAATTCTTGGAGGAGCTGCTGCACGCTCTTGAAGTCGCTGTTGACAATCGTGTCAAAATTTCGCACCAGTCCGACGACCCCAGTGGCTTTGCTGAGGCCGTACTGCTTCTCCACTCGGCGCCAAATCACGTGCACGTGTTCGTCCTTCTGTGCATCAATTCCCTTGAAACTACTGGGCAGTGTTTCGCTCAGTAGCCTCTTGATGTACGACGCTTGATTTTCCAGCAGGGCCTCGTGCACATCGTGCTGCCACGTCGCATATTTGTCCTTGGCAGAAGGAACCGGTGGCAGCTGGGGCTGACTCTCGAGCAAATCTTCGTAACGCGTCAGCGGTTTCTCTCGCTTGGCCGTAATTTCCTCGAGCTTTTTCTGTTCGCTCTTTGAACGGAGGTAGATAATCACCTTGCTCTTCCATACTGCGAAGCGCAGCGAGTCTCCATTGAACTGGAGAGCGCCCACAGAGCTCTTGTCAACTTCAGGCTTGTTCATGTAACTTGAAATGTTGAAATGAACTTTGAACACTTAGTAGGAAACTCACAAAAGTGTATTAACCTTATTCCTCTATTCTATTTGCCTGTGTTCTAGACTCGTGCTCGGGGTCTGAGGCAAAAGCGGAAGTGAGCTCGTCTCCGGACTGCGTCCTCGACGGTTTCACTCCTCAGCCTCTTATCGTCATCGCACTATTGGTGGCAGGGAGCTCACTGCATCTGTGATGTCCTCTAGTACTTGGTAATGTATTTTGTTAACATATTAGAGAGGGTTTTCGGTGCTCCGCACCTCATTCTCCTCTCTTGTTCTGGGCAGACAGGCGCATGCCTGCTGCCCACTTGGCGGCGGAGCCTGCAGTTTGCCATTCAACACAGGCTCCACACGCGAACCATGTTGCGTGAAGGTGAGTAGTTCGATGCCTTACGCTGCTTCTTCATTGGCGTACTAACATCATCGACCACATCGTCTTCTTTGCGGCGCATGGTTGCAGGCTGTACAGGATCGTTGTTTAGCGTGACCTCGAGGACGAACATGCGTGAGTCTTGGCGTGGGATTTCTCGATTTAGTGTGTAATGACAACAACTTGGAATCGAATGAACTGTTGCGCTTTGGATTCCTTGGTGCGGTCGTCTTGCGTAGTTATTGTTCCAGGTCTTGTGCTGTTATTCCTGTCACAAATCCGCTCAAAGAAGTTGACCATGCGAGGATATTCGCGACCGACCTGCCACTGTGACATACTCAGTTTTCGATGACCTTGATTGTAGAAGAGTTTCAATCAGCAGCGGATAGTGACGAAGTACGCACGTGGTAAGCACGTCCGAGGACCGGCTGGTTAACGTAGTGTCTTGTAGCTTCAAGGCCGTGGCAGGTCAAGAAGAGACGATGATGGTCGATAAACAAAATATAGCATACACGCTGTGACATATGGTGAGCACCATAACACACGGCGTGCCACTGCTATTCACGGCTTGTCGAATAGTACAAGCAGTATCTTCGCGTCCGTGGGTGAGGCCGCCTAGATCGGGCGGCCACCCGATTTCTAAAAGATGGGGCATTATTCTACGAAATACTTCCCCAGACGTCGCAGGCACAATCAAGCGGCTGCTCGACGCTGTACCCCAAAATCGCATTTCTAAGGCCCTTCATTGAGGTGGCCCTTCAAGGTACGATGTAGGTGAAGTGGAATGGGGGCTTCCAGCTTGAGTGGATTTGCAGGCTCAACCAACTTACCAGATTAAAACCACCCTGGACGACCAGCGTGTAAATGGGAGAGTGATGTTTACCACCTGGGAGCCCACATGAGAGCCAGTTACAAACCTGCTGTTGAGTGTCAGTGCTATCGATTTCCGAGCCAAACTTGGTCATTTTAGTATGGGTTTTCATACGGGGGCAGATACCACCATAACCACTCGAGTGTTACCGGTGGTCACCACCGAAATCTGCTGGCTGAGCACGCGAAGTCCTAGATCCCAGAGAGCGTCGCGACGCGTCTTCGCATACAAGCGGTCGTATTCCTGCTTTGCCCGCCGAGCTGCCTCGTCCCAGTGGGTCTTTATCTTTATTTGGGAGCAGCAGCTCTCCATACAGGCACGAGTGCCGATGTGAGCTCGACACTCGTGGTTGCCAGGATCTTTGGCATCCAGGACAATTCACTCATGCAGGCATCGCTAATCCGATAATGATCAATCTACTAACGTTATTTGGATATCTCGTTGGACTGATCTAGCCTTAAGTTCTTATCCTCATCTTATCATTTCTATTTACAATCTACTTATAAGTAGTCTCAACAATCTACTTACATTTTGAAAAATGACCTCAATCGTAATGAGCGTGACGTAGATATGCGCATGGAGTGCCAACGTCCCTACAAACGAAAGCAGGTTGGGCTTCCGGCTCAGAAACGCCCCGTTTAACTCCCGTCTGTACCGCTCTTGAGGGTTGTCGGTCCGACAAACGACCCTGTCGTTGAATTACTGTTCTCTGGGAGCTCGATGGTACTAAAAACGCGGTGGGCGTGTCGGTCCTCGATAAGACGTACTGTCTATTGCTGTTTTTCTTGATCTCTACCACTGCGGTGCAATCAAGATGAGAACAACATGTTGACATGGTGATAGATCTCCAGTCATGTTCAGACTCAGATGATTCTGATTCTGACGACAACGGAGAGGCCGGAAACGGCTTGGGTATGCCGCCCAGGAGACGCAGTTATTTTCTAGAAGCGATTCCACGCGACGGAGCGTCGTATATAATATCCGCTCTGCGGCTTCCAGTTGGAGCCGCGGCCAGTCGACGATATTTACCGCTCGGTCGACCGAGGCCCGAAGTCGCTTGATCGACCTCATTGCAAATACGAAAGTGAGGTGCAATGTGCTCGGGGTGCGCTACCATAAATCCTCTAAGTACAGCTTAGAACCTGCTCTCAATGACATAACTTTTATATTTTCTGAATTTTTAATGTTCTATGTGATATCGTTCCGGGGTAGAGTCCGTAAGCACAAAAAGATCAGAAACTAAACCCAGCGTACACACCTCATTTGTAGCTAAAGTTAAATCCATTGTAGAGAGTGAAGCCAGAAGAGTTATTTACACAGCGGCACTTGCGAAGTGTGACGAGTCGCCTGCAACGCAATATAGCTGAAAATATCATTTGATAAAGCCACACAAACTCATTTATCGCTGAAAGTAAATCCTGCTTAGAAAGTAGCTGGACTCTTTACAATTAATCCTACTGTTTATAATTAATCCCCTTGACTCAGAAAACACCCGCAGATGACTAAAAAGAAGTTTTTCCAGTTGATACCACGCACATTCCAGAGTCTTGGGGGACATTTTGATTCATACGCGGTGGAAACACATCCATAAAGCCACTCACGTATCGTCGCTGTACCGAAATTCTCTCGAAGCAAAAGAATCCTTTATCAGCGTAGTCACGTGGTCGATGCCACGACGGTCAATCTGGTCGTGCGGCATCATCGTGAACAAGTCGAGCCTCCCGCGACTCATCGCAATCGCAATCTTCTTGGTGGGAATGTACAACTTCACCATTCGGTGACGGGAGTGCTTGCTTGAAGTGAAACATGCATCAGACGTTTGAGGGTTGGGGAACTAGTCACGCACTGCGTTGATCAGTGCGCGCTCGTGACCACACGTGATTATGCCGGGTGGCATGTTCATTCCTGTCATTACTTGCAGAAAATGTAGACGGTGTCAATATCCATTCCATTTTGTCCATCGTCAACATGGTCACGCATGGTACGAAACAGCGGGATCCTCTGTCGTAAACCATGATTACCACGCACTGATAAAATGATGTCACGCAGCGGGAGGTGCTATCCACGAATAGCGAAACGTCTGTGTAGCTCAACAAGTAAATCGGCGCTGGATGAGTACACGCTCAGGGTCATTTTCACCAGGGTAGGTGCATACGAACTGGAAAAACTTGGATCCGTCTCGTGCCGACAACTTGTCCGTGGACTGACCAGCCAAAGTGACGACTCCATGTGCAGTACACGCGACTGATATTCTTCTCCTGTGACAGACCGCTCGTCAGCGCACCAACCACGAACTGCTCCCGAACCAGCTCCCAAAGCTGAGCCGGTGTCGCGGAGACCTGGGATAGGGCCACAGTGTCAGTCTCGGTAGCCATTAGATGTCTCACCTCTTTAGGTACAGTCGTCGGTGACGAACTCGGTGACGAGTCGTCGGACATCTCGATAATCGTATCTTCTCCAGAATGGCGCGTAGCGGAATCGCACGTGTGGAAAAGGCTTCTATCTGACTACGCCATTAGTGAGAACGTCAAGTTTTGCGGGGCAACCGGGCCGGCCACGTCGAGGTCAGAAGAAGCTGCACCGGTAAGTTGTCTTGACATCGAACGCGTACCACTTGATCGATCAACTGGAACCCTTATAGTGAAAAGAAGCCTTGAACGGACTGATACCCTCGGTGTCGCGTATCTGGACGCCGCAAGATAGAATTCACAATGCGGATGAGGTACTACCGGACTGCTTGATCCATTTCGTGATGCATTTGAGACATAAACGGAAGGAAATGATTGTACCAGACGAATCAGGTGGGTGTTGGTACATCGGTCGGGTCTCGCCCAGATGTCACAAAACCGGATGTAATCATGCACAGCGTAATATGGACAGGCTTTAGCGAGTTACATTAATTCACCAGCGTTTTGTGGACCGACGCCTCCAATTGACGCAGTGTGTATGGATAGGCCGTAGTGAGTTACATTAATTCACTGGTATTTGACACACAAGGCCACTCCTTTTAGCAGGCGAAATTCACCAGTGTTTATCGCCTGGCACCTCAAATCGACACGGTTGGCACGGATAGGCTGTTGTTAGCTACATTAATTCACTGGTGGTTTAACAACATCCGAAGACACTACACCGTTCACCCTAATTTGTCGTGCTACGACTATTTACCGTGTACGGTTCGAAGTCCCCCCAACCTTGTTTTGAAAACTGTCCTTCTCAAAACTACTTGCCAACACTCAGAGTAAAATACACCACGTAACCGCCTTGTTGAGATCTATCAGAATACGGGCTCTTTTCTTGATTTAAGGTAAAAATGAAAATATTTTTCAAAACCTGTGGAATGATTACCAAAGGTGGGTCACACGACTAATTAGGGTGAACAGTGTATTTTTTCAGATGCGTTAAAATAGTAAACCGACGGTTTACTATTTTTAATGCTAATTTGTCGGTGATATTTAATATGGTGATTCTTAAATATCACCGACAAATTAGCATCTATGTTACCAAATTAAAATATCACAATACCGTTATCACCATACTAGCGGGCAGCTGATCGCAACTTCTAACCCAAAGGAGAGTTTGTTTCCCTAACTACTGTGGACGACGTTAATCCACATGTACATATCAGCGCTGAGCATCCTTATCCCCAATAAGATCAAAATAAGGACAAAAAGAGGACCAACTCTGGAGAAGCTCGCTTGACATCAAGTTTTACAATTAGGCGTAGTCACAGGCATACATATAAAGCACTGCATTACGCTCGCTTGACATCAAGTTTTACAATTAGGCGTAGCCACAGGCATGTATATAAAGCACTGCATTACGCTCTACAAGATGGTCCCTTGCCCATAAGTACAAGTTAGTTTGTTGTCATGTTCTACCGCAAAGAAAAAGTCACAAAGAACATATAGCAATTGGAGTTTGTCCTTAAGTTTAGGACAAAATCTGTGGAGCTCATAATAGAATCCAGTCAAAACGAGGCAAACCGGGATCTTGGTGTGTGCAGATTAAGATATGTCATATCAGACACAACGCCCCCATTGCTGTACCTGGCTCCACATACAAAATGCAAGATAAATTTGTCCTTAATTAACATTCCGATTTAAAAGGACAAAAATTATTGGGGCTATAGATTCCATGCGTTGTGTCGCATTGCAAATTCGATGTCTCTCATGAAGCAACCTACGACTGAAGCTTACTAAATTTGTAGTTGCTGTGAAATGTACTCCAACACGACATTCGCGTCTTCCGTCACTCCGACGCCATGGCATTGGAAAGGCATTTCGGGATACTCTGGGTTCACACGCACCAACTGCACTCCATCTTGCGTAGCTAGCCGCTCATCAGGAATACGTAGCACAATTGGAGTGTTGAAGCCGGCGCCAATTTCAAATACCACCAGTTTCTTGCCGTTCTTCTGCACACGATGCATTACTCGGGCCAACCACTTCTCGTATCGGATACGACCATCTTCCACACCGCTATCCAAAAAGTGTCGTCCTCACGCAAGAAGGCAGACATGCGACCTCTGCACTTAGGACACTTGGGAATGCCTCCAGATTCTTCAATGCGGTAGGTCACCGAGTTGAAACTCTTCAGTCCCTTTTCCATAAAAGGTTTGATGTCCCAAACGCTTTCTTTGGAACACGGCTTGGCGCACTGAATTTGACCAAAATCGCCCTGCATTACAAACACGGACGCAGGCTTGAACCCCTCCTGATCAAAAATACCGTCAGCATTGCTGGTTTTGACGAAGGTAGAGCCAGGCCCTCGGCCCTCAAACTTGTCCACAATAGACTTCAAGAGCGCGTACGTCGGTGCCGAGCGGTAGCGAGACCAATTGTAGCGAACCTCGATCGCATTCTTGAAGAAGAAGCCCCACTTGAGCGACTCGTCCCAATTTCGAAACCCGATCGAGTTGAGCAACGACCGGAAACTCGGAAGAGAGTTCCGCACGTTCGGATGCACCGCCCTCATGAGCTCCTCCGAGCCAAAATCAAGCCCTGCAGCAGTTGATAACCCCGCACCCGCTGACACTAAGAAGTAGTCTGCGTCGTGAATACCTTGAAGTGCGCCTTGCAGTGCCAAAGAAACTGGAGAAGAGGGGGAATCACACTGTCAGGACAGTTGCTCTCGATGTTAGCCTTGTACAGGTCGTAGTCCTTCTTTAGAAACGTGTTGAAAATCACCTTCCAACCACTCGTTTGCTGATGGTGAACTTCCAGCCATTCTAGCACGCTGTTCACGGCAATCGGAACAGCGTCGTCGCTCGGGAACGCAAACAAACCCGTCGAGATACACGGGAACGCAATTGAAACCCGCTCTTCTGCCAGATCACCGACCGTCTTCAGTAACAAGTCCAGAGACTTCGTGTAGCACGACTGCAATTGTTCTCTCTCGGCAGTGCTGGGCTTGGAACCTTGACGCAGTTGAGGGCCCACCGTATGAACCACATATGCCGATGGAAGAGCAAAACCCGGTGTGATCTTAGCATTTCCCACGGGTTCTTCGTGTCCCTGGCTAGACATAATGTCGTGGCAAGCAGCACGTAATCGCGGACCCGCCATGCAGTGGATCACATTGTCGATACACTTGTGCGTTGGCTGGAAACAACCTAGCAGAGCCGAGTTGGCGGCGTTCACGATGGCTGTGGCCTTTAGCGTGGTGATGTCACCCTTCCAAAGAGCAATCTGCTCGAAACCACGTGCGTCCTTCGACAAAGAAGACACGACAGTCGGCAGTTGTTGTGCATCCGTGACGGTCTTGTGTTTCTTGAATTCCAGACCCAGAAGAGCATCCACTTGGCTGTACAGCTTCTCCTCTTGTTTTTTGTTGCTTACGAGAATTGTCTGGACACGGACGGATGACGAGTAGCTGGTGTACTATATCCCTCATCTCGGTGCTGGAGATATGCTGTAGGTGGTGTGGCGAGTAACCTGCGTCCTTTAGCAGCACGGTGGCCACTGTCCGAAGCAGTTTGTCGTAGGAAGTCCCGGACACTGACGAGCCCATTGTTATTAGAGATGTTGTGGTTCGCTCGCGACTTGGTTGATACAGTGGAAATTGAAGAATGAGGATAGATCGCCAGAGTCTCAAGCTTTTGTAGCGCGTCCGCGGTGGTCTCAGTCTGCGACGCTCAGAAGCTCGTATGCAGGCGAGCACGCGGTTTGGTCACGTTTTTAGGGATGTCTGGTACGTCAACAATTCGTAAACTGCGCAAGAAGCAGTCACAAAGGATACGCAATGAGCGCCTTGAAAGAAACCTTTAGCAGGCGCATGCTTATCTTTCGAGTTTGTCCATGTCGGATAGAGGACACTTTACAACGATTCCGTTTTCCTAGAGTTCATTTTCATATTGTCCATACTTTGCTCAAGTCAAAATCCGCCAATGACACTCATCCTCTTCACGTCCATTCATCAATCAGCCCAAGCATCAAATGTCCGAGCCTGTGAAGACGGAGACGCCGTCTACAGAGACCCCGGAGGTCCCCGCCACCGCCACTGCAGTCTCTACAGAAGTGCCTTTGCAAGAGCGTCGTGCTGGCGAAGCTCCCGTCAAGAAAGAGTGCGTACAGCCAACAATATCCCTATTTTATCCATTTCTCGATTAACCAGAGCTTAAAATCTATAGATTCCTTAAACCCAAGGCTGCCCCGAAGCCTCCTACGCCCTCTACTACTGAGACCAATGATATCAAGGACTTGGCCCAAGTGAAGGACGATCGCGACCACAATGCCGGCAAGAAGAAGCGTGGCACCTTCAAGAAGCGCCCGGCCGATGCCGCACAGGATCCCGCGGACAGTTTGTGCCGTGCAGAGGCCTCTGGAGAGGGCTGCAAGTTTGGTGACAGCTGCAAATTCAGCCACGACCTGGACGACTTCATGAAGCGGAAGCCCAAGGACATGGGCGACCGCTGTCCGGTGTTTGACGTCGTTGGCTACTGCCGCTACGGCGTGGCGTGTCGCTTCGCCAAGGCGCACACTGAGAAGGTGGACGGAAAATACCACAACGTGAAGCGCGACGGGTATGTGGCGAGCGAGGGCCAAGATCTGGGCGATGAGGTGAACGACCTGACCCACGACTTGCGCATCAAGCTCCGTAAGAACAAGTACCCGTTCCAGGCTAAAGAACCGCTCCGGAAGAAGTGGAACAAGGGTGGTAAGCGTCAGCAGAAGAACGATGTGAAGCAGGACAAGCCTGAGGGAGAGGCTACTATTGCTACTGAAGAGCCTGCTGCAGGGACTGTGAAGCCTGTTGCAGAGACGGCGGAGCCTGCTACGGAGAGCCCGTTGTTGGCCGAGCGGAAGCCGGTCGACTTTAAGCAGAAGATCTATGTAGCTCCACTCACTACCGTGGGCAACCTGCCGTTCCGTCGGTTGCTGAAGCAGACGGGTGCCGATATCACGTGCGGTGAGATGGCGATGGTCACGAACTTGCTGCAGGCGCAGCAGTCAGAGTGGGCACTGCTGCGTCGTCACAAGAGCGAGGACGTATTTGGTGTACAAATTGCGGGCGGACATGGCGACCAAATGGCCCGTGTGTGCGAACTTCTTGCTCGGGAAACAGACATTGATTTCGTGGACATTAACATGGGCTGCCCCATTGACCTGGTGTGCAACATGGGTGCCGGTTCTGCGTTGATGAACCGCCCGCCGCGGTTACTTGAGGTCGTCTCGGCCGCGTTGACGGGACTGGAACTCGGTACACGCATGCGTACGGGTGGCGTCGTGAACACCCCTGGCCTGACGGTGAAGCTCCGTACCGGGTGGAGCAACAACAATCCTACTGCTCACAAGTTGGTACCCAAGCTTCAGTGTGTTCGAGCGTCGCGGGCATACGTGAATGCTGCGGTTGTCACTGCTGACTTCCAACTGCGTGCCTCACAGTCCGTTGACGCCATTATGGTACACGGTCGGTCAAGGCTACAGCGCTACACGAAGAACGCCAACTGGGACTACATCTTCCAATGCAGTGATGCTCAGCAGGAACTCCTCGACGAAAAGCCGTTGTCGCATGTGCCGTTCGTGGGCGGAGGTGATGTTCTATCATACGAAGAGTTCGACGGGCACCTGCAAAATGGCAAGCTGGACACGTGCATGCTGGCGCGTGGTGCACTCATCAAGCCGTGGCTGCCCACCGAGATCAAAGACCGCCGCCACTGGGATATCTCGTCCTCGGAGCGGATGGACTTGCTCAAGGACTTTGTACGCTTCGGTCTTGAACACTGGGGCTCCGACCAGAAAGGCGTGAACCGCACGCGCCGCTACCTTCTCGAGTGGCAGTCGTTCCTGTGCCGCTACATCCCTGTAGGTCTGCTGGAGGTTCTGCCGCAGCGGATCAACGACCGTCCGTCGCCGTACTACGGACGCAACGACCTCGAGACGTTGATGGCCAGCGATCAGGCAGTGGACTGGATCAAGATTTCCGAGATGCTGCTAGGCCCCGTGCCGGAGGGTTTCCAGTTCGTGCCCAAGCACCGTGCCAACGCGTACAACGCGTCGTAAGAGGCCGTGGCTGCAATACGTCGATCATTTGTTGCGCAGGATAATAGATAACTCCTTACCCGTAGCAACATGAACTTGTTCAGTCCCGTATAATTTCATAGTGCAAGTGATTGAGGTGACCCGGTTCAGGTCACCTCATGCAAACCCTTTCACGATTTGCACGCACATTCGACAATGAGGTTCATCATGAAGTTCATTGTCCAACCAACGCAGGATCAAAATGAGACCTCGTCGCAATTTGACTGGTCGCACCCGTTTGGCACCTGGCTCAGTTCTCTATCAAAAGTATCTTTAGACGATCCGTTTCCCAGCGCTAGGATTGCAAGGTGCAATCCTTAGCAACTAGGTAATACGCCGGCAACCCCAGTACACTACTGTACAGCCCAGTGCTTCGCAGTCTCAAGAGCTCGGTAACTCGTCCACAAGCACGTCCCAGCAAGCCAAACATAGCGAGTTGCGGCACCTTGGCAGTCAGGTCAACTCCCTCTCTATAGCGATAGAAGTTGGGCTCACCCGTGGCATACAAAGTTCAAGTGAGTGACGAAGAGACAGCAGATTTTTGGCCCCCTCTCACGCTGAGCCGCCCAGCTCACGGGACATAACGGAAATCACCGGCCGGCAGAAGACCCACTTCCCCATGCTCGTGAGCAGCAAGCAGGAGGCCCCGAGGCCGAGCCCACCACGCGCAGCAGCTCCAGCCTCACAGGTCTGTCCAGCGGCGTGTTGCCTCCGCCCCACCTGAACGTGGGCGTCTTCTCCAAGCGCAAGGGCGTGCGCTACCATCGCGACGGCCAGGTGCGGAGCTGCCGCTTCTGCGAGATCCTGCGCGCTCGAGCCGAGCCCTTCCTATACGAAGACGAGCACGTGGTGGTCTTCCGTCCACTGAGGCCTATTGTACCCAGTCATGTACTTATTGTGCCGCGCGCGCACATCCGCAACGTCAATCGACTGGCGGCGAGACACCGTGGGCTGCTGGAGCAGATGCACCGCGTGGCGGAAGCGGTTATGACGCAGGGACTGGAGCCTCAGGATAGTGACGAGAAGGAGGAGAAGGCGGTGCGCTACTCGTTCCACGTGCCGCCCTTCAACAGCATCGACCACGTGCACATGCACGCGTTCCACGACGACCCGCGCAGCTTGGGCTACTACGGGCGGCTCAAGTACCGCACGGAGTCGTGGTGGTGCCGCTCGTACGACCAAGTCATGGCGCGGCTGCAGGAGCTGGCGGGTGAGCAGAGAGGGGACGAGTCGTCCTCGAGCTCGTCCGGACTGTTGTCTGACGACGAGAGACACACGGCGTAAGCTGAGACCTATTTATTTGCAATATAAACACTTGTGGCTCTACTTACCTTCTAGTCGCTGCTGCCGTACTCGAGGCGGACGTGGGAGGACGTGCTGCGGCGAGGGGTGGCTGGTTGCCAGCCGCACAGAATCGCCTCAATGTCCTGCAGACTGCGGCGACTCGTTTCTGGCACGTACCACGAGGACAAAGCGATTCCGGCGACGTTGCACGCCACGACGACCCCGACGCAGAGGCTGAGCACGGACACAGAGGTCGACGTGTACTCGCGGACCACTGGCAGTGCGTGTGCGAGCACGATGTTGACAATCGCCTCCCAGATGACCACGAGACTCACAGCCCCCATGCGCTGGTTGACGGCGAACAACTCACTGACAAGGATCACGGGAACAATCCCGAGACCGAGCTGATGACCGGCATTGACCAGCAGCATGGCCGCCCACCCGGAATCGCTGAGCGACACTCCGTCGTCGTCCGCCTGCTGCGAGTTCCTGTAGAGCGAGACGAAGAGGAAGGCGCACGCCAACACCACCACGTAGCAGCCGCACTGCAGCGTCGCTGGTCTTCCTCTAGTGTCGACGAAGTAGAAGCAGGCTACGACACCGACTGCAGCAGCCACCGCGACAGCGATGGTCACAGCGATCATCCCTTCTTCCGTGCCTTCGACGGCGACACCGAAGATCGTGAGGACGAAGGAGGTGTTGGTGTGGGTTCCACCGACACCTCTGCTGCTCGCCTCCACGAGCGTGGAAGTTATTGCCGGCTCAAGAAGGAAGGCGCTCACCGCACGCAGCGTATACAGCGCAGCACATAGCAGAACGGGACGATAGAAGGCTCCGTGATGACGCCGCTCACTCGCCGCCAGCACTTTCGCGTGGATGATCGCGTTCGCCTCGTCCTCGGCGATCCGTTCGTCGCGATCGAACAGTTTGTATAGGACGTCGAAGGCGGCTTCCCGGTCATCGTGGCGTGCAATGAGCCACGTGGGCGAATCCGGGAGCTTCTGCGCGAACAGCAGGAACACCAGCGCCGGGGCCACTCCAGACAGCGCCAGAACCTTCCACTCACTGAGATTGAAGCCCAAATACTGCCGACTCAGATACATGAAGAGCGCTCCAAGTGCCAAATATCCAACCCCACCCAGCGACGACACGAACATCTGTGCGCAGATCACTCGCCCCGTGTGTGCGCGGCGCTCACTTCCGCCAGGTACACGGGCACAATGACGTAAATGATCCCAGCAGCAGCTCCAAGAAGGTATCTCCCAATCAGCACTGTAAGCTCCCCATAGGCGACGCCAACCATCACCCAACCCACGATGAACGGGATGGCAGCGAGCTCCAAAGTTCCTGCTCGACCGAGTCGGTCACCAAAGTAGCCAGCCCCAGCAGCCCCCAGTACAGAGCCCAGGTACAGACACGAGCGGAAGAAGAACTCTGCGTGCTCGTGTCTGGCTCGGAACACGTCCACCTGCATGTTGTACAGTCTCCCAGGAGAGATCGGGAACAACGCGAGCCAGGCGCAGGCCACGCCCGCAGCGCCCATGGCTGCCACATGCAGCAAGAAGAAGGTACTACGTTGCCTTGCCAGACGCTTGTGACGATACTCAGGCCTGGTAATAAATGTATAGAGGAAAAGGGTGTGTCAATGAATAGACTGATATGACCATCAATGGTGAAGGGGTACGGACCGCGAATTGATGGGCGTACTCTCGTCACTGGGTGACGGCGACGCGTCCGAGAGCTCCAGCGGCGCCGAAATGTACTGGTGCGGCACGAACGCGAAGTCGCTGCGCGGAGGGTCCCGTAGACATTCGACCAGGTATCGCCAGCTCCTTGGCTGCCGGCCAGCGACCATGATTCAACACAAACTGATCCAAATCGAAAGTTGTTCGAACTTCAGTTGCGCAACTTTAGCGCAACTTGAGCGAGCGTGTTGAAGTTGTTAAGTGATCTATGCTGCCTTGGTGGACAGTTTGCTGGAAGCCTCGTTGTCGAATGGTAGACGGGTTGGGTACTTCTGCGTGAGATCGCTGCCCAGGTGCTTCTTCCAACGGAAAAAGTTGGCAAACGAGTACAGGACCGACTTGATGCGCACCTTGGCCGACTCCTTGCGCGTCTTGGGGAATGGCGTCGTGTCCAGACAGACGACGCCCGGCAGCGAGAACATGTCGCTATAGCCCATGCCAAACACGATGGCGCCAGGTCCCCACTCCTTGACGTAGTTCGCCAACTGCGTCGAGATGAGTCGCTTGCTCACGATGTGCGCGCCGTAGTAGTTCTTGGCGTCGATCCACCGGATCGGGACGCCGTTGATGATCACGGGGTCGAGCAGCAAGATATCGGGGAGATGACGCGGCGGCCGTGTGATGCGATCTGATCCGTGCACAGCTCTGTCTGGGTCCTGTGGTGGCACAATTTGTAAATTAGTCCGGAGCTTCGATTGCCATGAAAATCTCGACGTACTTCACACGGATACCCTTGGCCTTGAGAAAGTACTCGATGGCCTTTTCTAACGAGTCGGCATTGTACTTGGGCGCCCCAATGAACGGGTCACTCTTGTGGATGCTGTCATACTCAATGGCTTTGCGTAGCTCATATTGATCGCGCTTCGAAAGGTTCTGCATAGGTCGTGCCAGAGCGTTCTGTAAGCAAAATACAAGGGTTTTCATACGTCAGTCAAGGCAATCAAAGCGCGAGTGGGTTACATACCTTGATCTCCATCTGGCTCTTGCCCTTAGCACGCAGGATGACACGCATGAGCGATACTGGAGGGTAGTTATGTGCCGTCGAAAGCGCGATGAGGCTGCGGCCGCTGTCGTATTCCTTGCAAAGAGTAGTCCTATCGCGGCGGACGCGGTGCGTATTAACCAGCAGCGACATGCGCAGCAGTTGCTTCCGCAGATTGATGGTCATGTTGGTCGTGATAGGCAGCATTTGCAGCAGTGCATCGATGTGGTTCACTTGCGTCCGCTTCAAACGGCGAAACGTTTCTTGCTGCAGAATTAGTCCCGCAGCCTGGGTCTCCAACACCTGCGGGATTGGGGTCACGGGCCATTCTAACTCCATTGGCTTGAGATCCCCGAACTTATTCCGTGCGTCCTTGATATCCTTCTTCGTCAGTGCCATGAAACTAGGGCCATTTTGATAAACAGACGACTGCATGGATGAGAAGACAGACGACATGGCAAAGCAAGGGTCCAGGCCCACGGCGCGGACTCCCTCCATCACCGTCAACGCACGGTCCTTGCGTCCCGACTCGAGCGACGTGAGCGACATGATCTCCGGCTCAACCTCCGAAAGCCGCATCTCCATCAGGATGTCGAAAAATGCATCTGACCGCCAGACAATCGATGCGCGGAGCAGCCAGTGCATGTACGTGTGCACGGAAATCGAGCGCAGCAGGCGAAGCTGCTTCAGCACCTTGACGGCACCGTCCAAATACTCCTGGCGGTAACAAATGTCCAAGAAGCGGTTGTAGTCCGCCAGCTTTAGCTTCATCCCAGCCTTGTCCATCAGATCCCACAGCTCAATCGCTTCCACAGCACCAGACGCCTCATCACACGCATCAAACAGCGTCCGCAGCGTCGCCTCGTCCACCTTGCGTCCTTGGTTCAGCATATCCCGTACAATGTGGATACCCTCGGACGGTTTCTTTGCTTCGCAGCACGCCAACACTCCCGGCGTCAAGAAGTTCTCGTCCAGGTACGGGTTGCCATAGTTGCGGTACAGATCAAAGAGCGTGTGTGCGTTCTCGAACGACACGCGACGGAGCTTGGTGACCAAGGCCGCAATCTCCTGCTCGCTCGGCAGCGTCTTCTGCAACGATGCAATCTCCTGCAATGTCATCCTAATCTTGTCCGTCTTGAGGTCCTTCAGCGGCATCGGCGTCTTCACCTGCTCCACTGCAGTCTCACTCGAAGTGTTGTTTTTCTTCTGTTCCGTTTCATTGCTCTTCTCCGAGTTTTGTGTCGTTGCAGCACTTGCCTCCACCTTGGCGTCTCCCTTCATTGCTCTGGACAGCATCTCCTCCTCGATCTGTTTCTGGTTCATGGGCTTGCGCTGCTTCGCCTTGAACTTCTTCTTGGGGATTGGCACGGGGTTCTCTGCATCTTCAGCTACTGAATCTGCAACAGGAGCGGCACTCGTCGTCTTCTTCTTGGTATGTTTGCTCTTGCGGCGCTTTGCAGCCACCGGTTTGTGACTCGCAATGTCCGACGCTGTCGTTGCTGCAGCCTGCGTGGACTGGAAACGGATGCCCACCGCATAGGGCTGCTGCAGGACACTTATACCACTTGCAGGACGCAGGAACGCCCGCTGCACAGGCGCCGACGTGAGTCTCAGGCGACGCACGCTCAGCCCCAGGAGCATTATTGCGTCTGGGTGGTCAACAACGAGCTGGAACAGGACCTATTTTATTGCTAAAATTAGGTCAGACGTATTTTATCTGATCTTTGCTGTACTCAAATTTTATACCGGACGTATTTTATCAGGCTACCAAATTTAGTTTTCGATTCGCTCTTTTGGTCTTTTGTGTCGCCAGCCTTGGTGCCCAGTCAATTCCGGCTTTTAGACTACAATGGCGGATCAAGCTGAGCCCGACGCTGTGGCCTTCGTGGGCGCCTTGTACCGTAAAGTGCTGCTTTCCGTCAAGGCGTCGAACGCCGTGCCCTCGGAGGACGACGGCTTCCACTTCCACAGCCAGTTCAGCACGCAGTTCACCGCCAAGGCCAAGAGCTCCGGTGCCACGGCCGAAGCGCTCGTGAAGCTGCTGACCAAGCGCAAACGCAATGACGACAAGGACGCAGACAGCAGCGAGGATGAAGACGATCAGGAGCTTTTCGACGGACCGGAGCCCAACGCGCGCGTCACAGACTACGCCGACATGCTGCTGGACGAAGCCACCAAACACCTGGCCCGCTTCGTGCGTGGTGAGACGGACGCGGCGTCTGAGGCCAAGAACCTTCGACCATTGGAGAACAAGCCGCAGACCTTTGAGAAGACCAAGAAGAAGGATAAACAGGAGGTTGCAGAGAAGAAACCAGCAAGAGGAGCACAGGACAAACCCCAGGACAGGTTCGACGAGAAGATCGACAACTCCGACGTACCCTTTGTGTCTAAATTGAGAGAGAAGGTCCACGCTCTGAAGAGTGGAGTCATTGAGGACGAAGATGAAGAGATGATGCCGCGTCATCCGTACTTCCCGGAGATTAAGGGACTCAAGTATGCGCCGTGGCAGCTGGAAGCGGCCGAAGAACCCTACGAGAGAGTGGAGCTGGACCAGGCGTCCTACTCGTGGGTGGACTCGGAGGACAAACTGATGCAGATGATGAAGTCGCTCACTGCGCCGGACGCGCGTGATTGCCGTGGATCTCGAGCACCACAGCTACAGAACGTACATGGGACTGACGTGCTTGATGCAGATTTCTACCGCGCGTGATGACTTTTTGGTCGACACGCTGGCACTTAGAGGCAAGCTGCAGACGCTGAACCAGGTCTTCTGCGACCCCGAGAAGGTGAAGGTGCTGCACGGCAGTGACATGGATATCCTCTGGCTGCAGCGCGATCTTGGACTGTATGTTGTGAACCTCTTTGACACGGCCGCGCGGCGCGTCTGCTGCAGTACCCGCGTTTCTCGTTGGCGTACATGCTCAAGCGTCACTGCGACGTCGACGCTGATAAACAGTATCAGCTTGCGGATTGGCGCCTTCGCCCGCTGGAGACGAACATGGTCAAGTACGCGCGTGAGGATACGCGTTATCTTCTGTATATCTACGACCGTCTTAAGAAGGAGCTGCTTCAGGCCGGAGCAAAGTCTCGCGAGAGTCTGCTGTTCCAGGTGCTGCAGAACTCCAGTAAGCTCTGCTTGCAGGTGTATCAGAAGCCCCAGCCTACCGAGGAAGATGCTTTGGCCATGGGCGAAAAGCTCATGGGCACGGTGAACATCCGTGAGCTGTCGGAGATCCAGAAGCGTGTCATTGCGGCTCTGTACCTGTGGCGTGATCGTATTGCGCGTCATGAAGACGAATCGGTGGGGTACACAATGCCGAATCATGTTATCATGAAGCTTACAAAACACCTACCTACGCACTCCGACGAGCTGTTCCGTGCATGCAACCCTGTGCCGGTGCTGGTCCGTAAGTACTGTCTTCAAATTACGAAGATCATAATCGCTGAGAAGGCCAAGCTTGCTGAAGAGAAGTCCAAGATGCAGCAAGAACCCGTGGCACCTGCGGTCTTCGCCAACCCGACGAAAAAGACTTGGAATGAGGATGGAGTGGAGCAGTCGTCGAGTCTCAGGCGTGTTGGACGTGCCGAGTACGCTCCTTGGAAGAATGGCCAGCGCAAGGCTGTTGCTGGTGCTGACGCTGGCACATCGTCGTCCAGCAATGTCCAGCCAATGGCTCTGGGCATCAACATCTCCAACACTGCTACTGAACCGGAGACCGCAGCCACGCTGCTTGACCAGGTGAACGCCATGGTTGCGAGCACGACGTTCACAATCGCAGAGAATGAGTCGACCAGTGTTTCAACCGCCAAGCCAACCTCCTTGTCCGAGATCCCCAGCAAGGATGCAGCTGTCAACGACCAGCCGAAGATGCCTCAGTCCATCTCAGAGACCTATCACATGTCGAACCGCTCCAAGCGGAGGAAGACCATGGCTGTGGATACGTCATCGGCGTCTCAAGTCAAGGACCGCACCGAAGAGTTCATGCAGAAGGTGGACGGAGATGCCAATGACGAGAGCGGCTTCCAGGCTTTCGACTACGAAGCTGCCAGCTCACAGGTCACAGGAGCCAAGTTCGAGCTCAAGAAGGGCATGGACGAAGACCGACAAGGTCGTGGCCGCAAGGGTCAGAACAGGAACAAGAAGCAGGCAGGCTACAACCCGTTCGCGGCCATGGGCGGCAAGGGCAAAAAGGACAATGATGAGCCCAAGGGAGCACGAAAACCCGCCAAGAAGATGCACCACATGCCGAGAAGTGCCACATTCAGATAGACGGAAAATAGGTTTCCAGTGCAGTTAACGTTAGACCAATACACATCTGTCGCTCCACCGCCAAATGCTAGGTAAAGTGCTAAGTAAAAAAAATGTTTCAGTAAAGTCTCAGCGCGTGATTGGCTAAATACGGATGGTGGTTTTTCTTATCGCTTTCTAGCGCCATTTTGGAAAAACGGACTAAGCGGCAGTCGCGATCTCTTGATGGCTCGCAGCCCCGCGCTCAAGCGCGCATCGCCCGATTTGGACGGAGGGAAGGCAGCAGCAAGAAGCCCAAGACCGCATTGTCCGTGGTCAGTCAAGAAGAAGCGACAGTGCGTGGCGGGGTGCTCGAGACGGAGGACGGCGAGTCGGATTTTGTCGAGGCAGGGGAAGGCGTCCAGACGCTGAAATTGGTGGACAAAAATGACCAGGAGGATGAACAAGATGGTACACACTTGTACCTTAGTCTTTCAGCTGTATATTCACGGTCTTGTGAGCCTCGCAGCTCTTGGCGTTCAAAAGTTGTTGATTTTTACTTAACTGTTTTGTAGACGTGGAAATGGACGATGTGGAGCGCTCTGAGGGCCTACAGACCACGGGGGACACGCGTGGGGGCGAGAATGATCGTGCATCCAAGCCGAGCGCGAAGAAACCAGCCAAGAAGCGCGCGAAACCTGCTGGGAAGGCTGTGGCTAACGGGAAGACCAAGGCTGCCTCTAAGGCCAAGGCTAAAGCCAAGCCCAAAACCAAAGCTGCTCCCAAGCGGAAGGCGCGCACGCAGGTGGACAAGGTGAAGGAGAACGCGCCAGTGGCTGCGCCGTTCTTTGTGGAGACGGGCGTCGAGTGGAACAACACGAACATCGACTTTGACGAGCTCAGTGTCTTGCGTTCGCGGTGGGAGCTGCCTGCAGCTTGTCACATCCTGTGGCTGCTGCAGAGTCCGCTGACGCTGCGTTTCTCAAACACGCTGCTGGAGTACGAGGCAGCGCTACTGAAGCCCGAGGATAGTCCGGTGCTGGAAGATGTGTTCACGAAGCTGCTGCTGAAGAAAAGCGAGCGGGCGTGTCTGAGCGCGGGGATTGGCCTCAAGTATGAGTGGTGGAACAAGCAGCTGCGGATTTACTACATGGACATGTACGACAAGTGGTACGCGCTGCTGCGGAAGGCAGGCGAACGGCTTCCGGAAACGTTTTCGCAGGATGAAGATGATGATGACGCCAGCGTGTCCGACAGCAAGACTGATGAACAGGTGGACGTCGAGCTCAGTGATGACGAGTGGCTCACGCTTGACATTCTGAAAGCGCGGCTTGAAACGCTAGGCATGGTGTGCCCTCTGAAGGTGCGTTTTTAAATTCCTGCGGTCATATTGGTGGAGTAATTCTGACAGGTTTTGGTTGTACATTTGCAGCACCAATCGTTTGCGGACCTGTCAATCGAGTTGCGTTGCAAGATCTTGTTGAACCTGTGCGAGGCCGTGGTGGACGACCCTGCAAATACGTACGCTTATTGGGCTTTGCGATTGTTTTGAGCTTACACTGATCCGCTCGACCTCTTTGTGATATCGACGCAGTGAATACATGCGCCAAATGGAAGACGACGATATGCGCGTAGAGCCACTAGGCAACGACCGTGCTGGAAACCTGTTTTATTTCTTCCCGCAGTTCTATGAGGAGCGGCGGCTGTACAGATTAGAACCGGAAACGCAACAATGGGAGCTTTGGGTAAAGGGGGATGATGCGTTCCGTACCATGCTCAAAGCGATGAAGGGGATCCGTGGACGTAAAATTCGTGGCGAACAGGAACTTATGGATCATCTGGAAGTGATCGTGGAGCAGATAGAGGATGACAACGAGGCCCGAGCCCGACAACTAGAGAAGGCAAACCGCCTTGCCATTTTAGAGGCTATTCCGCGCAAACGTTCTCTTCGCCTTCAAGTGAAGCAGCTGGAGAAGATGGAGAAGCATCAGGAGGAACTGGAGCACCAAAAGGAACTTTCAGCGGAGGATATTGCAGAAATGAAGCGCGCTGAGTTGCTGCACAAGGTCGAGAAAGAGGCTGAAAAAGAGGTGCGCGACGCCGAGCGTGAAGCACGCCGTTTGCATCGCGAGCAGCTAGAGCGAGAAGAGGCCCTGGCTGAGCGCGAAAATCGTCGCCTTCGTCGGATTGAAAAGGAAAACGAGGAGGAGAGGCTTGAGCAGCTAGCTCAAGAGGAGCGTAGAAAGCAGGAAGAGGCGCGCAAGCTACGTGCTCGACAGCGACACGGGGAAGAGGAGTGGCAGGATGTAGCTGAGGACGACCAGAGCGCAGCGGAGGACGACGCAGCAGCAAATACCCCCGCATGAAGCGGCATGAATCAATCGATCGACGATCAGAAAGAAATGCATTCCTGGTAACAGACAATAGAGAGATCACTCGCTCACCTCTGCTGTAAGGATGGCGTGTTCAAACAACAAGAACCATCAAGAACATCGGTGATGTTTGTAGTAGCGAGGTAGTAGTAGAACAGAGACAGTGTATCAAAGCAAATAAAGAGTTGACATGCAAACACATGCAGTTCATTCTAAGCAAACTTGCTGGTCGAGTTGGTCTCGCTATCAGCAGTAACTGTGTCTTTGTTGCTGTTCTCATCATCGGCTCCTTCGCACGACGCCACCTTAGCGTACTGCGGCAATCCTGCTTTATCTTCAACAGGTAGTGAGTAAATGTAGACTCCAAACCCGACAAAACACACGGCAGCGACCGTGTACAGCGTGAGCGGCTGGCCGAACAGCACCGCACTCAGCAGCGGCAAGAAGACGAGCTCCAGGGCACTGGCAATAGCCTTGCGGATCGAGTCCAGCTGCTTGAGGAAGAGACTCGTGACGACGCCAATGAATGACATGATGAGCACCATAGGCAGCACGTATGGAGAAAAGAGCACACTGAAGTTGGCCGCTGTAAGAGCTTCTTGTGCCGTCTGGCCTGTAAGTCCCAGAGCGAGCATCCCCAATGTGCACACGATAGAGTCAATGTACATGAAGACGTTCTGCAGGTTCGTCGGGATGGAGGCTTGTTTCTTGAGCAGAACTTCATTGTAGACCCCTGCAAAAGTGCTGCTGAGCATCTGCACCATCAACAGTCCATAGGCCATGAAGGTAGGGCCGTCCCCATCATGAGCCGATCCATTGGGGTCTTGAGAGCCCAGTGTCTTGATAGCACAGCCTACCGTAGTGACTGCCAAGGAGACCCACTGATTCCGGTTCAGTTTCTTGTTGAACATCATTTGATGTAACACTCCAGTAACCACGAGACGGAATTGCAGTAGAAGGAAGTAGGTCGCGGCGTCGAACGCGCGTAGGTTGATGTAGGACAGTACGTCGTAGACCACGTAGAGTCCCGAAGGGATGAAGTAGAGCAGCAGTAGGGCGCGGTGTTCTCGAGCTTGTGTCAGCATGAAGCGTAACCGGTTACCCAGTGGCTCCGTCGTCTGCGTGTCCGCGCTCAGGTACATGTAGCTGGCGATTAGCAGCTTGAGCAGCGACTGGAGCACCACAGCGCAGGCAGAGTTGAAGCGCACGCTCTGGCGCTTGGCCAGCTCGTTCAGCAGCCCGTAGCTCACCCATAGCCCCATGTACGTGACGAAGATGCCGCGCTGGGTCTTGGTCTCGAGTCCCAGCGGCGCTGGCATGGCGAGTTTGGTTGTGAGGAGGGTTACGTTTTGGGTTACTATTTTTGTCTTGGATTTTGTAAGGACATTTATGAAAATGGCACGAATGGAAAATGGCTACCGGTACACAAATGGGATAAGTATGTTCGTTTTGTTGGGGACGATCACCGTAGGAGGTGGCCATCAAGGTTTCTCATCAAGATTTTGGTTTTGTTGGCACCATACATGTAGTCAATGAGGGCTTGCACCTTGTTTGTCTGGTTTACTTTTGAACTTGGTAGCGTTTTCCGAAATTTCGGGTACGACCTCTGTTTGAGCTCATGGTTTCTGATAGTCGATACTTCGAAGTACCATCCGAAAGCTCGTCTAGCTCCGGTCCAGGACACTTTTGATTTTTGATTGGCTTGAGGGAGCAGGGCTTCATCTTCGAACTTGTAGAGTCGATGCTGCATTTTCAAGTTGAAGCCACAAAGGCCACTGTAAGTGGACTGTCCACTTGTCTTGAGCTTCCGACGTAGACTAGTCGATGCATTCACCTCGCCTCAAGTTTTTCGCCGCATCTCGAAGTGATCTTTGGATAGTCCCAAACTCCTGTACCAAGCTTGTCAAAAGTGTTTTAGAGAGCACGGTGGTCTTGAGGCTGGGATACTGTATGTTGGTGGATTTAGAGGAGGGCAAGCGAAAATCTCAGTATCAAGGCGGCGCGAGCAGCAGAGAAGACAGCAGCACTCACCACCACCGTCAGTGAGCTTTCAGGTCCCACAATTAAAGAAAAATCTGCAATCCTTTGGTCGAAACATGCGCTCAACAATATCCAGGCCGCTGTCATGGCCATGATCTTGGTGAATCTCGCAAGGGTGAAACGCAACAACGTGGCCGTGTTCTTGGCGCACCGAAAGCGCGAAGTAATTCGCGCCACATCCGATTTGCATGGCGTCATGGCGTTGAAAGGTCTGCGCAGCACGCGCTCGAAAGAAACCGTATCACATCCAATGAGCTTTGCCCCACGCCTCTGCTTCGGCCGATGTGATTATTATGAGCGCTGTGTTTTTGACTCTGGGACGCCGGCGGATATAATAGCGGATACAGCAGTGCTGTCAGCACCCGCCGAGTCCATTCATGAAGCCATTCATGAATCCGAGAATGCCCGCCGACCAGCATGTGAAGCTGGTCGGGTGTCGGTGGGTTTATCACAGCGATAATCACACGCGTTTAATTTGGACTCTAAATGCCAAAAATGGTATCATTGCGCTTTTTGTACCCATGATGGAGCGTGGCGTCGTGCAAAACTGCAAAACTCCAGGAAAAAGAGAGCAGCAACAACGTTACTGCACTGCCCTCAAGGCGAAAGTCACCACTCTCCTCGCTTGAAGCAGAGAGAAAGATGTTTGACTCGCGTTCGTCCATCGTGCTGCATACTGCCGCGGGACGGAAGCCGCAACGTTTGAATCTCAGCAATCCGAAAAACTTGACATCAAAAACGCTGGTTTCCAAAAATGACTTCTGCCTTGCCGGATCTTCAGATGTGGCAAAAAGGTGGAAGTGTGCAACAAGGTGCAATGCAACGCTGTTGCATCGACTAATAACAGGTCCCATTGCCGCAACTTGCACTTGAAGCCTGCAAAGTTCACCGCCACTGTTGCCATTTCCATCCCACAAAAGTCCCCGTTCCAAAAGTTAAACCCAGCGCGAGATAGCGATAGCCCTCCTTTGAAGCCTGCAACCCTGAACCAACACTTCGCCAACATTCTCTCAAGCCATTGGTGCTGGTCGCTCGTAAACGCAGATTCCCCTGCTGTGACAAGGCTTTTCAGGAACAAAGGCAGATGGTGGGGCATCCATAGAATTGTGCCCCTTGAAGTACCTCCCATACTGAACCCAAGTGCAGCCGGAAAAGTGTAGCCTGCATCTCTCACTCTTGAAAAAGCGTCGGAGCCATCACTTGAGATATCCCGCTACACAACGTAATACATGCCCGCTACACAGTACGAACCACTGGAGACGCTTGCACCCGCGCTCTTCGGCTCCGTGCACAAGTGGCGCCACCTTCCCACCAACGAGTGCGTGGCCGTCAAGCGCATGGAGCTGCGCTTCGCCGCGCGCAAACGCTCCAAGTCCTCGGAGCGTGCAGTGGAAGAGGACCTCTTCACAGAAATCAAGACGAACCTGCGCGTACAGGCGCTAGGCGGCCACCCGAACGTGCTGCCACTGCGTGATTGCATCATGGAGGACGAGGCCGTGCTGCTCGTGCTCAAGTTTTGCGCTAATGGGGAGCTGCTCGACGTGCTGAACGCGAAACGAGCTGCTGGCGAGAAACTCAATGTGCTGCGCTACTTCGCGCAAATCGTAAACGGCGCCGCGTTCCTGCACGCCAATGACATTGCCCACCGCGACCTGTCTCTGGAAAATGTACTGCTGGACGAGCGGGACTGCTGCCAGATCACGGACTTCGGACTGGCCACGCAGTGCAGTGGAAGGATTACCGTGCGACCGGTGGGCAAGCTTAGGTACATGGCGCCGGAAGTTAGTGCAGCACTGGTGCAGGAGGAGGAGAAGGTGTACGACCCGAAGGTGGCAGATGTGTGGGCGCTAGGGTGATGCTGTACGCCATGGTGGCTGCACGGTATCCGTTCCGGGAACCTCTGCGTCGGGACGACCGATTCAGGTTACTGGAGGACTTTGGGGTCAGTATCTGCTGGAGAAGGACGAGGTTGACGTGGCGGACAAGAAGGACGTAGTGGATCTGCTGACCAAGCTGCTAGTTGTTGACCCGGCAAAACGCTCGACGCTGGCAGAGCTGCGGGCGCACGCGGCGCTGCCGATTGTGGACGACGAAACACGTCAAGCGAGCTTGACGGAGAAGCCTGAGGACTCCCAGCAACAGATGAGCAATGAAGACGGACGACAACGTGCGCGGTCTCTGGGCCGCTTCACCGGCAAGGGGTCACTTGCTTCGGTGAGCCCCACCGCACCACTATCAGAGGCGGCAAGGAACAAGCAAGCTCTGGCTGCTTCAGCTATTATCTCAACAGCCGTGGCTGCTGCTTCTGTCACTGGAAGCAATGGGTCCAAACCATGCACCGGTGGCAGGTTGCTACGCAAGTGCTTTGCCAGTACGCGAGTGTAAGGCAGACACACTCACGCTCTATTTATCTATAAGGCGTCACGCTATATAATATCAATCGCCAGATCACCACTATTCACGCAATCAAGTGTCTTCGTGCACTTCAACATGTGCAAGTTCCTTCAACATCCCCCTGTACATTATGAACAATTATTCAATTGCTACCGTTATCTCGGCAGGAGATTCCACCGCACACTGCCCGTCGAAAGAAGCACTCACGGCAGGAGATTCCCCCGCACACTTCTCGCCGAAAGAAGCACTCATGACAGGCCAGAGATCATCGCACTTGTCCTGAAACTTTCCGTGCGCGCTTTCCAATGCTTCCTGCAATGTGCTGATCCAGTGTTCAAGAGAGGGCACAAGACTTGCTGCTTGAGCTACCGTAGATTTGGTAGCCTTGACTCGGGCGCTTTCCAGCAGATGGGCGAGCTGGCCTGCTTGGTAGAACACGGTACGCTCAAAGATTTCCATATCCCGGAGTGTATCGCACAAGGCGTCCCCGTACGCATCGACGAAGTCCGCAGCGGGGCCGTTCTCGAGCCAATGCGACCGCTCGAGAGCAAATGCAACGCTCTCCGCTGACAAAAGGGACACGAGGGAGAACAGGTTGCGCCAGCGGCTCAGCATTTCCTTTTGAGGTGAAATTTGGTCTGCCGCATCGGCGTTTTTACCTCGCCGGCGCTTCTTGCCTTTCGTAGTCTGCTCAGTCGCCCCCACTTCCTTGCGGAAATCAAGCATGAGTCGAGCGAGCCAAGCGAAAAGTGAACTCAGACATTTTGGCGGGGTGAAAAACTCTGATGGTTGCAGGTCACGCAGATCGTCCTTCTTGCTTAATCGTTTTGCTGACTTCTCCACCAGCAATGAAGTCTTGTCGCTTACTCTAGCACATTCGGCCATCACCGAGACCTTTGCGTACACCTCCAGCAAGCGAATAAACCCGAACGAGTTTGCCTTGTATGCCTCCTCAGCTTCGTCGGCAATGTACTCGAGAATGGGCTCGATACACCTCTCCAGTGCCTCAATAATAGGCTGCAGCATTGTGTTGATACCCTTAACAGCCGACAGCTGAACAATGTACTCGATTGTGCCAAGAACCACGACGGGGTTTAACGCAGACTTTTTCGCCTTCGATTTGGTCATCCCAGAGCGGAACTTGCTTTTCTCCATTCATCAAGAAACTTTGCCAACTTCGATGCCAAAAACGGAAGCTGTTCCCACTGAATCATGCAATCAACCATTGACTCAAGCAGCTTCTTGCTGGAGTTCTCGTTCATTTTCATGAGGTTCTCCACCAGACGTTCAAGAAGGACACCTTCGGACAGATCGCCAAGGTAGCCGATGATTCTCCAAATCGAACTCAAGGCTTCCTGGTCGTTTGGACGGCCTTCGCTGTAAGCAAGTAGTAGCGCTTCGAGGGCCTCAACATTCAGCTGCTCACGTAAAAACGTTTTGCACTCAGAGTACCGAGCGTCTCCCATAACCTTCACGTGAACGCTCTTCAACAGGTTACCGATAACTTCTAGCACGACAACCTGGCCGACAATGCTAAACCCCTCCTCATCGTCATCATCGGCGTCTTCATCATCATCCTCAGATTCCTGAGGCTGCTTCAATCGCCGAGACACAAAGTTTAGGGAGCATCGAAGCAAAAGTGCAGACAATTTGCAAACTGACCCAACCGACACGTGTTCTACGACGTTCGCATAGAAAACCATGGCCGCTTCAGGGTTCTTTCGCACCAGAGCGAGGCACCGAGCTACCTGCGAAGATCCACCCACGCCTTGCGGGAAATACGAGTTTAAGAACAGGGACACGAGCTGCTTGCATGCGAGATGGTTCTCGCGATCCATGACCATACGGCAAAGCAAATCGTTCACTGGGACCACGTCGTAAAAATGCAAGTTACGAATGCTCTTGATTCGCACCAATAGAGCACCAAACTCAGCGCGGACTTTCTCATTGCGATCATTGATAAGTGGTGCTAACTTCAAAACGCACGATATAAAGCGTTAGCTCAGGTCACATCTGTAAACATAACACAAGGTAGCTTACCATGGGAAGCAGCGGCTTCAAAATGGAGTGCGAATTGTGGTTGTCCAAGATGAACTGGATGCCTTCAAATACAGCCGCACGGACGCTACTTGAGGACGCATCGTTTACTAGATCCACCACCAGCTTCGAGATGAAGCATCGGATTGTCTCCGCGGAAGTAGCTCCCAATACACAGAAAGCACTTTAGAAACACCTTCGATGGCTGCAACTCGGAGCGCAGGGTGGGAATCACCGAGCAGCTCTTCAAATGTGTCGAACTGCTTCTGGAGAGTCAAGTCCATCGTTTCATTGTTGAATGCTGGGTCACGAAGCGGAAAGTTGTCGAACAATAAAATAGTCGCTTGACGTCGGACGGAATCGTTTGGAGCCTTCACACCACGCCACAGAATGGGGCTACAAATGCGGTAAAGCATCTCGTCGACGCCAGGATGGCGCTTGTTCTCAAAGAAAATCTGCAACACAGTGCGGGTAGCATTATATAACGATGTGCTGCCAGCATGGACTGCGTCCCGAACGTATCTCTGAATGCACTCCTCTTCAATTTTCGCTCGGAAAGCGCCCTTGCTTCCAACCCAAGCCTGCCAACACCAGCACAATTTAGCATAACCCCGCAAAACGCCACAAACAATTTACTTTTTCCATGGCAAAGATGACTCACCTTGAAGTAAATGTTGCCGTACTTGACCAGGATCGAGTTGCGTTGGTTCGGGATCTGGTTCCGAATAGTCTCGTTAATATCCTCCACGAACGGCACGTGCAATGTAAACAAAAAGCTCAAGAACGGTACAGCATCCGGCGATCGAAAGAACGTGGGTTGGATGAAACACCGCAGCAGGATATCCCTCAGCAATCCACTGCTGTCATCATCAAAGTCCAGCAGCGGGAGTGCGTCTTTAATCGCAAACAGCCTTCGGATCGGATGCTTCTTGGAGTTGAAGCTCCCCACCGCCGGGGACTCATAACTCCGTACAATCAGGTACGGCAGCAGCTGCGTCACCAACGAATGTGCACGTCCGCAAAAGTTATTATGCCAACAAGCTTCGCACAGCAGCGAGATAGCTTCCTGCGTGGCCAGCACCTGGTCAGCGTCTCCTCGAAGCCTTAACAGCTGATCGTGCAGCTCCTGGGCCACGGCAAAGAGCTCCTGCTTGTCCACAGACGCGCCCTTGATCTTCACCAGAAGCACCGTGAACTCTGCGATCCACTGGCGAGCTTCCAGCCGCGTCGCCTCCTCCTCTTCGTCGTCACTTGGAGCCACCAGCTTCACTGCAGCAGGGTAGAACAGGTCTAGTTGGTCGCGAGGAAGCGCGCGTACTTCGTCGTCCACCTGTGTCTTATCTTGCTCTTGCTCTTCCGCCTCGTCCTCGCTCTTCTTGCGCTTGCTCTTGGCCTTTCGCTTGCTGTTGCCAGGATTTCGACGCTGCACCTTGCGCTGCGTCATGAGCTCCCCAGCGGCGCGGCGTCGCCGTCCTTGAGCGCCGCGAGCGCGTCCGCCACCGCCGTCATTGGAGTGCGGAATGGATGTGGAATTCAAAAATGAGCGCGGAAACGTCAGTGTTTTCGAATGAGTGACATCGGAGCGATGGTATGTGGCACTGTAACGAGGGGAATGATTCCCTCGCGGATTGTGACTGGTCGGAGAGATCCACACAAATTCCCCCAGACAAACTCACACGATCGTTTGGACGCCAAGCGCCGGGTTAATTGACTGAGAATGGAGACGGCAGACCTCGTGGTGGACGGTACGCGCACGTCGGGCAAAGATGTGCGCGAGCAGAACGTGACGGCGGCCGTGGCCATCGCCAACATCGTCAAGAGCTCGCTGGGCCCCGTGGGGCTGGACAAGATGCTCGTGGACGACATCGGAGACGTGACCATCACGAACGACGGCGCCACGATCCTCAAGCAGCTGGAGGTGGAGCAGCCAGCGGGCAAGGTTCTCGTGGAGCTGGCCGGTCTGCAGGACCAGGAGGTGGGCGACGGCACCACGTCCGTCGTCATCATCGCCGCGGAGCTCCTCAAGGTAAGATACTTTTCCTGTAATTAAGCAATTATTGTGGTTCTAATGTGATTCTTTATTTTTTACATTGCAGCGTGCCAACGAGTTGGTGCAGAACAAGATCCACCCGACGTCCATCATTGCCGGGTACCGTCTGGCCATGCGTGAGGCTGTCAAGTACATTAAGGAGAACTTGAGTGTGCCTGTGGACTCGCTAGGACGTGAGAGTCTTGTGAACGCTGCCAAGACCAGCATGTCGTCCAAGATCCTCGGTCCCGAGAGCGAGTTCTTTGCCAACCTCGTAGTGGATGCTGTGACTTCTGTCAGGGTGGAGCAGGAAGGCGCCAAGGGCAAGGTGAAGGCCAAGTACCCTGTCAGCTCGATTAACGTGCTGAAAGCGCACGGTAAGAGCGCTCTTGAGACGCAGCTGGTGGACGGATTCGCGCTCAACTGCACCAAGGCCTCGCAGCAGATGCCGACGTACATCAAGAACGCGAAGATTGCCCTGCTGGACTTTGACCTGCAGCGTCACCGCATGCAGATGGGCGTGCAGGTGGTCGTGAACGACCCTAACGAGCTGGAACTCATCCGTCAGCGCGAGATTGACATCACGAAGGAGAAGATCCAGAAGATGATCGACGCTGGTGCTAACGTGATTCTGACCACGAAGGGCATTGATGATCTGTGCCTCAAGTACTTTGTGGAGTCAGGCTGTATGGGTGTGCGTCGCTGTAAGAAGGAGGACCTTCAGCGTATTGCCAAGGCCACTGGCGGACAGGTTGTGCTCACGCTTGCCGACATGGAGGGCGAGGAGACGTTCGACCCTTTGACGCTTGGCGAGGCTCAGGAAGTTAGCGAGGAGCGGGTCGGTGACGGCGAGCTTATCTACATCAAGGGTTGCAAGACGCGTCAGGCCACCACTGTGGTGCTGCGCGGCGCGAACGAGAACATGCTGGACGAGATGGACCGCTCGATGCACGACGCTTTTATGGTAGTCAAGCGTATGCTCGAGAGCAACCAGCTCGTTGCTGGCGGCGGTGCTGTGGAGGCAGCTTTGTCTATCTACCTCGAGAACTTTGCCACGACGCTGGGCTCCCGAGAGCAGCTGGCTATCGCCGAGTTTGCCGACGCGCTTCTGGTCATCCCGAAGACGCTGGCTGTCAACGCCGCCAAGGATGCCTCGGAGCTGGTTGCGCGCCTGCGCGCGCACCACAACACATCGCAGAGCGACGCTTCCAAGCTCGAGCTGCGTTTCTCAGGCCTGGACCTGCTGGAAGGTGCTGTGCGCAACAACCTCGAGGCGGGAGTTGTGGAGCCAGCTATCAGCAAGATCAAGAGTCTGCGTTTTGCTACCGAGGCCGCCATTACCATTCTCCGGATTGATGATTTGATCAAGCTCAACCCTAAGGAAGAGCCCCAGCAGTAGGCTTCCAGCTTCCCATTGACAGCGGGCAGGTGGTAATAGCGTTTTCTCTATAATAACACTCATTTCCCACTAGCTATCTTCTTCGTGATGACTATTCATCCGTTTCTTCCTGCTCTGCAGCCTCAGCTTCACGCCGGTGTTTGAGTTCCACTGCGGCCAAGCGATCCTCGTCAGTCAACGGTTCTCCGTCAAGGTGCGCAAGTGTTGGGGCCAGCAAAATGATCGATGATCGATAGTTTTCCCTTTGGGTGACGGGGTTCCCAGTCAAGTTCAACATCGTCAGCTTTGTGAGCTGTTCGAGTTGCTGTACTGCCTCGAGCGTCTCAACCTAAATGTACATGTACGAAGAAAGGTGGTAAGATTGATTGTGTGTCTGCATCAAACGTGAAGACGGATTCTTACGTAGTTCTCCTGGAGTGACAGCGAAGTCAGCGATGGCAAATTTTCAATCCCGCTCAACGTCTCAAGCTTGTTCTCATTCTGCCAAACAGCAATTTCATAGTAAGTTCCTGTATTCCACGTAGCAACGGTCAAACCTGACTTACCAGGTGCAATGCTCCCAATTTTGCTGATGCATCATTGGCAAGACTACTAATGTCTTCAATTGAGTTGCGAGATGCCTCGAGAGTGACAAGTAGTGGGAAGTTCTGGATGCCCGTGAGGCTTGTCAGAGCGTTACCTTCAGACACGAACACAAAGGTGTAAGATTGCGAAGCTATTTTATTGTGTAAATTCAACTATCAAGTAAGCTTACCATTGATCTTGAGCACTGAAAGAGAACCTGACTCGAGCCCTTGTAGAGCTGTAATCTGGTTTCCAGAGATATCTAGCGACTTCAACCAATCCATGTTAGTGTTAGCAACCAATAGCACGCACAAGACTATTTCTGCTTGAAGTTACCTGCAAATACTGCTGTGAAAGTACTGGAGGCGCTGTAAGGGCATTGTCCGAGAGATCCACACATACCAGATACTGGAGCTCCGACAGCGGCGTGGCATCGACGATCTGATTCTTGGATACGTTCACGTACAGCAAGTGCGAGTAGCTCTTGATTGGCTCCAGACTCACCAAACCTTTGTCCTGTACAGCATACATATACACCAGGCGAACGAAAATCTAAGCATAACGCTTCAAATCCTGCTACCGGCAAGGCGAGGTAAAACGAACAATGACGTCCAGTGCCGTGAACGCGTAGCCCGAGTCGTCCACGACGCGATCCACTCGGGATAACCCCTCCATATAAACTTGTAGGTTGACTTCTTCGGCCATAGTTGACGATCGAGATCTCTCGGAATGTGTTCGGGAAGAAGCTCTTGAGTGCTAGAGGTCGCCAATCTTGGTAACGACGGCCATCTAAAACCGTCACAGAAGCACGAAGCAGAATTGCTTCGGTGGTGCACAAGCGTTCGCTGGAATGGCATCGAGTCCGATACGGCAGTCGTCTACGTTGGTACCTGCCGAGGCCTTTTCAACTGATGACGACTCGGATTGTACGTTCCCGTTCAGCTTTATCTTGTCATCCTCGTTGTTGAACTCAGTTTCCTCGCTGTTAGATCTACCATGGCGAATTGCCTTCCGTGTGAAATTCCCCAGCGATAAAATCGGTCTACGTTTCCACTCCGCTCAGTTCCCGGACACTGGTAATGGGGTTTACACCATTCGTCTTCTAGAACTCACGAAGGTAAAGAAACAGTAGATCAACAATGGCTACCCATCCGTGCGTGATAAACTGATGAACTTATTGATTAGGGAACTGATGGCAGTGGGCCAGCTCAGCAGTACAACAAACACCTGCAACCGGGGCAAGAGCACCTGTAAGTGTCGCCAAAGTAGATCAAACATTTCGAGTGAGGCTTACTAGGCTTTTCTTGAGCTCTACAGAACGCTGCGTCCAGGGCTGTATTTGACCCACATCAACGACAATCATCTGGTTGAAGTGCCTTGCGAGGAGATCATCGAGAGGTGAGCTGGTGTTTGGTCATTAGCAAGGGAATTATTTGATAACATAGTCGTTGCTTGTGCTGTTTGCAGCCTGCAGACCACTCCACGGCCTGTGACTTTGAGGTTCGTGGATGTCGAGGCAGGTGTCGTTACGCGTCATGAGTTGCGAGACTCGTTGAACTTGGACGGCGAGGAACTATCGGCAGCAATTGCTTCACTGCCGGGGTCTACACCGTCTTCTCCACGCCGACAGCCTTCTTCACGAAAATCACTTGCTGGGAGCAAAACGCGACTGCAATGTACAAGATCATCCTGTTGGGTACTGCAGGCGTAGGCAAGAGCAGCCTCTTGGCTGTGGCGACGAATGGTGACGACTCGTACATGGTATGTCGAACAACTAGCACGAACCATAAAGAAATACCTACTTCGAAGTATCTAACATTGATGCGTGAATGCAGGATCGCCGTCCACCGACGTTGGAAGCAGAGTTTGGCAGCCTCGAATTCCGGGACCCGAGCGATTACACTGGGACGAAACTCATCAAAGCGCGTGTGTGGGACACAGCCGGCCAGGAGCGCTTTCGAGCTATTACTCGTTCACACTACCGTCGAGCCGATGGTGCTTTGCTCGTGTACGACGTCAGTGACGCTGCGAGTTTCAATCGTCTAGGTGAATGGCTCCACACCCTGCGCGATACCGCCGGCGACACGCTCACTGCTGCGATGGTGCTTGAGAACAAAGCGGACAAGCTTCCACTGCCCCCAAACCCACTCGACCCAAGGGTTTTGCAGACTCCGACCGAGTGAAAGAGTTCTGCGAGAAGGAAAAGCTGCTTTTCGCCCGCACTACCGCGAAACTCAACGTTCGTGCAAGGGAATGGGACGGCGCAGTCCAAGTATTTGACGCCGTGCGGCAACTCGTGCTCAGCATCCACGAGAGTCGCACACGACCTACGTCTCCTTCCAAGCAAGGAAGCGTCAAAACCGACAAGTCCGAACCAATGGTTCTGACCGACTCGTTGGCCAACAAGCCCAAAAGTTCCTTCGGAGACTGCGGAGGCTGCACTACCCACTAGGAAGTTAAGTTTTTATTTTCATTTTACCTTACTACTACACACAGGATCTAGATGTTTGGTCGCACATACTTCTTACACCCAATGCTACGAGATAAAAACCCTGAAGGACCATTTGCTTCGCTGTAGGACGGTCGTATCGTGCGCAACGACAAGGAGTCGACTGCCTCTAGGGGGTTCAGTGAGGCGTAGGCACTTCTGGTGGGGAGCTGCAAGGAGCCCCCCTCCGTCCAAGGATTCATACACACAAATACGCACAGATTAAATACCTTCCTGTATCCAATAGCGCTCGCTTTTACAATGACCTCATGTGAATGGAGCGAGGCTGTACACGATACAGTACTTATGAAGTAACAAATATTCCTGATTCATACCTGATGTTTTGGGATATTCTATTATGAAGGATGTTTTCTTTGTTTTTGGAACTCTGGAAATATTACTTTACAGGGGCTCTGTGTTGAACAAGGGGTACGGTACGTTTGCATCTGGTTTCGTCCGAAGTCGCCACTGCAGGCGTCATTTGGGGTCTCATAGTGAGCGCAAGTCACTGGCGTGATCAATTCCACTCTCGCTGCCTGTCGCCAAGCCCCATGCGTCGCGCGCTGCTGCTTCTACTAGCGCTGCTGGCGTCCATCGCCTCTGCGCTCGTGATCGAGAGGTACCCTACTGCTCTCCATTATGCTCGTTCTCCACCACCTTCCAGCCGCGTCTGTTGAAATTGTGCCACTAACTTGGGTTACATTGTCGATTTTGCTGCATTTTCGACAGCCCGGACTGCTGATTAATGACACATGTGTATGTACCCTCCTCTCTTGTAGAAAATGTGGTTACTCACAGGGTTACGCTTGTCGAAAATGCAGCTCCGGCGAGTTCACCAACCTCACGCTGCTGGAAGAGGGCGGGCTGCAGAACTACGAAATCGTACCAGGTAACTGATTACACTGCGAACAACAAGGGTTACTTTGCCACTGCAGAAGACTAATTAATGTTAAAATTGCTCAAGTGTCGCCTTTCACGGCCTGCGAGCCTCTACGTAACCAAGACTTGACGGGAAAAGTGGCGCTCGTGCTGCGCGGAGACTGCAACTTCGTGCAGAAAGTGTGGCACGCCCAACGAGCTCATGCAGCAGCGGTGGTAGTAATGGATGACGAGCTGCGCCACGAGTACGCAGCCATTTTTGAAAATGCTGTCAAAATGAGGGGATTTATTGACGTGATGTCATTTTTGACTTGCTGTTGCAGACCACCGTACCATATTATCATGATGAAAGACGACATGGCCAGCAGTGTGCGCATCCCGTCGGTCTTTATTTCGTACGCGTCGGGGAGTGGCTACTGGACGTCATGAATCGCGCGACGCCGTGGAATCCGCTTCGGATCACGATCGACGCCAACGGAGAACGTGGGTGGACAACTTTAGTTTTGGTAGATTTTTACTGATTAGTTTTTGTGCTTTTGTGTACTGGTGACAGTGCCACAAGCGTCGACGTCGAATCGCTTGCTGAAGCGCGTAATCGCGTACATTTTCCTGATTTCCATTGTCTGCGCGTTCTCGAGCGGCCTGAGTCTGCTGTCATCGGCGATTTTCCAGTGGGTGGGGAAGACTCGACGAACCCATGCGGCGAAGCGACTGCCGATCGCAAAGTACGAGCGAAACATGCAGCGGACACTACTCCAGCATCTGCTGGAAGACCAGTTCGTGCTCGATCGCATCCCTCTTGCCGAGATTGAAAACGTGTCAAGTCACGAAAGCCACGTCCACGAGCAGGAAGAACAGGAACCTGCGTTCAGCACTGCGGAGGCTACTGCAAGCGCTCATGAGAATGGAGACATTGGCTCCGGTGGTGATGGTATTTATCTCGAGAAAGAAGAACGGCCAACGGTACAAAATGAGTTGGTGAAGAAAGAAACGACATATCGAAGCTCGTCGGATTCGGAGTCAGAGACTTGCCCTATCTGTCTGGACGATTTCGAGGATGGAGCCGACGTCAAGGTAAACACTTTGTTTGCTTATTGACTGTTGCAATGCTTTTGAAATCTGACAAAATGGTGCTCTGTCATATTTAGGTTCTGCCGTGCCAGCACTTTTTCCACGTGGGGTGCATCAATCCGTGGCTCGAGGGCCGAAGTGGACGTTGTCCACTCTGCAAGCAGGACGCTATCGCCACAAGTACGTGCGTACACTTGAAGCTGGTGCAGATAATTTTGTTTGAAATTTCGCTAAGTTTTATATCAACAGTGGCTGGTGCGTCCAAGAAAATCTTCGGGTTCTCGTTGCCGAGAGTCGACCAAATCCTTCAACAGGAGCATGTACGTTGTTGACCCATCGCATTGTTTGACGAGTTCTGTTTCTTACTCGGTCCATGTGATACAATTTGTGATGTGCACAGTGGATCCATACGTTCTTCCTCATGCTTCCTGCAAGCTTTATCAGCTGCCTAATTGTCAACGCCGCCGCCTCCATCATCGGCACGATGTGGCCGTAAGGGCTTCGCCTGCTGGAACACTTCCCTGGATACCTCGTTCTGTAATCGCTAAGAGGGAAGCGATGCGGGCTCACAGTATTTATCGCAAAATGCCAGTGGTGGCCTCGCTAATGTATTACTCTGTAAATGCACTCACGCTATATGATCATGTTTCTGTGTGGTCCTCGTTATCGTGCAGTCCTGCTGCTCATCAAAGGTTGGCATGTTTGTCTTTATGTTTTCGCCACCATCCGCGGACACCTTTCTTTTCCTCCTTTGCAGGCTTCTTCTCCCTTTTCCATTGCCACCAGCGCCTCTTCATCTGTTCGGGCTCAGGAATCGGACGTTGAGACCAGCGGCGTAGCTTGATGAAAGCGTACAGGAGCTGTGTTCTCGTGGAAGTCATTTGGTGGAACCGATTGACGCCCATCAACTTGAAAATCGAGAGTGCAGCCTTGTACGGGTCAGCGTACGATGCAACCAGTGCGACTTCATGCTGCAGATCTGTTGGTTTCGGGCCAAGCATTGAACGTCTCGACCCCGGCGGCTTTGGAATGGCGATCGATTCATACTCGAAAGTTGCACCATCACGCCGTAAGTCGGCAAAACCTTGCTGAACTAGTGCCAACGCGTCCTTGCCTGACAGTCGAGAGAAATACACTGCACCTGTGGCGCCTAGCAGTACAAGCATCGCCACGAAATGGCCTCGACTTGCAACTTGCAGGAACACGAACGCCATAACCACCTCAAACACCACCAAGCACACGAAGGTGAGCTCGAGCGCAGTGTTGGCAATGTGGCCACGTCCGGGACTGTACGGCAGCACATACAACATGTTGTACTTGGTTGTGCCAAACTTGAGATAGAAGTACAGCGCTCCGAACGGAGTAATGATAGGCGTGATCACAGTTCCAAGCAGAACAACGAGAAATACACTGAGAACCAGTGCGTAGTCGTGTCCGTACAGGAACGCACTCGGTCGAAGAGCCTTCTGCACCTCCTCGGGCGTAATAGATCGTGAGTGGATCCACGGTTGTGCCGCCACAGTGTCAGCACAGCGAGTGATGTCGACAATAGCCCCAAGAAACGCACGCTGACAGACGTAGGAGATGAAGAAGGTCCCAGATACCTTGTAGAGGAACGCCTCGATGTACGAACGACCTCCTGTCTTCTCGATATCCGATAGTGCCAGATACACGGCCGTGACACCAATGCTGGGCAAGATGACAGAACTCTGCCATACGCGCAGTTAGTTAGTCTTCAGATTCGACAAAGCAAGGACGCACGGAGACGTACCACAACTAAATAGGTGAAACCTTTGACGAGGAAGCTTTTGACACGCCGAGAATGACTGAACGATGGCTCGGACATGGTCAAGTGAAACAGAAATGCCAGCAAGCACCAATTCACTGCAATCTACACACGGCACCATTGTGAGTTGCCGCAGACAATAAACAATAAAAGCCAAGCACTTTCTTACCAAAAGTAGTGACGGCAGGTAGGAAGCGACCATGGTGAGGAGCACTGTGTTTCGGCGATTGAGTCCACGATAGACATCGCTGTTTGAATCCAACTTGATGAACATGAGCACGGCTGTCGGTGTGGAGAACAGGAGCAAAAGTCCCAACGTCGCGAGCTGCCGCATGAAGAAAACAATTACGCCGCGCACCGTTTTCGGCTGATACGCGAGGCTCTGCCAGATCACGTCGTCGGGCTCTGGGGCACTTCGAAGAACAACATCTTTTAGCACTGGAGCGAGTGGCTCGGAGAGAGAGCGTTCGGGTTTTCTTAATGAAGCTAATGGCTTCTCACGGAACCCTCTGCGCGAGAAAGACTCAGTAGTGTTGATCACACGGCCGATGCAAGTCTGACCGCGGACGTTCCGGACGAACGCGTTGCGAGTCGCAGTGGAGTCGAAAATGACGAAAGCTGCGCCCATGCATTTGCGCTTCGCAAATTCTTCAAGTGCATCTTCGGGGAAGAAGTCGAGCTCCTCCCGCAGTGCGAAGACTTGTCGAGCCGCAGTTCTATCATACGTCTCGACTGCGTTTTCGTCCACCAGACTTTCGTATAAGGTTTCAAATTGGCTGTCGGATCTGCTGCCACGTTTGACTTTCACCGCTTTGGGGCTGTGCTTCGGACAGCAACACGTACAGCAATAACAGCAGCATTCGGTCACTGTTTCGTGACGTAAAATGTAGCGGCCAGGTTTGCAGCGCAAATGCCACCAAGCCACCTCCAGGGGCTCCGGAACCATCACGGACCCGGGGCAACAGAGGAGATTGCAGGATAGCATGCCGGTCTCGTAGGCCTCATCAAATGCAAGAATCCGGCTCAACTTTTCCGAAAGTTCTTGTCGTCGCTGAAGCAGCTCGTGAACAGCACGCAGGTCTCGTAGTACTGTGATTTCGTGCACCGAGCCCTCACTAGGCATCGCAGTACGCAGAATCTCAAGAAGAGAGCTGTGGGTAGTGTCCAAAGGTAGACCATGCTGGATGAAGATACTTCGCGCTCCCACAATGTGCTTCGTACGTTTACGCAGCGCAGATGCGACCTCGTGCTGTCGTCTCAGAAGACTCAGCACAGCAAAAGCGACGAGGTAGCAATAACCCACGTGAAACCAGTACCAATCGCTATGCAGTGGCACGTTGCTGAAGGTCGTTTGCTGGTACGTATCACCCCCTTTTGCTTGCGAGTGCTGCCCGGCCAGTAGTTCTGCACGGAACCCGTCAGTACTTCATACATATCCTCAAAATGGAATTCGACTTACCACTGGTAGCATCACTGCGAGACTGAAAAAGCTGAGGATGGCGAACAAGTGGCCGCAGTCTCGGTAGAAGGTCGTGACGAGTGCTGCCGGGATACCACAAGTAGAGCTCACGTAGTCACCACTGCTAGAGATGTTCCAGAAGCGCTTCATCCGTTCTTTGAGAGTCGAGCCGTGGAGTTCGCTGTATTTCGCAGCAAAAGCGTCCGGCGACATATCGTCATAGTTTCCACGCTCAAAGAGAGCTTCTTGGTGTCCGCTCCAGATAGGCAGCTCCATTTGATGGACCCGTCTCCACGCGAAGAATGCCATACCACCAGCGAAGATGATACTATTAAACAGTAATTGCAACCAAATGCCTTGCCAGCCTTCTTCAAGCCCCGCTGCGATCGAGACCACAGATCGTTCTGCACTAAGGCGATAATAGTCGTCCACATTAGTGCCGGAGAGCGTGTAGGTGAGGTAAAACCTCCCTGACGCGCGGCCAAACAACGTGAACTTCTGCTTCTGCTTCTGACGCGTCGTCGCATTGGTAGCAGGCATGAAGATAAGTGTCCTTGGCGCCACCAGCGAATCCATTTCTGTGCCGTTCCCGTCGGCCAACGTCAGACCCAGAAACATCGAAGGTGCATCGGGAGGCACCCACGTATCCACCTTGAGCTCCACACTGCCGCCCAGCATCACCGACGTGATACCCGACGGCACATTCACCACATGAACGTCGTCATCCCCTCGAGCCACCACCAACAAGGCCACGATGAATAATAGCAGTCGAGATGACCGAGCCATTCCGACGAACCTCCCCAGCTCAGAACGCATTGTCAGATATCGGGATCTTATCATTACATCATATGAATCAGATATCGCGATCTTGTACCAAGGGACACCTTTGGATATCGGAGACCGTTCACCATTTTCCCTTTTGAAAATGTGATGAAACCAATGGTGAATCACCATTTTCCGTTTGAAAACGTGGGGCTGTCATTCGTCGACCTTTTACAAATAGGAAAAAGCGTTTGTGGACCAAACCCCGATTGGGGAAGTTGGTCCTAGATGAACGTCTATCATCGTCGTGTCGCCTCCGACGCGCGCTAATCGTTCATTCACTAGGATTTCGTAGATTTCGTAGGCTCGTTTGAGGTCTCGACCTCGACCTGACCGGCTGGCGAACAAGTCGTAGAGTTCCTGTCGAAGCTGCAATAACTGCAGTGCATGAGCAGCTCGACTTTTGTCGTTTGAAGCACTGGTGTTGCCTTCGCTGGCTTGGTCCAGGTAGACAGGTGACGAGTCGTGGTAGATGGCCTCGATTGCAGCCTCGAACGCAGACTCTTGAGTTCTCCACTTGAGGGCAAGTGCACTCCACTGCTTGTCCTCGTTCTCCTCTCGGATGGAGAGAGACCGTTGTCGCTGCCATGTTGAATTGCCGTCCTCATCGCGTTCCTCGGGTTTTTGCATTGGGGCGTAGGTCGACACGCTGAGAAGACCATTTTTCAACAACAGTAGCGCCACGGACGTGAAAACTCGTAGAGGCATGAACAATTGCAGCTTGCGTTGACGCAGCGAGTTGTGGAAAATGTGTTTCAGCTCTCGTTCAGTTGGCCCCAGCGAAAGTGGCGCCAACGTCTCCACAAACGCTGCGTCGTCCAGCAGCTTGATCTGACTGGGAGAGTTGATGCTGGAATCTGTGGAGCTGGTAGACGCTGCGAGACCAAACAGTTCCTGCACCCAGTACGAGAAGAGGTGGAAGTGGTTCATTTCACCGCGGTACTTGATCAGCAGCGCGAGAACCTCCTCGAAGTACACCCACTTGGGCTCATCAGCTGCAGAAACTTGAGACCGCCATTGGCGAGGTTGCTGTTGCTGGTGACGAACGGTTGGACTTCTTGCAGCTTGCGAGTTGTATTGTTTGGCATGGAACTGGTTGTAGTTGGTCGACCGCACCATTGTGCTGGCGTGACGAGGTGACCCAACTGGACGACGACAGGTATTCACAGTATTTGATTGCCCTCCATCTCCATTGTCTGCGCCATTGAGCGAAGAGACAGCTGCAGCTTGCCTGTCAGGGTCAACGAAGAAGGACGAGACGATAGACTCGAACTGCTGATAGCCGTTTGTCGGTAGGTATTGGCGATACACAATGCTCTCAACTTCGGTGAAGAAGGTATCACTCTCGACGATAGAAGTTTCTTCCTCAACGCGGAACAGCAACCTTGCGAGCTCCAGAGTGTGTGGTACATCGATCACTTCACGCATGGTAATGGGGTGGAACATGGGCTGACGGTGATTCGATGAACCAGCAACGCCGACGGGACAGTCGTCACTCGATAGCCGATTCGCGCAGAGATAGCGACACATACAGCAGAACAGAAATTCTTCTTCCGATCGTTCGTTTGCCATGAATTCCTGAAAGCGCTTGACATCAGGATCGATCGCAGCAAAATCGTCAATGCTATCATGCAGACTAGCAAGCGCAGCATCAATTAACGGTGGCAGCCCTAATCGACATCGGAAATGCTCGCGGGTGAGATGCTCGATGTTGAAATTGACAGGGATTGATACTTCGGCAGGTTGATCAGCAGCGACAGCCCTCGAGAAAATGTGGGATCTCTGCTTACGCCACTCGGTAAATGATAGTGCAAGGTGGCAGCGTGAAGCTAGCAAATCCACAAGACGGTGTGGATGCAATTCCTTGAGTTTACCTAGGATTGTGTCGTAGATGTCAGAGATAAACTGCTTCAAAGTTACCAGCCTTTTCCTTTGCTCTCGAGTTGCCAGTGCCAGTGCCAAGAGAGATTCCGCTTCGGTCGTATCTTTTCTCGAGGCAGGGTAATACATCGCTGAGCTCCACAAACTATCATCTAGGTGCAGCTCTGCGTAGTTTTGCAATCGCATAGCATCTCTTTCCCCGAAGGGAATCATGAGCCCGCTGTCGTCGTAGTCAGCAAAATTGTTGCCGATAGATTTTCCCTCCTTGAAATCCATATCCGTTTGCTGATCCGTACTAATGTCGTCCATGTCATTTTGCACTTGCTGGTCTTGGGCATCAAACAAATCTGGTTGAACTGCGTCGTCACTACTCGATTCTGCATCACTGTCATCTAAAGACAGGTCGGCATCGTCGTTTGACGATACCTCCTCCGGAACAGTGCCCAACACAACGTGAAGGGACCCCACAAGCGCCTGGGCCTCTTGCATTGTCCGCTGAAAGAGCTCGACATCCTCTTCATCGAATAATTCAGACGGCGCTGTGCTAGCAGGTCGAGGGGGCAAAGCACTTTGATCGTTACGAGGATCAATGTCTTCTATTGCTACGGCGTCTTCTTCATTCTTTACGCTTTTTGTTTCAGCGTGATGGAATACGGTAAGGACAGACGCCAGCTCACGGAACGTTGTGAGCAAGCGGATTAGCGTCTGCCTGGCGTTCAGTTTAGTATCACTTTCATCACGCTTGTCTTCCGAAACACCGTCCTTTTTGGCATTATCATCGTCATTTTCGTTCGCAACAGCCACAACAACTTCAGTAGCTGGCTCGGGGCTCTGGACAACGGGTAAGGGAACGACTAGTTCGAGATCGCTTTCACCGGTAAGTCTCAAAGTGTTCACAGCCGAGTGTCCAAGCTTAATACTCCGACGCCGATTTAGCAAGTATGCACGGACATTCGCTTGCAAGAGTTCAACGGCTGCATTCTCTTCACGTCTACGCAAGATAGTTCGCATGACGGCTCGACGGTGCAGCATCACTTGACGTTCACGAAAGCCTCGGTATGAACGCTGGATATCCATTGCTGCTGCTTGTTTTTCCACTCGAATTGTGATTCGAGTTTGCTCTTTCCGGATTTGGTACTTCTGGAACGCGACCTGCAAACGCGTCGCTGCTAGATGCAGTTCCTTTGTTGAGTCGTGCTTTGAATTCATGGAGGGTCTGCTCACAGATGCTTTGTCTCGTTGCCGCGTCCACTCGGCTTCGTCCTCATCAATTTCTCTGCGGTTATCTTCGTCCCTCTTATCGTCAATCTCCTCGTCGTCAAGTGTTCTGCGTCGCAGCCTACGCAACATATATGCCTCCTGCGTTACTGCAACGGAGGGGCCAGATTTTACCAGGCGCTCGAGTTTTTCTACCCTTTGTGCGAGTTGCTTGCCTTCGTCAACTGCACATTCATACTTTGCGGCTAGTTCAGCTAGTTGATCTTTCTGGTGATTGTTCTGCTGATCCAAAAACTTCGTTTGATCGATAAGACGTGCCACCGCTGCATCATAGCGTTCGCGTATGTCGTGCAAAAGTTCACTCTGCTCTTTGCAAATGCACTTGATCTGTCGAGCGAGTTCATGAAAGCAGTGCGAGTAGATCTTAGTCTCTTGGCTTGTGTACTCGATCATTAAACGTCTCCGTTCGGCTAGCACAGATATGTCAACCTCGATTTCAGGACCAGCAGCTTCACTTTTATCCTCAAACTGCGGGTTGGCAGTACGCATCTTGTCTAGCGTTTGTCGTAGATACAACACTTGCTGGCGATTCTGCGGAGTCAGCGCTGGGAAAACTACAGTTTCCCACTGTCCTTGTGCATTGAGACTCGATTTGTACTGGTTCGGTGGATAGTTGTGCGGCAGAAGAACAGAATTGGTCTCCACAACGAAAACTCACGCGGTATCATGGAAATCTCGGCCAAGTTTGTATTTTCATCTCGATGTGTTCGAGGAGACATTTCACCAAAACGTCACCAGCCCGAGGGGATGCACCAACACAGTCGCCTCCATCTTCGCTGTTTCGACTGACTAAGCTGTGCCTTGTTGCTCGTGGGGACGGCCGAATAATCTTTATCGAGCTCCGTTTTCTTGCGCTGTTACTTCCAGTAGATTCACCTCCATCCACGCGCTTCCGCGAGAAGAACCCACCTTTGCTATCGGCCAAATTCAATGGAGGCAGCATCACTGCAAATGCAGAAAGAAACACTCACGGTTAATGGCTCGCCATCTCCAGCACAAAAATACATGCTGCATTCAGGAACTAAAATTGTGCTTGGCATTTTTTACGTGGATGCCGTTCGTCTTGGGAGGATTCAATAAGGTTCGTTCTTCCCATCGACGATGACAACTTGTGTGAACGAGAAATACTTACAACTAACAGCAGTAGAAATCCCCATCAGCTTGTGCCCCCATGCAAAGTATTTACATTTCCCGTGCAGGAAGCTCAGACGTCATCTTCTAACGATTCAAGTGGGTGTGTAGGCATCGTGATGAATAGCTGCTTCATTTTCCGCTGAAAACGCCGGGCGTATGGCTTCGGTGGGATCGCCGACACGCCATTGCGCGACTTTCGGAGCACGCGCACCTTGTACGCACGCTCAACCTGCTTTGACACCGTCCACTCCTGCAAAATGTCGACCAGGCCGAAATAGTATTTGCTCGGGCCTGAGACCTGGTGCGCGTCATATGCGTGACTCTGCGGGTACACTGCTTGCTCGGTTGGCCCTGTGCCCTGAGAAAGATCAGACAAACGACCCCCGAAAGAGATGTCAGATGCATCTGATGGCCTCGTGCCCTCTGATACAGCGTCATCTTCAGCAGTCGAGCGACGATTCTCGTAGACGTTCGGAAGAAACTCAACGTCCGCCTTTTGCTCGTATTTGTCTTCACAGAATGCAGTGAGCTCCACTGACTTGCGACGCGAAATTCCTCGTTTGTAGTCCGTTGTTATGGTGAAGTGCGAGTAATGCGTCCCGATCAGGAGACTATAGTCCATGATGCCGGCGCTAGCAAGATAGTTGCTGTCGCGGGTTAGCTGTTTAACGAGCTGTACTGCAGTTTCCGAATCCAGCTTCAGCCTCTTCTTCAGATCGTTGTCGCGTAGAGTGATATCGGGGTAGTGTTCTTCACCCGGTAAAAAGCACGGTTCATCTGGAGCGCCGCCAAACGTGAAAAACCTGTTGCACTTCGAGCATCGGTACTTCTCGCCCAAAACGCAAGCCGGGGCATTTCGGTCTTCCCATGACCCTTTGATGTCATATCTGCGATGAATCACTTCCGTTGTGCTCAAGAAGTTCCCCATCACGATGAAGTAGAAGATCTGGCCGTACACCTTCATCGCGTGAAAGCCAAAGAAGCGAGGCAGCAGGGTACCTGGATTCCACTTGAGATAGCGTAGATAAGTAGGCAGGAGTCGGAGTAGCACGTCTTTTCCTTTGATGTCGTACTCTTCACCAAATACTTGCGGTCACACGTGTTGAAAACGAAGGCACCACTTCGGCCTTCACTGATGCGTTCGTTTATCGTACTGCGGAAAGCAAAAATGTACTCGGCATCATTGACTCCGTACAGCTGGCGAATAGATGCAAACACTCGCGGTTGGAAATCGTAGAACTGCATTTCATTCAGAGCCATGGGAATGAACGTGAAGCGCATGTTGCTTGGGTTGTCCGCGGTTCTTCCACGACTCGAATTGTCGAGTTTCTCATCTCGCGCAAAATCGGCATGGACTTTGGGGGACTTGCCATCGATCCGACGTCTTTACCAATTGAGACCGAGGACACCAACTGTCTGATGCGTCGCTGAGGAGATCGCTGCCAATCAAGTTGGAACGTGTGATTATTTCCCAGCTCTCGCCGCATGCGATGGTGGTGCTGAACAGACTCAATGATGCCATTGGTTGCCATGTGAATCATCTGCTTCCGCAACGCCACATTAAGCTGGGGGTTCATAAGTTTTTCTTCGTGCTTGTGGGGATGGTTCTTGATATCGCTGGTATCAATGGAACTGGTACCAGAAGGAGAGTATAATCCCCTCATCGCCAATCCATTCCCGTACGGATCCTGCAGTGCAGATTCAGCTGGGTCTTCGGGGCATGCCGTAGGAAAATAAGGCGCATTGACCACAATCCAAACGATAATGTTTACACAGCCACGGGAAGCGTGGAGAAACGCACTCAGGTCAATCAACTCCTTGAAAAGCGACTTCCCGAGTAAGGTCTTAACCGTCGCCGTGTTCGTCATCGCAAAGAGACAGATCATCAGGAAAGACCACGAAATGAACACCGCACACGTCAGCATGCCGTTAGACAGCACGCGGCGCCGCACCTCAAAAGTCTCCTCCAGTCCACGACGCAGACGGCTACGAACGTATATCATGCATGCCACACCAAACAGCAGATACACCACGACGCACACGTGATACAGAATCCACTGATGCCAGAAGAAGCCCGGCATGTCGGTGTTGTGGTGGAACCAGATGAAGCGCTGGTCAATATCCGCAGCAGCTTTGGAGCAGTCCGGGCTCGGGTCGTTTGTCTCGATACACTCCACCTCCGCGTCCCCCAGCGACCACAGCACAAAGCCACAGATAATGCCGCTAAGCACCGAGTAGAACCAATACACGCGGAAATTGTGCGCGTACGACGTAAATGGGTTCGTGATGGACTGCACCATGTCGATCGGGATGGCAAAGAACCAAAATTCGCCCGCAATGAGCAGCGCCTGCGTGATAGCCGCAATCCTGAACGGCAGCGGCACCGAGTCCGAGAACTCGGTCACGCAGTACTCGCCAATGTAGATCAGGGCCAGCAGTAGATCCACCAGACTTTTACTAAAGATAAGAGGGTTCGGGTGAGCCCGTACGGCCGGACTCAAGAGGAACGAGACGATGATGACGAGCGTGAAGGCCCCAGAAGCGATCGCCCCCAGAAACAAATACTCATCAGCACTGTAGCTGCCTACCAATGCAATGGTGGAGCAGGCGACGCCCACGAGCACCAAGAGGCCGGTGATTGCAACGACGAGGGCGGAGCACGGGCCTTTCACGAGCACTTTGAAGCAGCTACACAGAGCTAATAGACCTGCTCGGTGGCGTGCACGTCTTCGTCCCTTTGGTTGTCTGTTGCGGGCCTTGGAGATCTTCTCGTAGGGGTCACTGGACAAGGAGATGGAGCAGAAGGAGCCCCTGTAGAGCACACAGACGTTGGGTTAGTGCAATGGTAGAATGAGGAAGACAGTTAGAAGCACGCAACTGGTCTCGGCCATGAAGCAGCGCGTCGCTTTCGGAGGCGGGTGGTGGGTGCCCCATGCGAGTGTTAGATACAGGAGAGTCGGGGAGTGAGTGGGGAAGTGCGGCGCCGTCCGAGGCGTTGCCCATCCAGCGGCCAATGAAGCCGTCTCTGCCCTATATCGGTAAATTTAATCGAGGCATTGTCTGTACCATTGACTGTACATGAAGTCGATATTGAAAGGCTACGCGTACAAGACGTTTTTATGAGCTGCCAACGTTACCGGTAAAATGTCACTCCGTTTTATGAGGTCGAGACCATAAAAAGGGTGAGGTCAATTAAATAGATCGACATACGATTTTCCTTCATCGATGATAGACTTGGTTTGTCAAACATGTAGCCCGGAATATTAGCTGCCCTAAGGTGACGATGTTGCGACAAGTGAATGGAGAGTTTGAAGAATGGCAACATGCAAGCCTACTGCTATTCAACATTGTGGTGGTGTTTCGTGACTTGGCGCGAGAACATGTACATTGGATCAACACAAACGATCGCAAGACCCTGAAGCTGGCCGAGGCATTGCAACGCCAGCGGTCAGCCGAACACGCGCAGAACCAGCTGCATCAACAGACTCGCACAAGTCAACCGAGGCAACTGAATGTGAACTAAGTGTCCGCCGGCCACGACAATGGCAAGCAACGCAAGCGCGCAAGCAGCAGCACAAACGTGTCAAGGGCGCGTCGGACAAGAAGCAGCAAACAAACCGATTCAATTGTCGTAGAGACGAACACTGGTATGCGGAGTGTGCCCAGCACACTGGTCAATCACTGCGTGACGACCTGCAGAAGAAGTTGAAGGCGAGGCAGAACAAGCGGACTCCGAACTATATGAAGATGGTTTAATTGCTGGTTTATCACTATGCGCTACGTCGGACGATGTCGAGACTGTTGACCTTACGGAAGGCGACTCGACTCCTGTAGCTCCGATGTCTCCGGTTTACTCGCCATCAACTCCTGCTAGCAGCGAGACGATGGTCAAGATACTGAAGGTGATGATGTGCGTCCAGCGCGCAGAATTGCCACCGCACCTTCGCCGCCGCAGCAACTGCAGCTGCAACACCAAGATCATTTTCAACATGTGCACGATAGAGGACAAGGACAAGGACAAGGACAAGGACAAGGACAAGGACAAGGACAAGGACAAGGACAAGGACAAGGACAAGGACAAGGACAAGAACAAGAACAAGGACAAGAACAAGAACAAGAACAAGGACTCAAGTGCAGACTGCACAACCTGTGACGCTAAGTGCTGCGTCAGGAAGCGGGATGAGTGACCCGTCTTCTGTGTGAGCGGCTGCATTGTACTACCTGGGACAAGGATTGATACAAGTCTCGCGGGGATCCACGCTTGAGCCAGGGTACAACAATGGTGGACCGCGGACGGGCCCATCAGTGACGGGGAAAGCTACTGGGGTGCTGTCGTCGGACAAGCAACCAATTACCGTTTGTGCCAAACTGCGAGCAAGAATGACATGCAATGAGACCTTACAAGAGTGCTCTACATGGACCACCCTACGCGAATCCCTTTGACGCGCCGCCGCGTGACTTTGAACGAGTGCTGGCACAACTATTTGATGGAAACTGTGGCCGATCGCCACCTTGAGGACGTTTCGGGTCTCCACCGCGTGGACCACAGCTGCATCGGCGCAATTCGTCGCCACCTCCCGCAAATGGTCGGGGCTTGGACTCGCCTACGCGCGGAGCTCCGAGTCGCTAGGGCCCAGCACCGCAAACATAGCAAGTCCGTGGACGCTCGCCTGCGCGCGGGCAGTTGCCGCGTCGTCGTGACTATTCAACCCGCCGTTTTGGAGGCGACCAACGAGGCAACGCTGAGCCTCGCTGGCAAGTGAACGTGGTAAACCGCAACCAAGTTATACACATGCAATCTACCGCAAACTCAAGTCCGACCTCTATGGAGTGGATGCTCGATTCGGAGTCCCAGGCCAAGGTCTGTGGTCATCTCTCTCTCTCTTCACAACCACGAGAGGACAAGACAAGCCGACTGGACTTTGCGAACGGAACGACTGAACACACTACAATTTGTGGTTCTGTTCTATTGCGTGTTGTTAATCAGTCAACTGGACTGCTGGAGGAACGTCTTCTAGACAACGTGGCGTACACTGAAAACACAAAGGTGAACATCATCAGTCTGAATACCTGTCGATGACCGGCAAGTACAAGCTGCCTTGCTCGCCCGATCAGCGGTTCGCCTCGCCGTCGAAGCTGAAGACAGTTTTGACGTTGTTATGCCTGACAACATATATCGCCTACATGCTGAGCTTGTGCCTGGTGTCATGGTGGTGGCAGCTATCAAGAAAGACATGGACAGTAAGAAAACATGGAGCTGCTGCACCAACGTTTTGGCCATGTTAGTATGGAAGTTTGCGAGCAAGTTGGATGTTGGGGTTACGATACAAAAGGCCTTAGCTCCTACGAATGTGTTCCGTGGGCTGCGAGCAAAACAAAACGAATGGACTACGCTAGCATTCCAGAGCGGAAGTCCGAACCATTTGAAGATCTGCACGGTGAACGAGACCACGCCGGGAGATTTCACCATATTCCTGCAGATCATCAATGAGGCAACCATATACATGTGTGTACATGCTAGAAAGGAAGATCCAATCAACATAATATATTATAGTACTGTTAAACCAACTGCGCGTACAGCTAACTAAACTATCTGTCTTGAGGCTGCACTCGGCCAAGGTGGCGAATTCATGAGCAGCGAATTGAGGGACTTCTGCGCGAAGTATGGAATCACGCAGCAGTTCACCAACGCGTAATTGCCGCAGGAAAACGGCATCGTTGAGCGGCCGAATGGTATTGCTATGCCACGAGTGCGGGCCATGCTGACGGCCACGATCCTGTTAAACACGCTGTGAAGAGAGGCTCTTTGTCACGTGGTGACAACATTAAACTGGATGCCGACAACTGCAAGCGACCTCGTATCATCGAAGCAACGGTTGTTCAAGATCCGGCTAGATGTTGGATAGTGCTGACAATTGCCTAGAGCTATGTGGCCTAGAGCTATGTGGGGACGCAAAGATCGCGGTAGCGCGCTCTTCTTGCATCGATGTCTGAAACTAGGTCGCTGTAGAAACGTTTTTAATACAACAATGGCCAAGTTGGTTTTATCGCTGATAATGTCGATGATATAGTACTATGAAATTTGCTGAGGCTCTTTATCAACGCTGATAAAAATCGATATTGAAAATCGAAAGAAAGTATCATATCATTGATATGATTGAGTAAAAAGACAATGAAACACAAGCCTGACTCCCATACGACTTCCCTAGTATCCCTTGTTTTATGCTGTGCAGGTCAATTCATGCGCAACTTTCTTTTTGGGTCAAGTCTTGCGCAACTCGCTTTAGGGGTCAACCAATGATAAAACAATATCACGCCTGACAGGTAATTATTTTTACCCAATCATAGCTCAGTATATGAGAATAATGTTATAACCGCGCCCCGTGTAAATTATCGGCAATGTAAGTTGGAGTGAATCTTGTCAATAGTAGAGTACAGTGTAATCTAAATCTGCCGTGAAATAGGTAGAATGTGGGAGATCGAGGGCGTCCCATAAGTTTTTGTAGCATCACATTTGTTGCCGTGCCGCCCCAGTTGTTACTATTATTTTGACGCGAGTGTCAGTGGCGGTGCGAATTGGAAATAAAATCGATTCGTTCTTCTTCTTACCCCCTGCAGAGAACCGCTTCTGTTTAACTCTGCAAAATAGAAACTGATGCATATTCTAGCGCTACGGCAATGTCCTACCTATCCTTTTTCGCTAATCTTCGTCAAGTCAATTATTATCATCTTGATGTGTAGTAGCAGATCATCGCTGTGACCTCGAATCAATCACCCGTTTCAACAACCAGGAAGTGAAGTCTGTTCCAGTATATTGCCTGTAATCGTCCCAAGACAAGCGCGTATGCCGCCGGCACATAGCAGCTACTAGCACGGTCGTAGTAAATGATGACGACACACAGGTATGATGACCGGCGTACACATCGGAATGTACCTTCGATGACGTGTGTCGTATTCCGGTACTTCAGTAGCTGACGGAGGCTTGCATGCGTCCAACCGATAGTATTATGCAGCTCCTAACTGTTTTGAAATTGGAAGACGTTTTGAGTTAAGTCGATCACCAGCGTCAGCGGAGAACGCTTAAACTGCTCATCCTTTGCAAGAAGTACGGCGATAAACTCTGTAACGGTAAACGGCTTAGTGACGCAATGTATACCCTCACGAATACGAATATCAACCATTGATCACCAGTATTGATCACAGTAGAATGTGACCGCGCCGTGTCGTATGGGTCCTCTCAAACGTCGCACCACGATATCTCCGTCGACCCCTCCAACATGCTTCTTGAGTCGGAAACATCAGACGAGCTGTCGACTAAGGTGGACATCAGACGATGGAGCTTTTACCACGCAAGTTGACCTGGCTTTTGAAAGCACAGCACCCACGTTCATTAATCGTCCTGTTCTTGCCACTAGCAAAACAGATCAGGATTTTGAAAGTGGGGCCCCACGTTTTATTGCATATACACGCCTGGCCAAATTAATCCGGCCACCCACCTTTTCGACTGTAACACAGGCAATTCTGCAGATCTGCTGCTGCGGTTTTGATATACTCTTTGTATGACGGCACGAATGACGGCCTATGTGCAAACAACTGCGTTTTTGCGGTTTGTGGTGTAGCTCCCATACAATAAACCGTTTTCGACATGTGGTCCAAACTTCCGACCACCACATATCATACTTAAATTAAGACAAATGTGACGAAATGATTGTATTAGTAGTGTGCCTTGCTGTCCATCCATAAACTTGGTGGACGGTAGCGTTGCTCCGATTGCTTTGCGCGGCTTCGTTTCGTTTCATAATTTACCGGGGATGCCGGCTTGGCTTACCGACGAAGAGTGAGGGCATATTCGAGGTTTACAGGAAGGAGGGTTTTCGGTTCAAGCTATTTCAAGGAAAGTCAAGAGATAACGGGGCGCATTAGAGCGCGCACTCGCTCCGCCACGTCGAAATCGCCAGCGGTCCGGGAAGAAGCCATCTGTGTCCGAACGTCTTGCCCGACTGCTACTCCGCAAGGCTGCCAGCGGTGACTACACGCCCGCGCAGCTCCAGGAGAAGTGCGGGTGCGAGTGCGCGCCGCGCACAATTCGGCGTATCCTCGCTGGTGTAGACTAGCCAGTCTAGCCAGTCTACACCAAAATGGAGAACACGCTGGCACTAACGGTGGCACACAAGGCCAACCGCTTGACCTGGGCTAAGCGCATGGTTGTTACGGCGAAGGAAGGCTGGGAGCGCATCATCTTTTCTGATGAAAAAGTTCAACTTGGACGAGCCCGATGGTTTCCAGAGTTATTGGCATGACGTGCGGCGGCCGCCAAGAACGACGGTTAGGTGGCAGAATGGAGGTGGATCGGTGATGTTGTGGCGTGCTTTTAGTGCCACGGGAAAGACCGATCTAGCTGTGCTCGTTGGGCGGCAGGCTTCCGCTGAGTATATCTACACTGTGTCGAAGTTTCTGCTGCCCTATGCACACTTCAACTACGGGATGGACTCCGTCTAACAACAAGATAATGCGTCTATGCACACATCGAAAGAAACCGTGGCGTTTTTTAAGAGCAGGAAGTGGCGCTCGCCCGACCTCAACCCCATCGAGAACTTGTGGGCCATTCTGGCTCATAAAGTCTAGCCGAACGGTCGCCAATAATCTAATGTAGGGAACTAACAACCGCTATCTTTGCTGCGTGGTCTAGAATCGATCCAGTAACACTACTAAGGCTCATTGAGTCAATGCCTAGCACTGCATTGAAGTGATTGAGAAGAAAGGAGGTAAGACCCACTACTAATACAATCATTTTGTCACATTTGTCTTAATTTAAGTATGATATGTGGTGGTCGGAAGTTTGGACCACATGTCGAAAACGGTTTATTGTATGGGAGCTACACCGCAAACCGCAAAAACGCAGTCGGGCCGTCATTCGTGCCGTCATATAAAGAGCATATCAAAACCGCAGCGGTAGATCTGCAGAATTGCCTGAGTAAAAGTCGAAAAGGTGGATAGCCGGAATAATTTGGTCAGGAGTGTATGAGGACGACGGCATTTCAGACGACGAGTAGAAAATTTCGCTTTTGATTTTCGCAAAACGACTTATTACGCAAAAATTTGATTGCTCATCGAGTTGTTGTCCTGTTTCACGAACATGTGACACGAAATGGCTGTAGATTTTTCCCAGCTGCCGAGTTCGACTGGCTGATGGGATATTTGGACTGGATGAGTGGAGAGAGATACAGTATGGCGCCATTATGGAACGTGTGGCAAGTGACCATTGGGAGTGAAGTGGATTGAGCGTGCAACCAAGGATGGACCCACATGTCGGGGGGTCCATCGGATGAGGCCTCATTCGGTGAGATAAGAATAGGTTAGATTAGATGTACCAGATGACCGAGAATCATGAGGACATCCTGAACGAACCAAGATCAGTGAAGACATCCTGGATGAAGGTCGGACTAGGTGAAGGGTTGGTTCCATTATATCTTTCCACGGAACTGTACCCAGGCGTCATCATCATCAAATGATGTGTGGCCCTGTACCCAGATGCGCACCGTCATCAATGATGTGTGAGCGCACCAAGAAGTTAGCCATCATCAAGTCACATATTGAAAACAAGTCAAAGTCAGTGAAGTCAGCAGGAAATGACAGACAAAACAGACCAAAGATAGCGAAGATAGATAACAACAAGCAGTGTTCGATTTGCCAAGAGCAAGACACACGGTCTCGCGGAAGTGCGGAATCGTCGGAGTCTAGTGCAGCGTGGAGGTCAAGCTGCCCGGACTAATTCCCGTGGACCCGAAGATACGGACGCTCGAAGCCGCGCCGGAACACGAGTCTGGCTGCGTAGTTCCCGAAAAGATCAAGTTCGAATAAGGCGGGGACTGACTGCTCGTGCGGTTGGACTGATCCGACTGTTCACAAACCCTATTTGCGCATTGCTCATTGAGTGACGTTCATTTCATATTACCCTGTGGTGTTAGGTGGTTGTAGTAGTCACCCCTACGACTCGATTGATTGACTACTGTGTGGTGAAGAAGAAGAGTGTCCCTTACTAAGTGAGGGTGATGCGCTTTGAGTGAGAATTCATCCAGAGCTGACCAGTAATCTGGGTGTTAGCTCCAAGTGAGACTGGCGAAAAGACTCCCACTTTAGAGTCTATAAGAATTTAGTGTGGCTATATATTTGTATTTGGAACTCTGTATTTTGTTGGGTTGTCTGAAGGAGAGATCTATCTGTGGTCCGCCCCATTCAGTCGTGCCTCGTTGCCTATTTCAGTGGGTTGGCGGAGCTCGGTACTCATCCTGTATTCAGTTCGTGTAAGCTAACAACTTATTTCAAGCGGTGCAGTCCGGGATTCCCGAAGGTAAATGAAACTATAGGGGTTGCCACAAGGACACGCGTCACACTGGGTGAAATTATCATTCAGTGGTTCTAGACATTCAGAGAGGGTCTGGGAGCACTATACGCGTTCACCCGCCTCGCCTCAGCTGGTGCGCGTGCCCGGATTCGGTACCAAGAGTTGGAACCACGAGTTGTTTTATATTGATTGGGTCGTAGGGTGCTGAGTTACTACTAACTTCTTGAGCTGCAGTGAGTATGACTGGGAGAGGAGAAGCACGAGAAAGAAGGCGCGTTGGCGGAAGCGGAGATGTGTCGCATCAGTCGCGTTGAGCGCAGGGGTTGCCGCCTGAGGAGCAGATATCGCTGGATGAAGTCCGCCGTGATGCTCGGAAGGCGAATGCTGCGAAGCGGAAAGCAGCCCAAGAAGCAAAAAGTGAAGGAGTCGTCGGCATCTCAAGATGGGCCGACTCCGGAAGCTGTTTGCCATGGATGCGCACCAAGCTCGCCTGGATGATGACTCCGGAAACAACTCTGGGGTGACCCGGAACCAGTAATGGGACCAAATGAGGGGGCATTCCGGATGAACCCGTACAGGCGTCAGTGGGAGGCGCCGTGAAGATTGAGCCCCGGTTGAGGATCCAGTAGTTGACTCTCTTCAACCGGATAAAGAAGAGGAGATTGTGGATGAAGCATCGAAGATGAAACGAAGAGTTCCACTGACGACTGCCCAAGAAGTCATACTCGATGACTCAGAAGAAGTTCCTGAAGCGCGAAGTTTGACCCCAATACAAGCTGAGCAGTTACAGCCGAAGTTGGACATGAATCCGGAAGTTCCGCAGCAGTTGAAGTCGGGACCGTCATCGAGTGGTTTGATACTCAGCGAATCTGGAGCCGCGGTCATCAAGTGAGTCTCGCCATTGGACCTAATGTCGCTGGGGCCCAGATGAGTGAGGCGCAGGCTAAAGCGTACAAGGCGAACCAAGTGAGACGGTGGGAACAAGTCCGCAAAGACGAGGTTCTCCCTCTCAAGGGGGCCGACACCCACTCCGTATTTCCAACGATGGTGGATGGCTATGTTAGCGACGTTCAAGTACTTGTACGACAGGGTGAATTCATCTAGTCCGGAAGGTGCTTGGATCAGTGATCTTCGCCTTGTGTGATCTGATCTGAGTATCGCACACAACCTTACTGCTATTGTGATCCCACCCAGTATGCTGAGCCTGCGCGAATGTGTTGCTCTGACACACACATTGCTGTCTGAGTCCGGGTTTCGTTTCGAAACCTGATCCCCGCATGGTTTCAGTCAGTGTCTCCACGTGCTGCGCCGAATCTTTTGCGTTCAGTCGTAGAAGACATTCAGTACTTCTGGCTCTGGAACTCATCGAGTGGCGTGAAGTGGATGTCGGTGTACCATGTCGGATTGCGGTAGCAGATCAGTCTGCATCACCGGATTAAGTGTCGACCGAGCTTTAATCGGGTCAACAGAAGTTGCCAATTTTGGAATATCCTGCTGAGGATGCTGATCGAGGGCTGCTGACGACATACAACGAATCTGTCTCACTGGGTTTCTGGTTTCAGACGGGCGAGAAGTCCAAGAGGTTCGTCATACAGCGAGCCTCGTCCAAAGCGTCCACAGCAAGCACCTCGTCGGCCGACGTCAAGGCCATCGTTGAGCTCATTACCTTCGTACCATTTGCGGGAAGAAGTACAAAATCATTCTCTGGGCGAGCTCGCAGCAGTTCTTCGCTCGAAGCCATTCGCGCCTCCATCTCCCCAGCATCAATTACTTGAATGCATGTCGATGCTACGCACTAGTGGAAGGCGGGTTGGGACCAAACGCTCTTCGTCAACCAAAGCTAACCCGCAAGTCCAACGTGAATGATCCAAAGCCGAAACGCATGGAAAACAAGGTGATTTCCATCCACAACAATCGAGATGAGGCTCTCACCGAAATGAAGAGCGGGGTCTGAGTCTACCTACCGAACTACAATTACGGGGAGGCAAATTCAAACGAGTTGTGTATCGGTGCAAGAGTCACGAGGAATGTGGTCATTACTACAGAGTTGGCATGTACGAGTCAATCGACACCGATACAGCGATGTGAGCACTTGAAGAAAATGGTGAACACTGTGGTGCTGATACAAGCTGTGTTCGGGCAGGCATTCATCCAGCAGTGAAATAACAATCGACGCGATGGCCCGAGGTGGAGCAGGTCCCAAAACAATCCTGAAGCAACTGGCACAAATATATTCGCTTCGCCCGACCATGTTGAGCAAGTTTCCGAAGCCTTCTCAAGTAAAACGCCGAAAGCCTTCTTGTTGCAGGAACTCGAGAAGGATGGAAGCTCGAGACGTTCGCGGACTTGTGCGAATGGTACACCCTCGCATGTGCCCAACAAGAGATGTTTATTTTGGATCGATGGCCTTCAACACCAAGAGCGACGAGAAAACATTCCGATCGACGTCATTTGATTTCCAGAATATGCCTATTGTGCTGAAGGGTTTTACCCACACATACACCGAAGACGGCAAGACAAAGGAGAGCTGTGGTATCGTGTTGACCTCGCGACGCATTTTCCGACATGTGCGGTACGCTGCCGAAGTCCAAAATCGGGATGGTGTTTTTGCTGCAGCCGACGGTACTTATCGCCTTCACCATGGTGCACGTGTCTGTATCAACTAGAGTGCTGCGTTGTTTAATGTTTAATGTTTATCCGTGTGTCGTGCTCAGCAAACCGGATCCTCATTGCCTTTGGAACGTATCGGTTGCGACACCCCGAGGCAAGTATAGCAACAATTTCGTTCCCTGGGCGTACATGTTTGTACTCAGTTTGGATACGAGACGATGTTCCGCACTGTAGTCCAGTGCTCGCATGAATTATTTGGTATTTTGCGAACGCCTACGTCACCGTGTGGCCGAACATTGTTCTCCTGTATTGCTATGCACACGAAACTCGGAAATGCCGACAGAAATCTGGCCTACTGCGTGACAAACGCTTTTATTCCACAAACGTTTAGATCAATATTAAACACATGCACCACGCATGATCACCGGAACAGTTTACAGCGATTGCGAAAAAGTGTGTGGAATACTGGCGGAAGGCGAAGGAGAACGCGTACGCGGACTGATTTGAAGAAATTTATCTCGAAGAACGCTGGTCGAAGCGGTACATATGCCCGGCATCCTACCTTCGCAAAATTCGCTTGAGTCACACAATGGCGTCATAAAGACGTGTGGGGTATCATCCAAGAAAGTCAAGACTCGAGTGGTTTTGAACAATTCCATTCCTGGAGTTTTAGCAATCGCTTTTCAAGATGCAGCGAGAGCCTCGTTTGTGCATATTTGCGAAGGTATTTTATTTACCAACTGTAGCCCGTAAAGGCTTATGAGCATAGCACAATCTGTGCTAACTTACTGTTGTTGTATGTTTAGGACCACTTCTTAGCAAACTGGTGTCCCGAGCATTTGCTCACGGGGCGGCATGTGCGTACTATAATCATACTCGGACCGACAAAGGAAAGACGGTGAGTCGATCGATGCTCTTCAACTCTTCCAAGTACATTCTGCCCCACCACCGCGTCACGGAAACACGTGCAAAATGATACTGTACACGATGAGGCACTGCAGAGTGCGCAAACTAACAACTAACTTTGGGTACCTGTTTGCAGTTATTTTGAAAGGAAAAGCAGGAGAGATCGTCAAGAGTTGCTCTGTGGCGGACATCACACTGAAGTACCAATCTCTACACGAGGTTGAATTCCTACAGCAATCTGATCCGCCTGCTAGGTTGATCCTTAAATTGGAACCTGTAATTCCATTTGAAACGGTAGGCACGAAGACAACGTTTCCTGGCAAAGCTGACGACAAATCAACAAATACGTGTTCGTAAATCAGAGCAGATCGATCTCATTCGCTCGCTGTATCGGTGCGACTGTAAGGGTTTTGGAATACCGGATGGTTATGCTCACATGTACTGGCCGTCATGGAGCTGTGGGAACAATTTCGATTGACACATGCATTGCCATTTTGGCAACAACCAAAGTGAGCGGTGGCCAGCGTAAAATTCGCGGTACCTTGCTGACGGACGACCCGACATCGAAGACATTCACGAAGGGCTATCTGGTCCGCATGCTGCTCGCAAGCCCGCTGTACGTTATTTGGTCGCAGGTGCACGGGGAATTCGACGTCACGGTGAATGGCGTCACAACGCGCGAGTCGATCCCGGGAATCGTAAAAGGGTTCAGCTTCGGTAAGAGATACAAGTGGAGCATCAAATTCTCCGACGGAGATCAAATGTACTTCGAGTGCGAAGCTCTCGTGGGCTCATGCCCACGAATGATTATTGCATCGAGAAAGGGCAGGTTGGATGTGGTGAACAGCCCCGTAGCAGAGAATTACCGCCGCTTGCTCTGCGATGACCCAAACGAATCTTGGAGGATGGTGTACTTGTCTCCGCGATATCTTTTCTGGCGGCACTAGTACAGACACTCGTTGTGCTGCTGTTGCTGCTAACGACTGACACAGCGGATTAAGGAACAGATTTGGGTAGGCGTTTGACGCAGCTTTTGCGTTTTGTTTGTTTTACTATTTAGTGAGTTGGACTTTAAATTTATTAAATTTTGCGGTGCTTGGCGTGACTCGCAAGACGCCGAGGGCCCTCAGCCACAGAAGTAAACAGCTGTCGGGACTAACCCTGCCCCATCGTACCACACTCTAAAGTCTCTCAAACTCACTCGGAAATAGGCCGCGTTCCAGTCGGTCGTGGGGCACGTCATTGAACCTGGATGCGCTTTTAAACCGGAGGATTGCAGAGTGAGAGGGAAAATATGACAGTGCATCCGAAGAACCATTCACTTGGTACCGTAAATCACGGCGATCATGCAAGGTACGGCGAACATGCAACCTTTACCAGTATAGCGTGCCAACGAATCATGTATAACGTAAAGTGTGCCACTGTCTAATCATAGCGTGTGAGTGCAAAGTGTTTAGCGTGTTGATGTATAGTGAATAGAGTGATGCCAGCCATCTGCGTATAATGTTTATAATGTGTAGTGTATAGTGTTCCAGTGTATATTGTATAGCGTCCCAGCGTATCATGATAGCGTTCAGTATAGAACGGTATGTAGCGTGCCAGGGTATCTGCGTCCAGAGTATAGTATATAGCGTGCAAGTGTATTAAGTATACCGTGTCCTTCTAAAGCGTGCCCGTCTATAGCGTGCCATCGTTCGCCAGTGTTTAATGTATGGCGTGTCAGTGTGTATAGCGTATAGCGTATAGCGTGTCATCGTATAATACAAAGAGTGCCAGTGTATAGTGTGGGGATGTCAGTGTTTAACGCCCAAGCGCGATACACTATACGTAAGTACACGCTAAACAGGACTCTGTGGTATACATTAAGCATTATACAACACAATGTTCTACACTATACTCTGCATACGGTTGTGCAACAATATATAGTGTATAATTTATGCCGCGCACAACCGTGTATAGTGTACAATATACGTGTCTGTTGCATAGTTGACCAATAGCATGTCCCAACGATGGGAAAGGAGCAAATGTCTTGCAAAAGCGCCATGTAGCGTGCGCTGTATGCGTATAAACTTTGCAGAGTGATAGGTGTGGTCTTGCTTGCCTATGCCAGCGCCTAACATGGCCTGGACCGAGTTGGAAAGGTACTACAAAAAGCAGCTCCTACTGCACCCGATTTGCAGTCTGGACGCCAGGTTTTGGTATGTTTTTGTAAATTATATCAGCAGAGCGGGGTCCACCGCGCGGTTATTGACCAATCGGTTTGTTTCGTGCTCCTTCAGAAATGTTTGGTTTCAGCCAATGGGAAGAGCGGATATGGCAGGGATCGTGCTACCGATCGAAGTCCGTGTCACAGTTGTTCGCGGTTAAGTCCGATTCTAAACCGTGATAGTTGGCTATTTTTGTAATATTTGGTATAGCTGGGGAAGTCAAGATGGTAGTGACAGTCCGTAAAGAAGGTGAACTTAGTATGGGATATACCCTCCAGGAGATATGCGAAATGACAGTAAAGGGCAGGCAGATGGGTAGTGCCGTGACCGACAGACGGACAGACAGACAGGACTCTCGGTTAAGAAAGGGTAGACGCCGCTTGGTATGTGAATTTGGTTCTGAAAATACTACTTCAAGTATCAATGAGTTTAGTTTTTTCGTCATATTGTGAATTACTAAATTTCTGTTATTACTAATGACAATACTTTGGGGGTTGTACTAAATGCTACTTCTGAAGTACGTCTGAAGTATTAATAGAATTAGTACTAAAATATGATATTAGTAGTATAAAGTACAAATCTCGATTTTACCACCAATCCCTGCTCATGACATCCCTCCTACTGATTTCCTGTGATATTTCAAATTTGAGCAACTTTGCAACACGGCAGATTCATGCTCATTCGTTAGACAATATTTGTCTTTTGAGAGGCAACGTAAGACGCTGTATCTTACGTTTTACAAATCAATGCAAAATGACTACATCTTGCTTTTAGTAAAAAATGGCTACACCGCCCATTGATGATCAAAACATAAGACAGTTCGTCGTACGTGCAAGTTCTGCTCAACTATTGGATAACATATATCCCCCTTTCGCTACGAGGCCGCCGCTGATCAATTTTTGAGTAGAGTTGTTGCACACCTTCCTCTAAACACCGCGCGGTTTGCAGCACTCCCTCCTCACTTCAAAGATGACACCAATGCAATTGTGCGTGAAGGAATCGCATGTCTGCTCCCCACTTTGTCATTCGACTGCAGTCTTCCCCATATTCTCTTGCTTCGCTGGTATGTCACTACAATTATCTCTGCGCAGTACTACCAGCTACACACTCCCTTCGCGTCACTACTCTTTTCCGAGTGACCAATTATCGAGAGCGCTTTGAAAACCAGCTTGTCCGTGGCGACTCTAATTGGATGAAAGCGAGTGGTATTCCACCTCAGGTGGTTATGTTCAATCTACAAGAACATATACAAGCTGCTGTTTGTACTCTACCAGCAACTCTGACAGATCGATTTGTCAAATTACAAAAAGAAAAGGGTATTTGGGCGGGGTATCACAACAGCAACTTTAAGACACCATGTATCGGGTTCCGGGGGCAAGTGACCGAGTGCAAAGTGATAGCACATTTGAGGCGGGCATCACGACTCCACGTACAACTGTACACTTCTGGCCGAGCGATGGCAAACTCAACACACTGCCGGAGTCATTTGATTTCCCCAGCACAGATGTTCTACATGCTTGGATTCTTGGTGGTTTGGGAGTGAGGGGCTGGGCAACCTCCATACAAGTCCATAAGCACAAGTGACCCGTCTACAAGAAAGAACAGACAAACGTATTCAGAATGGCAAGTTATGATGCATCACATTTCCGCAGCAATTGTGCTCAAGACAGGAACGCCACCACCTACCTCGATGACCGAGCACCAAGCTGCAAATCTCTGCAGCACTGAAGTGAACAGTCTGCCGCTCGGCTCGGCCTACTCAGCTGAAGATCACCACGATGCTGCGTCTAGTAAGGAAGCAGAGCACGCACACAATAGCAACGCACGCACGTTAGCGTTTAAACAGAGGAAGACGAAGAAGCAGTCGTAAGATATACACATCTTCACATGCCTGTCAGATGACCTTTTCTCGAGCAGACCTCTCGTACTTTCAGCCATTCAAATTGTTTCAGTGGATTTGTCGCCAAACTGTCTTACGAAAGCTCGACACAAGTGATTGGCTGAAAATACCTTTTCAACGGCACCCCGTAGTTAAATTAGTCGATCTAACCATTTCCGACTGACCGACGGACCACCCGAAAATGGCGCGTTGCTACAGGCAACGAAACACACAATACGGGTGGACATGACGATTCTTAAGCTAAAGACCCAGCGCCACAGTCTTGTACGAGCATTCGCCGTGTTGCGTTTGCGAATTCTGCTGTAAGCTGCTTACACCGACAAAATACTTCGAAGTAACATCTGAAAAGCATGTTTTGCAATCTTCCGACGTCATCACCATTTCGTACTTCTGGGACGCACATGTAAATACGGTACTCGCATTTAAATACGGTCATTCTTTCATTATCCAAGTTTAATATTTTACGGACATGAACACCGTAAATAAGATACGGTATACATTAACGTTCCGCCCATCACGCTACGTACTTGGCGCAGACCTGCTTCATTCTTCAATTTGCCTCGTCCAGCACAACTCTCACAAACAACCTACCATGGCTCCATCAGCTCCTTCTGGATCATACAACTCCCTACTGAGGGCAGTAGCCTCTCGACTGCTCACAGAGGGAGGGTACTCGTTGCACCACCTCCACCACGCCTCCAGCTCCGACATTCGAGAGATGGTGCAGCACCTCTTGGTCGTGCGTCCACCACCTGATGACAGCAACGACAACAAGCAAGAGGAAGAGTTATACAGCCAAGTGGACTCTTTATTGAACCTCGAGCTCAAGCAACACAAGACCATCGTGGACGCACATCAATTGCCGACCGTCCTGCCTCCTTCGTCGAAGGACGCACGTGGTTTCGAGCAGATTGCGCTCTGGAAGGGCGACATCACCACGCTCAAGGCCACAGCCATCGCGAACGCCGCCAACTCGGCATTATTGGGCTGTTTCCAACCAACGCACAAGTGCATCGACAACGTGATCCACTGCATGGCAGGTCCGCGCTTGCGTGCTGCCTGCCACGACATCATGGCTCGTCAGGCACATGAGGAGCCTACAGGCAATGCACAGATCACACCAGGATTCGCACTACCAGCTCAGTATGTTCTGCACACGGTGGGTCCCCAGTTGCGTCAAGGGTCCAAGCCCAGTGATGCTGAGCGACACCAACTGAAGTCGTGCTACACGAAGTCACTGGACTTGTTGCTGGAGACGGTGAGTACCAAACAGGAAGAGGACGTGTCAGTCGCGTTTCCGTGCATTTCGACGGGGTTATTTGCGTTCCCAAGCGATGAGGCTGTTCCGATTGCTGTGGACAGCGTGCTGGAGTGGCTGACGGAGCATGAAGATGAGACTCGTGGGTGGAAGGTGATTTTCAACACGTTCCTGAAGAAGGACTACGACCTGTACAAGACTTACATCGAGAGCAGGTGTCCTGATAGTGTGGTTCTTCCTTCTGCTCCTGTTTCCTCGGCGCTACAAAGCGCACTTCAAGCTGTTCGTGATGCAGACTACTTGTTGGTGGCTGGAGGTGCTGGACTGTCGGCTGCGGCTGGCCTCGACTACACATCGGAAGCAGTCATGAAGAAGTTCCACCCCGGCATCAGAAAAATTATCCCTAGCTTCCGGATGATGTACAGCTCGATCGGATATACGAACTGGGACGAACCGCTCATGTGGGGATACCTGTTCAAGCAGATCAGTATGGTCCGCTTCGACTGGGTGCGCCACCGCGCAGCGCCTACGTACGACTACGTGAAGGCGATTGTCAAGTCATTCGAAAACCGCAATGGTGGCTCTACGTTCATCAAGACGAGCAATGCCGATGGTATGTTCGAGCAGGAGGGGTTCGACACGAAGTCTGTGTACATCATGCAGGGTGAGTACGGTCGCATTCAGTGCTCAGGCCCCTGTGCTGAAGACAGTGTTTGGGATGCCCGTCCGTTCATGGAGAAGGGGCTGGAGAGCTTCAACCCGGAGACCTACAGAATTGAAGACACAGCGGGAATTCCGAAATGCCCTCGCTGTGGAGGCAAGATGTTCCTACTTTTGCGTGTAGACGACTCATTTCTGCAGAGCGCACTGGAAGAGGGACACGCCGTATACGACAAGTGGTTGGAGCAAGTACTGGACCACGTGCGAAACGATGACAAGAAGCTCGCAATCCTCGAGGTCGGTGCAGGTTTCAACACTCCTGGCGTTTTACGTCTTCCGAACGAACGCATTGCATACACTGACGGGGTCCAGCTTGTCCGTGTGAATCCTGAATACCCAGAAATGCCTTTCCAGTCGCACGGCGTCGGGTTCCTGAGGATGCGAATACTGTGCTGGAGTACATTTCACAGCATGTGCAAAACAAGTAGGTTTGTTGCTTGGCTTCACTGTAAATCATAACGAAGGATCTGTTCATTTAAAAGTGTTGCTTTTGTTCTTAGTTTCATTTCTACTCGTCTTCAAATTCAAACGAGTCGTAGCCGTCCTCGCCATCTCCACCGGTATCGTTGAGTTCCTCGAGAAGAGCCTTGATACGGGCAATCGCTGCAGGAGATGACACGATTGAGCACGAGTTGTGACGCTTCACAGCCACCAGCACAATATCTCGGTCACCAGTCTGAGCAGGCTCCATGTCGTCCAGAGCCACGGCAAGACTGCCTTCACTCATTTCCGCTAGCTGCTTGCGCGCATGCTCGCCGGCATTTTTAGCCACATCTCACGCGACTCCAAGAACGATGCGAACTCGTCTTGCGGTAGGTTTAACACTCGAGCATTTATCTCAGGCAATAGTGCACGGGCACCATCATCTGTGAGTTCATCGCCAACAGCTTCGATGCTAGTGCCCGGTCGCAGTGCAAACACACCAGCGTGAAAGACACTCAGTCGTCCACCAAGCTCGTTAGTCACCAACCGCGCGACTGCGGGGGTGACCAAGTGGACAGCACGTTTCTGACGAGCCATACCTGCGCGCTCCAAGAACGCCGAATTGCTACGTAAAGCAAAGAATGACTGGATCGACGATAGGTGCTTCTTGTCGATGGTGGTAAAGCTTCCAAACGGTTTTTCTGCCTTTGTCTGCTTTTTGTTCTTGGTAGAACTAGACGTCTTCGACTTCGCCTTCGTTCTAGCTTGGGGTAGTGGGGCAGGGCCAGCAGTGACAGCGGCATTCTCTGCCTCGCGAGCCTTACGAATAACAGCGAGGAAAAGCCCATGGGTGTCGTTTTGGTGAGGCAGGACGCGTACACATCGTTCAAGGTGCATCTCATCTCGCTCTTGGGGGTTGGTGGCCACATGGACGGACGCAGACGATGCCTTTGATCCTCCGTGACGTCGTCCCAGGCCGGGACATCCAAAACATTCCACTGAGTAAGACCGTTTGAACGTTCCAGTCCTTCCTGAACATCGTCGGTCTCAACAAGCTCCAAGGCACCATTCGAGCAGCGAAGAAGCTCCGCAACTACGGCTTCATCTTCGATCGGGTTAAGGGAGCGCGTGCTATAAAGCAAGACACCACCGATACGAAGCAGTGTCAACGCGTGTTCAGCCAAACCAAGCTGGCTCGGGTGGTGAGCGAGAGCCTGATCAGGACTCCACGTACGCCACTTCTCGGGAAGTTTGCGAATCAGACCATCTCCAGAGCACGGGGCGGTGCAAATTACACGGTCAAAAAGAGCGTCAGCAGCCTCCGGAGCGGGAAATTCCTCCGGCTTATGCGCCGTCACAACGAGGTCGCGCGCAAGTGGCAGCGTGCGCGTCAGGTTTCGCACGGCAGACGCCGCCGCCGTCGCATCCCGTTCATTAACAACCAGCAAACAAGAGGCACTGGAGCTAGTCTCAATTCCTGCGGTAGCCGGAGATGCAGGGCTCAAGTACTCTTCCACAATAGGCGCACGGTGCTCGCCGCCACCGCACAGATCCAACACACGTTGACCAGGTGCAACATCCAAGAAAGCCGGCAGCACAGTTGCAGCAGGATCTTGTCGTAGAAGCGTCCCCAGCGATCCCTGTCCGCGCACATACGTGCTAAGCGAGCGCAGGCCCTCGACTTTCCTAAAAGTCTTGCTGTCCGTCGACAGCTTCCACAACCTCTTCTCGGGGGCCCACGTCTCCGGTCCAAACTGCACGTGCATCTCACCGCCTCCGACAGGCGTGGGCACTGTCACTTCACTCAGATCAAAGTCCAGCTCCATGGTTCCCGTCACGATCTCGCTCAAACTCGTGTAGTTGCCATTGACACGAAAGTGCACGGGCAGCGGCTCCTTCAAGCTAGCCAAGAAGCGTTCAAACTCGTCCTTCTCCAGTCCCAAGCAGCTCTCATAGAACTGCTCAAAGGCGTGGTTCTCCCTGTCAAACTTGCGCCACACGATCTTCTCGGCCTTCTCCTCCCTGTACCTCTTCTTGCGCTGGTCCACGGCGTGCTGCTCCGCCTCGGCTCTCGCACGCTTTCCCGTGGGCTTATTCTTCTCCAGATCCTGCACAAAGTCGTGCACTTTTCCGTCCTCCAGCGACGGCAACGGGATGGCCGCGCGGCTTGAGTCGTCCTCCGAGTCCGAGTCGCTGTCGTAGATAGTCTTCTGCTGGCGCTTGTGGGGCTTGTCCGAGGCTGCAACTTGGGCAGCAGCTGCAGCAGACGCAGACGATGCTCCCGTCTGCTTCCTCTTCTTCTCGCGACGCAGCGTAGCGCGACTCTTACCTCCCATGCTCAACCACCACTCGAATGATACACTGCAGCTATTGACTGGCTGGTGTGCTCGCAGTACTATTATCCTCGATAGTATTCCCTGCGACAATACGTACAAAGACTTCTGATTACACACCGTTTTTATCCTCCAATCACAATGCATCTTCAAATCCCACTGTACTTTCCGCCAATCACAGCAAAGGAAATCCGACAGGGGGAATCTGATCATTCCGCAATAATGGAGGCGGCGACGGAGCAATTCCGCGCGCTCCTGGGCGCGTGTGTGGCCGTCAGCGCCGCCGCTGCAGCGTCATCCGAGCCCCAAGACGTCGATCTTCAAGTACAGGCCGTGGACGCATCTCTAGGCCTACCCCTCGACCGACTGCAGTACTGGGATTCGTTATGTGGAGACTCGGCGTCGATTGCGTCGCTCTCATTGGCTGAAGATCTGGCGCTGCTGGTGGCCAGCACCAACATTTCCACCAATCAGCAGCTGAGTTTGCTGCGGGTCTTATTGCTGCATCCGTCGCTGCATTGCAACGGGCTCGTGCGATTGGCGCAAATGACGTTCAACAGCTTCAAGGTGACCAAGCGCTGGGACGTGCTCCACGCCGTGTCGACCCAATTATTGGACGCCGTGTACGCCAAAATCCTTCAAAAGACACAAGACAGAGAGCGCTGCGGTTCTACATTGAGATTCTGGTGGGGTTCCAGCACTCGGCCGAGCTTTTCGAGAAAAATGTGCCGAAACTCGTGAAATTGGCGGAATTGTTCGGTGAAAATGACGCTAAAGAGAACAGGGAGCTAGTGCACCCGTTATCGGTGGTGTGTGCAGCTCTGGAGCATTGCCACCGAGGCTATGAGGCCGAAGCTATGACGCTGAGACGCGCGTTGAGACGAGCTTTCGGGTCCCAAATGGATCGACCGACTGCTGCTGAGGCTGAGAGGCTGCTGAGGACGAGTGCGTGGGTTCTACCGGCTGACAAAATGGACGAGATGCTGCCCAGTGTGGAAGGGAAATGGGTCGTGGACGAGTTCATCAGTGACCAGCATGGAAACGGCGGACCGCAGAACGCAGGCTCAGTGTTGCTGAAAAAGACCACCAACTGCTTTGCGCATGAACTGACGGCGACGATGTTGGACAAGAAGGCGAAGAAGAAGCTGGAGCTGACGGGCTATTTGTTTCAGAAAATGCCCGAGATGCAGGTGCTGCTATCAGATCCGGAGATGATGGAAGCCTCGGCGTTGGAGCTCGAGGGGCAGTGGAGGCAGCTGCATGATGACAATGGACCTGCAACATCAATGGTACCGATGGCTCCGATCGCACCACCCACTTGGGACTGCCGTGCGTGTACGATGAATAATGAAGGAAACGCGACAAAGTGTACGACGTGCGGAACAGACCGCCCGGCTGATGTGAATGTACCTACGATCTCTACCACCAGTAAGGGTAGCAACCCCGCGCCATTTTCGGCGGTGTTTAGTTCGGACTTGTCATTTATGCGTATGAGATGGTCACGTGGAGAGCAGCAAGGAGTGTGGCTTGCACGGAGACAGACCACTGAAACATCTTTCGACCTTGCGGTATCGCTTGCAGCTGCCAACGATACTATGATGGATTCCGCCAATTTGCCCGCTTTTGTCTTTTCTCCCGAGGGCAATCCAGCAAGTACGTTGGTTCTGGAACGCGGTGTACTTTCAACTTCAGACCGCACAGAGTTCACCGTTCAGGTCTGGATTCGACCGGAGCGTTCACCGACAGAAACCGAGGCGCAAATTGTGTTTGCAAACGGACACGACTTCGAGTTATCATTGACGAATGCTGGACATTTGGTATGGCAGCTTGCTGGAGGACGATATACTGTGACTTCCAGGGATGCTGTACAATTTGGTGTATTTTGTCATGTCACGTTTTCGTTTGGCCAAGAAAGGGTTGTGATTTTGATCGATGGTTCCGTCGCTGGTGAAATTGCGAGATCGGGGTACTGGATGAGGCCGTTCCTTCTGCGCCCGGCGTGTCGCTGTTAACTATCGGGGGCAGCTTTGAAAGTTGCGATCCAAACGAGAATGGAAAGGCCCCAAGTTGTTTCTATGGGCAAATGCTTGACCTTCGCATTTGGTCGACTTCATTTTCCAACCTGGACGAAAACTGGAGCGTTTGGAATGCCTTGACCGGTCGAGAAGGACACCTCGTCGGGTACTACCCGCTTGCTGGTGATTCGGAGCGGTTATTGCTGGACTTGTCGAAACAGCAGAACCACGCATGCGTGTTTGAAGGATATCAGTCTCCGGACGTTCGCCACGACTATACGGTCTCTTCGGTTAGCACTTTCGCCCCGCAACCTCGGTGGAATCTGTTCCGTACATAATGCATTTGCTGTCTCACTTGGAAGGATTTTTCGGTAGTGGCAAGTTCTCGTTAACTGACGGAACGATTGACGGGGCGAACGGTTTGAAAGTGGAATGCGGAGAATCCGGGGCCGCGCTATGGCGGCAAAATGCTGTTTCTATCGCGAGCGGTTTTCAAACGTCTATAGCTATCGCATCGTCTGATGAAGCACATTCTTCTCGGAACACTGTTGTGTTTGCTCTGTGTGAATCGTCATTCTGGGATCTTGTCCCCTTGTTATCAGAGGCAGCAAGAATATCAAATGCGGATAATGGTGCAGCAATTAGTGAAGCAGATTCGTCTCTGCGTAATTTCGATGGTCCCGCTATGCTTGTCAAAATCAGCTCAGATGTTGCTGCCCCAGGGATTCTAATGTACGAATTGGGATTGTTTATTTGGTCGAAAAAGCGGGGCAACGCACTTTCTCGTGTGTTTCGCGTTGCTGGTGGTCCATCTACAGCTCCATCTGACGTTGAAATCAAGTACAACCTGCCTGGGCGTGTTCTATCGATTGCTATTGGTGACGTTGGTGTGGTATTTGAAGTTGCGGTGGATCTCGAGCTCGCTCTTCGCATGGAGCCAAACAGTTCTATTCGTACGGGTCTAATATTCCCGGCGGTGGAAGGTGTGTCAAACACAGCTACGCTGATGAAGTGGGGTTTTGATTCGCTTACTGCTCATGGTTCGTCCGATGATGCTGTGAACTCTGTCGTAGGAAATGTATATTCTCCTCTTCAGTCGGAACGCTCAGGTGACGGCGAGAATAACAACGAGAAGGCGACTACAATGTGTACTCGAGTGAGTACTGATGGGAGTGCAATTGAGCAAGAATCGTATGGGTGTCAAACCTGCAATCTCGTGCATGGAAATAGCATCTGTCGACCTTGTGCAATCATTTGCCACGAAGGTCACGAGCTTGTTGCATTGGGAGTAACAACAACTGCATGCGCTTGTCGTGTTCGTGGCAATTCTACCTGTCGCTGCAGCGATGCAGTACAAATTTCTGACTTTCCGTTACTTGATCGACCAGTGAGCGTATCACTTTGGGGTTGCAGCAAATGTACGGTTATCAATAGCATCGAACTCAAACAATGTAGTGTATGTGGTAATAATGCGCCGGAGATAAATACTGGTTCTGGTTCAGCCGCACCAGAGTCGACCTGCACAGCACTGGCGTTAGTCGAGCGGCCAAAGCCTGCTGTGGATTGGGCATGCGAAGCATGCACCATGTCGAACAGTGCTACTGCTACGAAATGCTCCGTTTGTGGTACCGTCAGATCGACCGAAGCCGAACCTGAGGTGGTTGAGTCAAATCAAGAAAGCAAAACGAACAATGGACTCGCCACTCTATATTACGCAGCGGAGGAGCAAAGCCACCCGGCCGCGACACAGTCTACTGGCCCGTGGATTTGTACTGCGTGCACAATGGAAAACCAACCCGCTAACACAACTTGCCATATGTGCTCTACGCCGCGAGAAATTCCTATTGCCGATGCTGTTGACACATCCGACGTCGTTATGGCTTTACCTGCTCCCAAACCTGATACAATGCCTGGGACTTCTCCTGTGAGCATGGACATGGATGGAGGTGGAATGCAAGCTGCCCCTGAATCTGCGGTTGGATCACATGCTTCTAAGCTACAGAACGCGAAGTATCTGGAAGAATATAAGCGCACGGCGGCTCTTGCGTCCAGCCACTTGCTTGAAGATGGAAGTATGAACGACTCGGTGTGGGAAACGACAGGGGCAAGATGCACATTTCCCTCGCCCAGAGCTTTGTGGGCGAATATATTCGCGGCACATACCTGGAGAAGGACGGAAAAGTGAGTGGTCTTGCTCGTTTGACGGAGGACGGGGCATGGAAGTTTGATGGGAAATTTAAGAAGCTGAGTCAGTCGCAATCCAATGCTTGCACGCTTTACTGGGACAAAACTACCTCTCGTTTCGACGGAAAATGGTATCGTGGTGATGGTTCGGGTGACTGGAAGTGCCTTGCATCGCCGTATGCGTCTGACTTCTGCGGCCTTGCACCTACGGACCCGGCAAAAGCCGAACGAGCTACAACCGTACTATGCCGGTATGGTCAACATGAAGCAGAACCTTACAAACGTGTGCTACCAGAACAGTTTTCTACAAACTCTCTACATGACGCAAGACTTCCGGCGGTTGATTTTGTCGTGTGATTCCCATCATTACTTTGCTCCGTATGCGGACGACGGGACGGTGAGCGGAGGAAATGTTGTGGCAACAATTCAAGACCTCTTCGCTCAGATGACCGCTTCACAACGACCTTTCCTAGCTACGCATGCTCTTCAGCGATGCCTACCGTCTGAATTTAAGAATGGACGCCAGCAAGACACATCGGATTTTGCACACTTCCTCATCGACTCTCTTAGTCAGCAATTGAGCCAGCACGAAGTTACCACTGACGATATAGCATCGATTTTTGGCGGTCATCAAGCAACAATTCTAGCGTGCAAAACCTGCGGCAAGAAATCGGTTAACCGCGAGTACTTCTGGGAACTACTTCTGAACATGATCGATCTTCGTTACACGCCAATCACAAGCATTGCTGCTGTAAGTGGATCTTCGATGGACATCCATACCCCGGAGGGCTATGAACGTCTCAATACCGACCTGAACAAGGAGCGCACGGGCGCACCTTACGTGTACTTGTGCGTGAAAAGATGCCCAGAGCGCGCGACCGACACTTCAATGGATGACTGCGAGCGGATAATGCCCATCACGGAGCTGGTGGTCAAGGTGGCTTTGGCTACTGATCCAAAACCCTCAATGCCGGGCTTTGAGCGTGTGGAGCTTGATCTAAACGTTGGTGGTGGGTTTACTGTCGGCGGAAAGAAGCAGGTACACCTTTTCTTCCGCCGTGAGCCTAATGGCTCGCCTATCACTGACCTACAAGTGATCTACGGCAACGAGTCTATTCCGGATGGTTTCAAACAGATTCAAGTGGACCTGAATCAGGGCGATGGCTCCAAGGTCTACTTGTGCTACCGATGTGATATGCCAATCACGGATCTGAAAATCGTGAACAGCGGGATCCCAGGGTACCGCATGGTGGACCATCTACTCAACGTTAACCACGAAGACGCGGTGAACCAGTATCTTGCACTTAAGGTCGGGGGCAACGAACCTTGCCTCACCGATTTGAAGCTCGTTGAAGATAATGCCGTGCCGACATACAAGGAGAAAGGGTGGCAGTCGATTGGAAGTCCATTCTCTTCAGCCCTTCTCTCTGAACCTACTCTTGTGGAAGAACCGACCGTACCAGCACAGCTAATGGTCCGTCGAGGCCATGGCAACCCCATTTTTGCGATTGATGTGTTCCGTGCACCTCGTCAAGTGCCCAAGTATAATGATTACGAGGTGATAGAACTATTCCCAGCGGAAGCAGTGTCGACGGATGTAAGGGCGCAGGTGAAGGGCGACTGGATGGGGAATGAAGAGACAGACCGCGGGCGGAAGGCTGTGCGTCTTCACTCAGTTTCAGAACCAATTTTGGACGCGCTACTTGTGAAGGGGTCGCTGGACGATAAGGGAGAAGTATCATGTGTTGCAACACGCGTATCGTCATGGTCGGACTCAATTACAGCAGGATCTGCTCCATCTGCGGAATCTATTGTGTCTACTGATCCGATTTCGACTGTGGCTACAACACGTGACGCTCCTCCGCGAGTGTATCGCGTGTCAGGCTATTGGAAGAACGCAAAGGTGCCCAGTGCACAACTCCTTGACGTAGAACTGCGACCTGCACCCAATGGTGCGAGTGGCACTCCTGCAGTTATGTCATCGCAAGGAGTACCGGCGCGTTTATATACTATTAGCGGCACTATTGGGGATGGAAGAGGAAAACCTATTGCCATTCAGGGCGTGCAAACCTCACTGAAGGTGAAAATAAAATGGCCAATCTCCGGGATCGTGGTGCTTCGTGGCGACGAGCGTGTGCCTGAAGGCGTGCAGGTTGTTCGGGAAACGTGCTCTGGTCGCTCAGGCAACCTGCTGGCTCAGACCGCGTCTCCTCACACGTTATACCTGGCAGTGAAGCGCGAGGAAGCGCCTGCTGACGGCTACATCACGGATGTTTGCGTGATTTACGGTGATATCGATGCTGTCCCGGAGCATTATACTAGCATCCAAGTAACACCTGCGGGTCACTCGGCAAATCTGAACGATGGTACATCAGGCGTGCCTGTCTTCATCTGCTTCCGTCGCGGTGGATCAGCATCGAATAGTGGTGGTGTTTCTTCTGTTAGCTCCAAGAGTTTGATGGACCTTGCGCTGATGTGGACTTCGGGTGCGCAACCAGACACGCTTCCTACCGGGTTCACAAAGATCCAACACACACCTCTCGGAATGGAAGCCAATCTAAACCAAGGTACCAGCGGTGTGGCAATTCATATCTGCTACTCGAAATGCGACGCGAAAAATATCGTCAAGCCGCTGGAGAATGCACTCAACGGCGAATACGAAATTACGAGCTCGCCCTTGCCAGCATTTGGTCGGTTCCTCAGTCTTTCGGTCGTGGAAGAGCTTGAAGAAACTCGTACAGTGGAGGGCCATTTTGGGATCGTTTTGCATACACGGTTGGTTGGATCTATGAGTGGCATGTTGTACTCTTCGAAGCACCAGCAAGCCAGTGACAAAAAGAACCGCATGATTGTTGGTGCGTGGAGGATGGAGAACCCAATGGCTGGCGGGGTAGGTGCTGCGGCCATGAATGACTTCTTGCCGTCAAGCTATCCGTTTGAGTTGACACTCAACGAAATAAGTACTGAAATGGACGGATGGTGGAGTGGTGCCGAGGGTGCACCTGGCAGTGTTTCGAAACCCACTGTCTCTGTCATTACACCGACCAGTGGCGGGGCATCTACCAGCGCAACAACGCCCAGCTCGACTCCTACTGTTATCGGTGGCAAGTGGAAGCTCATTAAAGATTCGTACGTGCACGTGGCATTCAAGAAAGACTACAGCACAGAATGGCAAGATGGCCAACTTGTGTTTTCGGAACGTGTGTGGCGACACGACATCGAGTCTATGCTATCGCGTTTTGTTGCTACACGCACGTTGGGAGGCGATAATGCGCTCTTCTGTAGTGCATGCCAGCGGAAAACTGAATCCCGTACGCACACAGTGATCTTCGAGCCACCAGAACACCTTATTATCACGCTGAAGCGCATGTACTACGATTGGACCCAGCAGAAGGCGTGCAAGTGCTTGCATGATGTGCGTTTCCCCGCACTATTAACGCTGCCGTCGCTGACTGCTGATGAGGAGCTTGCGATATATGAATCCGCGAATAGAGAATCGTTGCACGCCAAAACGCAAAATCAGTCGCGTCACTACGGCCTTTATGGCGTGCTTGTGCACTCCGGTCTCACGGCCAATTCGGGCCACTACTACAGCTTCTGTCGCGAGAGTGATGAGAGCACGCGGCAGCTGCATCTGGAAGACTCTCCGCTGTCTCCTTGGATAAAGTTTAACGACACGAAGGTCGAGCGCTCGAACTGGAAGGAGATCAACCGGCTCGTAAGTAGCACCGTGTCTGATACGGTGTACCTGTTGCTTTATAAGAAGCTTTCGTATGAGCCACCGACTGTGAAAAGTGACGGAGACACGGATGCTGGCGACACGGACGGGGTGAACTCGGACGACGAGGAAGCTATGTTGCTGGCCAAGGCCATGGCGCTGTCCATGTCGGCTGCTAAGCACAACCATCAGCGGCAGGTTGGGGAGGAAGAAACCAAGAGCGAGACTGATTCCTCCAACAATTTGGGAAGCGAGGACACATCACTGTTGTCGACCAGCATGGTAACCAAGGCGCTCCTCAAGAAGGTACGCTTCAGCAGTATTTGTATTTGTGCAGACATGTTCACTAATACGCCATTGTTTGTTTTAGGTGGAGGAAGAGAATGCGACGTTCCTGCACGATTCGTTGGCCGCTACCTCCAGCGCTCTGCACGCCGACGACTTACACACACTACTTGTGCTACGTCACTCGCTACCGCTGCATCTACGCTCGCTGTTGGACGAGATATGCTAATAAAGCGACTGCATGTTCATGGTCCTCGGGTGGCGGTTTGTAAATGGAATAGAGTGGAGAGTTTAGAAAGAGGTATGTGCATTAGTTTTCGTTATCGCTTCCTCAAGTGTCACGAATATGAATGGCGCGGCGAGACCAAAGGTAAGTAGAAAATAAGCCACGAGTGCTGCTGCAAGCAACTCAAGCAGCCGAACGTCCAAGCTTGAAAAGGAGAGGCACGCAATTGGAAAAGCAGAGAGGGCCGCGAGGACACCGTCATTGCAAAGCGACAACGATCATCCATTTCACGCAGCGGCGGCGACCACAGCATGGCGCTTGAACACGCCGGCTTGCTCGCCTTGCGCTTGCTCCCACCTCTCGAGCTTGCTGCGGTAGGTCTGGATGAGGAACTTCAGAGCCGTAGGACCGCCAATGACAGCCTCCAGCTTGTCGCGACTGCGCAAGTCCAGCAATGTGAGCTCAGGCAGCCCCTCTGAGATGAAAAATACCGAGTCCGATGTGAGCTTCGTGCAGCCCCAGAGACGCAATTCCTTGAGCCGAGGCATCGACGAAGCCACGTTCATAATGGCAGCATCAGTGAGACGCGAGCACTGCGACAGGTTGAGCGAGCGCAAGCCAGTCAACGACTTGCACAGCGCGTCCACGCCTTTGTCCGAGACCTTGTAGCAGTAGCGCAGGTTCAGGTCCCTTAGCTGCGGCAGGTGCGCAGCCACAGCCGCCACGACCTTGTCGTCCACCTTGTGCGCATAGCGTAAGTTGAGTCTCTCCAACTGCGAGCAGTGCTGCACCACGTGCACAATAGCCGCATTGTCCACGTTATGGCACCCCCACAGACTCAAGTCCCGGAGTTGCGTGCACTGGGCAATAGCTCGAACGTCTTCACCCTTGACCGTGTGGCAGCCCAGCAAGTCCACGACTCGCAGCGTCTCGACGTTCCTACTCAGCAATTTCTTCAGCGCAGCGCGGTCCACCGCCATGTCCCTGAGTCTCAGCTCCTTTAGATTGCCACACATGTCGGCAAGGAGTCCCAAGGCCTCAGCGTCAATAGCTGTGCACCTGTTGAGCTCCAGCACCTTCAGCGGCTCCAAGGCCGCCTTGGCTCCTTCACTCTTCAGCACCTGAGCATCGAATCCGTCGCAACTGGCGAGCCGGAGCTCCGTCAGTCCCGTAGGGGTCGAGTGCTTGAGCACCGCCTTCCAAAAGTCCCTGCTCTCGTTCTTGAACTTGTTCACGCACAAATGCTCCGTCTTGTCGCGACACGCGTCACACTCGCAGCAGTAGGACGTCACCATGGGGGCCAGGGGCTCCCGACTCAGCAGCGACTTGGTGCTGCTCAGCAGCTCGAACTGCTCTCTGATGCTCAAAAAGTCGAGAACCTGTCGGAGATTCTCACTGGCAAGAGCCTCGAAGCCACCGTGGACCTGAAGAGACGCCGCCATGACGGACTCGTCCGCCTGTAACGACGGGGAAGGGAAGGAATGTTTTACTCAATGGGAGAGAAGTCTGGCTTAATCGGTCTGCCAAAAGGCCGTGCGGGTTTCGTGCGAGCGCTGGTTGATCCACTGGTGCTGCGGGCAGTCCTTCAGCATGCCTTGGAGCTGCTGAATGGACGGAGTGAGGGCGCGGGGCTTCCTCTCGGTGTCTTGTGGGGGCGAAGGCGAGACGTGGAAGACGAAGGAGAAAACCAACCACTTGTGACTCTCACGGCGAATTGCGGAATGAACTGAGTTTGGGGTTTGCGGCATGTGAACTGAGTTTGGTGTTTGGAACGTCACATGGCTTTTCTCTTACCGACGGTCTCGTTGTTGAAGAAGGAATCTCGAGCATCTTCAGACTTCAGACTTTTTGGTGGCTGTCGCCGTGCATCATCTCAGGTACAAGGCACACTTCCTGAGGCAGCGCACTATCGTTTGGGCATGTTCAACACATGCATCGCTGATGACGAGGGAGGACGTGGCGCACGCGCATGATCGCAGCACGGCGCATCCCCGTCAAGTTCATGGTGAACTTCACGGTGAAGAGTCTCCCCGTTGCAGCTTAGTCGTTCGCAAGCCTTGCGATACGTCGATCGTACATGTAGCTTCTGTAGTCATTCTGACGAAAATGCATTCGTACTGTGTGCTTTTGGTTTCAAACTATTGGCTTACACATTGTAGAGCTGTTACCGGTATCGTGCTGTCTACCACGGAAGTTCCGCGTTGGGGTACATTGGGTCCGCGTTCAGGAACTTGCCCGTGTCCTTGATCGACAGCTTGTCGGTGACGTTTGCAATGGCCGCCGCAACGTCAGCGGGCTTGAGAGCGCCTAGATTGCCGGTCAACTCCGTGTCCACGTATCCGGGGTTGATGGCCACGACGGCGACGTTGCTCTCGCGCAGATCCATAGCTAAGGAGCGTGTGAGCATGTTGACCGCCGCTTTAGACGTGCAGTAGCTGGTCTGGCCGCTGAAGTGAGGGTATTCTTCAGTGTTGAGGGCGATACTGCCCAGCAGCGACGAGATCTGCACGACAGAGGCAGAGCCATTCTGCTTAGCAGCCAGTTGGAGGTTGGACTGCAGAGCACGCGTGACGAGGAACGGACCCACGACGTTCACCTCGTACACCTTCACGAACATCTCCTTGGTCGGTTCAACGATCTCAGTGAGAAAACCCGTGCCTGCGTTGTTGATGAGCAGGTCGATGGCCACTCCCTCCAGTTGACGAACCGCCTCAGTCACGGATGCAGAGTCGGTGGTGTCCATGGTGACGATCTTGAAGGGTGAGAGAGCGACGAGCTGTTGTCATGAATGACAAGGAAAGTGTCAGAGCTGAGCTGTAAAGGGCTAAATAAGGTTTGTACCGTATGCACCTTCTCAGTGTTGCTGTTTGCACGGGTCGTGCCGATAACGTTCCATCCTGCTTTGGTGAAGTGAGTAGCCAAGGCAAGGCCGATGCCGCGCGTACTTCCCGTGATGAGAACCGTCTTCTTGGTGGCAGGCATTGTCGGAGGTTGGAGCTTGTTTCGGGGGTAGAGAGCTAATTCAAAAATGAATATGGATCTCGGGCCACGAACGTGAGGCGAAGGACCGGAAGAGGAGGCATGGGTGGATAACCCAACGGCGAAGTGATTGTTGGGAAGCAACCACCGAGGCCAAACGTTAACTTCCCGCTGCCATATCCTACCGATACATGTAATGTCGTCCGTAAAACAAAACGTAGTTTTTGTATTCAAGCGCAATCACCACGATGACGATATGAGACAACATCCTGTACACATGTACATGTATCAAGGTGGCGTGCGGTCTAGTAAAATGACGTATGCACGAGGCTACGCTGACAATGAGTTTGCGTGTGCATACCGTAGGTACATGTACGAGAAAAATATGTTCGGTCGGATTCAACCAGGAATTTTGCCAGAAATAGTGCGTTTGCGTCCTCTTCGCCAATGATTTTGCCCGCACTTTGAGTTTGTGCGATGGAGGACACGCAGCCCAGGAAGCGGAAGCGTAAATACCGCAAGTCGACCCATGCCATTCTCAAGGTTTGGCGTCTTCGCTATTGTTGAACTCCACTTTGGTGTCTAAATTGCAATTCTTGTGTACTCTAGGACGAGAAGGAGGTTTTGATGGTTGAAATTGATACGCTGACTGCTCGGCTCCAAGAACTCAAAATGAGGACGTTCGGAGATCAAGAAGAGGAGGAAGATGCCGACCAACGATACAAATACAACATGGTGGAAAACCGTATCTTGCGACGTGCGGTTTACAAGCAGCAGGATCAATTCATTTCTGTGCACTCGTTGGTGAACGAGTATGCACTCTCTGTAAGTTACATGAAGGACGTTGACAAAAATCACTACTAAGACACCGTGTATAGGATACTGAGGCGGGGAGCACACTGCACCGGTTCATTCACCTGAACAAGGATGAGATTTCTCGACGTGCTGCGCTTGTCGCTATGAAGCCGGACGTTATAAGTCGTGGACGTCGTTTGCTTCAGCGTCGAAAGCCGCAAGGACATCAACCTTGGCGATCCATGCATGATGATCATGGATTCGAAGCATCGAATCGCGACTACTACGCGTCATCCTTCGCTGTGATGTCATTCAAGCGCTTCAGCACGGTACAACAGGCATTCGAGGCGCTCCTCGTGTACTTCAGTAATCTCGAAATCAGTCGCTCTGAGAAGTTTGGAAGTGTTACCATTCGCGAGGACAATGACAGCTTCCATGCGGATATTGCACAAAATCGACTCGTGACGACGACGCTGAGTGGATGTAAAATGGAGTCCAACACGGTTTTCTTCTCCAAGTATGTGGAAAAGGGTGTCGACTTGGACCAACCTCGCGGATACGGCGTAGTTGTTTGCGATTTTGTGGACGAAGATGATCGCTACCCATTTAACCCGAAGGCACGGGCTCGAAGAGATTTGAGCTCAGTGTTAGAGGTCAGCTCGTATCATCGACATAAGAGGATGTATGACAACACCGGGTTGACTGGGGGCCAAAGCGATGAAGACGTTGTCGTAGTTTTAACCCGGTGGGTGCATACGCGACTGCATTTCCCAGGCTTTACACTTCTAGACGATCAATGGGACGAAATGTGTGAAAACACTGAGCGATGGTTGCAGTTACTACAGCCGTCCATGCTGGAAACTCTGCTGTAAAATTCTGAATGCATCAAGTATTTGTGTGGGAAAGCTGTACCATTATTTTCCTGCGAAACATTTTGCTACACGCTACTTGCTGGCACGTTTTGGCTTGATGGTGAACGAAGTGCAGCGAAGCTTTCGCCTAGCTCGGTGCCTTGCTGTAGAGGCGATGTACAAATATCCGATTTGCGCCAGTGACTATCATCGGAGGCCGAGGTGGACACTTGTATTTCGAGATCCTCAGTGTTCACATCGACTTTCCCGGGCGATAGGTGAACCATAACATCACTTGTACGATCGCTAGTGCAGCCCTGTAACGTTCGGAATCATCACAAACATATCCGGCGCGATAATCGTCAGCCCAACCCAGAGAAAGCAGTTAGTAGCGTTCGTGAGGCACATCGTAATGGGCAACGACGCGGCAGACTTCGTTAGCACGACCTTCTTGATCGTCGCTAGGGGTGACCCAAACATTCCAATGGACACAACAACCGAGACCCACCCGATGGTCGTGTTGACTCCGTTCCGTGGCTGAGAGATAACGCTTGCTGTCAAAGCGACAACAGTGTAAATGACCACCAGCACAACGACGAGCAGATTGATCCCGAAAAGTCGACGAACGGCAGAGCGATTTTTAGTCCACTTGTAGAAAATTCCGATGAATGCGGCGGACGTGAAAATACCGAAGATCGCGACGACGAACAAAGGGAAAATGTTGTCCACCAGGTACCCGTAGATCGCGAGAACGCAGCAGGTCGTTTCGAGAAGAATGACCGGTAAGACTGCGACTTCACCGGTGGCTTTGTTTTTGTAGATTCGGTAAAAATCTGGGAATGGAGAAACTCGTACGAAAATTGACGACAGAATGGTGAGAACTACGAACACGGAGTGCGCTGCCGAAGAAGAGTCTGTCATGACGGGCGCTGATACGTGGAGACTGTAGAAATACCACGCAATGCGAATTTGGTAGCGGATTCATATATGACCAGACTACAGCCGTTGGTCTGGACTTTGCAATGCATACCTTTTGTTGGTTGGTAAAAATGGTTGCGCGTCACTTCAGCAATGCTTGGGTGTTTGCGCGCCAACAACACGCTGCTCTATATAATGCAAGAATGCTTCCAAGTTGGGATCAGTTTGTTGTTCAGCAATACATGCATTTGTTTTTTTACTTTTCGGATGTATTGCCGAGTAATTGCTCATAACCAAGGTTAATAGAGCTGCCAGCAAAATGACATCCGGGAAACGTCATCATGATGATTATCGTGTTTGCGCGGCACTTCACGAATTTCATCCTGTTTGCGTGGCGCCGGTACCAGCTGCAACATCGCCGTACCACGCCAGCAACATTGTTCGGGACGTCATTGGTTTGACACCTTGGTGACGAGTGCGGATGAATGAAGAGGTAATTGGCCATTCCGTTGCGCCGTCTCCATCGGCCCTTGCGTGGGTGAATGAATTCCTGCCTGGACAATGCCTCCCGTTGATTGAGCATGAGCTCCATTACAATCGAGACCGACAGTTTTGGTAGAAATACGAGTGACCACTTGACCATTCCTCAATTCACCTCGAGCAAAGCACTCGAGTATTCAAAGCAGCATGGCTCCGTCTCAACAAATCGTCCGCGTGGCTGCAGTCCAAGCTGAACCCGAATGGCTCGACCTGCAAGGGAGCGTCAAGAAGACGTGCTCCTTGATCGCAGACGCTGCCCAAGGAGGTGCCCACCTCGTGTCATTCCCCGAGTGCTTCATCCCGGGCTACCCGGCTTGGATCTGGATTCGACCAGTGGAACCAGAACTTACCATCAAGTACATCACCAACTCGCTCGAGGTCGAGTCTTCGGAGATGGAAACGATCCGAGCTGCAGCAGCCAAGCACAACATCAATGTCGTGCTGGGGTTCTCCGAGAACCACCACAACTCGCTGTACATGGCGCAAGTGACAATCTCCGGAGCTACGGGCGAGATCGTCATGAAGCGCCGCAAATTCAAGCCTACGCACGTTGAACGCACAATGTTCGGAGATTCCTCGGGGTCTTCATTGATGAACGTGGTAGATCTACCGATTGGCAAGGTCGGTGCGCTCAACTGCTGGGAGCATATTCAGCCGCTGCTCAAGTACCACACGTTTTTGCAGCGTGAGGAAATCCATGTGAGCTCGTGGCCATCTCTGGATCCGTTCGTGGAAGGAGACCATGGTCATTGGGGCATGAGTCGCGAAGGCAGTCACAACGCTGGACGACAGTACGCTGTTGAAGGCGGGTGCTTCGTCATGCACACGACTGCTGTTGTATCGCAACGAGGTATCGACCTAATGGGGACGCAGCAGGGTCCTGTGTGCCATTCACCTGGAGGAGGATGTTCAGCCATTTACGGTCCTGATGGCCGTCGGCTGTCCAAATGGCTACCTGAGATGGAGGAAGGTCTGGTGTTTGCTGATCTGGACAAGTCGCTGATCATTGCTGCGCGCACACTGGTGGACAGCTGTGGTCACTACAGTCGCCCCGACATGTTGTGGCTTGGCGTTGATGCCCGTGAGCGCAAACACGTCGACTACCAAGGTCTGCCTGATCTGAAGATGGAAAAGGCAGAGACCTCGAGCGAATCGAGCTACGATTAAGTTGGATAGTTTAGTCGTCGCGAAGCGTTGGCACACTTGGTGACCTTTTCATCCTTGCCCATATCCATCCGTCTACGAAACATCAATCAGTCCGTCCGCTAAATACTTTTCCCATTTACTGTACGAAAAAGAAGCTAGATCAAGCGAGGTGACGCCCGAAAGTTTCAGGCTATGAAGAGTCTAACGAAATCGATGATGTGAGAAATGCAGCCCTGCTCGAAGTTGTTTTGAAGACGGGAGAGAACCATCTCTACGAGAAGATCATGGAACTCGCTATCAATGTGGAAGAGAACCCACCAGTGATATTTGGTTGGAAGAATGTCGAAGACTTCGTTCATGCCACTCGGACAGCTCGGGGAAGCTCTTGCTGCAGGAGGTGCACCACTATAATACCAGCTGATCCACCTGTGGTGACTGTGCAGAATCTCAAGGAAGCCGTGCTCGATTCCGCGAGGGTTGAACGAGCCCCTCTCGTCTTGAAACCACGTGTCTCCAATGCTCTTTGGAACAGACCTGGCGAACCTTGACACGTGGACCCAGCGCGTCATCGCCGTAGTGCCACACGCGATACCAATAGGCCATCATAACAAGCGATTTTATTTTGTTGATATGAGCGTAACTTGCAATTTATGGCTCAGCAAACCAGACAGTTTTCAAATTGATGCTTTACTTTGAATCGCAAACAGCATACGGGTGGGGGCGCTCTCTTGTACTACAGTGTGCGCATCCGCTACAGGTGCTTGGAAAACGGTCCTCTACCGGTACTGTAGTGCCGCGTCATAATTTACGGAATCTCCCTTTTAATGCTAATTCTGGTGCGAAACTTGCGCGAAATGCGCGGATTTCATCCTGCCCAGCATCTTGAGGTCGCGCTCGCCTTTGCGCAACATGTACTCGATCACGACAAAGTCCTTGCGGTCCACTGACGCCGCCTAAACACACGCGACATAAGTAAACAAAAGCCGTTAGTTAACGGGTATTTTTAGCGTTAACTAACGCGATCAACGCACATCTTCGCAAAAGCGCTGGCGCACGTAGCGCAGCGTGTCGCTGTCCTTGCGCTTCGCCGCCTGTAGCGCCTTCTTGTACAGCGCCAGCACCTGCAGCTGCAGTCCTGAGTGTGGCTTCATCCCCGCAGTATTTATCGATAATTTTCGTGGTTTGTGTACTGTACATGAAGTGCTCGGAAGTACTGTACGCTATTAATTCATGTCTTAATACGGTACCGTAATCGAGCCAAAAAGCTAAATAGGAGCGGAATACCCCATCTGCTAATTAGTCGTGCTTCGAATTTAGTCATGCTTCTGTACTTTTTAGCGGACAACAACATTTTCCCGACGAGATTGCGTTCGTGTGTACATGTAGGCTGCAGGCTGTAGCACTTCAGTCTGCAGCATATCCATACTGCAGTACTTCGGAGTACATGCGAACGCAATTTCAGTGTTGTGGGCCGGCAAAACGTAGAGATTTCGCATCAAATGTATGAAAACTGCATGTGCTGCAGCTGTTTCCCACTAAAAACTTAACATGATCCCTAACACTTAAATGTGCATTAAACCCGTTAAATGTGCATCAGTGCTGTCGTGCTGTCGCACTTAAATGTGCAGTAACGCGAGTCGAGAACCTCACGAACAACTTCAAAAGATGTGACGGCATTGTCCTGAATCGATGTGACCATGGACTCCAAAGCGTGACGGGCATTCTCCTGAATCCGCCCGTCCCGGATGCCGAAGAAAATCGACTGGAGGGAGCTGGCATTCGCCGGGGTGGAAGACGACGGGAATTGGGTCCTCGACTCGAGGAGCAGGCGAGCGGCAGGGAACTGTCCGCCAGCGGAGAGAAGGTCAGAAGCGAGGAGCAGGCCAGCAGCGAGAAGCCATCTAGCAGCGAGGAGCAGGTCAGCAGCGAGGAGCAGGCCAGCAGCGAGGAACAGGCCAGCAGCGAGGTTCAAGCTAGCAATGAAGACCAAACCAGAAGCGAGGACCAAGCCAGCAATGAGAAGCTAGCGAGAAGCGAGTAGCAGGCAAGCAGAGAGTAGGTGGCCACCAACGAAAAGGTGGCGAACTACGAGGTACGAGTATCCAACCATGCAAGGAGGAGAAGGACCTCAGCAGCGGGGAACAGCTCTTGGACACTGAAGGCATCTCTATAACGAGTAAAGCGTAGCAACGCACTTATGCGAACTGAAATGGTTACTGCAACTGTATCTGTTGAATCCGGAGCTTCACCGTTTTGAACATGAGAAAAGCTGGTACCGTACGTGAAAAACACAGTACTATCTGTTCAATTCAACCAATTAAGCGTCTGCATTTTTGCAATTTGACCAATTACGGTTTTACAAAATGTGAAACCTCTGGGAACTGCATCTTCATATACGTTAAACCAACTCAGCGATGAGCAAATGTAAGCCTCAAGAAGAACAGACTTGTATTCCACGAGCACCAATAACTATAAAGGTTATCATTCTCCATGATGTGTACATATCCGTCACACACTACTGAAGCAGCTTTACTAGATCGGAGAGAGTGGCAACTAGGGTCTCCACGCGGTGCTGCTTGATAACGAACAGGTTTTCCGCTACGCTCGATGCGCTCTGTGTGCTGGCTAGACCTCCTTGATAACCGTGGTCGCAAGCACGTGCACGTGGTGTATGTGGTTCATCCTGGTGAGTGTGTGGATCACACTGCCTTTTGCCTGGCCGCACAAATCGTCCTGCTCGCGGCAAAAACCCATGTTCAACTACTCTGGCAATCACAGTACTGTTGTCAATCCATAGCATCTTGTCCGAGATATTCACAACCTTGACCGCAGTAATCCACGACCTCGCCGCGAAAAATGACTTGGGTCACCCAACGATCTCCGCGTCCAGCCCAAACGACTCCTCGCTGAGGATTCAGCCGCCATAGTCTACATGAACCGTGTAAGAATGCGACTGCACCCCTGAGGATGCCATATGTTCCGGCACTTCCTGTTCAGCCGAACGTGGCGCACAAGTCAATTACGATGGCCTTGTCTTATGGGATGTGACCGGCGAGCATGTAGACGCATCCACTGTGTGTGCACGCGTTGCGATATGCTGTGGAACGTCCCCAGACATGAGTTTGACGTCGTGACTGGGATCAGCGCAGCGGCATCGACAAATTTCTCGCGCGATGCTGGAGCAAGGTTTGAACGATGTCTTGGGGACTTCGTCCTGGTTGGTATGCGTGTTAACGGAGCCGTCTTCTGGAAAAGAGAGGTCGTGTATGACTCTGCCGGTGGTGCGGGGATCGCTGTCGCCTTTGTCGACCACGCCGAACGGGCTAAAGAACTATTCCGGCCACATCTTGGTGATGACTTCGTCGACCACAAGACATCGGCCTAAGTTTTGCTCCTTTCGGATGTTGGCCCTTAGTACGCTGAGCGGCGGGATGCGGAAGGGTGATTGCGTGGAAACCCAGTCTGTGTCGGAAGGGGGTCGATAAGTACACGCGGGTGCCTTCGGAAGCGATCCGCACAAGGTCATCAACGTATTTGTAGTCGCGGCAGTAATTGCGCAAGACGTCTGGTAGCATTGCCTTATTGGGTCGGTAGTCATCGGGCGTCTGGCCTCGGACGAGTTCGACGAAGTCCTTGAGAGGCATGCGTGTGCGACGAATGAACTCCGACATTGCGGCTTGGAGGGGTTTGTTGAGGCTGCTTGCAGTCTCGGGAAGCCGGCTGGCGCGGCGGTAGTACGACACCTTCTTTGCGGAATGCCGTCGACAGCAAAGCCTGGCGAATGGACTTCCACAAGGCTTGGTGCTGGTTACCGAAGTCTTCTAAACGCTGCAATGATGGCTGCGACGGAGCCGATCGGCAGCCCGGTCGAGTCTTGTCCCCGGCTGATCCAGCAGATGTTAGTCCTTGTGGCCGGGGTAGTGGCCACCGTTGTGGCGGAACCACTGCGTTATCGGTGTTGCGCGTTATCCCAATGGAGGGTGGAGTTAAGAGCTTACACGCATCGGAGACATACCCGGCATTGTTCATGCTGGGGCTCTCACCGGAATGTGCTTTTCATACATGGATGTCGCCGGTGGCGTCGCACGCGTCGGAGGCATGCCCGGCATTGACCATGCGGGGCTCTCACCGGAATGTGCGTCGTCTAGATGGGGGTCACCACGGACGCCGCGTGCATGTTGACTGGTGGATGGCCTTACCGCCGGAGGCTGACACTCCGCCCTGATGCTTGCGTCTGTATGTGGGTTGATACCTGTGTGGATGTCGGTGTGGGTCGTCTGACCGCGAGGGCTCAGATGCAGTGCAATTGTACTGTATTCACGTTAGATCTGAGCTGACTGTCACGAAGCGCTGGTGAACCTGCAGCGCCTCGTCCCAATCAGGCGCGGCGGCGTGCCTGTCCGCGGCAAGGCCCGAATTTCTTCGTGATGAACGACATGAGGGCCGCCGGAAGGTCGCGCGGTCACGTGTGCGTGCAGCCTGCTACGTCGCACTTTTCTTTAGTGCCACCGAAGAACATACCGCCACCGAAGAACCGAAGGCACGGTTCGGTGCCGTCCGCGGCACGTGGGATGATCGCTCGCAAGTTGGCCGGTATGCCGTTGGGGCGTGGCTGCTGGTCGCGCTCCGTGTCGTCGCGTCGCGCGTGCCCCGTCCCCGACGTTGTACGGTTGAAAGTGCTCGTTTCCGCCCGTGACGAGGTGCTGCCAGTGGGGCAGTTAGCCAAACCGTGCAAGGCCATCGACCACGCGATCGAATTGAAGTCGATTTTTGCCGCCGCGGTGGAGAAATCTCTCCACCAGTAGGGTGAGTCGCTCGGCAAATGAACGTAAACCGCCCCGAGGTGTTGGTTTACTTCGTGCAGGGTGAACTGCACGCGTTGAGGGATTGGTGCTTGTCGGCGGCCGTGTTGGCCATCACGAATTCGCGGATTCGGTAGAGCGGGCGTGCCAGCACCTCGTGCCACTCGGAATTGGCGAACGACGTCAGACCCTGGATGGCCCCGATATGGTCGAAGTAAGAATCACAAGCAGGCGCTGTGGGTGGGGCCACCTTCGGGCCGAAATCAAGGTTGAAGTTAGCGTCCGAGGAACCCGCGGCTAACTGGGTTGCGTCGTCGGCTCGTAGAAAGTGTATGATGGAGACCCCGTACCTGCCGAACCTCGCACCGTGCACAGCTGCGAGGATGAGCGGTGTGTCAAGGAATTTTAGGCAGTCAAGCATTCGCAGCCGAATGACTAATGCCGTTGGTGGCTCGTGCACACCTTCGGGGCTCAGCAGATGATGGTACTGTCTGTGGGCGGCAAGGTTGTGCACAGCCGCAGGAGCGAAGTCGCCTCTGCCACGGTTGGCCGGCGGCGGGAACTGGTCTGCGCGCAGGTTGCGTACTGCGGGCGGTGGTAGGCTCCCGCGGGTGTTAGGTAGAGTCCAGGACTCTGGGCTATGGCCGGCTTTAGCGTTTTCGATCGCGGTCGTGGGGCGCGGGAGCGCGAGACTTGCGGTCGGGTCAGGCCGTTTCTGCAGAAACTGGAGAAATTCGGCGAACAACACGAACGGGTCAGCGATCTGGGGCTGCGGCCCCGGGTAAATTGCTGTGATGGGGGCGCGGCTGCGGCCCGGGTAAATTGCTGTGATGGGGGCGCGGCTGCGGACATTTCCGCCACCGATTCCGTAAAGGGTGGTGTTCGAGATGGGAGCGGGCCAGAGACGGACGACGGGGGTCGCGGGTGCGCCGGCATGGAACGAGCGCAGGAAAGCGTCCAAGTCAAAGTCGGACCTAGTGGTGACAGATGCCGGGACGCGGGTGGCCGTGGCAAGACCCTGGGGCGGCGGTGGCTGGGCCCGGCCGGGGTGACTTGCTGCACAAGTTGAGGTGTCGTGGCGTCGTCGTGCGGAACCGTTCCTCCGCGCTGCTCTCCGTGCGGGTTGCCGACGACTGGTGCCGAAGCAGTGGAGCCGGTAGTGCGGATGGTTAGCGCTGTAACCGGGGCGGTCGATGGCACAGGCGCCGGTGTGACTGCAGGCTCTGCCCGTGTTTTCGTCGCTTTCCTCGCTGTATGAGGCGCGGCCACCGTTGGTGTGACTGTGGGGTGATGCTGCGTGGCCGCTGCTGAACGTCTACGAAGGGGTTGGCTGCAACGGACCGGGACGCGCCGAGTGCAACTACCGATGTCAAGGCGGCTCTGAAGGTGGCGGCATCGTTGTTCACGACGAGCTTCGTCTTCTTGCGCCGTGCCTCGGCCAGCACCTCGGCGGTCAGTTTCCGTTTCGCAATGCGGGGCTGACCCGTGTCTGGCCAGTGGGGGCCGGGACCGGGACCGGTGCTGGCGTCGGCGCGGCGCCTGGCGTACGAGCGACCGAGACTGGGGACACCTCGGTGGCTGGAGACATCGTCGCCACCCTGGTCGGGTTGGCAGTGGCTAAAATGGCTGGCGCAAGCCCGGCCGCTGCGGAAGCGGATCTTGCTGCTGCCACTGGCGCTGCTGGTGCGGCGGCAACACCCTCTACACGGGTGGTGGGGTCGCTGGATGACGGCGGCAGCGGTGAAGGGCTTATGGTGGCACGGGGCTGGGGTCGAAGGTTGCTGAAGGTCGAGACTCGAAAGTCGTTGTTGTGCTCGGGATGAAGACGCGAACTGAGCTCTCTGATCCGGCACGGGCGGTTGAGATCGTCTCCGTCGGCGTGTGGTCACTCCCAAAATCTGGAAACCTAACTGAAACTCCCAAATTGGGAGTCGCAATAGATGTGTACCAATAATTTATTGTGGCGAGCTCAAAGTTTCATATCGATTATTTATTGCCAGGAGGCATCTCCCTGGGTTGTTTGGCATGCTTGGTGTGACCTCAACCATGTCTGGACAGCAGCAACAGTCGCTGTAGCTGTGACCGATGGAGATTCTTTTGTTCCTGAGCAAAAATGCGGGCAAATGAGCACTGTGGACAGGGCACAGTTATCAAATTGAGAGAAATTCCAGCGCACCAATAATCTTTTGCTGTCGCTGGAATTGCAATAATTTATGATCAATGTTAGAGTCACACAATGGTTTGGTGCCTTCGTACTTAAGTGCATCTACCTGCCACCACATCAATGAGTGTACCTTCGACAAAGGCACAATGTCACAATTGTGACACACTGAAATAACATACCGGATAAATTTCAAAAATTACGACGTTTATTGACATTCTGGAGAGCATGGAAGTGTTTGTGCAAGCGCCAGTGTTGCAAGAATGTCGTACATGACTGTATGCGCGATCGTCAGTGTTGCGCAAATGTCGTCGATGGAGTGGCAACACTTTGTGAAAAGACAGTGAGTGTGCAACCGGCATCATGTGGGCTGTGGGCTTCATTTCGTGGCAGCGACCCAGCTCGGGGCGGCGAAGCGCAAGCGGGCACCATTGTGACCATTTGCATGACGGGTGGCTGGTCCGCGACCAGCATGTCGTCCGACAAGACGAAGATGCGAGGCGCGTACTGAGCAGGAGAAGTTTCTCTCTCTTAGGTGGTGCGAGATGTCGCGAGTGATCTACGGGAGATGGATATCAGCAGTGGGTGTGTTGTGTCTGTTCACCGCCACTGAGAGCGGCAGCGAGAGACGTACAACATGGAGTCGTAGGCTGTGTGTGTGGCGTGACTTTCTGCAGTTGATAACATCAACGCGACGATACATTGCTTCGCCTTTATCGTGCGTCGCCACTTAGACCAGAGATACTACGGTGTTATAGACTGAGACATAGATATTGTACGGGTTCTTCGATTATCGCGATTATGCATGAGAACCAGTCCAAACGATCTCTTCTTTCTTAAACATGTAGAGACTTCAGAAGATATCGCAACCTAAAGTACCGCATCAGCGCCTTGGATGGCTCTTTTGGCAGAGCGATATCGCGCACGGAGCACTCGAAAAATAGTAGAACTAATGGCCCACAGCTGTGTCCATCAGTCTGCTTCAACTGCACTTCTCGTTGCAAGACCATGGTGGCTATCATCTCTGAAAAAGTGCCTTGATAATGTCTTCACATCTCTCGAACTGCTTCGGCTTTTGTTGAGGGTCGAAAACTGTTATCGTCTTCGGGGTCGACTTGAAGTTAAACACGGCGCCACACCAGTGGGTTTTGTTGATGTGAATCGGCATCAACACATGTGTGTTGTGTTCTTGGAACGGACGAGAACCGGCGATGACTTTGTGTTGCGTTGCAGTGCTCTCCGTTCCGCTGAAACCAGGCGAAATAATCCCAATAGATTCATGTTCTTCTTGAAGTGTTGTCATTGCATGCATGATGCAGTCGTCATTGAGCCAGCAATCTTCCCTCAAGAGAAACAAGGATTTGTTGGAGATCCGTCCAAAGGGTGAATCGCGCGACATCGGTAAAAATCACTTGCTGCATAGCCACTATACCTCTCGCTTTATCTAGTTCGGCATACTCGTTCATACCTTCGGGGATTGGGAGTCTGTTGAGCGACGTAGCAGCCATCCACTCGATCGCGTCCGACACTTCCAATAATGATTCCATGGTTTCATGGTAATCGACCATAATTTGCAACTGTTCTTCGGCGATGACTCCGACCTCAGAAACACGAACTCCAACTGGTAATTTCGGATCTGGCAGAGTTTTCTTGAACGCACTCAGCAGCTTGCAGCACTTCTTCGTGAACTTTTCAGTGAACACGACTTTGACGCTGCTGAGGCTCTCGGGGGGCAATCACTTTGGCTGTGACTTGCTTCCTGGGTCCCAAAATCTTAGCGGGAAAGCTGGATAAAAACTCGTGCGCGGATTCGAAGCTGTACCACGACTTTAACACCCTGGCAACATTGCTGAGTGTTGTAACCGGCAACAGCGCTCCTTGCACGAGTTGTTTGGCCTCTTTCCGGGATTCCACCACCCGTTTCTTTTCACTTGTTGCTTCTGACCTTTTCGTATCTTGGGTCGGCCTCTGTTTTTCGTGCTTTTCGAGACGAAGAACGAGCTTTCTTCACTGGAGCTTGAGCTGCCGTGGCTGCCATCAGAGTGTGGTCTCTTAACGGAGGGTATCACAGGTTTCAACTCTCTGTCCGCCACCGTTGACACCGTCTCCTTAGACAGAAGATCGCGCACCTCGATGTCTTCCGTGGCGTCTTGACAAGCAATGCCCGCCTCGACAGTGTGACCCAAACCTTGAGTCACACTAGTTGTGTGACTTATTGTGTGACTTGTTGGGTGTCTTTTGCTTTGCGTCACTTCACGCATGTGACTTTCAGGCGAAGTCAACTAACATTTCAGCGTACGTACCCTAGTACTTGCGGGTCTTGTCAACCGTTGATACCATCTCAATCATATGCGGCTGTATCTCTTGAGTCTTATACTGCGTCTTGCGATCGTTGGCAACGCGATACTGCTTCTCCACCAATTCATACGCGTACTGGCTGACCTCTTTTGACAGCTTGTGCAACTCAGCGTCCGCTCCGGCATAGCGCATGTATCCAACGTCCGTCATCTTCTTTGCATACTCCAGCTCGGCGATCAATTGCAAGAAAAGTAGCGTATCAACGCACTCGTCCAGCATCATCGTAGGCTTCAGAACGTCCTTCAAATGACCCAACGCTGCCTCCAATCTAAATAACACAGAACGGGAGTTACTACTGTACATGCGATCATGCACAAAAACAAGGCTGTAACAGCACTACCAGTTGTTCGTAGTGTTCCCCAAATGAGGGACGTCTACACGACCAAAACCACTCCACATCTCCCTGCAATTGTGCCAATTCTTGTGAAAGTACTTGAGAAACGGGTGCCTGGTGTCTGGAATGTCTTCGTCGAGTGAAATTCTCATTCCGTCCACCACATAGTACAGGTAGCCGCGGGCGATCTCATATTCAGCCTCCGTCATCGCATTCAGCATCATATGCACAGCGTCCTCTACTTTGTCACGATCCTCAATGTTGTACTCTCGCTTCGAAATTTCATTCCGAAGATATTTTACCACATGGAACACACAGAGAAGAATTCGCGCAGCAGGGAAGGCAGCCTGTAGCAGCGAAATCTCCCCAAAGTCCTTGTCAACGATAATAACTCGAACTTCGCTCCAAGTTGGGTTAAACGACTTGAAAGAGGTGACTGCATCCGTCAAGCATTCGGCGCTCTCATTCTCCATGAGAGCGTGCTGAACATATTGTCCCTGTGAATAACAAACAGACACACAATACACAAAGACACACAAGCACACATAGAGACACAAAGAGGCACAATCATGTCAATATCGTCACAAAGTCACACATAGGACACAAAGCATGTACTTACGTGGCCGAAGACGTCATGGATCATGAAACTGAAAAGCTTGTACCGGGCGTCGTTCGTGCTGTGCGTAGCATCCACCATCAACACTTGGGGGAAGGCCTCAAAGAACCACCGCATCTGATGGTTCTGGAATGTAATTGTCTGCGCCAGCTTGTCATCGTCGACGTAGATCGTCGCCGTGTTACCCTTGCGAGAGCAGAAATCGCGGAGTCCTGCCTCCAATCTCGATTCGACAGTTGTAGATCCGCGTCAAGCTGCTTTCAGGTTGGCAACCATATTGTGCACGTCGCGCAGCGTAACATGTTTGTCTAAGCAACGATTAGGAACATAGCTAACCAAGTAACCGAAAATTGGGTAGCGTACCTGTCCTCTTCCTCAGGAACTGCAATATCAGCTTCTTCTTAGCTCCGGCGGCTTGGAGTTCGTCCACAAAGTCAATCATGTCTTCATCTTCGACGCGACCATTGGAGGGATGATTCCCATACGATCCCGAGTCCAGCGCGTGATTGTGCTTGGTGTACTGCTGCGTAACCTTTACTTGAAAGCCTCTGGAACCATTCCACACCACCGTTGCCATCATCCGCGCTGCGCATCCTGTCGATTTCACGAAGTAGTTGTGCCGCTTGCCCTTCGATCGACTGGGTCGCGTCCAACTATGTGTACATACCAGCTTCCGGTAGTACTTGTCGAACGAGTCGGGAATGAGCGTTTCAGGGGTGTCCTTGCCACGCTGTTGGAGATCCGCATTTCTAGCTGCCGAGCTGGTAGACGTGCGCATATTGAAAATCTGGCGAGTCTCGTTTTGATACGCGTAAAAAACGCCTCCCAGCTGTCAAACATGTCCTCGCGCATACGTGGGGCATGGGCGAGAGCAGTTGACGAAGCAGGGACGTGCCCTCCGGAGATTGGCCTTCATCTGGATCGTTGTCGGGCTCGGAAGTCGACGCGATACTCGCCATCCTGGTTTTCGCGCGTGCTTCGAAATGAAAGGCTCAAATTCGTCGGGGAGGGAGGAGGGGGAGGAGGGGTGTTTTCTTCCTTTATGGCTGGCTGATTTCTCGGGGGTTATTTCAGTCCCGTATTTTATTTACGAATTTCTTACGTGCACTCATTGTGTGACTTTATCCACTTCCATAATTTATTGCCCACTATTTCCGTGCAGCATTCAATAATCTATTTCGTATGCGGTCTTGCAATAGATAACAATGCAATAATCGGCAGATGGAGTCTCCATCCACAATGTATGAGGCAGGATTGGAACGCTGAGGAGTAAGCCTTCTGACTCTTCATTTGCACTTGCGCTTCACGCTTCCTGCATTTGCTTTTGTTTTCATCGCTTGAAACGCTCCACTTCATGTCGTCGTCTCACACTGGTACTTCTTGGAAGGCGATACTGTCAATTTTCTCTCACTGACCACCGCCACACAAAAACAAAAACAATGAGTTCATGCCGATTAGTATTTCACGCTTAAATACACAACGATTATTCATGCATCCCCACGACCAAGCACTTGGTCGTCTAGGAAATGAGCAGTTGGCGCCGGTGCAGGTTGATCTTGTACTCCCAGGACTGTTGCAGCGCGTAACTCGACACGTACAGCACGTACATGGTTCCCTTGGCGTAGATTTTCACAGGGTAGAGTCTGCTAGGGTCGCTTTTGGGCTGTGCATTCGACTTGATCACCTGCAGCTTGGCCAGATCCAAACTAATCAGCAGCTTGGCAGTCGTGTTGTCAAACAGGTGGAACGTCGTGTCAGTGAGCACGCCCCATCGGGTGACAACCGATTTCCTCCCAGGCGAAGCACTGGCAGGCGTTTTAGGCGTCAACGGTGCCGGAGACGCCAGCAACCCATTAGACGACACCTGTCTCGACCAAAAGGAAAACGACCGTCTCGGTCGCGTAGAAATTGGAGGCGCCAACAAGAACTGACCCGACTTGCAGGGCATCCTGGACGACACGGGTCTGATCTCCATCTCCACTGTGCCTTGTACAAATCGATGCAGCCCCACAATAGCTTCATCCACTGGGAACTTCCACTTGCCCAGTGGAGCACTAGCTGTCTTGTGATGTTCCCAACCGGATTCCAGAGCCACAATCGCCTGGCCTAGAAACCGCATTCTCCCTGTATTGGTGACGCCGATGAGCGTCGTCACAATGTCGCACTTGCTGGACAGCATAGGCACTAAAAACGTGTCCTCCCACGTAGGTAAGTTCACGTTGCTGCTTTTTCCAGTGGAGAAGTGGAACATGAAGGGCCCGAACGGCTTCTTGAGCACGCGCACGTTGCACAGCACCGAGACGACGTTGCGGAAGTCGCAGAGCATTTCCAGGCCCTGAACACGTGTGATTTGAAGCTCCACAGGACGTCCCACAGCGCTGAGACGGTGTGAGAGTCGGTGACGCGCCAGGAAGCAGCGAACAAGTCTCTGAATGACGCATGCGGCGTGGTGACGCACGACGCGTCGATCTTGAGGTTCCTGCGTCTCCTGCTCCTGTAGTCGTCGTGCTTCGGCCACTTTAGGGTTTGGAAGAAGGGCTTCCTTGTCCCCCAAAAGCGTCGGCTCTGCGGGTCCATGGGCGGCGTGCCCGGCATGGCTGTGTCCGCCTCGATCTCCTCTTCCTGCTCGGGTTCTTGGTGCTTGGCGGAGGGCAGCGGGGGCGTGCAGGCCTGCGTGGACGCGGCGTCCTCCTCGCTGGCGCGACGTGGCGCTCGCACGCTGGACGGCATGGGCATATGTGGCTCTTGTGCGTCAAGGAGAGAGTGTGCCTATTGGTCGTGGAATTGCGGAATGGTTTGTTTGGTCGGATTTACGTTATGTTGGTGCTGATTGAGAGTGCCCTGATTAACATCTTGGCGTTTGTAAGGGAGAGAAAGGCACATAACTCAGGCGGGTTTAGGCGGTTACGTCAAGACTTGGGTCAAGAACGGCAAATAGTAGCGCGGAAAGGCTCCTGCCCTGCAGGACAATGTGATCCGCTACACCGAGCATTGTTTCCAGGATGGAGGCAGAACACCAACGTCCTGGCCGAGTAGCGCGAATAACTCATCAACATAGGTTGAGATGGGAAACGTGTCTTTTAATTTTTTAATACTTTTTCAGGACACAAGATCGTGGTGATCATTTTGGCGGGTCATTTCCATGTTTACTTAAGAAATCGGGCCCAGAAGGCTCCGCCTCACCTTCGTCCAAACTCTGATATTAATGGTCCTGCACTCGCGCAACAAATTAGCAGCAAGTTGAAGCCGTTGACAAGCTTTGAGTTGAGTTCTTCAAAAAACGAAGAAAGGAGCCCATCGCAGCTTCCCAGGCAAGTGGCGAGCCCAAATGACAGCCAGATACAAAAAAATCATGGCGAGCGAAGGAAGCATTAGGGCGAAGATGCAGGACAACGGCCCCATGGCCGGAGATCGGCAGCCAAGAGATGGCGAAATGGTCCAAGTGACTGACTCGACATCGGATATGAGCATTATTGCACACACTCAGGGTGTCAAAAATGGAGGCAATCGAATGGCCTATGCGCTGAGCATGGTGGTAAGAAAGGAAAATGCTCACGCCCTGGTTGCAGCAACGATCCACAATTACGTGGTTTGTGCAGTGACCATGGAGGAACACCGAAATGTTCGCGCCTTAGTTGTAGTAAGCCTCCACAATGACATGGTTTTTGCAGTGAACATGGAGAAACCCCGACATGCTCGCGCCCTGGTTGCAGCAAATAAGCGATTTCGTGGTTTGTGTAGCGGACACGTGACGTTGTCGAGTCCGCACAGTTTTGTGCTGGGCACGAAGGAGGTTCCCAGTAATCGCATTGCGGTTGTACGAAATTCCGCGGGCGAAAAGGAAAATATCTTGTGAACAACTGAGATACCCAAGATTTTCTCCTTAAGTCGATCTTTATCAACTGTTCCGCTGGTGAATGAACAATGAGTGACAAAGACAAAATGGTGAAAGCAAGACCTTGAATACTTCTCAAGCTGCTACGAGGGAGATATGCGTTGTGCACTAACAGAAAAGAGAGCCGTGAAAAGAGGTTGGAACTCACAGCTTCTTAAGGGAGTATTAAGGGGAAATTCAATCATCTGAGCTGTTGCAGTTCATGTTCTTGTATCACCCTGTGATCTGCTTTCACGTCACTGCAGCAGCAACTTTATCCGGCATCCTCGAAAAATAGTGTTGCCCAACCATCGCGACGGTTAATCTTGGTGAGGAATGCGCGGCCGATGGACAGCGAGGCACGGCTACAGGATCGAGAGGCGTCAATACTTGCAGACGACCGACGCCAAGTTCACGATGACCCTTTCAAGACCTCCAAGAAACTCGGGATCGTGGCGCTCAAGCACAAAATGGACGGCTTCGAGAACAAAATGGCGACGATCCGCGCGCGACTCGAAGCGAGACGAGAATTGGCCTCGCCACAAGGATATTTCCACCTCCCAGCAGTGAATTGCAATCCTCAAGCCACCGCAACAGTGGAGACGACATTATCTGTGGATCGCCTGAAGCTGCCATTGCTGCAACAAATTGAACGCACGAAAGTGGCAAACGCTCCGCCAAAAGACCCGTTCCTGGAGGTGGAGAACGTGCTTCATCGTGCGTTCATTCGAGAAAGTTACGTGCTAGACGCAGCCGCAGTGGCCACCAAAGAACTGGCAGTTGCATCGGCGACGAAAGAGGCTCAAGAATTAGGAGAAGAGGCTCGGAAGCGAATGGTGGCGTACACGCAGAATGAGAACGGGTGGAGGTTTGAAGAGCGCACGACCAGATACCAGCAAGTGGTGGAGCTAAAGCAGCAGGCTGAGAATGCGCAGCAAGAAGCAGATTCGCAGCGTGAGACTGTCCGTCGGATGAAAGATTTACTGCGTGATCCGTACGGGGAACTTCGATCCAGTCCAGTTCCTCGACATGTACTTTCACCCATAGTTTCGTCACCAACGCTTTTTCAAAAGAAACAGTATGAATGGATATGGGTCCTCGCGTCTCTGTCTACAAAGTTGTCGTTTACACCTCGCGAGGAAACCCCGGACCATGCAATGGATACCGAGAAAGAACTATCAATGTACCTCGTGTACTACATTGCTGGCTCAGAAGTGAACAGCAAGCACGTGGAGAATGAAGATCAGTGGCAGGATATACTGAGCAAAGATTGTCCGCCGACGGCTGGCTGGATGTGCTACTCGGTGCATGGTGTACCTCCAGCTCCAGAACTTGCGGCAGTCAGATCCGGGATGCAGACTTGGACTGTGGCAGGTGCTGGTGCGGGGCATTTGAACAGCAAATATGTTGCGTGTGGAGTACACGACCGAGTTAGAAGGTTCAAGTCACCCGCTGGAGTTGAGCTCTTTCGGAAGTGTGTACCAGTAGCATCTGCACTCTCGTTGGCCTTACATGGTGGCGAAACAGAGCGCCCCGAATCGGCCAGCTTTAGTGTTACTGACGAGGAACTACGTGAAAAGCAAGATACCCCAAGGCGGACAAAGAAAACAAAATCTAGTGTTGTCTTACCGAGTGGACTTGCATCTATTGAGAAGGACGAACTGGACTTCCGGTCAATGCAGCGCATTGGATCATGGCTGAGCATGAACGAGTCGATTGAAAGGAATCGCCGAATGCTTGGAAGCCGTAGCACTACCCATGATCCTGCACAAGTGGCCGGTACGCACCCTGATGGCAGTAGCGTCATGAACCAGGAGTCTCGAGAAACAAAAGGTACCAGCGATGTAGCAGAGTCCCGCCCAGAACTAAGTGCATCATTGTGTAGAGAATGGGTATTGTTTACGAGTTGTTCAAGACGTCGATCGGAGAAAGTGACGTCTGGGGCAAACGAACCACCGAAGAAAGGCATTGGACTTGGCTGCTTGAAGCGGCATTACTTTATTTCGTTGGAGGAGAAAGCAGAGATGACCACCTGGGTGCAGACTAAGGAATCGTGGCTCGAGAAAAATGTGCTAACAGTTATCATTGAACGTGAAGCACAGATGGACCGTGTGCATCACTTGAGCCACAAGTGTATGGTCCAATACCAACAGAACTTGCGAGTCGAGACTGAGAAGTCAAAGGTAAAGTTGCTGGCGGAACTAAACCGTGTTCGCTTTTTGACTGTAAAAATTCTGGAAACTATTGACCGCTGGCGGAAATACGCTCGAAAGATTGGGTTTGCGCGGTATGACAGCACAACGGATACAACGAAAGCAGGCAATAAAGCAGCTACGCCAGATACGAATGCTTCAAACAAGGACACTAAAAACAAACAAACAGAGGCCCCGTTGCTGGGGTGGTCTTCATCGATAACACTGGAGACCGGAAAACAGCTCTACAAGGGATCCAAGGCCTTTGTCTCCAAAATCAAGCGCTTTCGTCGCTCGGAAGACATTAACGGCAAACGAGAGCAGCACATCGTGTACCTGGGATACTTTGGTACACAAGAGGAAGCTGAACGTGCTTACGATGAACACGCAGCTTCCGAAGCCCGTCGATTGAACACCACAGTGGAACATTTACCACGTCGACGAAAGGTTTTCGGTCATGTGGTAAACACTTTGCTGTGGAAAGTGAAAAGATGGCCCAAGCTTCTGTATCGAGTGCAAGACGAAGCAGCTAGCATCCTTATCTTCAGTGGCATCTGATGAATGGATACCACCGTTCTTCTATGGGGTTGACGTGAACTACATCATGAAAATGGCAAACGACTTGGACTTTCTTGATGATGTGTTGCCTCTAAAAGCAGCGCTAAACAATAGTCGTGGTATTGAAGGCGAAGCATTCCCGATGCGTGGAAATGTCTTCCTCTTGCCTAAGACACCTATCCAAGATCCAGATCTTGCTGTCTTCACAACATTCCCAACGCCCACAGCCCCTCGGCTAGGAGAATCCCCCGACTCTTCTAGGAGTAATGATATTGATAATGAGGCACTCGATCGCGAGCGAATATTCAAAGCGCAGCAGATTTTCCTTCAGGAGCTGCAGATTTATCGACCTGAATTGATCGGCGAATCTCTATCGCGACAGCGTACGTCAAGTAAAAGTTTAACCGTATCCAAGACGAACCAAGACTTTTCCTCTCCACAGTATCGGTTGGTGGAAGCTTTGTATTGGGACCATTGCGCCGCGCTTAAGATTCTACAGGAACGGCCACCACTGGCGCTGCGGCAACCTAATATTTGGTGCCGACCAGACGTAGGAGAATGGACTAGTTTAGTCGTTCGTGGAGCAAATCAACTACACTTCTTGTTTGAAAAGAAGCTGGAAAAGGCTGGCAAAGAGATGGTGCAGAGGCGACAGCAAGTTCTGTCGGCACTACGTCAGTTGAACAAGGTTCCTTTGTACTTTGTTCAATCCCGTACGAACTTCACCGAGCTCATTGCAGCTGGACAAAGTGTTCGAGGTGACGTCGTCCAGCTGGAGGCGAACAATACTATCAAGCGCCTCCAACGATATGATGTATGGTGCACCATGTCACTAGTCGTACAACGATGGTTTCGCGGTGTTCTTGGTAGACAAAGGGCTCGAGCCACACGCAAGGCACTTTACTTTGCTTGTAAATTTCGCGTGTTTTACGCTAAGCATGTCGCCGCTGTTGCCAAAACATTTTATGACATTGATGTACGCGCTGTGGCTGTTCGACAAGCATACAAGGCCATTTGCACGCCGGTGTACACCCGTGTCGTAATGATGAACGGAGAGCTAGTGACGGTAATGTTCCACTCACTCCGCCATTACCAGCTTTACGATACAAGTTGTCGAGATATCCCAACACCTAAGCGTACTCTGTTGCCATCCTTGTGTTGTGTTAGTTGTGCGCGAAGGTTTCACGTTAAGGCGCACTACCAATCTCTAGAAAATAAGTTCGAGGTATTTCGTGGAGTCTGCACGTGTTCTTTGCATGGCGGAAGTGCTCAGGATAGCAGCAGTGACAGCGAGAGTTGGTTGATTCGCGCATATAGTTCATCTCATAATATGATCTATCGCCTACAACTGGACACACCTCAACTACAGCAGTTGCTTTCGTCTCAGTCACACTCCCAAGACTACCCACGATCATCTACATCCGATTTATCTCTTATAATGGATATGGATATGAAACAACTTGCGGCAGCCGTGGCTTCAAGACACGCAGCATTTTGTTTTCAGAGTGCAGAGCGTGCGGCGAACAGCCTAGCAAACTGGAGGCGTATGAACAGCGAAGCAACACAAACTCGAAAGTCTTTGATGGTGGCACTTGAACAAAGTTTGGCATTGTTGGATAAAACAAAGTACGCTCATGCTGTTTCCGTCTGTAATGCGAAAAGGGCGTTGGACTTCGCGTCGCGGCCGTTTAGTGAAGCTCAAGCTTGGGACCCTCTTGAAAATGCCAACGACTGGAGGTTCATTGTTGAAAAACGGCAGTTGGTGAAGCGTTTGGAGGAGGTGCAACAGGAAGTTGAGCGTCTTCGGGTAGCTCATTTTCAGGCAACATACAATGACCAGTACACTCGAGCTGGTGCTGCACTCGCCCAAGATGAGTATAATCGCATCTGGCTTCCGTTGGTCGAACGCGAGAGCCACACTATGGAAGAGGCGATTTTGCTTGAGGCGACAGCTAAAACACGCATGGAAAGTTTTATGGGGCTGCTTTGTGACCGTTTCTTGACGCTCCGAGATGGCTATCACGTGCCAACTCGCCGCAACCTAGTCGTTCAAAGCCCCGTGTGGCACAACATGATCCCATTTCGACTTGACATTCCTGGTCTTCGTCGAAGACTGAATCATTTGCGGACACGTACGTTGGTTCTATCGAACCTAGCAAAACAGAACACAAAGACTCGGCGAATGATCGTGACTGCCAGCGTATGGCCTCTTGTTGAACGTGGCAACCACAGCTCACACACAAAAAGAGATTATTGGGTGACTGCATACGACTCTGTAGACTGCTCAGTGCACAACATTTTTCTGGAATGGGAGCTCGTGCAGCTCTTGACAGGATCAGATGGCAGGAAAATCAGCCAAGACTCGACCGAGTCGAAGAGAAGCGCATGGCGATCGATAGCAGACATTCTCCTATCGTTAACCATGCTGGATCGTTTCACCGGAGTGTTTACACTGCAAAAGTTACAATTCTATCATACGTTGCGTCGCTTAACTCCTCAGTTACTGTCCAGCAGAGTAATGCGTGACTTGCAAACCGGCCGAAAGTGCGGACAAGGAGACGAAATCCTACGTCAAGGAGCATCTGTGGATGGACGATTGTGTGCCGTGGTTGTGTATGAAAACTGGGGCGACTTGACGTTTGCCATTTATCACACGGCAAGCGGCGATTTCTTCAGATTGACGATGCCCCTGAGTCAAGTGCTCGACCTTCTTAGCGGTAAGCCACTGATGCTTCGGCTTTGGATCTATTGCGTGAAGTCGAACTCGTACACTCCGACCCTCTTGACTTATCTTTTTAACCATGTGAGATTTTACCGGCGCGACGATGAATGCGAAGATGTACGAATAGAGCACGGGCACACTCCCCAAAAGCGCTCCAAACGCTATCAGACGGTTCTCCGAATTCAAAACAGGAAGGTACTTCTTAGTATTTCTGAGAACAGCTCGGGTGATTTTTCGTCGCCGGATACGACATGAGAAGTGAGCTCACGTATAAGATTTTGCTGGAGCGCGAAGGTCTTCACCGAGTGCTGAAAACGAGCGCTCTAGCAGCTGATTCTGCTGCTGGTGTACAGTCAAAATTCCGACCTTCTTCGTCCTCGCTGCTACTTCGACGCAATAGGAAGTTGTTGTACGAGTGGATTTGCAGCCGCCTACGTTTTCAAAACATGCTGGAGCACCCAAAAATGATTACTTCCGGGACATCTCCTCTGGTATTTGGTCTTCATTTACGAGAAAGCTTCCGAATACTGAACCGGTGGATTGATTTGAGCCCGCGGAATCCTCTCCACGCTGTGACGGAGGTTGAAATAGCGCGTCGGGCATCTACAGTCGATACAGCAGCATTTTCAAGTCTGCAGTTTGATCAGCTAACACTGATTAATACGCCGCGGCTTCCGTTTGCGTTAGAGAAGGAATATGTCGGAACGATGGATTGGGTAGAAGCTCTAGCAGGACCGCCGTCTCAAGCACAACCATGGAAGAAGGAGCTCCCGTACATGAAAATGGATTTCTTCGTGAAAGCACATACTTTATTCGCGCGAGTACGCGGTGAGCTTGAGGCGGAGGCAAAAGAGCGTCGGGAGCGAGAGAACTGGGTAGGAATGGAGCAGGAGGATCATAATAGTCTGTGCCTAGATACTGTGACCTTACTGAAGTCAGCAAATGATCATATCTCGTCTACATGGCAGAAGCTTTCAGATCTCCATGTGACATCAACGAAGTGGATTGATCAATGGCGGCAAATTCACTCGGAATTGCGGGTAGCTGATAATAATGATGTGCAGTCAAATCTCGGTAGTCAACGAGTGTTAGCAGCGACAACCGCCACTCTTATGCTTCAAGAAGACAGCGGCTGCATGTTTTTGGACTCCCTCCACTTGTGGATTTCCGCTTCAACGACGGACTTGATACAGTTTATCTCGTTGGCTATTCCGTTTGATTCTTGGTGTCCGGTTCTTGTGGCAGCTAGCCTTCTTCAAGTTTGCTTACAACGATGGGAGTACGAGCTGAACGCAACATGGACTAACCTGAACGTAACTTTTGAGAAGATTGAGCGCAGCGAAAACGGTTCGGAAGACCTTCGAAAGCACAAAGCTCGAGTTCTACAATTTTGCCATTTCTTGGCACGTCAGACCACTAAGGTTGCGGCTATTGATGAGAACGAAGATGATGAAATCAAGTATGATCATGTAGACACTACCGGTAACACTGATGAGGTTCACGGTGAAATAGCGGGGTCGGTAGTTGAACAAGAAGATACGACATCGATTAGTGTCGTAAACACCGGAGTTTTGATTCCGTGCAACTGTGACGAACCAATCCAAGAAGTATTCCTAGCAGATATGCCAACGTGGTCACCATTGGCAACTTATTCGTTCGTGACACATGCACGAACTGTGGTTAGACAACTGCGCTCATTTTTCAGCAGCAATGGAGGCAGCAACAGATCTCGGGTACTCGGTTTGGGAACTCCAATGGAGCGTTGACATGCCAGAGAGTACCCTACGGTGTACTTGTGTATCGAACTTTGACACGAGATTCTACGAAAACGCAAGTATCACTACTGAACTCGCGCGCCGCAGGATTGACAGGAGGCGTGGACGTATGTGGACCTGCATTGTTTTGGCCTTTACAAGTTGGTAGCGATTGGTACCAGCGCTTAATGGATTGTTCTGTAGTTTTTACGGACTTAGCTATAAATTCAGATGCACTGGAGCATGAAGAAAGTCTAAACCCTTCAGCCGCAGTGCGATCGACAAAGTATCTACCATGGAAGCAGTTCGCTATCGAACGATTGCGAGTCGCGCGAGCCGTAAAACGTAGTCGTTCCGGTGAAGGAATGTGCGTTGATTCGTTAGCGAATGATCACGCTGAGTTGGAAAAGGAGAAGCAAATTATCGCTTCTGTCTCGATTGACTTCCAACAACTGGAAATTTCGCTCGGCAAGCGTAGCAGTCATGAGTTTCTTGGCAACCAAAGTGTCACAAAATGCATGAGGCATCTTTTGGGCTGCAAAAGGATTGTCTAAAAGATGGTTCTGTGAATTGGCGACTCTCGCTTACCAACTCCCGAGCAATGCATCGAGTGCTGGACATCTATGACGCTGACGGATGCGCTATTCGGATTCCTTGCGTTGGATGCGAAGACAAGGATTTCAAGATGGAAGACGTGCAAGTGGAGATCGACGATGTGGTCAAACCGCGCCGCCTCACTTTTTCCTACCGCAACCTCAAATCGCAACGAATGCACTTTGTCGACTGCGATCATTACAGTCTACAGTCTCTTCTTCACCAGCGCAGCCTTAGCCTGGAATCCCAAGTTCCGATGCCATTGACAAAGTGGCAGAGCACGGCACTTCTCACGATTCAAGAATGGAGAAAAATGGCCGCCCTCGCTGCGCAGTTCTTAGTATTTCGAATGAAAAATGGCGCTCTCTCGTTGTGCCTAGAATTATACACGCCGGAAGTGCTGGCTCAAGAAGTAATGAATGCACAAGTATTATCCGGCGAATCATCACAAGCTGGTGGAGAGAAAGAGGTCAGCTTGGCTGAGATTTCATCAAATCAAACACCCGAAGTCGAAGACCTTGTTCTGTGCGTATCAGTGAAAACTGATCTTCCAGCTTTGATGCCGCCATTACCAGCTCAAAGGCGATGTCGATCTGATATTTTGGAGGAGCGCAAAGCAGTGAAGCACACGTTGGAGAATCACTTTCAGAAACACCAACCTGCAATCAGAGCTGCTGCATGCGGCAGATTACTTGCTAGAACTGCCGTTCCTTCGGATGCTGGTTTACAGATGACGTCGGAGTGGATGCAAATGACGCGGGAGGATTGGCGGGCACAGGAACTTCGAGGAATGCTGGTGCTGGATGGAAATGTATTGTCTAAGTTGGAAAAGGCATTTACACCAGCTACACAGCGTGCTCGTGAATACCTTAACACTTCGAACAAAGTGGATGATATCGGCGGTCTTGAGCTTCAGGTGAAAGAAGTCGGAAAAGCAATGGGCGAGGCTGGATTCCAGTCGAGTGACGTCGAAATCCTGCAGTCTATCAGAATGATACGATGGCGACGACGAGGAAAAAGCTACTTCAGTATCTAAAGAGCTGAGGCTCGCTTTGTAGATGTCGCCGAATGGTGGCGTAGGCGCTTGAACATGACGCAACGTCAAAATAAATGAGTGACCATACAAATCACATACCAAACAGCAACCTGTCGACTTGATTCGGCTTCCACGGTTAATAATCGGGAGGTGACGGATTTTTACTGTTTTCTTGGCGCCATGGGCGTTTCTTGAAAAGGATGTCCTCCATGAAGTCGCGGCAGTTGATCTGCTCGGCAGCTGGAGCTTTCGGGTTAACACAAGCATCAGGCTTTACGCGTAAGAAGTAAGGCATAGACATTCGGCGTTGAGACTCCATGTCAACGCAAATGGGTGGCACACGATGTAGAAGTGCTGAAATGACGCCGTGAGTAAGTAGTGAAAGGGTTTCCCCAGCAAAAACGGAGAAGTGGAGAGATGTTGCGCTCTCCTCCACGTCGGTCCACAGCATGCGCTCAAGATTCCACATCTGCAGCCCCGGAACGGTAGCCAAAGGTGACACCGTCACCAGTCCGAGATCAGCATGTACACCGCAAGAATGATCATTCGGATCCACATCTGTTCTCCCTGTAGCTTTGTTGCGGTAATTGTAGATGCGAAGCACCGACGCGCCGTACTGGTAGCTCGTATCTCTAGGGCCTTCAAATGTATCCGTTGGACGCGTTCGATCGTCCAGAAGTTCGTCAAACAGCCAGCGTTCATCAATATTGAGAATCTCACACACCGCCCTCATGCAGTCTCTCGAAATATCATCAAGTAGCTCCATTAGTACCAGCAGTTCATTTGCAAATTCTTTGTCCTCTTCGCTATCTCGGAAGTAGACAGGAGGCCAAGGTGTACCGCTTGCAGCAATAGGAGGACGTAATTGCATGTACTCTCGATTGCGATCCAAGCTGAACCCCACACGTCGACCACGTGACACCACCGGATGTGAAGTATACAAATTATCACTCGAACCACTTTCACCTCCGTCACCTCTTTCGCTCACATCCACATAGTCGATCCATCTCTTTTCCTTGGGCAGTTCCAACTGATCCACCAACCACTTCCTTACTTTCTCAAACGCAACGTTGGGGATATTCACCTGTTCCGGCGTCACTTCTAATCTAGCAAAGCCGAAATTCTGCAAATTTTGCACGAATCTCCGTCGTGCCAATGTCCGACCGATGGAGTTCGTGGACAATGCCAACGTCTCTGCATTCACTGCAAAGAACGGCGACTCGTAGGCGTCCCCCATGGGTAACGGTTGTTTGAGTAGTGCCATATTCCTCACTACCAAGGCGTAGTGAAGAACCGGAACTCTCGCCGTTTCCATGCGTGCGTACAGTTTTGCAGCCACGATGTTGATCATCACCAACGGGTACGGAGGACTGTACAGTTCGTCGGCCGGTACGACGGCAAATACACTGGAGCCTGCGGGTAATTGCAGTTTATCCCTCAACTGCATTTCCAAGTCCATGAGTGTTGTTCCAGTTGAACCTTCTGGTGGACGGCCGTACAGTAGTGGCAATTGGATCTGCTGCGTGAACACTTGAGCTTCGTAGTAAAAAGTGCACACGAGCGGAGGTCGGCCGGTTATTATGTTTAAGAATCCATTGTCGTTGGCGGTTGTTGCTGTCGAGGGTGGAAGACCGGTAGAGCTCTTGGAAGATGCATGCCCCATTGGTCGTACAGTTTTTTAGTGTCAATTTCTCAAGGATAGAAACTGATAATAAAAATGGGCTCATGAACAAAAAGGGAAATTTGCAAATCAGGCCTGATGTTTTTCTCCTAAATTTAGACCGCAACAGATTCTAAACGAAACAGTAGGTGGATTAGTTTACTGTTAGTTGGGGTTCTCCACCTGGACTGAGAACCGTTTGCGCAATGGAAGACAACTTGGAAACGGCAGGGTCGAAGCAAGGTGTACATATTTCCGCTACGTAAGACAAGCTCCGACTAAGCCCTGGGATTTATTGGTACTACGAAGTACTTGAAGTACTTCAGTACAAATAATGGCGATGGAGAAAGATTGGACACGTGAAAAAACTGCATCAATTCGAGTACTTTACGTTCATTTCGGGGAAAATCGCTTGTATTGCTGACACGAAGCTGGCAGGGCTACTTTGGTCAGCACGTTCGACTCAATTTTGCATTATCCCCACAAGCTATTTGAAAATTGTGGTGTGGCTCTGTCTAGTGCATTCGGATTTGACCGCGGCACGTAGTTGGCACCACGCTTGGCGCCATAACGGCGATACGCCGGATCCACGGGTCCAAGTCAAGGTTCGCCAGCAGAAACGTCACTTGACCGTACTGCGCCAACGAGCATGAGAGACACGTGGTGCCAAGATGAGCATGAACTCCATGAAACACCGCGTAATCGAGCACGGCTCTCTTGCACAGTCACCACAGCAAGAAGGCCAAGTGGGTCAGGTGGTAGTGGTGCACCTCCTGGAGCAAGAGCTTGCTCCCAAGCCGTCTGGATGGCACAAACGAAGTCTTCGACATTATTCCAACCAAATATCATTGGCGGGTCTTCTGCTGCATGAACTGAGAGTTCCATGATCTTCTCGTAGAGATGTTCCTCACCATTCGCCTTCAAAACAGGTTGGAGCAGGGCAGCAGGTATCGAGCTCGCCAGATTCTTCTTCACCACTCACCAACCCCGAAAGCACAGACATCTCCTCGGGTATCGACTTGTTTCTTGTTGCTGACCTCCTGATTTTGCTTCTCAATTCCAGTGTTTGACTTATCACTGAATACACTTTGCATTGGCAGCTATTCGAGTGTTTCCTTCTTCATTTTGAACTACTACTATGAAGTATTTTAGGCAAATACCTCGACGTCATGAAATTGTGCAGCAACGGTTATTGTCGGCACGAATAGGCTTTCCGTCATGCCGATCGATGGCATATCGAATTGTAGTAACACCGAAAGTCACAAGCGCAGATGCATCCAGAGATCGCGAAAAATCGAAGAAATCGTGGGGTACCAGCAATACGAACTGTCATGATCGTGTGGGTGGGCGTGGGTTTGGGATCATTCATTCTACAGCTACGAAGTTTCGCGAAGTTTGTGACGCCACATAAGATTTCTCAACGCTTAGTCGCTTCTCCGGGCGCTAAAATGGAGACAGCAGATTTACGTGAGCTCTGCCCGGCCACCGTTATGTTCTTTGCTGGTGCTCGATGGAACGCAAGCCCGACTCATTATCACCGCATACAAGGTGGAGTATTTTGCCATTTTACTGTGCCACAATACAATGCGCACGGAAATTACATCATACTGAACCGTGCGGCAACACCGCATGAGAACACGCCATCTGACAGAAGTTTCCCTTTTATGAATTTTTACCACGGCAGTATCGGATACTTCTCGATCTATGCGGAGGGAACCGGAACTTATTGTACAAAAGACAACACAGCGTACATCCAAGTTGATGGTGTCAGCACCTACGATATCAACTTGCAAAAGACATAGGAGACCTTAAATATCGAATGTCGTACTGGTACATTTTAGCTGGCACTACCTTCATCCTCGTCAGAGGATTCACTTTGAGAAGAAGCTTTGTATCCTGCAGAAGGTTTGCCAAACGCTGGGGCCGTATGTCCGAGCCCGTTCGAATCCAAGAAGCTGTCGTGTATGTTCAGGAAAGTATGCGGCTATCGGCACACGGTGCGAAAAATTTCCACCGCGTGCTGTTGCTTTTCCTTCTTATCGATCAGGGCGTCATGAGTGACTTCTTTCTGCTTATCACACAAGAAGGCTGGTTTGGACGCCTTCAGTCCATTTCGCTTGGCTACAACTTGTCCGGGGTCATGTCCATGCTGTTCGAGATGGTGGAAACGATGAGCTGGATGAGTGAGAAGGCTCTTGTTCAACTTCGAGACGGTTTTGATCGGCGAGCTTGTCACTGCAGGTGTGTTGCAGCACTATCTCACGGCGCTAAGCCGGACACGACTTAAGGACTCAGAACCTGCAGCAGAATTGGTATCACATTATGTGATGGGACTACTGGGGCATAGTGTGCTCGCGTTGGGCTGTCTCTGTATCATCGTTTCCACACGAGTGCTCGGTGCAATCGTGTACGTGATCTGGCGATTCGGCACCTTGCGTGTATTGTCGAAAACATGCTGCGTGGATGCTGCACTGGGGACGCGAAGCAAGTTGGTTCTGCTGGCTGGGTACATCAGGAAGAATGGAGAGCTTTACTACAAGTCTAGCACGCTAAAAGCATTTGGCATCCTCAAATCGGTAGAGCCCGACGGAAATGAGTTGTTCGTGCACACGACGTTGCACTGGATTGGTATTCCGCAAGATAATCTCATTGTCCTGGGGAGTGTATCGAACCAGGGTGTGATTCCAAATTCACAACGTCCGCGTTCCGGTGTCGTAAGCTTTTTGAAGATGCGCTAGGTGGCCGTGCGGTAAACACTGAATACGGTATGGCTCTTTCGCTATCAAGCAGGTCTCATTGCTGCCCATTCAAGCACTTAAATGGACGAATTTGTCGAGCTTCCGAAGTTACACCTACGAATATCAAAAACCGTTCTGTAAAGGACGAACATAATACCACGCTTAACAAAATTTTGCCTGCACTGGGAGAGGCGAATTGAGGTCCACCTGGGCGAATTCAAAATTGGGATTGTCAGCAGAGAATTGAGCAGAAACCAAGAAGCTTGACCCGTCGTATAGCTTGTTTCGCCTGTGGCTTGCATTATTTCATTTGTGGATACTTTTTTACCGAGTGGGTCTGAAATAACTGTTTCCTTATTGACACTGCACGCAAACACACGACTAAAAGGGCATCAAATAGTGTGAGATACGAGATTGACGCAGTAGTTCCTGTAAAATTAGGTAGGCGTACCTCTCTCCACCGACCATGTATTTGGCCTCGAATTGGGTTCCATCGCTGCTGCCCTCATGGTCGTCCTTATCCATTTTCATACTACCACATGAGAATGTTAGGCAGAAAAGAAAAGAAAAATATCGCTAAACGTCCAAATCACACCTATCAAGTGGTTGTCGTGGTGGTGAGGGTATCCGGAGTAGAATTCTCTTCGAGACCTGACTAGTCCACGACGAAGGCAAATACTCGGTATGTTCCCACGGCGACCGCGAGTTTTCTACAACAACAAAACTCAACCAGTCAGCAACGTCAACCAAATCCAATTTGCACTCAAACATACTCCCAGTCTCCTTGGCGGCAAAAACGATCGGCGAGTGGTGCCGAATGAATTGCTTGAGTAAAATAAACACTTGCTCCGAGAGCGCCAGCCCGTCGCCCACGCTCTTCGCTGTCATCTGCAACCGTCATCAGCCTCACAACCTTTCTCCCACTCATCATGTCCTCTCACCTTGTCAATAGCATGAAACGATCCCACGCAATTGAACACCAGCAGCAAAGCTGTCCAGAACAAACAAGACACAGTTAACACCTCCTCCACACTCCAATCTACTGGAACTCACGCCCAGGAGACGCCTCCAACAGCTGGAAATGAATGTGATTAAGCGTCGCGAGCCACTGGAATGAGTCTCGACAGTGGCAGGTCTGCACACGACTAAGCGCCTCCTGCACATCATCTTCCCGTTTGCTGCCGGCCAATTGGCAGCCTACGAGCGCCGCCAACCGCTTTGCAGACACTTGGCACTCATGGTCGAAGATGAAGACGCGCTCGTTGGGCGGCCGGTCGCTCGTTTTGCAGCTTTTCGTGACGAAAGCGGCCACGACCTGCTCCAGCACTTGACACTTGGGCGTGTCGCGCGCCCCACAGAGCTCCACGACCTGTCGCGGTCGGTACCCAGCTTCCTCTCCGTCTTTTTCACTGTAGCCGCGTCCAGGAAGCCCACGCCCGTCGAGAAGCTGCGTGCTGGTCGTCGCGCGAACAGGTCCAGAGCCGTCTCATCCAGCTTGAGCCGCATTTTCTAAAATGTAGCCATATCGAGTACCATCACTCTTTAATTTAAGTTGCACATAGAGAGGTCAAGTTGCGTGTTGACCCGTCTCTTCGAGCAACTTAAACGTTCATGGCGCAACTTGTGCTCCATCAGTTGGCTAAATGGCGCCTACCGACGAAGTGGGGTGACGCTGGCTTCCGCACCGCTGGAGACGGCCGTATCTCGGCCCACAGCGATCGATGAGCGCTCTACCTTGGCTGTGCATGATGTCCATACTCCCACGAAGCTGCTAATGTCGTCCGTGTCCCCGACAATTGCGTCCTCGCCCCAGGAGAGGGCGTCGAGTCCTCGACACGAGCCGCTGAACTTCGCTGCGCTGTACCGACGCTCCTCGCTCGACTCGGAGCTTGTCCCGACTCTGCGTACGCTGGAGAAGGAGCTGGAGGAGGTGACGATGCAGTACAAGACGCAGCAGGCGGCGCAGGACGCGACAATCACGAGGTTCGCATCCGACCAATTGCAGCAGCTGCTGACGACGCAGGAGGCTGGAGGGGCCGAGAACGCTGCGGGTAAAGAGCATTCGATGCTGCCACATCCACCCAGAGCTGCTGAGGCCAAGGGGAAACCCATGCGGCGCTTCCAGACGTCCTCAGCCACGCCGTTCGTCACGATGGCGGCGACAGGAGGACGCCCTGGCGGCGTCTCGGACGAGGAAGAGACGGACGCGCAGTACCACAAGGTGCAGCAACTCCCGTGGGAGGATCACATCATTTGGGGTGTGGACTTCTCTGCTACAGGAGCACAGGTGGAGGAGGAGAGAGGAGTGGAGGTGGAGGACTCGGCTGGTGGAGTGACGGTGGTCCAGAAGACTGACAGGAAGGCTGGGAGGATGATGAGGTCTAATGAAAGAAAAAGGAAGTGCAGGTCGTGCAGACGTACAAGGAGCTGCGTGCTGCTAGGAAGGACAGGATACAGGTGTGGCGTCGGGGTTTAGTGGAGAGCAGTTTGATATGACCAAGCCTCGGAACTACCGGTGGGAATTGGAAGATGGCTGGAAGAAGAAAATGGAGATGGAGCGAGTGAATTGGTGGTTAAGGAGGATGTTGAACCGGAGACGCTGCCGTGTGCGCTGAATAAGGAGCTGCAGGATGACTCGTGGGTGGCAGCTATTGGTTGGAAGTCGACGCAGGACATGCCCGAGAGCAAACTCGTACTGGACGATAACGACCCGTCTCTCATTTACTCGGTTCCGGAAATGGAGGATGTGCGTCCCACGTTGCGTATTCCAGAGAGAAAGCTGGGAGCTGCTGAACAGCGACTGGCGCAACTGGACAAGCAGCGCATTGAGAAGAAGCAGCGTATTGATGAGGTTATGGTCAACTTGGAGTTCGGCGAGGAAACGGCTGAGGGACGATTGGGCACTGAAGGTAGCGGCAAGAAGTCGAAGGATACCCGTGTGGTGAAGAACATTGGCTACGTTCACCACTCGCTTCCAGCCATGAAGCTTTCGCTCACAAAACCTGAATTGCCTAAGGCCAAGCTGCGCGACTTCCACCGACCGCGTGGCAAGTTCAAAATCAGCGAGCGGCTGGAGTTCTTGCCGCCACCTCCGGGTGCCGCCAAATTGGCCCCACAGGAGGAGAGCGCTATGGTTACACAAATTAAGAAGAGTTCGGACTTGAACCCAACTGCTGGTGGCAAGCTGATTCTCATCGAGTACACAGAGCAGCACCCGCCTATGCTTTCAAACCCGGGTATGGCTTCCAGTATCCTTCACTACTGGCGACCACCAGAAGACACGTCTGTGGGGTTGGGCATTTTGGGAAAGAAGAAGGCTCGCAAAACACGTCCGAAGCCGCCCGACATGAAGATGGGTCAAGTCATTACTCTCGGCGATCACGACGAGTCACCTTTTGTCGGTGACATTCCTCCTGGGCGAGTTGTGACGTCGTTGAATTCGAAACTATACAAGGTGCCAATTTTTCCCCATAAGCCGACCGTTCCGTTTGCTGCGAGTCCAGATGCGCGAGAGCGCAATAACTCGGATATGTTCCTTCTGTGCCGCTCTGTGACAAAAGGCAAGAAGGGCGTTGCGGGTGATAAGTCGGGCGGACTTGGTGTTCCAAAGACGACTGCATACATCATGGAATTGCCTGCTGTATTCGTGGCAGGGCAAATCGAACCTCAAATCGAGGTCCCGGCGCCAAACTCTCGTAGTGCCAATGAGTTCATTCGCCCGTACATGTCCTTCCACATTCTGCGGTTGTTTAAGAAAGCAAGCGATGGTGAGCGACTGAAGATCGAGGACATTGCGCGAGCATTTCCAAACCAATCTGGCACTGCCATTCGTAAGCGAATGAAAGAGGTGGCAACGTTCGAGCGCGGTGGCAATGACTCTGGTTGGTGGAAAAAGAAGTCTGCTTCTCAACTCCAAAGCGAGGAAGAGATCCGTGCCAGTATTCCCCGGAGAGCGTGTGTCTCTACGAAAGCATGATGTCAGGCCACAGGAGGCTGCTAGATATTGGTCTGTCTAAGCTCTTCACTCCTTCTGGTGTGAATGGCGCAATCAATCATTTGATTCGACGGCTGGAACTACGCAAGAACCTCTTGTCGACACGCCTTATCCCGGCCAACCTGGAGCGGCGCGCGAGAGAAAGGGCTCAGGCTGAACTTTGGAAGACTGACCGTGTTGTTCGCCAGCTCGAGACAGACATTCAAGTCGGCCGTTATATTAACGAGCAGCTGCAGCTCACACCGTGGAACTTGACAAACAACTACGTTGAGTGCCATCTTCAAGGCAAAGGTTCTGGTATGTTGCAGTTGGGTGGCATCGGTGATCCAACTGGTCGTGGTGAAGGTTTTAGTTTCGTCCGTGTGCCGCAGTCTCGCGCCAAGAAGAAAGACGGAGAGGAAGATGCAGCTCCTACTGCAGAGAGCAAAACCAGCGCTGAGACTACAGCTATGCAAAAGGCGGTAGCAGCAGTCACTGGTACAACTGCCGATTTGCGAAAGCTGAAGATGAAAGAAGCTGGCGATGTGCTGCGTAATCTCGGTTTGGCTGACGCAGATATCAAGAAACTGCGCCGTTGGGATCGAATTCACATGGTGCGTGAGCTTAGTAGTCGAGCTACAGCACACGGTGTGGCTGGAAGTTTGAGCAAATTCGCGCGTGGGGCACGCAAGTCACTCTCTGCGCAACAGCAAGAGTACCGCAAGAAGTGTGATGTGATCTATGAGCGCCAAATGGATGTGCTGAGCTCAACAAAGACAACATTTTCGTCGGACGAGGAATCGGATGGTGATGATGAACTTGATGAGCTGGGTGCCGATGTCGAAGCTGACATCTTAGGAGGCACGGACACGAAGCGTGGCCCGAAGAACCTGTTTCGTAGTGGCGGTGGAGGTCTTAACCGCTCAAAAGAAGTACTGGCAGAGCGGGAGGATGCAGTAGAATTGCGTCGCCTTATGGAAGAGATGAATGAGGAAGGTCCTAGCGCTAGTGCCAAACCTGCAAGCGCTGTTCGCCGTCCTGATGTTGACGCGAATGGACTTCGTAACCAATTACGCGCAAGTGGTATTAGAGAAGGCGGCACTGGTGCTAGTGGGATTTCGTCGGTGTCAGGCCTTGAGCGCGATCTAACCTCATCTCCCGCGGTGGATCTACAGTGTCATCGGCGCTAGCGACGCCGACGGGCCAGTTGTCGCGGGTCTCCTCACCGACTCATGATAGTCGCACACCTGTAATGTCAGAACCGCCAAGTGCATCCAAGAAGATTCCAGGACGAAAGGTGTTAAAGCGCGTTGTGCGTACCATTGAAGAGGACGGTAGCGAAACGGTTCGTATTCAATTTATTGCAGATGATAAGCAAGTGGCTCGTTTTCGAGCGATGCAGCAGCGCAAGGATCGTCAGCTAAAAACTGATGAGCGCAACCAGCTGCGGAAACGAAAGCGCATGTTGGCTTTGGAGGATGACGGTACCGGTCAGAGCTTACTGAATAAGGCCAAGCGTCGCAAGCAGTTGCAAGAGGAACTTAAGCAGCTGAAGAAGACCGAAGAACAAAACAAAGGCTATCAAGAGATGCTGAAGAATGGTGAAAATGGAAATGATTCCGACGATGACGAAGGGAGCGGCAAGAGCATCATCCGTTGTACACAGTGTCTGCAGATTGGCCACATGCGCACCAACCGCAGCTGTCCTCTGTATATGGCCGATGAGACCCGCGCAAAGAAGCCGGGTTCTTTCTCTGAGAAACAGGCGAACGCAGTGCTGTCTGAACCATTAAAACTCAAGATGAAGAAGAGCCCGTCTGTGATCAGTGGTGGAGATTCAAGCACTAAGATCACGGTCAACCTCGCAGAGCTGCGCGAAGGTGCGCGTAAACACCACGCTGAAAAGAAGCGCAAGCGTGAGATGGAAGTGCGCGAGCAAGCGGAACTGTACAAGCGGCCATACGTGAAGAGTGCTATCAAGCAAAGCCGCTCACGGATGCCCGTGGAGTACCTCAATAACGCTCTGGAGGTGGTTGTTCAGCGGCTGCTCGAAATGCCCGAAAGTGAACTTTTCCGCGTGCCTGTGGATGCAACGACCGTCCACAACTATTACCAGATCGTGAAGCAACCGATGGATTTGAGTACGATTCGCCGTAAGATCGAGTCCAAAGAGTACGATTCGATGCGTGAATTTGTGAAGGACTTGGAGCTCATTGTGAACAACTCGCGCATTTTCAATGGCGACCCGACGAAGTCACTTATCACGGCCAATGCGCAAAAGGTGCTTCGTCGCGCGCAGGACGAAATGGCAGCGCTTAGCGCCGAGGGTGGCATGACCCCACCACACCGACTACAGCAACAACAGCCATGCTGAAGTAAGGCAAGCATTTATTCAAGTCCACGTCACAGCAACAAACCCGAGAAATAGTTAACGACAACCACACGCTGCAGCGAAGCATTCAATACAAGCACTGCTCAGTTGAGAATGCTAAGAGCTTGAATGATTGACATTAATTAACATAGCGGCTATGCTAGGCTAATACTACAACTATTAATACTAGCTCGCAACCAACAACGCAGCGCAGCTTACAAGACAAAAATATGCGTACACGTAGCTCTTGACAATGGCAAATTGGCATGCTCGCATTCATCTGCGCAACGCAACATGTAGTTAGCAGAAGCAAGGATATTTCCGGTGCATGCAGAACTTATCTTTTGACTGGGCAGTGCGTAAGCTCGTCCAGCGCAAGCCAAGCGTGAGGCCTGTCGGGTAGAGCCTGGGTGCGATCATTGATTGCCTCTACCACACAACAGACCTAGCTCGACATGAACTGGGATAGTTTTCTTCCGTGTGCGGTGCAGAATCTACGCATGCGTGAATTATTACTGCACCCAGGATACACATTTTGTGTGTACTGCGCCTGCCTTTTCGCGTCGTACACCCTGGACTGGGTAAGAGCAGCGCGGGCCGTGTGTATGACACAAGCCGCCCGAACGAGCTTGTCTGGTGCACTCAGGATTCGAGCATTTACGACCTCCTCCGTGAGCCCTGCAAAATCCTTTTGACTCAGCCCTTTTAGCACGCCCTTCACGGGAACATCGTCTTCCACCACCGAGTTCGAACATAGGCCATTTGAAATCTTCCGTTTTTGGTACCCAGCGTGTTTACAACAAAGACATCCGGTGGTGGTGTACCGTCGAGTGCCGGTGCTAGAAACCCCAAATCTTTCACTTCACCTTCGAAACGAGAGAAGAATTCCTCTTTGTCCATGAACCCACCACAACTCGCACCTTGTTCGGCAGCAACCGGCACCGCAATATCTGCCACGGTAGCTTCAACCGAGATGCCTTCATCGCTCGAGTTCTCTCTTACTCTGTTGACGATCCACCGACAGGACTACCAACTGGTCTTGTTGGTGCCGCAGGTACTGAATATCCCGCACAAAATACAGCATTGTGCGTGTTGCTCGTCCAGCGTCTGTAAATTGACAACCTACCAATGTATGGGACCCGGCAACATCTTGAACTTACGCGTCCCAGATCCCCAAAACTACCCAACTTCATATCATTTCCCAATCCAGTTTTCGGGAACCATATCCTCAAAATCCAAAAGAAAATGGCCGAAGTTTCTCTGTCTACAGTCTGCGGCGGCCCACGTACGCGTCGCACGCACCTCCGACCGCGTGTACCGCGATGAGTGCGTCTTGTCCTTCGACTGTGCGTTGTCGTCTTCAGGGCTGTACACGAACCTGCGCTCCTTCCTCTCGTACGGGGCGAAGTACCTCTTACGACCGAAATGGACTTCTGGACGCCCAATCAGACGTCATTGGGGCCGCCGTTTACCTGCACCAGCAGAACAAGCGCTCGTCCAAGGCTACAGACCCTTCGAACACCGAAGAAACACCCACGAAGCTCGCGATTGGCGGTGCTGGGGGCTTCGTAGCCAACGTAGAAGACAAGTTCGAGCTTGAAAGACTTTTTCCATTGTGCTACTAGGACCTGAGCAGCAGGAGCTCTCCCGAGTGGATCTGAACTCCCCAGTCTGCCTGCTAAGCTCAAAGAAGCAGCTGAAGCGGTGCTAAACCATGCAGGAAACACGGTCACTGAGGAGGTGGCGTCCTGGCAGGAAGAACTCAAGCTGACCAAGTACGCGGACCATTTGGAACAGGTCCCGTCTCCGCCGCACATTGCGTCCAACCCCGCGGCCTGGAAGTGCCAAGCTCCGGACTGTGACAAGCAAGAGAATTTGTGGCTGAACTTGTCAGATGGCTACATTGGCTGTGGAAGGCAGAACTGGGACGGATCGGGCGGCTGTGGCGCTGCGTTAACTCATTTCACAGAGACTGGGGGTATTTACCCGCTGTCAGTTAAGCTGGGAACGATCACGGCGGAAGGAGGAGATGTGTACAGCTACGCACCTGATGAGGATGATATGGTGAAGAACCCTCATTTGGCCAAGCACTTGACGCACTTTGGGATTAATGTGGACAATTTGCGCAAGACGGACAAATCGATGAATGAACTGCAGGTGGGGCTGAACTTGTCGTACGAGTTTGATGCTGTCACGGAGGCGGGGAAGAAATTGGTGCCGGTTTCTGAGCGGGGTACATGGGATTCAAGAATCTGGGGAATAGCTGCTACATGAACTCGGTGCTTCAGTTGTTGCTGGCGCTGCCGGAGATTCAGGAACGGTATTTTAAGGCCTCAGACCAGATTTTTGCTTCGGCGGACACGCCGTCAACGCTGCCAGTGGATGACTTTGCGGCGCAGTTCGCTAAGCTCGCGTCTGCGACGCTGACGGATCGCTACAAGAAGCAGTTCCTGGCTCTGAAAGACGGCAACAAGGAGGTTGAAGAGGATGATATTCATAATGTGGAGCTGCGACCTATTACGTTCCGTGGTCTTGTAGGCAAAGGCCATCCGGACTTCTCGACCGGACAGCAGCAGGATGCCGTTGAGTACCTTCAATATCTGCTTGACTTCATGACCCGAGCAGAGCGTGTTGCAAGCCGCTTGGGGTCGCTTCTTCCGGGAGACAGCGCCACTAGCGCAGAGCTTCCGACTGCGAGTCTGTTCAAGTTTAAGCTGGAAGACCGCGTACAATGCATGGCGTCGAGCAAGGTGAAGTACGTGTCGCGTGACGACATGCTTCTTCAATTGCAGATCCCCGTGGAAGCGGCCACCAATGCAAATCAGGTTAATGCTTATCAAGTGCTCGAGCAAAAGCGTCAAAAGCTTGGTGACAATGAGGAAACCGAAAGGATGGGGCAAGGACGGTGAAGAGCGCGTGGTGCCTATCGTTCCGTTCGAAGCTTGTGTTGATAAGACGTTGGCACCCGAAATTATTGAAGACTTTTTGTCACCAGCCACTTGTAAGAAGGGCTCAGCTCAAAAGACGGTTCGCTTCAGCACTTTCCCGCGCTATTTGCTTGTGCAAATGAGGCGCTTCTACGTGGCTGAAGATTGGACTCCCAAGAAGCTGGAAGTTGTGGTGAACGTGCCGGAGAAATTCTCGTTGAATCGGTTCGTTTCAAAGGGCCTTGTTGATGGTGAGGAAGTGCTGCCAGAGGCGCCGACTGCGAACGAAACAGGAGAAGGAGCTACTAGCACCACTTCGGATGCCGCTGATGGGGTCCTTGTGGCTCAGCTGGTATCGATGGGTTTCTCTGAGAACGGTTGCAAGCGTGCAGCCATCGCTACTGGCAATTCTAACGCTGAGGTTGCCATGGAGTGGATTTTTAGCCACATGGAAGACCCGGACTTTAACGACCCGCCAGCACCAGCAAGCTCTGTAACCAAGTATGAAGGCGAGTCTGTCAACATGGACCTCGTATCTAATCTGATGGCTATGGGTTTCGCAGAGGGTCATGCTAAATGTGCGCTCAAGCAAACAGATAGCAACCCCGACCGCGCCGCAGAGTGGTTGTTCAGCCACATGGATGATCTTGATGGTGCTGTTGCTCAGTGTGAGAGCGAATCAACTGCGTCGAGCGGAGCTTCCGGCAATGCATCATCTGCTAAGCGCTTGGATGGCGACACGGTTGGCGACTATTCTTTGGTGGGCTTTGTCAGCCACGTCGGCAAGAACACCAACTCGGGACACTACGTCTGCCACATGAAGAAGGACGACCGCTGGATTATCTTCAACGATGACAAGGTGGCGGTGTCAGAGGAGCCCCCGCTTGGTGCTGGATACCTCTACTTGTTCCGTCGGACGGACACCGAAGCATAGACTGCAAGGATGAGTTCATCTCGTAAGACACCCTGCAGGGCTAAAATCATTTGAATAAGGCACGACGCACATGGCCATTGATGAGCTTCTTAGTTTCTAGATAACTTCGCCAGCTTGTTTCCGTAGTAAACTAAACTTGCTCCTCTCAGCAAATTAGGTGACTAAGAGCTGCTTCGTCCACCACGTCGTCGAACTCGTCGCCATATCCACAATCGTCTTCGTGATCTGTTGATAAAGGTGTGACTTCACGACCAGGTCTCCGGATCGGTGTGCTGATCGGCTTATTTTCCCTCCAACCAAGCGCTTTTTCTTCTTGTTCGATGTCGTAGCTAAGCTATTCGTACGTCCTTTTCTTGGTTGAGAACTTCCTGTGTTGCTTGCTCCTTGGATTAGCTTCCGCGATTTCATTGAGGCTGATATGATGAAGTCAATGTCGAGGAACGACATATCTCCGTCATCCTCGCTGCTAGCATCACCTCCGCTCTTGGATTTGGTCGTACTTATGCGAGGCTTGGTTGGTGACGATTTTCGACGCACGTGGCCTTCACGCAGACTCGATGTACTGGTGGATGGTGGTCGAGAATCCAATTCACTTGCGGTTGTCGATGCGGTTGTCAGCTGCTGCCGCTTCTTGATTAGTTGACGGGCGCAAAACTTGATATGCAATCGTACGTGTCGTTCTTCACGTGCCATGGCTAATCGTTCTCGCTCCTCACGACGCTGGTCAGCGGTCACCTGCCTGATCTTGCCCTCCGTTGAACGCCGTCGTAGAATTTTCAGCTGTAAACGTACTGCCTTCTCTTCGCGCTCCATCAGCTTCCTTTCATTCGCTTCTGTCTACATTACCAAGGACACAAAAAGTTAGTTCAATAGACAGAACAGTTGAAAGTAACTCGAGACGATCCCTTACCTCTGCTTCACGCTTTAGGTTACGTTCGTGTTCTTGCTGCCGCTTTTCCTGGTTTCGTCGAAGCTGTAGTTTTTGTTTGAGCTCTTCTTGGCGACGAAGACGTTCCTCCAAAGCGCTGGTATACTCTTCATCTTTCACCTCAATTTCGGTTGTGGTGAGATCACTCGAATCGCTTTTCTCTGACGGTACTACGACGGGGTTCAATCGAACTGGACAGGGTTTCTGATGCGGTCGTTTTTAGGCGTCCAGTTTTGGTTCACACGAAGTTCATCACTACCAAGAGGATCTTCGCGCTCTAACGCTAGCATTCGTTTTGGTACTGGTAGAACCGGCAATCTCCTGTCAAAACTAGCTCCTGCTGGTAACCAGTACGAACGCTTGATTGCAGGCTCGTCAGCTGGGTGTGACCCCAAGCCTGTCGAGGAACGCCCAAGAACACGGTAAAATCCGTTTTTCCCGGCTCTTCCATCTCCAGTAACAGAAAATAAAGCTGCTCGTGCTGCTCGCAATCCTAATCCGTTATGTTCGCGAAGTCCTTCAAACTTTTCGGAGTGCCAACAATCAGCTTGTGTGGTTTGCTCGACAGGGTCCATACATCGACTGCTACCCTTTGGAACAGTACTACCGAAACCATCGTCGTGGTGAACGAAATATAGTCGTCTTCGCACCAAAACTCCTCGGATATGAGCCTGCAATTTAGAAATGGCTTCCACGTCGGAAGTCTGCAGCCACCGCAATTGCTTTCGCACAAGATGTCCACGCATAGCCGCTTGAATTCGGCAGATGAGATAGAGCACATCCAAATAGATCAGTCTCGTCATAAAGCTCCGTGCGTTGCACTGAATCACGATTGCTGCTCGGTATTGGCGCTCGGCCTCCTGCTGCTGTCGCCGCTGCTCGTTAACGCATAATCGAGCGGCAGCTATCCGAACCACACCCTGTATAGAGCACACCGCCCAGTATCTGATCTCAAGTTCCCTAGCGCGAGTGTTTCTTGCAGCAAATTTACGGATGCACCGCGAAATTATCTTCGAGGAACAGTTTTGTTCGTACGCTTCGCGATGCAGCCGCAATCTGTGGACTAAACCCCGAGCGAGAAATCCACGCGATACAGTCTGAATACAAATGGCGGCATCCCCCTCTCCTCATTCACGTTGGATAAATGGCGTCGATAAGCAGCTTGAATCTTTGTGGCCGCATAATTCAGCCGATTTCGAAGACGTTTTGCTTCTCGTTGCTGTTGTCGATGCAGATTTTGAGTAATCTCCGCGATTTTCTTCATCTGTCAAATCAAGCAACACGTGCAGTCATCAGTAATTCGTGAGATCCAGAAATCATTGTGTTGGGGTGTCAGCTCTCACTTCATTGTCAATTTTCTGCTGCTGTTTCTCAATTGCATCAGCTTGTCGTTCCAACTTCAGGTCCGCTCGCTGCTTCGCTGCAGACGCCGCCGTTAACGTAGTATCGCGGAAGTTGCTTAGATGGCGCTTTGTGAATTTGTTTGAGATGCCTAAACCAATTCAATTTGTTAGTTCGCTGAGCAAGTACGAAGCCAACATTGCATTCGCGGTCACGGACCAGCATGAAACATGGGCGGGACGACGTTCATGCTGCCGCCATCTTCTACACGCTCCATCTTCACTGATGGTCGTGCTGGCGTCAACGCGTCCAGGAGAAACAGCAGCTGAGCTAAACCAACACTCCCAGCCAAAAATACGCCTGGTCCGTCAAGGTGCCGCAATGTGAAAACGCTCGCGTTCGTGCTGGATATGGATGATGCTATCTATTCTGCGCAACACCATGAGTCGGCATAATCTCTCCTGTCTAGCCTTGAGTGATCACTACTAGCTGTGCCAGGATGAATGATGTCAGCAATGCACGAGCGTCCTCCTTCTCCGTTTCAACGAGAGTCTTTCCAGTCTCTTTCCACAATGTGATCCGGGCGTCCAGGGAAGGAATGCTCATGAATACGTCAGCGTCTCCCTGGCCCTGCGAGATATACACCTGCGCTTCTGGATCATGCTGAACACCAAATCAAACGAGGAGGAATACATCGTGAGCACATATCGACGAATTCTCTGAAGCTGTCTGGTGACGTACCGTTTTCACTTGCTTCATCAGTTTATCTTCATCCACTTGCCCCAAGAGAAGGCTGATCTTTTCCTTGTAGTCGATACTTTGAAGGTTGCTGCTGACACTCGAGTCCGCGATTGCTGACGCTTTGCGCTTTCCTGAGCTCTTCGGTTTGGATTCGTCGTTCCCATCCGAGGATGAAGGTACTGTAGAAGTAATTGGAGACGGCTCCAGCACAAACGCTTTCCTCTTTACGTTGAGCACGCCATTTACGCAGGCTGCAGCTTTTCCATTGACCTCGGTAATTGTAGCTAGTGCAGCAAGCTAAAGCAAGTCAATTAGACATTACAACACAAAGCTAGCAACACAATGACAAAGCGCGTACCTTGGGGTCAAGTCTACCATCAAGATACTTCGATGGTTTCTCGATCACAATGGGCTCAAACTGCTTCATAGGGAACGTAAGAAGCTCCGTCTTCGTTTTCGCCGCAGTCAGCTCGTGAAGCGGAAGAACTCGTGAAAAGTGTGATGACATTTCAGCTCCTTCCATCGCGCTTACTGGTGGTGCGACTGTGTATTCGTACGGGATGATCAAATTATGCGGGCAGCACCGGGCAATAAACTGGTTGGCGTCGCCGCAACTTAACCTTGGGTCGATTGGGCACGCAATCTTCTCAATCTGAAGGTCTTGAAATGGGGCAAAGGCTTCAGCAGCATCGACAGATGGGTCTGTTTGTAACAACACGATGTTGTTAGACGCACGGATTGAATATCAGTACGTTTGAGCAATCACGGCATACCAATCAAAAGTACAGCATTGCGACTTTCGTCTCCAAGCATTTGGATTAGTTCCGGGCACGTCAAACTTGAGTGAAGGGTGTTCAACGAAAAGGATGCTGCCATTCTGCGTACAAAGGAGGAGTTATTCAGTTCCTCTCTCATGTACTTATAAGCAGGTATGAACGTACCCGAAAAGTAGCAGCCGTGGCAGCAGAGACGTCTGCGACGGCGTGGAACATGTTGTTTTTCATCAGCGACTCGTGGAGAAATGCATCTTCACCCGCGTACAGTTTTTCAATTTTCTTTTCACACAGCCACTCCGCTCCAAGCTGTGTAAGCTTCATAACTCGCGACGAATAGTCCGAGATAAAGTACATGGGGACGTTCTGCTTGGTGTGCAGACACGCCGCATGCACGGCTTCCACGAGGTCAAACACCACACCACAAGGCGACGTGGGTATGATGCAAACGCCACCGCGCTCAAGCACAGCGCTAACGCCACTAAGCACACGCTCCACCATGCGTTCCGTGTTCGAGTGCGGGTCACGATCAGGCTTCAGGTCCGTCAGCAGCAGCGTTTCGCAGTCGACAAAGGCAGCAGGTCCAGCTCCTTAGGGTGGCGGTTATAATCTCCCGAGCTCGCAGCCACATAAGCCAGTCGGTCGTTCGGACCTTCCACGAGCCAAATGCTCGCTCCCAAGGCATATCCGGAGCTCAGCGCCGTCACCTGCACACCGTACGCCAGCGGCACAACCTCACTGTACTCCACGCAGCGAACCTTCTTGCAGCATTTCTCAATTTCCCTCAACGAAAACATAGGCAGTTCCGTTTCCATTCCGTCGGCCACACCGTCAAAAGTAAACACCGCAGTGTCGTCCCCTTGAACCAGAGCTGCCAGCTCCTCCAGAAACACCCGACCGAAGTCTAAAGTGAGTTGTGTGGCGAAAACTTGTCCCTTGAAGCCCAGAACTTCCGTCAATAGAGGAAGAGCCAGCAAAGTGAGGTGGTTGGACAGTAGCACCACGTCCAGAGCCCCCGTGTCAACGGAGCTGAGCCCTGGAAGTTGTAGGCGGTAGACAGTGCGTCCACCTGTTTGGGGATCGCAGCGGAGCGACTGGAGCTTCACGCCGCAGTCCAGGAGCATCTCGAAGCCGCCGAAGCTCAAAAGTGGCAGAGTCCATCGTTCGCACCGCCTAATTGGATCTGCACGCGGTCATTGGAAGGAATTAAAACCAGGGTGAGATAGAGGAGATCAAGGGCTACATGGTTAGTGTTGGGGCGATGAGAGGGGTGTCTGTGGGGACAGGGGAAGCGCCGGAGGCAGGAAATCGACTTACCACTTTCATGCTGTAGAGCTTTTGTGTGATTTGTGATTATTGAATGTTACAATACGGTGTATACTTAGGCGTATAATTTCTTTTGAAGTGTCAAAGGTATACTTTAAGCCCCCAAAATTGAAATGTATGTAATTTTGCAGCCCCCAATAATGAAATAAATCAACCGAAATGCTCTTTTGTCGTTCTGTAAAAATCAGGCGGAGTGGGGCTAGCCTCAATCTTGATAGCGTGCAAGACACAACGGGCCAAACACACCATTCAATGGCTCATCCAGCGGAAGGACATATACTGGACGGCTTGGAAGACATGGGCTTTGAGGGGAGCGACACAAGAGTGGGCAGAAGGAGTGTCACCACGCCAAGATCCGAAGCGGCAACTGGCCCAACGATACAGAACTCCAGGAAATGCTCTTCAAATACTGATAGGCAGCTGGCTGCAATCAGATCAGATCATACCAGCGGACAGGTCCTTGCAATATCACGAGGAGCTAGAAAGCTTAGCAGAGGCCGCAATAAGCTGGACGACTGACGCGGAATGGGTCGTGGAGCTATCGAAGGAGCTACCGAACTCTCTCAGGAGATGACTCCATGCGGACAACTCTTCTGGCCGACATAATATTGATACGACAACCCGTGGGTCACTGACAGCCAAGGCGCCATGCTCACCACAAGGAAATACGACAGGATCCAGCCGTGTACCATCGAGGCGCTACAGATCCAGCGCATCGGAGCGAGAAGATACTCAATGGTCATACCGACGGCAGGATCGACCAAGCACCAGCAGGCAAAACTACGCCGGTGGGGCATCGCGACTTTAATGAGTGCCCCGAAACTTGGAATTGGAGAAGGCGGGTACGTAAGGAGGACACTGCAGCCGAGGCATCCAACTGAGCTAGAGCACGAATATGAATAGGAGTACGTCGCAGAAGGACGCACCAGCGGCACCATCAAAAGCCGGGCAACCGAGCAGCGAGGAATCATTGAGTTGGAACAAATGAATGACGGCATTCACTGGAAGGTCACCAACAACAACATCGAAAACCCCAGGACGGCAGCTGACTGTAAAAGCTACGGCACATCCAGGCAAACGGAGGACTCGTATTCCACGCGCACCCGCATTTTCACGGATTCCTATAGCAAGTAACAGACTTGATTGGAAACAGGCACGTGCACTTGGCAATTAAAAAACAACCATTTCGTAGATACAAAGACACAGGAGCTCCTCTGCTCAGTATATTGGAAAAGCTAGAACACGTAGCACAATCAAGTGACTGGCAAGCGGCAGCCCTGCAGCAGACGCCAATGCAAATATGGGCCCATCGATTGGAGCTCACGGAGTACCAGGTATGGATGGCGTATCGAGTAGCTACACGGCAACTAAACCTGCATAACGAAGAGCGGCAACTGGATAATAGCTGCCGAAAGTTGCAATGCTGTCAAGGGACGAAGGAGACAATGGATCATGTTTTTGGGAATGCCCCTGCACAGAAGCATGCTGACAGAAGCTCATCTGTCATTGGACCGGGCAACGATGGGAGCAAAGGCTTCATAGCGAACTGCGCCAACCGAAGAGCACCGAGCCTGTCGAAGATCTCGGTGAAGCCACTGACAGATGATTACCCCGATGAGGCGGATATATTTGCAGGAGCATGGAAGCGAATATGGCGCATACTGAGCAGCGTGTGCATCACCAGCCTGTGGATACAACGCAACCGAGCAGTTTACCAACAAGAGGAAGTGAAAATAGCTGGAAGCGTTCAAGAATTCGGGATTACCGGAATGAGGCAGATACGGGCTCTCGCGAAGCAGGAGTGCAGACGAGCGGACACCAAAATTCACGGCACACGTCTAATGCTTTGTCTACGTATATTAGAAAGTCAACCCCGAGAGCCATCACCTCAGGCGACAAGCCCCGTACAACCACCGGACCAGTTCAAGGCACCGGCATTGATAACCAGGCATAGTATTTACCAGACATCTTGCGACCGATAAGTTAAATATAATAGTCTGCTTCTCTCTCTTTGTCGTTCTGTAAAATTAGCTGAAACGACAGGTAGAACTCCAGTTAGGTGCGAATATCTTCGCTCCACAATAGTTGGGAATCCGTGTGACATGCCCTCTTACACCTACCGAATTCCCTATGTCAAGGCATACACCCAATGTGAGGTGCATAAGCGTGCAATACCCTGTCCCGGCTAAATGAACTGTCGAGTGAAAATCCACTAACGTTGTTTTTATTATGTAGTGAAAATTGAAAAGTTTTCTTTTATTATGTAGTTAAATTGACGCCCGGCGTGAAAATCCTCATCAAAATCATCATCTAAGCAGAACTCACCAACCTCTTCATCAACTAGACCTGCACGAATAGCTTCACTGACGATGTCCGTAGCGTCTTCAACTTCAACTTGCTCTTCCAAGCTGTCTGCGGTTGATTGAGCAAGTAGTCCGCACTTTTGAACCCTGAAATAATGGTTACCGGTGAAATATCTCCCCACGCGCTATGTATCCAGCTGCATAGATACTTTCGCCCAGGCGCCACCATCTTGAACGCTTTACCAGTCACGGGGGCACGCAGTTGCTTTCGTAGGTTACTGTTCCACAAATTGCGTAGTCGTGTTTTTAACGGCCCATTTCCACGTAGCATCCGCGGGTTGCGAAACCGAAGTGGCATTGGGCGGCACCTTGATGATCGTCACATTAGTCAAATTTGCGTAATCGACGACTTCCTTGGACCAATGTCCATTCTTATTGAAGAAATATAAAAACTCCCCATCCTGAGATTTAATGCGATTATACCCTTGTTTACCAAGATGGCAAGCACTAATTAAATTACTCCCGCATTCCTTGTCAAACACAATGTTCTTAATCCTTAGACCGATATACTTATTGAAAGGACTTGCAACATGCATTTGTATTGAGCCAGTTAGAGTGGTCTCTGATGTGCTACCGTTACCATACGCAAACCTATGACTCGAACCTTTGTGTAGCGATTCGAACCAGCCTTTGTCTGGGCTTATTCCAAATCCAGCTCCTGTATTAACAATCCACAGATCGTAACTGTTAGTCGACGTAACCAACTCAAATATGCACCATATCGTTTATGTACCGAGGTGTCGATTTCACCAAAGCTCTTCAAACAGCCTCCGTCGCTATCTTCCGACTCCTCTTTCTCCGAACCTGAAAGGCTGAATTCCTCCTCCATCTCGACATCCGTTGGTGGTTCACGCGTCCTTCGCTTTTTGGTAGTGCGCTGCACCGTAGCAATTTTCTTTGTGTTGCTAGGCGCTCGCTTGGATGGTTGGGCGTCCATGTTCGTACGGAAGAGCGGTCCACCTTCACAATTGGGGTCACGGTCAGCCTTCATACGCTCGCACTGAACTTTTTGATGCCTTTTCTTGAAACACCCTTGGTCCTGAACACCGGTCCTTCCATCCGCTTTTCTCTTCTTGGAGTCGTAACCGCGCACCGATCGGTCACTTTTCACGTTATTAATGCGCGTCACAGATGGCGCATCGCCTAGAACGGTGATCATCTTCTTGGACCTGTCACCGAATAACTTGTTCAGCGCGATCTCCACCTTTCCGCGCTGAAAGCATCTTCAGAAAGCCGCCCAGATTTCACTAGAAAGCTGCGCCAAAACTTGCACGCACATCATTGTCTCGGCCACCATCTCTTTACCGAGGAGATTCTTCGACTTCCGATTCAGCTCGTTTCGCGCTCGGTTTAGCAGCAAGAACAGAGTCGTAGTGTCTTTCAATTCGAGCTTAGAATCCGATTCCAGAGTTCGTCATGGACTCCAATCCTCCAGCATCACCGAGTGCAAACTTGCGCTCGAGATGTTGCCAAATGACACACACCTCCAGGTTCCTCACGTCGTCCGACGAGGACGACAGGAACGAGTTTGGGAGGGTCGAATTGAGGACGTGACGCATCGCTGCATCCGCCTTGCGCCATACCATGACCTCCTGCGCAATCCCAATTGCTCATCAGGATGAGCTGCCTTCACGTCTACATCCGTCAGACGTGGCGGCGTTGACTCCAGAAAGTAACGCATGCCAACCTTCGGCTCCGGTTGACCGGTTTCAAGAAGCCGATTCTCGACGTCCAGGTCCAACTGGGCCATGTGCGTGAAGCTTGTCTTTCCAAGTAGCATACTCAATTTGTTGGCCTGAGAACTTTTCAAGACCGACGTGCACGGTCTTCTCTTGCTTGGTTAAGACACTCATCCGAAGTATCTGAAATATTGTTGTCTTGGCCGTTGTGGTGTGAATATTAAACCGTTAGACGGGGCGGCTAATTTAAAAGTGAGTGCCGTCCCCAACTCTTCATTCGGTTGGTTCTCTTTTCCTTTTTGGCCTTGGTTGCCACTCAATTGCATCTCTTAAGTCCAGTATACTTATACTAATACCAAGTTATAACCAATTGCATCTGTTTCTTATTAGGATTAGAAACCGGATCTGTTTACCAAAAGTTGGTACTTACACTTAACTTCAACAACTAGCCACAAGCGAGGGCTAGTATGCAATATTGCGCTTTCGCGCGAACCCCGCAGTCCTTCAGAAGAAAGGCTACCGGCTGTCAAGCTTAATACGTGTTTACCGAGGTAAAACCTCGGCGGGTAGTAAAAATATATCTGGAACACTCGGTTCCACTATAATATATGGGAGACGACGTTCCTCGTCTCTCCCAACACTCGGCCACTCTAATCTCTTGGACTGATCAGCAACAAACCCTCGGTTCAATGTCCCTTGAGTTCGTTGACAGGCATCCCACGTAGCCGAGCGTATCCAGACCCTAAGATAAGCTAATTAGACTGACCGAAGACGGACTTGACCCTTGGTGACTTGTGGGGAAGACTGCTGATTTATTTATGGCTCTGAGAGCCTCTGTGGTCAATCCTATAGCTTGTGCTATACGTAAACAGACAAATATCCAGTGTGAACAGATCCTAGTATGTGATCCCGTACCCGGCTCTATAAGACCGAGGCTACGAAACTGAAATGGGTACAAACGAGGGTTCGTACCCTCGGTCACTGCCGCGCGGGAAATGTAATCCGCCAATCAGATCACGTTGGTCACTTTCCTTCAGCAAGGGAAACCTTGCCGTCTGTCGACCGAGCGCTTAAAACCCAGCACCACAACTGCCTCCGCCTCGACGCAAACTTCCGCAAGTAGTGCGTGTCATGGCGCGTCGTATCTCAGTCCCATGGCTCCTCCATCGCGCCTTCATAGCGACACCACCGCTGCCGCTCTCCGAGCCATCGCCCGCGGCGACGAGCTAAGTCCTTCCTCATGTTGTTCACTTCATATACCTTCAGCATCTTCTCACTTTCGTTCACTTATGTCTTCATTCCTCAGGCTCGCTCACAGGGAGCCACTGATGCTCCGGCCGACACTGCCAGCTCCGCTGGAGCCTCGGTTCCGCCTCTTCAGCACTCGGCTGACGCTGCTCAAGCCGGCGGTGGTGCTCTCGGGGATTATCTCCGGTGACTCCTCCCACTTCACCTGACGCCTCGCCTGTCTTGGCGTATCTGTTTCGCGGCACACCTGCAGCGACGTCTGGTTCACCACGACTCGTCTCGTCTCAGTGGGGTGTCAGACGGACGCCACCGGTGCGACTCCGTCAGCTCCGACGACTGAGCCTTCACGTCCAGCCCTCGTCGAGCAACGTCTGCTCCCGCTGGGCCAACTTGTCGTCGGTGTGGCTCGCCAGCGTCCTCGGCGAGTGGACTCGGCGCTCGATGGCCGCATGTAAAACGCTACAGACCTCGGTGAAGTCTAGGCAGCGGCTGTTGCACCTGCCCAACTCCCTCCGGGTGAGGCCGATCTTATCGTCGATCTACGCAACGAGGTTGCCAAACTCAAGGTCAAACTCGCTGACACCGAGGACCGACTCCTCGCTGAGACCCAAGAACGAAAGAAGTTCGAGCGTTTCAGTGCTCAAGCATCGAGCGAGGAGAGTCGGACCCGCGATATTCTTGACGACCTCCGACAGACGCATCTCCCCCTCGAGGAGAAGCACGACCAGGCGGCCGCTCACCTTCGCCAAGCCAACACTGCTATCGCTGACCACGACCAAATTGTGAAGCTGTGGGCCGCTCGCGCGACCTCGGCTGAGTCTTCGCTGACTTCAGCACAACGGCTCATCCAACAGGAACGCGAGCATTTCAAGGCTGGCTTGGTGGCTTACACCGAGCATGTGACGCGACATCGGGCTGCACTTGATGCATCTACCCAAGCCTCGGTCGGTGTGGTTTCGCCCCAGGTGCAAGCCCTCGAAGCTGAAGTGGCAAGTTTGAAGCGGACGAGCTCCATTCTTCGCCGTCACTTCTCTCCACGAACTTGATATTGACACATTGGTGCTTGCCTCTGCTGGTAAGTCATGCTTGTGCTTTCTTGATGTGTCATCTTCTTTCTGACACTTCCTCAACCCTCGTTCAGGCATCACCGCGGATGACATCAACTAGGAGCTGCTCGACCTTGCGCCTCCGAGCGTCACCTCGAAACGCAGTCGTAGTGCATCCTCGAAGAGCTCGGAGGACGCTGATCAAGAAGCGCCTGGTCCGGACGCAGAGATGAAGCCTTCCACGAAGTCACCGTCGGCTGCTGGGGACGTTCTGAGGATTCGGACGACCTGCCCCTCATACCGACGGTGTCACAGCGTCGACGGAACCGACGCAAGCGTCTTCGGCAGCAAGCGTCGGTGACACCGCCACCACCAGCACCGTCTGCGGAGTTCGCCAAAGTCGGCTCTTCCTGCCCACAAACGGTTGGGTCGTCCATCCTGGAATCTAAGGGCTCGAGCTCAAGGCCGGGCGTCTGTATCCTCGGCCGGCAACACGAGCCACGCCACAAGGAAGATTCTCGGCAATGGCCATATCATGCACCTTCATCTTGTTGCCTTCGTACGTGTTATCGTAGAACCCTTGATTGACAGACTGAATCATCCTCACCGTCGCTTCCGGGTCGTCAGTCATGGCAGATACGTAGTCATTTCACTCCTCCAGCAAGTCAGCAGGGTTCAGCAAAGCCGCCTTGTCGCCCACGCGGCCAAATTACCGACGCTGGAAAAACAGGTCGATCAAGTGCGCGGACAGAACAGGGCAGAGATCCTTCGGGACCACCACATCCTGGAGTGCGCTGCAGTCATACAAAGCGAGCTCAAACAAGTTAGAGCAATACCCAGCCATCCTCGGTTGATAGTCAGCCATTCAAGCAAGTAACGATTTTGCCAGGAGATTTAGGTAGTACTCGCTTCCATGGGCGATAACGTCCACAGAGGAGCTCAGCCTGCCTCGATCCCGACTAGACCCACCGCTCGTTGCGTCACCACCATACGGGGCATCGCTGGCACGGATCTTCTTTCCCCTCCTCGGACTGCCGTCTGAAAACCCCGTAGGACTGCTTCGTTGAGCGGGAGAGGTCCATCATTGGTCTTTCTCTTGCGAAGTCTTGACACCACACCATCAGATGGTTCTGGGGATTTTCACCATCAGATGGTTCTAGGGATTTTTCTATTTACGATTTCCTTTGGATTTTGGCACTTTTTTTATCCGCACGAGTGGTGAATTCACCTTCTGCTTCTTGGACATTATTGGCAGTTGTCGATTCTGACCGAAGGGTACTGACTGTTGGTTTGGATTGGCCTTGTGTAGAACTGTTGGTGACACGGTTCGTGTTAGCTTCACCACTACTACTTGCAGTATGTTGAGTCGCTTTCTTGTTCTCTGGTGGCCCATTTTTCACGATCTTCGTTCCCGAATGGAGAATCTTTGCACTCCTGGATAAATTGCGTAATCCATGATTCTTGACTGGCGTCTGTCATAATAATTATTTCATAATAATTTTACAATTATTGCAAACTCTGGGATATTATTCTGGTCATATTGCGCCAGCTCAACTCATTTAAGATCCTCCATCGGTATGACAGGAATCGTAAAACTCAAGAACCCTAAGCTTAAACGGTTTATGCTTCTTCTTTCGCCCAGCTCCATTAGCACGGTAGCTGTCAATTAAGGTCTCCGGTGCAACAGGGTCATCAAGAAAGCTCCATATTGCTTTCTCTCAACCGATAATGTTCCCTTAGCCACCTCTAAGGTGTAGCTGCCACTCGCGCACTCCACTCTGGATGCTTTCTCTAGATCTTCAGCGTTGGAGACCCTTGTGGCAAACGGCGTCTGCGCAAGCTGCCGCTTGACTTCAGTCATTAAACACGAAGTGGGGTTGTACGGCTGAGGAAGCGAAACGATAATATGAGGCAGGATATACTGCTTTTTTGGCGGTCGAGTAAAATCGAATAGCGTAATTACGCACAGTGGTCCAGTAATTACGAATGCATAATTACACATGGCGTGCGAGGATGTAATTACGCAAGGCGGCCGAGACAATTTGCAATGCGGTCGATCTATAATGCAAGGAGGTCAAGTTTTTATGAAACGAGGTCGAGATAATATTCAAGATCGGTAAGATAGTATGCAAGGCGGTCGAGATGAAATGCAAGACGGTCGAATTATATTACGCACGGCGGCCGAGTAATTTAGGTTAGTGAATGCTATTGGTCGGCTTGTAGTTTTGGACAGTACTACGATTGTTCAACCGCTGTACGCTATTTCTCTATCTCCCGGCTGCCGCGGCTTCGGATATCTCACATTTTGATGCGAATATCTTAATAGCAGCAAAGATAACTAGCGTCGAGACAAGAATCGATTTTCTATTGGGTCTTTTCCCACCTGCTGCTAAATCGCTGCTCGGCTTCTCGAGCAGACATCCGCCCCGATATCCCGCGAGTGTACTCCATCCGAAGGTTATTCACGGTTTGCAGGGAGTGGCTCATACGTTGCTCTGCTCTTAAAAAGTTGAAAGTTCAGGTGGTTGTGAGGCGAATCACCCGTGAGGTCTGGAAACGCTACTGTGTTGCTGAAATTCTTCATAATCAAGTGAGATCACTAGCCGCTTGCCCATATTATCAAGATGTTCTCTTTGATCTGACGAACCCCACTTGCAAGACTATCAACTTTACCGTGAAGTGCCCCAAAGCAGTGTTTCGGTGACGATGCCATTAAAGGTATCGCGGCTTCACAACGCGTATCCTTAGGTTGTTTCGTTGAGTGCAATGATGCCATTAACTCGTTGTGTACTGCTCCGAACTGAATATTAGATCTTTCCAAAGCCGGTGGTCCGGGAACTTCCGTCGTACCAGTACCGAGTCCTGCAAAAGCACCATTCACAACACATGCAATAATTCAATAAATCTACCAGCCCCAATCTCTCGATTTCCAAAACTCGTAGTTTGTCTTCCACGTTATCTAATGAAGGGGAAACTATTTTCTGAAGACCTGATGAAGGTGTTATGGAGGTTCGATTATTCTAATAATTACCACCTTTCGTCGAAAAACCGGGTAATGCATGCATCCCATTACGAAGAAGTGTAGTGAGGTAACACGCTTCCAACCACCCGCTCATCATTCCCCGTACCAGCGCGACTAATCTTGTTTCATCGGAACCTTATAATTTGGCCAACTTAGCCTCAGAACCGCGATTGGCGTGAGTTCAAACAGATGAATCAATACCGCAAGTCGCTAAAGGTGTTTTCACACATTCAGTTGCGAGCGTAGCACTTTCACTTTTCAGCAAACGAATTGCATACCAATGTTTTCGGCCCGTGAAAATAGGAAAGGGTTCCATATCCACATGGCATCACCAAACCAAATACATAGCCGCCGCGTATAGTGGACACCATAGAGCCTCTTTGCACCGTATTGCTGCTCCGTATCCTATCCGACATTTTCTCATAATGACAACGAGAGAGCTGCATAACTGGGGACCCCATCACATCGGTCAATGCTATTAGAGGTTTTTAGCAGAACCGACACTTTAGAAAATGTAAATCGTACAGCTGGAGCTTGTGTCTAACCTCCATTGAGAACCCACGAGTTCTACCGAGAGCTTGGGTCCAAACCCACCAAGTTGGAGGTAAATAAACCGTTTAAAGTTGGACAAATGACGCTCGTCTCTGCTCCTAAATTTTCAATAAGTCGTCTGTAAAAATGACACACTTGTAGAGAGGTCAAACATGTACAGCTTTATCATCATTTCCGGATTTTTCTAGTACACTTTTATCAAGTCAACTCAATGACATCTATCCACGCAACTACAATATTACCTTCCAGCGACGACGACGATGGAGAGGGATAACCGACCCAGTGTTTGCGTCAGCCGGTATCACAAGAAAGCGTATCTAATGCGCATCTGGTATGAAGCTACTCAGGGTCGTCAAACTATACTGGATGCTTCAATCGCGGCATTTTTTCGTAGGATTGTGTCGACAAATTTCGCTTCGACGAAGCGCAGATCCAGCAACTTGTCAAGTACGTTTGTATAGGTGCCAGTCGAACACGTGAGTATACTACGGCAAATGAAGAGGAATTCTTGTGCATTGTACTGTCTGTCAAATCTTGCCATTACCTTGCGGTGGAGCGACCTGGAATCTTTCTTTGTCGAAACTCGAGTGGGTTATCTAATTTATTTCTACACGTTCTAGAATATCTCGATACCAAGTACGCTGCTATCAAGAACGAGCGAAAGGAAATTTGGAGGCTAACGCTGACGCATTTTTTGACGCTGAAAGGATTTTGCAGAATGTTTGTGCATTTGTGAATTGAACCGTCAGAGCCATGTTTTGGTCAAACGCCTCGTAATCGCCGCCGTGTTGGCAAGTATCTAAGCCAGAAGTTCGTTTATAATGGTCATATCATGCGCTTATGTACCAGACTCTTTCAACTCTGGACGGACTGATTGTCCATCTTTATGGTCCCTTTCCAGGGCGCACCACGATATCAAGATGTTTAAAGAGTCTGGAATTGCTCAATTTATTCGCAGTGATAACCGGTTCGAGAACTATCGTGTTTTAGGAGGTCAAGCCTACGGAAACGACGAGTCCTATTAAGTCCGTATGCGGGTACAATTGGAAATCTGTCGAGCGACGAGTAGAGAGTCAACAAAAGCATAAGTAAAGTGCGCGTTTCTGTCCGGTGGGGGTACGGTCAGGCTGTGAATTATTGGACGGCTCTTGACTTCAAGCGTCAAGCTCGTTCAGGTACTCAACCCGTATGCGCCATGTATCGAGTTGGTGTTTTGTTTACGAATTGCATCACCTGTGCGAACGGTGGGAGCACCATTAGCGATTACTTTCGACTATCGTCACCAAGTTTGCACGCGTACTTGATGGACATTTAAAATTAAAAATGTAAAAACAATTTGCATTGCTGTGTAACCAACCGTTTGCCTACTTTTCTTCTGCCCTACTTAACGTCTTGCCCAAAAGTTCTACACACTGCAGAATCAGTTGTCTTTTTCGCACTTCAGCTCCCTCGCGAGCACTGAGAAGACGATCTTCAACCCCTCTTGAGATTGCTCTTGCTCCGGCTCAAATTGTAAGCGACTTTCGTGCTGCTCCTTGTCAAAAGCCAGTGGCTCGGTGCAGTTGTAGCTGTTGATCGAATATCTCCTGTCGCATCTCCATATCTGCGAGCATGCGCTTTTCTTGCCTATCAACCGCAGTCTAAGATACAATTTTTGATGTGACCCATTTACTGTTTTGGATGCTGTAGACTTAGTGCTGACAGACGGTGTGGAGATCACGGACGGTTTATTCCAGTCACTGTCGATAGACGATTCACTCGATGACCGCACTTATCCGTGCAGGGCTTTGCGTGTGATAACCTATGAAACTATTTGTGATTCACACACGGTAGCGCTGGCTTCTTTAAATGCTTTCAGGTCTTTCTGTCTGGTCCTTTCAGTATTGAAGACAACTTCTGACCGACGTACTGGTTGACAAGCCCCGCTAGCGTATCATAGTGGCTATGTACGTTCGATACATATTTGATTCTTCGTTACCGATCCCCAGTGCGGATCGAAGCTCTCCAGTTCGCCGATTATTCTTCAGGAGCCTGACATGATCTTGAACTTTTTTAGCAGTCACGACAACTTTGATTGCGTTAGAAACCCGCTCAGCAACATGAACTCACACGCTACCTGCTTCGCCGTACTTCGCGGCGAATGGATTATGCAGAATAACCTCCCGCATCAACTATTTATGGTTGTCTTCCGTAAAACAAAACACCATAGCTCTTGCTTTGCTAATTTACCGCCGCACACCGTTCAAAATGTGGTCACACCAGATGGTTACCACTGCACTTCGCACAGTTTAGCTCAAGATATAAAGCGGGATTGGTGGGTTGTACAAACTGTAACGGTTGGGTGTGAAACTCCGCGGGTTATGCTACCTTTGCCTGGGTTAGATGGCAAGACGACAGTTCAAAGTGAAAAACCTGAAAAAGATTTTTAAACAAATGTCTCCAAACCAAAGTGGTGGACTGCACACCAAAATGGATAAAGTGCCATACTTCATCAGTTCACGTCGTTTCACAGCAGCAACAGCGTGGACACAATGCAATGCCATCGTGTTGACGAGCCGAATGTCCATGCACTGCATTGAGCTGTCAGCTGCCTTCTCTAATAGGTGCATTTTTCGCTCTCCCATCTGACCGTATGGCACGGCAAGCATCTTGTCGTAGCCAAGGGCCAGGTAGCGCTTGATTGCTGCCTTTAGAAGCTGAAGCAGCCTAAGAAACAGGTACACACAGTTAGAAATCACACTGCACGGTAAATTATATGATGACTTACCTTCTATCGGGTGGCACATCGGAGAGTGCGGCGCCTGGCGATTAAGCACCAAATCGTCACGGCCACGAACGAGATTATCTGTCTGGCTATGGGCGGACGCGTTGTCGACCACGGTAATCACACGTTTCCCAGGAAACGTGTGGGAAACAGGAAAGTTCGCTTGGTATGTCTCGTGGGCCTTAGCAGCATCGTACACGTCGACGATAAACGTGGTGTTGACCTCCTTCTGGATGCTCCCGCGCTGCTTTGCATAGTGTAGCAGTCCCGCCTCTGTGGAGACTGTACACTGCAACAGGAGGTTGTTGCCTTTGCTGGGGGACGGTTTTACGACAGCTCGCTCGCCTATCTTTGCTCTTCCTTGCGATCGTATGCAATAAAGGTTGAAGTTCGTTTCATCATAATATATGATGAAATCTCCTGGCTCATGTGCTTCAGAAGGGTGCCCCCAAATATCATTCGCATGTCGATGTAAGTTGCATTATTACAGCTCAACGGCTTAACGCGGAACTATAACAAAATAAAATAGTCAAATTTATTATAAATATGCAGATTGTCGTAGGCGGCAAAAATTATCATTGCATACTGCTTGATCGTATACAGCTTAACGCACAGCTTTTGACAGATAAGCGATTTGCTAATGGTCACACCACACTCAAGCCAACCCTTATCCTTTATCCGCTGGAGCGTGTACAGGCAATTCTCTTCGAGGTAGCTTTCTAGGGCCTCTTCTATCTCCGGCGTACACTTACAAAAGACGCGCGATCGCCAACGCGCTGCTTTACCGCAGGGGTTCCGTGCTTCATGATGCTGCGTGCAGTTGTTGGGGGATGGCGTTGTGATGCGCCACCAGCATCCAGTCCCATCCTTTGTGGAACGCGCCCAGCACCCGGGTGGGAGCATCGAGGGTATGCTTGGGCTCGGTGGGCATGGGGCTTCAGTAGCAAGTTGGTAAATGACTTGCTTTGCACGTTTGTGCAAAGCGCGCAATCCACTCGCCTCCAGTCATTTTCTTCTTGTTTGTTTTGAGATTGTAGTGCAGCCACATCGATTTTTTCTAAAATGCTGAATGTATATAAAAATTTCTGGTACTTCAGTTACTTCACACCACATTGCCGATCGCTTTTGTCATATAGCCCTGGCAAAGGTGTAGTGACAACACATATGGCAACTGGATGAATCTCCTGGCCTCTCCGCGGGCTAGAAGAGTATGCTATTGTTCTGGCCAGATGAAATGCACCACCAAATGTTTATTTTCCTCATCAAATCAAAAGTACTTATCGTATTGTTACCGGAAGATCTACAATGGAAAAAGCTTTGTGAGCGCTAGCTATGCATCTACTTGCTGTTCACTCAGCTCGAAGTTTCAGGAGCATGGCACCCATCAAATTGCGTCGGATAAAGTTGCTGATCGTAGATGGACGAGGCATTTGCGAAGATATCGAACGACATAATACACATATACAGCGAAGCTTTACGGCATAATGTAGCTTGGGTCCTTACGCTTCAGGCAAAAATGCTTACAGTCATAGCGGTAGCACTGGAAGGGTGCTGCATATTTTAGATCTTGGCACTGTGAGCGTTTCAGACGAGCAACATTATACATAAAATTCTTGTAAAACGCATTCCGAACTGAGTTTAGTGAATAGCATCTGGTGTGAACTAAGCCCCGATTTTTGTATAAGTTAAGCGCAGCGATGCCTTTGAGGCATACGCTTTAAACGAGATTACTTAACCCTTTCGTGAACCACTTGAATGTACTATTATTTACAAATTCAAGTCATTTAATTGTAAAAAGAATCATTTTGCTTCCTTTTAGAACCGTTCCTACGCGATCCCAAGGGATAGGGTACCTCCTCGGAATGTGATGGAATCACGGTTCCGTCCTTCTTAACAAGGTCACAAATGATCGTTTGTATAAACGTGATACACTATACAATTACTTGAAAGAATAGTATTTTGTCAGGCATGACAGCCCGTGTATGTGGAAAGCAGGTGTGGCACGTCCCGTGGCGTTTTCATGGCGCCTTGCAGTGAAGGCCGCGTAATTATCTTGCTATCGGTCACCGGCCGTGACGCATTAGAGTGTTTCGGCGTATACAAGAATGCGCAGTGCCGGAATAAGTGAGCTTACAAGTGGTACGTCTGCCTGGATTTGTTGGACGAGACATTACGGGTGGCAACATTTTGTATCTAATGGATTGCATTTAATGCCATTGCACTTGCCGGACGGGCAATACGTGACGTTCGTGAGCTTCAACGCCACCGCCATCATATTGTAGAAGGAAGGCAGCTCGTACAAAACATATCTCCATCGCGGGATGGTCTAAGCAGCTCGACTTTCAGGTAGCCGACGGTGACGACGAAATGATCCTGTCACCCAAAAGATCATCAATTAGCTGCATGCTGGGTCGCTAGCTGGTGGGAGCAGCAGGTCACTACTGCTCACCTCCACGATGACGACGAGATAGTATGTATCATTAGGCGCTAGCCAGCAACATATTGTTTTGAAGATACTATAATTCAATTTTTGGTACCCTTTCAGTTTGAAGGTTCCGTTGACCATCCTAGGCAACATGATCTCTTCCGCACTCAGCTCGAAGTGGACTGTGAGCGCCGCACCTGACGCACGCAAGCGCATCACCCCAGTACCGACGCCTGCAGACTACAAGGAGTGGACGCTTGAGCGGCTGAAACTGGAGTGCACAGAGAGACAAAGCTGAACGTGGTAAAGAACAGGAGGTGATGAGCGTGTAAGCCTGATTCAAGTTTGGGACTCATACAAGGAGGCTTTTCAGGTGTTGCTTCAGCGCCAGGAAACCCAAGTTCAGAAGATGAGAAGAGGACCAGTGGTTGTATGTTTCGCCTGATCAACGTGCTCTTCTGTGATCGAGTTTTCGACTCAGGTTTTGCCACTGGGCACCAACTTCGACGCGATGAACTTGACGACGGGAGCTCTACCTGTTAGGTAAATGTTGCTACCGCTTTTAGTTCGGATACTGGGGAGCTCGATGCGCTTAACTTGGACGATGCCAACTTTGAGTGCATCAAAGCTTCGGTGCACATGGCTCATTCTGCAGAAAAGTTGACGAGAATGTGGAAGGAGCTGAGCAGCAACTTCGCGCATGCCAAAGCTCGGTCAAAGGTATCAGGCTCGGGTAGCGCGTACTTCTGGGAGTTTTGTGATGATCGGGCGGACGTCTATTATTTGGACCGCAGGTGCGAGCACCGCCAAGCCGGGCGCAAATTCTGTGGGGCCAACCTGTACGCCGATAAGGAAGATGACTATATCCAAGAAGGTAGCGCTCTGAAAAGGGGAAAACAATCGTAAATCTCGAAAGCACTACCAACCCGACGCGGGTACGCTCGGGTTACACAATCGGAAATAATGGGGAACCGATTGACCAATCACAGCCCGAGATTCGGATCCCGGTCATGAACGGTCCTTTGGGCTGCGAAGGGTCGATGTCAAATATTGCATTTGGATTTGATTGTGTAGTTTATCCTCGAAATGTCCCGTCGTACTTAAATCGTGAAAAGAGGATTGTTTCCTTCTTTTACGTGGGTGCATCCTATACTTTTTGAAACCAGGAAAAGGGAACATTTTGCCTCCTTCTCTTCTTCTCTCACGAACGGGTTAAGAGAAAAACACAGAGCTTTCCAGGAAACAAAACTTGTTTTAATCTGATAAATGGATTCAGGGTTATTGTCCGTCAAAAGTTGGTGGTGAATTTCATCTGGCCAGAGTTCACGAATGTCTACCAACAGTATCATACGTAGTTTGTCTGCTCACCATACATTCAGGACATTGCTTATGAATATTTATAGCTGAAACGCAAACGGTGATCGATTTACATTTAATTGCCTTGGTCGGCCGTATGACAAGGGACGTACGATAATCATATCTCAAGTACCGGTATTGTACCTGTTTTTCATTAGATATATACGGTTTTCGCGACCGCTGAGTCCAAAAATGAGGTCCGTTTTGACTTATTCGCAGCCGTTTGGGCGCTAGATCCCGCCCAAAAAGTAATTCGAGGTCGGTGAAAAGCTCGTGCCCTCGCTATGCAGAATTAAGGTGCGCTCATTGGTCAATAGGGACATTCATCTGGTTTACATGAGAAAGGAGTACTACGAGCGTAATATCGCGTATCGCAAGCCAGTTTACTATTGCAACGATTAGCTGAAAAATCATAAGATTTACATCCATTTTTGGAGGTCCAGCATGGGCTTGTACGGTTATATGAGAACAGAGACGGCACGAAATAAATTAGCTTTCGATATCTAAGAGCACCTCCAACGGTGGTGAAAATACACACGATTACATACGAAGTGAATCAATTGCAAAACGCGGAGTCCCAGCTGCGTATTGGTAGGTACACATAAGTAAGCCGAAAGTAACACACTCAAATGGTTTGTGCACTACGCAAGAGACGAAGTGAATAGGAGGCGTCTATTCACTTTGCCCACATACGAATTGCAACGCGTTCTCGAAACTCTCCTACCAGTCAAACGTGCATTCTTCGCCGCATCTTCCAAGTCGTCGCCATGCCGAACGCCACGCCGTGAACGCCAGCGGGGATATTTATCTGTGCAAGCCATAAACTAACGCATCCGAGGATGGAGCTACAAGCACTGATCAGAAATCTGAACACTTCTGAAAGCGCATTCATGAGACATACACTCGGCTAGTCCTTGCGGGCAGTCAACTAGTAGCTACGGGCTCGCCTTCTAGGAACGCTGGGTCACTGCAGAGTAGGTGAGCTGGTCTCATTAGTCCGGACGTCACCCTCTTTGCCTCTTCCTTGGGTGTGGTATGTCTAGGACCTGTAATTTGGCTTTTAACAGTGGCTGAGTTCTTCAACGTTCATGTAAAAGGTAAAGGCTGAAAAACACAGTGGTTGGGCGGAGCAGGACAACATTGATGAAGCGCTTATCCGGTTTACAGCAAAGTGCGAGCAGCTAAATGCAAAGGTATTGCGTGCATACGAGGAAGGTGTGGCAGGAGCAATTGTGAAGACGAAGAAAAAACCAAGGGTAAAGTCGGAAATATTCCGGCTACATCATTGCCACGAAATTCCCTGAGGGAGTGTACGGTTCATGCGTGATGTACCACAGCCTCGTAAGAGAACAGGGCCAGCCAATGAACGCTTGGCTAGCGACGGTCTGCTACTTAATTCAACTGCTATCCATGTGATATTTATTTTAACTTGTGCTGTTATATATTGTTGTAGACGAAGATAGCGATAACTCCGCTGCCGAGGATGAGACCATATCCGAATCTGTCGTCAGAGGCAGCTTTCAGTCTCCGATAAGAATCGAAACAATTGCTAGGTCCACCTCAGCTGAAAAAAGAGGGCAAAGCAACTGCAACTGGATGGTCAAAACGACAAGGCAATTATGCACTCTCAGCGCGAGCTTGCAGCGGCTACCACTGCTCAAGTTGTGATCATGAAAGAATAGCTTGCAGTGGCAATGAAACAGGGTATAGTCCTGAGAATCAGCAGCAAACCTTGCGAGACCAAGCGGAAATGTCAATTATGTGCGCCTCCACGGACAAACTATCTGAATTTGGCAAGGAATATCATTTACTCAAACAGAAACCGTTATTGGATCAGTTGAAGAAGCAGGGTCAGACTGGGTAAAGGAACAATCGTTTATATCCAACAAAAAGTAAAGCAACTTCGCTTATTCATTACATATTTGATGCTACATGCTCCACTAAATCGGCCTTCAACTTGAAGTGAATAGCTGAATTCATTACTCTCTTGTACTTGTCCGAGAAAGAAAGTGGTACCTCATCTTCTGGCCGTATTGTATTATGTTGAAATATGTGGCGTCTGTATCCAGCTCGTGACGCTATGTAAGAAAAAACAGACCTGAGAATATCCTGTCCGCGGTATAATCATGTTGTGGAGGACGATGCAGCACTGCATAATTTTCTTAAGTTTGCTGGTAGTCCACATCATAGCCGGTCGTGCAACGATTGCAAAACGAGACTGTAAACCCAAAAGCACGTTCGACATCTTTGCGAAGCGATTCTTGACCCGCTGCAAACTTTTGCTGCTTTTCATCAACGGGTGCTGTGATACTTTTGACGAAGCACTTCCATTGAGGATAAATTCCGTCGACCAAGTAGTAGAAAACGTCATACTGAGACCCATTAATTTCGTAAAAAATCGAGGTACCGTGTCATCTACGTACTCGGAGATCAATGGAGATGCATCAAGGACATTTTAGTCGTTGTTGCTCCCTGGCATACCGATAAAAACATGCCAAATATGCTAATTCGCGGTAGCAAAGGCTTCTAACACGATAGTTGCTTTCTTTGATGCACCTTGGAACGCTCCACACCAGGAGCTAGGGCTATTCTTCCACTGCCACTTCATACAGTCAATTGAGCCAAGCATACCCGGAAAACCACGCAGCGCATGGATCTCTAGTATGTTAGACATATCTTCATGTGTTGGAAGGCGAAGGTGATGTGGCCCCTATATCGCAATCACAGCTGAGGTGAATTTATTCAGTGACTCTAGCACTGTGGACTCGCCAATACAAAGCACTTCATCAGAGAGTCTGCTGAACAGCCATATGCCAGCATCCTCAGTGCTGCAGTTAGCTTCAGTGCAGAACGGACACCCCTCTTCCCTGTGCAATCTTTTTCCAGGTAAAATAATCATCGTGCTGGTCTATGGCCTCCAGGATAGCAAGAAACAAGGTTTTATCCCTGCGGAAACGCCGTCTGAATTGTTAATGGTGTACATGGGCCTTTCGTCTAAGTACATCTTTTAAAGCGCTCATACGCAGCAACACGATCTCGCTCTATGTTAGCAAGTCTGCCAGGTCTTGACCCCCATGCTGTTTCTTGCGAAATGTTCTTCTGCGCCTGGTGTCACTGATCCTTGAAGCGCCTTCTAGGTAGTCATATTTATCGCCGCTGGGTCTCTCTGTGCCGAGGTTTTAGAGTGTACTGTGTTGCAAATAGCCCCTGTGCTATACAACCAGTGGGAGTGAGAGGTGTATAACACAAAATAGCCTCGTTTATGCGATACCACACTATGCAATACGCTCTTCACTTCTTCTAATCACTATTGCACTACACTACACCGTTGGAGGTGCTCTAACAGTTACATATAAAACGGGGCTAATCTACATCAACCTCGATGGGCTGCCACACACTGTAGAGCACAACTACATGTGCAACCGGAACTCATGGACAGATAAACTACTGGGCAACAGGGTCCTCGGGCGCTTTTTGTCAAAAATGTCTACTTCATTGTGCAAATTCAAAAATCAGAAGATCTTCACCATTATTTTCATCTCTCCATTGCCGTACTCGAGTTGCGAGACTTGCCTTGCTGGACAATTGATGAATTGAAGCGAACTAAACGATGTGGCACTAGTCTAAGGAGACGCTCAGCTATCCATTGTGGGTCTAAATGTCTATATACGTTCGATATTCATGCCACTACGGCTCAATACGCGACCGGTTAAAATAACTGGTGTCACGACTTATGAAGAGTACAATACCATGAAATACGTGCGCGTTTTTGCACTAAACCTGTGCCCGTCCAATGCGAGCAAATCCCCAGCCAAAATGGGCACTTAATTTTTGGGAACCACAAAACACCTCATTGAGGCAATAAAGAGCAATCAAAGTGGGCTAATCCCTATCAAATGGGGCCAATATGTAGGTGGGGCTCACGCCACATCATTCCCGCGCTCAATAATTTACACACCAAGATTGTAAGGATCGCGCAAAGTGGCGGAAGTCTCATTCTTCATTGTTCCGCGAACGTCCAAGATGCCCTCCGCCAACTCCCTCACGCCTGAAGAACGCAACCGCGTCTTAGACGCGTACCGCGCCGGGGTCGACTGGTGCACCGTGGCTCGCCACAACGGCTTTCCTCGGCAGACCGCCGCGCCTCGTGATCAGCGGCCGTGCCGAAGCCCTTCCTCATGGAGGCGCGCGGGCCACGAAGGTCACCTCCGAAATCAATGTATCCTGGAAGAGTTGCTGAATGAGGGCTGCATGTACACCCGTGACACACTGAAAAATACGGGCTGGACGAGTACAACGTCCTACTCTCAGATGCAATCATTTCGCGGGACCTGGTTGACATTCTCTTCACAGTCACGCAAGTAATGCATTTGCATCATGTGGTGTATATCTGACTGCGTATATTATTAATATTGTACGGGTATGCAGACTCGTATTGAGCCGACTACGGGCAACAATGAGATCAACAAGGAAAAGCTGAAGACGTTCACAAACGCCCTGCTCGCTCACAACGAAAATGGCGGGATGGTTGTCTACTTCGACAAAACTAACTACAGTTTGTACACGAAGCGTACGCGAGGATGTTCCAAGAAGGGCAAGCGTGCTGTAGATAAGTTACCCCCTCGAAAAGAGCCAACTTGCAAATCCAGTGCACCGTCTCCTCCGCCTTCGGAGTGGTCGCGTACAGAACGCACCGCGGCAGCATCAAAATGAAAACGAATGATGCGTTCATTGAGGAGATCAACAATGTGTCAAGAAGTTGGACGTCTACGCAGAGGTGGATACGAACAAAGCGATTGTCATCATTTTTTACAACGCTCCAGCGCATTCTTAAAGAGAAGAGCTCGTCACAGCTAGCGACGACCTCGTAATGCTGCGCCTCGGTCCGTCAATCCCGATATGCAACCCAATCGAAAACTGCTTCAGTGCCCTGAAGGCGCACATCAAGCAGTATTTGGCACTGAAGAGGGGGAGATAAACAAACCACACATGCATCCCATCAGCTATGATATTCGTATTTCATAGAGGAAGGCCCGCATGTAGTTGCTCGAGCGTACAGCTAATGTGTGCTGCGCATCCCCAGGGCATGGTGTAATGGACGGAACTCCACGCAGCCATGTTCGTCAACGCGGCGACCTGCATGGAGGACTGGTGGTTACGTCTGCAGCTTTTTTGCTGTACGTTCTTAATGGAGATTAGGCCACTTTGATCGCTCTATATTGCCTAAATTGGGTGTTTTGTGCTCCCTAAAATAATACCAGCCCACTTTGACTGGGGACAGGTAACGGTTACTGTAGTGGTCATTGGACGGCTGGTTGTAGATACTGTATGTGCAGGCTTTGGTAGTATGGTCTATTCTTCTGAACTACTGTCAGTAGTCGCTAGTAGAACAAAGTAAACTAATGGTAGGAGTAGTCGTAGAACCTTTCAGACCTTCTGGGTTTCTGTAGTAATAATATATAGTACTGCCGAACTACTGGTTACGACCAACTAAAAACTATCTACCAGCTAAACACCCTGTCGACCAGCTAAACGAGTGTAGTGTGGTCCACATTCTCGAACATCAATCCGCCATCTCAATCCGACGACGATTGTTCTTCATGAGCTCCTGCATTGTCCGTGCGGGTCCAACGGGAGTTCATGAAGAAGAACACTATGGAGAAGACACGCTCTTGAATGCATTCGAGGGCCTGAGGCCGAGCCAAATGCGGGTAAGCGCCGCAATCGATGGGAACATAGCAGCGCCTGTCTTGTGATACCAGCGGCAAATGCAGACGTGCGTGCAGAGCCTAAAGCCTCCAGAATGCTCTGTCGTTGCGCCGAGCGAGAAGCAGTCGGGGTGAAGTCGTCTTCCGTGAGTTTGTCGTCCGACGCTTGTTGAGCAGCGACCCGCACTCACTGCACCGTGTACTGATACCATTTTTTCAGCACATCGTCGGCTCGGTCGTGGAGGTTCGCCACGGAAACGCTGTTTGTAGCCGAAGACATCAGCGGTGATCCACAGATGACTGACTGGTCGTTGACGGACGGCACCAAGTCCAGATTTGGTGATGCCGCCACAGCCGTTTTCTGGTTGTCATCCAAGTCAGCAGTATATATTGCGCAGAATACTTCTCGGTGTACGTTCCACATGGTCGTTTCGCCTTCTTCGATGACACCATGCATTAACGCAACATCAACATCATCTGCATCACCGCTGGCAGCGTCGTCGTAGTCGCCGAATCGGCTGCCCGTTTTTCGGTCCAAGCGTCAACGCAGGCGACACTACAAAATCTGCAAACGACTTAATAATTCGATTAATGTTGTATCTTCAATATTATACAGCATTGGCCAGCGATATTTCCGGAGGCGTCAATGTCTTTGGAGCACATTGGTGAACAACACGCTTGCAGACAGAGCATTGATCCGTCTTCGTCAATTCGGGGTTCATGCAGTGGGTGAGGACGTACTTCGTGTTGACGTTGGCGTCGGTTTGGGCCGGAAAAAGATCTTTCGGTTTGCAAGGAATATTGCAGAATGATAGGAAGCAAACAACCCGCGTTTGAGGCGTGATGAGCTTAAGCCAGAAGAAAAAATGAGCAGCGAGTTGAACGGTGAGCGTGCCATTAACAACGATAGTTCCAAATAACTATACACTCGGTTTGCTGAATCAATTTAAAAATGGTATTATAAATTAGGAGAGCGGACGAGTTCAATATATTGACATGTAATTTATTTGTGCATCAAATATGGTGGTGTATATCAACTTAAAGGCCCCCGTACTCAGAGGGACCCTACCCTGTACAGCAAATTCAGGCGATGCCTTCTATCGTGCAACGACCGTCGGCTTGGTACGACGAAAGTGGCGAGTAGCAAACGCTCTACACAAGGATAAATCATAGCTAGCTGCTGCTAAGCGTAGAGGCAGCCAACCTGCCTTATAGATAAAACCTGAATGAGATAATCCTGTCTAAGATGATATGTACCTATCATCATTAAGTACGAGTACATGGAGAAGTGATCTGGCTACATAGTAGTGCGATGGCGATAGCAGGCACAAAAATCGATGCCGCACCGGACGCAGTCCGAGGCGTGCTCACTTCCTCTTTGCCTCAGACTGAGCACATCGGCCAGAGTACGGCAATTAGGAATAAGATTTAATACACGTAATGAGCTAGTTGTGCCATTTAACATTTTAAGTAAAATGAGCAAAAACAAAACAAGCGAGAGCGTGGTCGACAAGCTGTCCTTTCACGGGAACAAGAATCTGTTCGCGGCGTACAAGGACAAGTTCAAGGTCCATCTGATCGCAATGAGCGATGCGCTAGTCGTGACCGAGCTACAAGCGAAACGTCGCGCTCCAATCGCACACGAGGATGCGCTTGTACGAGAGCCATTCCTAGAGGAACCCGGTCCAGGCACGTCAGCTGACGGCAAAGCGAACAACGAACTGCAAGTTGCTTTTGTCAACAAATAGTCGTCGCGTATCAAGGATCTCTTCAATCTAGCCCTCTCATCGGACTATGTGGACGATAAGTTGTTGCAGAAGCCGGTGCACAAGAAATGGCTGGCGATTGATAAACAGTACGGACTTAACACCGCGTCAGGAGTTGTGGATTTGGTGGGAAAGTTCGATGACATTGTTACATCTGACTTCAAGAGCATCACTCACCTGTTTCGGCAACTTAAGGCTGCGAGGGAACAGGTTAACAGGAACAGCGCGAAGCGTTGAAAATTGACCTGATCTCGCAACAGATGATGCTGATCAAAGTGCTGTCTAATCTTCCGGGGCATTTTTGGGGATCCGCGATCGTGTTTACGCCGGGTGAGTTTACGTTGGAGAAGGTTGAGTCCAAACTCTGCGCAATCTTTGGGACCAAGAGAAAGACGCAAATCAAGGTCTTGTCGCACATGGCATCGGTGAACCATGTTGCCACCAAGACGCTCAAGACTGCAAAGACCATGGGATCGGCCCTAGGAAATAAATAGGGCCTCAGACATGGTCCAGAACATAAATCTGGCCATGTCGTGCTAATGTTGCGCTGGAGACCACAACGACATAAGCGGTGAGCCCTTCTCAAACACCAATGTGGGAAGCGCAAAGAGGACATTGGGCTGAAAGTCTTCCAGCGCAACATCTGGACGTACCCTCGTGTGGCCAAGGTGCGAAGTGACCCAGAACCAACGCCGCAGATGACGGGCAAGGGAAAGGGAAAGCTCAAGGCGAAAGACAAGGGAAAGGAGCGCAAGGTGGTGTCAACGGAGGACTGTCTGCCCAAGGACGTGCCAGTTGAAGCGTGCAGGGCTGTGCAATCGACGGAATTTGAGAGCCCAACTCCTTCGATCAGCCCACCTAACGGAATGCAGTTCCCCCAACGCCCGGGTGCGATCTGGTTTTCTTCGACACAGAAAAGACGGATGATCCTATAGGATCCGTTTTCGACATTGGCGTCAACGGTGGATGCGTTAACGATTCGAAAGCCGATGATACGCCTATGTCACGGGGTGAACAGTCGATTGCTGACGAAATCGGTCTTTAAAAGATGCGGCTGGACGAAAAGGTACGGACGTTGTATCCTGGTTTGCTTGAAGAGGGAACAAGTTTAACCAATAACTCTTGGGTGCTGGACTCAGGCTGCGGATTCGGGTTTACGGGCGAAGCGTCGACATTCGTCGATATGCGACCCGACACTAGATAGATGTTTACTTTTGTACAAGGGTCTAAACATTCAAATACACGCCTTGGTACAGTGAAATTGAATTTACAAGGTCAGACAGGAATTCGACCGTTTCTTTTGAGAAAATTCCACTTCTACCAAACTCAACTTCAAATATGCTTAGTAAATATTGGCTCAAAAATGGGTACGAGATAATTGGATCACCAACGAGTGAGTTCAAATTCGTCTTGTTGAACAACGAGTTAGCATTTGTGGCTAGAGCAATAAATGGCGCATACTATACAAAACGGTCAAAGAGCGACAAGTGTTGTGCAATGCGGTCAAATCACAGCCCTGTAAACCGCTAGTACCACGAAGAGTTGGAAAACTTAAGAACACATTGCAGGAATGGTACGTAAAACTTGGCCATCTCAATAAAGACAAAATAATAGCAATACTGAGTCAAAGAATAGTAGCCAGAATGCCCACGCTGTCAGCATCATAATTACGAAAAATACCGTTCTATTGCACCACATGTGCAGAAATGAAGAAACGGAGAATGACATATCGTAATACTAAAGGGTCAAGAGATACACAGCCCATCAGTACAATTCACATGGAAACAAATGGACCCATGAATTACATGGGACTATATGGGACTGTATGTACGATTCAGTACTTCCTGAATTATTTTTGACGACAACACGTCGTAGTGTTGGACATATGTTCTACGCAGCAAAAGGAGATATTTGAGAATGTCAAATGGTTGCTCTTACAGCTGAAACGCGATGAAAAGTTCACAATTCGAAGAATTCGGTCCGATGGAAGCACTGAATTTGTAAATGCAGCATTTAAAAACTCCTGTAGAGGGAAAGATATTGTATTTGAGACATCTAATACATACAGTCCGGAAGAAAATGGAGCTGCAGAACGAGACCATCTGAGCAAAGTTGATAGAGTTCGTCGTGCGTTAAAAGACGCTGAAATAGCTCACCGATGGTGGCCTGAAGCTTTCATGTACATGCCAAACGTACGGAATCGTATACCTATGACCCGTTTCGGAAACAAGAACCATACGAAAAGGTGTATGGGACACATCAAAACGTGAGTAAATTGCCGGTTTGGGGATCCGTGTGCTTTGCGCATGTTCCTCTAGCGCTTCGAAAGGACAAGAAGCTATCCGCGAGAGCTTTAAGGCCGTAGCTGCACTTCAGAAGTTCAGAGACCAGATGCTCCTGGCCTCGCTTTCTAAACCCGTGAGGTTGCTTCATATAATTGTTTTGTTCTCCTTCCATTGTACCGTTTAGGAACGCTGTATGGACATTCATTTGGTGAATATGACAGTCTAATATGGCCTCATTTTCTAGTACAAAACGTAGAGACTCAAATCTTGCCACTGGTGCGTATACCTCATCACAGTCAGCCCCAAAATATTGGTGATTGGTTACCTCGTGCAACGAGCCGTGCTATAAACCGCTCGACCGTACCGTCGGCGTTATACGTTACTACCAGTATACAATGGCTTGGCAAAGCTTTTCTTCATGGTGGCAGAGATACAAACAAGCCTCCACGTTTCATTTTCAATCAAGGAGTCGTACTCTAATTCTAGAGTCTGTTTCCATTCCTCGCTATGAGGTCCACTCAAAGCTTCTTTAAGTGTTCGTGGTGTAGGCCCTTTGTGCTCCAGTATATCAATTGCAATGCTCTTATCTAGCATTGCCTGGAAACATTGATAAGCCTGATATTTCTTTGGTTTCTTTGTTTCACGACGTGGGCGTGGCTCAGGGCGGGCACGAGTCCCGCACGTCTGTGTTTACGGTTATTCCCCGCTACTATAGTAGACTCCGTAGTAGGTGCGTCAGCTCCCACTGCTTCCGTAGTCTGACTAGCAGGTGATTCAACTCCCACTGCCTCAGTAGTTTGACTAGCAGGTGATTCAAATCCCACTGCTTCAATAATCTCATCGGCAGTTGATTTTGCTCCTTTTGCTGCGGGTGTCTCTCCTTAGGCAATTCGGTTGTGAGAGTAGGCTCATTTTTTCCGAAGCCTGTTGAACCACATTGGTTATATTGGTGGTGTCAAACAGCACATCTCTTGAGATGATGTGCCTGTTATTATAGACGTCCAATAGTCTGTACCCTTTCGATCTTCTGATATTCCAAAAAACGGCATTTTAAACTAGCCCTACGCATCTGAGTACTCCATACGTTTTTGATGTCAACGGACTGCCAAATGCACACTAAGTGCGATTCGTACTTACTGTGACACATGTGCTGCTATGGGCGACTTTGCAAATGACCTGTAATTTGTAAATTGCGGTTAAGTGAACCGCATATGATCTGCAAATTTGGACAGAATTCACAATATCAATGCTACATCCTCTGTCCGGAAATATAAGGCCACCCCTATAGTTAAGCTTTGTCCGGAAATTTAAGGCCGAATCGAACGTTAAGTACGATTAGTGGATGGGCTACTGGCTCAAACCGAACTTAGTCCTGCCTTCGCGTTATCAGCAACAGTGCCATCGCAGGGAAGTCGCAGAGGAAGCAAGCCGTGCTTGGTAGTCTTCATCGTCTTGCTCTTGTTCTTGTGTGGAAGCCGGTAGCTGCTGTTGCCGACCACCTTAAAAGAAGCCTCAAACACCGATTGCAGCGTCATGAAGACGCGGTCAATCTTATCATACGGTAGCTCTCGGAAAGCATTGTCGACATTGTCAACCAGCTCCTCAATGGTGCGTGAGTTCTTGCGGTGCTGCAGCGTTTGTAGAGATGCAAAGAAGCCCAAATCAATCGCGTTATAGTCAGGGGAATTAGCTGGCTGAGCTATTAAAGTCATGCCCCATCCTTTGGCCGTATAAGCGGTTTGCACAACCTCGTCATCGATCAAGACATGAGGCTTGGCATTGTCCTGCGCTCGCTTTCCTGACGGCCACAAGCGCTTGATCTCAAGGATGACCGATTGACCAGACAAGCGCGGTAAATGTCGCGGTCGACCGTGTAGGTCTTGAGCTTGAGTGTACCGACCTCTCCGTTTCTGCTATTGCGTTGATCCGGATCGTATACGACAAACGGCCATAAGCCAAGTTTACCGTCCCAAACGCCCCTGGGTTCCTACCCAGCGCGGACGTGCTATCGCAACGAGGAACATCACCTTGCTCATGAAGTTCTAGTTTGCACCGTGACGTGATGAGCTGGTTCATCTGGGGCGACGTAGTAGTGCGTGTTCTCTTTTTCCCTGTAAAACTAATTTTCATCCAAATGTACGAAATCTAGAAGCGAGTCGAATTCGTATCCGTGACGAGGCAATGGCTTCACGAAGTCAAGAGCAAACTTTATTCGGGCAACATCAGTGAGGCGAGGCTTCACTCGAGCGTAATGGCTTCAGAAAGGCCCCGATTGTAGGTACAGGTGAAGCGATGTCTTTGGAATACCGACTTGTTTCGCTTAAGTTCGATTGTTGGTTCGCAGATGCAGGGGTAAGTGCGATTTTCCCGGCGAGTTCTCTCGGGGATTCGCCAGCTATGCGCGACTTCCTGCCACTGCGACCTTTCCTGCCGTTTTCCACACCGCACAACTTGCCGTCCTTCACCGCATCTCGAGCCATCTTCCACAGCCGACGAATCGAACGCTCTGAGCAATTCAGGAGGACAGCAACACGTGGCGGTAACTTCATGTTAGACGCGGCAGCGTACATGAGAGAGAGGGCATGCTCGCGCTCCTCTAGGGTCAGATTCTTGCTCTTGGGGGTTCAAGCGATGGCCTAATAGCCATTGATTAGGCTCAAAAGGCAAAATGACAACTTCAGATGGCCATACAGTCAGACCTTCATAAATAAGACCCTATATCTGACTGGTTGCTCTCTAAATGGATGCTCCACTGGCAAAGCAAATCGGACTCTATGAATTTCACTATGACCCTCCTCTAACGGACAAACCCTCCTATTCTATAACTGAATGCCATATATGGCAGTTATACCCTTTATTTGGATACACTTTTGACCTCCCTCCAACCCTCATTTTAGCGACTAAAAGCTCACTACTGACTCTCTCTCAGTACTGTATCAACCCTACGTAGGTACAAACCGTGACGAGATCCAACTTGAGTCTTCATCTTCCGGTAAGACAGCTAGACGTGGAGTAGATAGATTGGGCTCACTGTATTAAAAACAATCCCTGAGCGCCAAGCACGGTTGGTCAAATTCATAACCAACAACCAGCGTACATTTGTAGTGCAATATACATCTACAACCCGTCACTATTCCTCTGAATTGAAGGATCAACCCGTGGGGTATCTTGCTCACGCGGAAGGGAAACCTATTCTTTCTGTCGATAAGTGACTACTTCGAAGTACAATACACCTAAAAATATATCTGATGGCCCCTTATTCCTCAAGGTCGGTGACGTAAAATGCTGTTTCAAAGTTTAGCTTTGACTGACATACCGGTACCACTAATACTGGTTATCACGGTTGGTAAGTAAGTAATCAAAACTTTCAACAACCAATCAAATCAAATCTTCATGGCTTGTCTTTGCCGCTGATACTTTCCTAAAAAGAGAAAAGTATGAAGGGATCCAAATGGTTGGTTGTGATTGAAAAGCGGCTGTTTTATTCCTGTGGTACTCACGGTTGGGAAAGGAAGGATTGATTCGATTGGCCCTTGCGGCTTACTTACTTCCCAACCGTAATAACCACTATTGTAAAACGTTGACGAGAGTGGTGAAGATAATGACCGCATGTGTATTGGACTTGCCTATTATTAACCCTATTGCGGTTTGAATCCCTAAAACCCTGCAATATGCTTGGTTTTACAAATATTAACGAATCATAATGACAGGATTTTATTTTTGACCAATCATAGCATTTGCGGTAAACCAAGCAATATGCTTCGTTTAACTACAATAATTACAATAAGTATTGTAAAACCCCGCAAAATGATAATATTATGATGCGGGGTGCGGGCTAAAGCCAAGCAAACCACGGCGGACATGCAACATCGTTAAAAAGTAAAAACTAAGTGTAGACGTAAAAGGATGCGCACGCGTAAAAACTCCCACGATCACCCATGTGGCCCTGGTGCAAAACGCTACCAAATGCGAATTCGCCAATATGGTGGGAAGGAGACAAGTCAGCACCACCAACGCACAAAAGCTGAAGGCGATTGAGCGCATGTCAAACGGCGGGAAAGTCAACGATGTTGCGTCATCATGTCACGTCGACCGCACTACAATATGGAGGTGGCAACGCCAGGCTGCTCCATTCAAGCAGCCCAGTCATCCCGTGCGTACACCGGTGAGACGACTCAGGTCACAGCTGTCTCTCATGACGTTGAGCTCAGGTACTGTATTTCTGTTAAGTATTATCGTAATTCTTCAATTAGTTAACAGTTTGCTATTGTGCTTTTTGAAGACTTCTTGCGTGGGTGAAGCACATGCAAACTACAAAATACTTCTTCGTCTCCATTGAGTGTATTCGATACGTTCTTACGTATTTTGATCCTGATTACACGTCAACAAAAGCCGCGACGCAGTCAAAATGTACATTTTTCGATTCCTGCGACGAAACCGTCTAACGTATCGACGGATCACGCACCGAGGGCGAGTCGCGTGGCCTGGAATGCAGGTATTTTACCATCTTTTGCGTATATTAAGTTTTTTACTGTGCTTTATTATGCTAATAATTTGGCGTTTTGCGTGATTTGCAGCTTGTTGCGGATCGTTTTGCAGAGGCCACAGTTCATCTTCTAGAAAGCAATGCATTCTTCCCCATCGGAATGCACGATCGGTACAGTTATCTTTTTAAAACATGGATCAAACCTCCGTTTGTGTGGACATGAATCCGCACAGTACTATCGAATTTGTCGGTCCCCGTACAGTTGATGTCATACAATGTAAGAATATTTATCGAGGTGCAAATTCTTTTTAGAACTAAACAATAATGCGTGTATATGTATTTATAGCAACAACTCCTAACTCTTTTAGAGCATATCTTTTTCTGTGTGCCTCGGCGACTGGCAAGAAAATGCGACCGCTTATCGTGTTTGCTATTCGGTGCCGATGTTACGATGAGCTCGGAGCAGACCCCGCCTTTGATTGGAGCAAGGCACATTTTACAGTGCAAGCCAAAGCGTACTGCGACGAGAGAGTGATGAAAGAGTGGATCGACGAGGTGTGGTGCCCCGATATTCGGGGGCCTAGTATGCTCTTTCTTGATAGCCTTAAAACGCATAAAATGGCGAGCATCAAAGACCGACTCGAGACCGATGGCCACGCTCACGTTATTTACGTACCTCCGGGGGTGACGGGCAAGGCACAGCCGATGGACGTCGCTGTGATGAAGCCGTTCAAAGATCGCTGCCGAGACAAGTACCTAAAGTTCGTGATTAAAGGAGGGGTGTTTACAACACCAAGTCAAAAGCGTAGTAAGATTGCAGAAATGGTAGTGCCGGCTTGGGATGAAATTAGCGAGTATAGTATCAGAAACGGCTTCTTAAAAGCTGGACTTATCGCTACAGGGCCTCGAGACGATCGTGGAGTGTTTGCCTCGCCCGAACCACCTAGCGAGGGTATCTTGGATGTCGACACGTAATGATAATCAAAGACGGGATGTCACATATACTTTGGTCGTCGTAAACATAAAAGAACGTCGTATCAGCCTTTTTACGAAAATGTTGCATTATCAACGTGCGTTGCATGTCCACCGTGATTTACGGTACTATGAAAATTAGGTTTACAAAATTTTAAGTATAATGTTGGCCACAATAGGGTTAATACACGTATGTTCCGTTTTTTAAGAGCGAAAGAGACCCAATCGTGAGCAAGAAATGCTGCAATCTATGTCAATGTTTGATTCGCTGCAGAAGTAGGACTTCGTTCGGCTTGTGCGATTTTGATTAGGGTTAGGTACATTTGTAACACGAGTCTGGTCACTTTAACACTAGCGCTGCCGTCGACGATACAATTGAGCGTGGGTACAGCGTATTTTATGGCACAAACCAAAGCGTTCTTGGATACATTTCGCACCAGCCGCATCCGGCGACTGCGCGCCTTTATCAAAACCTTTGCTTCACTATCGAATATACCGCGAAGCGCTCTGCTCTCCCGGTGCGACAAGCACACGGTGCACGTGCGACAGCGTGGGTTTAGCTCACAGTAATTGTTTGGTGCAAATTTTGTCTAATGTTATTTTTAATTTAGCTATCTATCGATTACAGAATGCACTCCTACCTGCGATAAATGCCGCTACGACTTTTGGCGGTCAGACAACCTGCAGCGTCACCAGCGTTCATTTCTAGACGTACCAAACCTCCCCGATAGTTCTGTTAGAGCTGCTGGCATTGGGTGAAGGGAGGAAACTTCCACTTGGCTAGGCACCAGCGGTCGTCGCGTTGTCGTTCGCTCGAAGATCGTTCCGCCCACCTTCTACGCATGGACCAATCCCGTAGGGAGAGGGATGCAAAGCGTCATCGCCGTAGGCGTGCTGAGCGTGCCGCTTCGAGCGGTTATGAAGATAGTTCTCAGAATGTGCCTTCAGGCCATACGGAGGATAACACTCGGGATGTGCCGGCTGGCAATTCAACCCAAATCACCAACCGGTTCAGGAATGCGATGTTGTTTATGCCGAGCAGGATTACGCTCAAGACGACGGCGCAATCCAGAGTTCAGAAGTGGAAGTTGGGGATGCAGTCTGTGTTGATCTGCTGGAGTTGGTGGGGCAGGCCAATTTTGAGTGGAATGAAATAGATCTCGATACTTCGAGCCAAGTTGAGGTTGGCGATAGCCACGCCGGCTCACCTGTTGGCCTCTTCGGCATCCTCGAGTTGGCGTCACTGAATGTCGCACATGTTGATCCCCCTGGATGATCAAGATGGAGGATATCAAGTTGATGACATATGGGTGTGCGAGCGCGAAAGCTGTCGCCAGCCTTATTACCGAAGCTGGGTTGCTGCCAGCCTCGAACACGATCCTAGATGTGGCAATTGCCGAGCTCCCGTCCAATTTGACGTTGCTGGTGACGAAGTACTGGTTGTCGGACATGTTCCTGCCGCACCGCCATGCTTTGTCTGCAACCGGACAATTACTGGGATCGTTATGGAAGGAAGTCAGTGTGATCATTTGATGAATTACACTTGCCTCAGATGATACAATCGGCAGTTTCTCCTTCGGACCCGACACATAGACCTACTCTGTCCTTCTTACCGGTTTCCCTTCCAGGTTGACTTTGCTGACAGCGACGATGACGTCAAAAATCGCCATGACGACGACATCGAGCTGTCAGATAATGATGCGTTTGAGTACGACGGCTCGATCAAAGCGACAACCTGAAACCATACCAGCGATTTCGACAGTGACTCGAACAGCTCCGACGAAAATTACCACGGTGATGATGAGTAGCCATTGGCGCTACAGATGATGTCGATCGGTATCGATAAAGGCATAGACAATACAGGAACAACAGTATCAAGCTGCTATTAAGATTTCCGTAAAGTGCCAATTGAGGAAGTCAGGCTAGAAAATATGAAAGTATAATTGAGGAAGACAAGATAGAAAGGATGAGAGTACAATTGAGGAAGACACGATAGAAAGACCGAGATTACAATTGAGGAAGGCAAGAGCACAATTGAGGAAGACAAGAGCACAATAACGGAAGACAGGATAGAGCAGTCATGAGTACAACTCGTGAAGACAAACCCGAGATACCTACGGATTTCTACGCTTTCGTATAGCAGTTAGGAGCTTGTGCTGTGTGAAGGCGATCTCACCGTGAACAAGATCCTTGTTATGGTCTTCATCCGCGAGAGGCGCGATCTATGTACTTTGCGCTCGTGTGGAAACATATCGACGCCAGCGCGATACTGGTGGCACGTTGGGTCGGGCTTCCAATACTACTTGACGTAATCTTTCCATCCGGGAGCTCGGACATCAATGTTGAAGTATCAGTGGCATCATCGGCTGACAGACCAACTTGCTCTTCTTCTACAGTCTCCTGGGTTGAACACTGACTGCTTCATATGTCTTTGACAGTGTCACGCAGTCCGATCAGCATTGTCTTGAGCTCATTCACAATGGACGACGAAATGCCTGTCGAGGCGTGCTCGCCCTCCCACCTTATAGCACAAGGCAAACTTTCCGCGTCGTTGAATTCTGGCTGCAAACACCCATAGTCGACGTCCATTATGCCTTCCACCGTCGCATCAGAGCACGATACAGCGTCGGGTGTCAGTGAGTCTCCGAGTTGATTCTCTTCACAATCGAGAACGTCGTCCAGCAAATAACTCGTGATTGTTTCGGCATTTGCGCTAGGCTTCCAACCTGTCCACCACTTCACCAGCTTCAGCGATCATCGCCGATTCTCCGGGGTAAAGATGAACCGGTACTGGGCACCTTCACGTTGAAGGCAGTGCGACGTAAACCAGATCTCGTCATCGAGCATGTTCTTGCTAAACCTGGTAGCCTCCGCGATGATATTCAGCACCTGCGATCCCCACTTCACGCCTACGTTTGCAAACGACAGGGTTTCACCTCCGGTGCTCGTGGACCGTTTCTGCTTCCTTGAGCCACCACCACGACGAATTTTCGTCAGCGCCGGAAACGCGTAGTCGCCATCGAGCCACGTGTGATGAAGCTTTGTGCGCGCATACGTAAACCACCTTTCCACGTAGGTTAGCGCCTCCGCCGCCCGTTCTTCTTTAGGGAGGTGGTGGAACGAGTACGTTCGACTGGCGAGAGGGTCATGATCGGTCTTGCGGTCACGGATGACGAAGCAGTCAAACCGGATCTCGGTGGCGGTTTTGCGATTCTTTCGCCAAATCCCCAGCTGGATGTCACGTTTCTTCATGAGAAGTACTTCGTTGATACGATACATTCCGTAAAAGCATAGCGCGCTGACAGCAGAGAACCAAACGCGCGTGGTCTCATTAAACATGGAATCTGACTCCAAGAAAGCGATCATTTTCGTCAGCATGACCAACGCGATAGGCGACGCCCGTTTGGGGTCCTTTCCCGCTTCTTCGACTTGCTGATGCCGGAGAGAATTTGCATGATGGCAGCAGTGCGAGCTGGATTACCGCGGGCATGATAGTTCCATCCAAAGCGGTATCGACAATCCACCGATCGTGTGGATGACCCCATCAAGTATCTCTGGTTTCGTGTAATGGCAACTCAATACGGCTCGAAGCTTCTCTGCAGGCCACTGACTCGTTTTGTCGTGGCGAGATGGTTGATGTATGCTGCCATAACACCAAGTAGCTCTACAAAGCGCTTCTTGAGTGGGTCTGGGTACCCTTCCTTCTTGCAGAACGCCACAAAGCGCTTCAGACTGCCGTTGTAGTCCTTTCGGGTTCGAGATTCTAGTCGTTGGTTGGCGAACTTGGCCGCGGTTACGGCAGCGCTATAGAGTCGACTTGATGTGGGCAGATCCATGAGCGGCCGTCGTTCACTTGCTTGCGCACCTCAAGAGATAAATCTGAAATGACACTCACTTTGTGGAGCGGTTCCTGTCGTGGTGGAAGCTCCACCCACTCAACGTGTCTTCCTCAACTGTACTATCGGCATTTCTATCATGTCTTCCTCCATTGCCTCACCCCACTGCGCCCCCTGCGGTCCCCCAGCCCGCGGCTCCTGTTCGTGCACGTCCAGCGACAACACGCCCTGCGGCAGCAGCAGCGGATCCAGTTCCAGCTTCCACATCGCTGTGTGCAACACCTGCAGCAGTGCCGGCAACGGCCACAGCACCAGAGCCAGCCCCAACACCTGCTCCACCAATGTCGTATGCAAGTATTTCGACCCTTGAGCGCGACCCAAGTACTACCGCCGCAGGCAGCGGCTCTCAATGGGTGGTTGATGACACAACGCCACATCGTGCGGTGCTCACCACCCTTCCGGCCTCTCTCCCAGCGCGCGCGCCCGCGCCTCGATCGACGCCTGGTCCAAGTCCGCCCCCCACAAACGACACGTTCGATCTCGACAAGTTCCCCCGCGGTTTCAACAGCAGATCGGTCCAGCCAACCCCGCCGCAGCCGCACTGCCTGTAGATTCCGTTTCCATGAGATTATCATTGATTTTTGTCTGCGTAAACGTCGAGACAATGGTTTGAGGAAATTGTATGTTCGGCAACCGTTTAACTGCACAGATTTGATACCAACGGGAGGCTTTTATCTTCCACGAACAAAGGCGAGCTGCACTCTGTTACCGTATTTTTCAGCGTTATTTTCTAGCTGGGTCCGCATATCCTTCATTTCGGCTAGTGTCCTTATAGCTTTTCATGGATCGAAAATACCCAACACATCTGCAAATCAACATCGTATCGGTAGAGATCACATAATATGGACCATCGACGCATTTTTCAACCAGATTAGACCTAGTGTCAAACGATTGGCCTTTAAAATGGACCTCCACAGCTCCAATTCGTTATAAAAGTCAACACTCCCTAATTCGGACAAATGTTGAACCACAGGCTCAATCAGTGCTTTGACATAAGGCAGGCCTGGTCAATACTATCACGGAGTGCTGGACTACACGAAGTGTCAATACTTTTATCCGACTGAGCGCGGGACGGGTGAATAGAATAATGGGCAAGGGTACTGCTTGCGTGCCAACTCATTTACGGTGATGGCATCAATTTTATTGCTTTCGACCAGTCAAATCACGTCGCACGTCATTTATTTTTACTCGCACCAGTGGGCATTTTCAATGTATTTTACATGTATTAAAATGTAGCCATTTCAAAACTGACTGATTCTTTTTAAAAATGGAAAAGCTCTTCGGCCGCTTCCTAACAGGTATTAATACTGGGAATCCCGAAGAGTGAGGGATGGACAGCTCCAACGGATTAATTCCACGGTACTGCGTAAGCGTAACCTGGGTTAACATTCGTACAACATTAGGATATGTTCCATGAAAGTGAACGTTTGTGGGCCACACTTTTGTGGTGTTCGTGAAATCAACACAGTCAAGGGCATGTACTTCAAGACTTTAATCTGCACTTAGTGCAGACTCCACGGACTGTGAACGAGTGGCAAAGCAGGAGATCGTCACCAAAATGTCTCCGCACCTCAAGTGCTTGATGCGCTTCTACCGCAAGTACAATGACGACATGCTGCACGAGATCGACGGTGTGCTAGAGCGTATCGCTGGCACTCGGCTGCGAGGCGCAGCTGTTCTCGGTGCTCGTGAAGAAGTACGGGCCTGAATCTACAGAGAATGAGTAGTTCGACGGCGCTACCGGTAACGAAGAAGAAAAAGGAGAAGAAGAAGAGGAGGAGGAGGACAAGGAGTCAAACTTCAACCACCAGCGTCTGTTGGCTTTCGACCACACGTACAACCCCGAGAAGGTCGACGGCGTACCCTCAGTGCTGGTCGAGTACAAAGGCAAGGAGTCCTAGATCTTTGACGCACTGGAGAAGAAATACGGACCGGAATCTAGCGACTCGGGCGAGGAGGAGGAGATGGCGGCAAGTCCAAGTTTAACAGCGTGGTGTACTCTCCCATCGACACGTGCCCGCCCGAGTACTGCGAGTACGGCCCCGTGTTCAACGAGTGCAAGCCGAGCACTGCTTCGACCTCGTGATCACCAGGAGGAGCTGCTGGAGGTGGAGCAGTACATCGCGGAGGGTATCACCTTGAAGTGGTGGACAAGACCGTCAAGAAGAAGAACAACAAGATCGAGGAGTAGGGATGGGCAAATGCATGCATTATGACATTAATGCACTGCACCGATTGCATTATTGGCATCGATGCAACGCATTTGTTTCGAGCTCTTGCAAGTAAAAATAGACTCTCAGTAAATTACAGCAGTAACGCTAAAACTCAAACTTCTGCACGGGCAACCCGCCGATGCTCTTCTTTTCCGGTCTTTTATAGCTTGCGAAATCTTGCGAGTAGCTGCAGCCGGTTCCTGATGAAGTGGCAGACTTAGCCTAGTGCTGGGTGCATCCCAGGCAGGCTCAGCACTTCCTCCAGAACGAGATTCAGTGCATGACTGCTGCACCCGTTGCAAAAGATGGTTCGCTTCCGCTCGCGGATTTCCTACGCCTTCTGCATGGCAGGAGTATTGTCAGTCGTCACAGATACCACTACTTCTTTCCCAGCGGCCGAGTTAATCTCATCGATGACTGATTCAATTTCTTTGGCCACGTACTCGGATGTTTGTTCAGCCTCACCGGTCTTTTGGTACACCAAAGACAATCTTCTCCTTGCTGACGCTAGACCAGCCATCCTCTGCTCCGAAACGGAAGACCAGCAGCGTAAAAGCGCCACGCAATTTCTGACTGAAAGCGGTTCTTTTCCTTGTTGTCGATATCACCAACAAAAAGAATGATCGGCTGCTACTGCGATAGCGATGCTTCGGTCATAAGGGAATCTTGTGTAGCTCCAGGAGATTAGCTTGCTTTTTGCGCTTGTGGCGCTTCCGCTTGCGCTTTTTCAGGTTCTCCGTAGCGCCACCACTTGAGCTGCTCGGCCTCATCTAACCCGGGACACGATTGAGCAAATTACGACTCGGTTGACACTTGAACAGCTTCGCGGGGCAGTGTAGGCAGGTCGCATCGGGGTAGTCGCCGTCGGTGTAGTTGAATTCCTTCCAGGCGGGGTGCACACGCTCTCGAGGCGGGTGGTGCAATGAAGTCGAGGCACGGGGCGGAGGACGTTGCTGCTGCAGAGTTAATTGAAGAATGGGTAGTTGACGCACTGCCGTGCATAGCCTCCTCGTGAAACTCGTGCAGCTGGTGATGTCGTCTATCTAGTGCCATTTGATTCAGTACAATTCCTTGCGCGTGATTCTGCTGTAGTGTAGAGCGCGTTGCCACGCTTGCCAATTCTGCGCCATCAAATGGTGGGAGGTCTTTCCAGAATTTGTTGATTCTGTGCCATCAATTGGTGAGGGGCGTTCTGCGCCATCAAGTTGGCGATGGGCGCGTGAAGGTGGCAATACCCGCTCTACAGCAGGACACATTGAGATCTGTCAGCCGCGAAGGTATTTTTATCTTTATCGAGTAAGATATGCCATCACCCAAATGCATTGCATTTGGTTGAAGTGCACGCATTAATGCACAAAATGTCATTGCACTCAAAATGGCATTAATGCCACGGTTGCATTTGCCTATCCCTATCGAGGAGGCTGTCAAGCGGAAGGAGAACTGCAAGGTGACCATCTCCAAGATTTTGCGCAAGTGCCGCAAGCGCCTCACATTCGTCACGGGTCTCGAGGACTTTGAGGAGGTTCACATCAAGGACGCTAGCAAAAGCCTGGGCAAGAAGATCGCCAGCAGCTCGTCGCTGTCCAAGACGGACAAGGCCAGCAGCAGATCCAGCTGCAGATCGACTGCGCCACCGAGCTGCTGGACGTGCTGCCGGAGTTGTTTGGCGTGCACGAAGCCCAGGTCGTCGTCATCGACGAACCCATCAAGACCGCCAAGACCATCAAGAAGGGAGGAGGCAAAAAGTAGTTGGATGTAGGACCCACGGCGTCATGGTTGCTAACAACTCGCATTAATGCTCTTTGCTAGCCTTACTTCCATTCAATCATCGTCAGATGCTTTGTTACACCCCAGTACCAAATTGATATTCCCAGTCTAAGTCGCAGACGCCCTAGTATCGTGATTCACACCGTGTGACTGTCTGTATCTTGGGCAATACTGATCCATGAATCACGCGGCCGCGTGTTCTGCGTGCATTCGTCGATTTGTTTGGCCAATCAAAACGGTAGAAAGCGACGTTTTCATCTTAACCCCCGCACTTAAAAATGAATTTTAAAAAAAGTGGCCTTATTTTTCCGGACAGAGGAAGTATATCAGTGTATCACATACAGGACCCAACAAATTACGGTAAAATATGGTATCAATGATACCTTGTACTTCGAAGTAGCAGTAGCAGCGATACTTTCTAGTACAACCAAAGGGACAAAGCCCTATAGGACTCCTATTTGTTTTTCCAGACCTGTGATGTTCTCGAGATGGTAGATCTGCTTGCATCTGCGGTTTTGGAACGAGAAATCGGCTCTAACAACAAAGAGATCTGGCGTAGTTGAGGTCTCAGTAGCATCTTGTGGAGTAAATACCAACTATGATTCGACAAACTATACTCACTTCGACGCTAACAGTTCTAAACTCGTCACTTTACCGTCTAGGAACTGCAGCATGTCATCTTTTGCGTCTAGCGCCTCTTTCAGCTTCACTACCACTTTCCTGTTTTCGTCACAAGCTGTAGTAAGTACACGATTCTCCGCAGGAGGCATTTTTATGCGTACCTTAGCTGAACAACTTCACTCGATGTCTTTGTGATCTGTATCGTCACCACCTCCTTCCCCTCGAAAGTTGCTTCATGCAGATCCTCCACTAAACCTCTCGTGTCGTGATGATCATTTCCTTTGATCAACCCTTCTGCGGTTTGATCGTCAATTTGAGGCGAAGCCTCACATACAGTCAGCAGTCCACTGCTAAGAGAACTTAAATTCGTAAGGGACTTCAGCAGAGGCGATCGTCCTGCGTAATCCTCGTCCATGATGTTGCTTCTCTTTTCAACACTGACTGTTGCTGAGGTTGATCGGTAGCTGATACGTGGTTTCCGGAAATGACTTCTTCAAACCACGCATCCACGCTGCTCAAGTGATGGCTTACTGTTTGTTCAGTTCCATAAGAAACTTCAGTGAACATTGGGCAGCTATCGTCTCTCAACCGAGCAGACTCAATGTCAGCGACCAGCTTCAAGCTCGCTTCCTTCATCTGTACAAGATGGCTGTTTAAACGGGCGATGCAAATTCGTAGCAATCCGTTCTGCGTCTCTGCTCGTACCCATCTCCGAGTACTTGCATGTAAGTCCATTTGGCATTCGTCCAGTTGCTTCGTTAAGCTGCAAGACGCTTGATGGTGTTGAAGGACAAGTGCTTCAGATGATTGAGTCTGCTTTACAAGCATCTGGATTTGCGCCTTCACAGCTCCGTGAGAAGATTCCAATTCGTTCGCTTTCGTCGTCAACTTTGTCTCTAAAATTTGCACTTCAGTTGATAGAGTCTCAACTTGGGTCTCGAGTTCTCGAACAATGCGGCTATGGCTCACATCAAACGAGTGTTGCTGAGCCTGTAACTTAAGGAAGGCGCTCACTTGCTGCTGCAAAGTCTCGTGCATGGCCATACTTCCTTGACGTTCGGTTTCTAACTGCCTCGATAAACTCTCTACACATAATTGAGCGTGCAAGTCTGCCATTTGACGCGCGCTCTTTCAGCTCTAACAGACGTAGTTCACGCTGGTTTAGGAGCACTAGCTCGTCACGCTCAAACTCCAACTCATCTGCTCTTGTCATAATTTCTGTCTGTTTGAGCTTCAAAGTTTCGATGGTAGTGCTTTGCAGTGTGGAGTGGTCCAGCAATTGAGTGAGTTCCTCGCGTAGTGAGCCAATTTCTAATGTTGCTTCGTGCAGATCTCCACGAACACGATTAATCTCATCCAAATCATGTGACGAAGACATATCCAGCTGGCTTGTCAAAAATATCTCACGTTCGCGGGCGATTGCTAGCGCTTCTTCGGTCTCAGAAAGCAAGAGGACCTGCTCATCTCTGTCGTGCACAGTTGCTGTAACCTTTGACCACAGCTCTTGCATATTTTGCTCTTCGTGGCGAATGCGTGTCTCCAATTCGCAAATTTGATTTACCTGACCCGAGATCTGGATCCTTACGGTTTCCAACTTTGAAAGTAATTCCTCCGCTGCCATCTCGGCCAATTCACGCTGTGCCTGAGATTGGTACAAACTCACCTTCAAGCCTTCGATTGCTGACACGTGACGAACACTTTCACTCTCAACTTGACAAACTTTCTCCGATGTGATCAGTAGCTCGGCCTTAGCTTGCATAAGTGATGCCGACAACTCAGCATTCCTTGTCTCAGTGATAACGAGTGTCTCGTTGATTTCATGCCCTTTTGCTTCGATTTCTTCCAACTTTCTAACTCGTGTTTCAGCATCATCACGTTGTTGCTGTAAACCCTTCTCCATTTTTACGTTGGCCTGCATTTTCAGTAAGTCGGCTTCGACACTTGTTCGTGCTTCCTTCTCACACGCTAGGAGTGCTTTGACGCTTTGCAGCTCGGAGCAAAGCTCCAGGTCGGTGCTTTTAGTCTTTTCAACTGACCTTCTAGGTCATTGGAGTGGCTATTAGCGCTCTCAAGCTCCTTCCGCAGCAACACGACACGGTCCTGCAGCGCTTCCAGCGCACTTAACCCATTTGTCGTTTGTTCTTCAAATTGCCGACTTGTTGCAGCAAGTACATCGCATCTTGCAGACAACTCCGCATTTTGTTCTTCAAGCGCGGCGATGTCAGCAGCATTTGTCCTATCCTTGATTGTTGCAGCTTCCAAAACTTGCGCCTGAAGTAATCGTCCCCTCTTCTTATGCTCAGCGAAACTCCAAACGAGTTTAATTCTCTCCGTCATAACGAGAAGATCGGTGGCTACAGAGAAAACAGCGTCGGCGGCGTTCTCGCCGGAATTTGTCTCGATATCACCACTTCCACGAGCTATGTCAGGTAGCAATTGCCTCAGCCGCTGGGAATAGTCCTTCAACTGTGTATCCAGCTGCAGACGGCCGGCTACACATGCACTAGACGCGCTAGGAAGCTGATTACACAGCCTAGTAATAATTTGCAGACAAAACTCTCCGATCATCGTCTCTAGGGATTCACAACACGATTGAGATGGGGTCCTAGTCTCGGGGTGTGATTGAAGCGCACTTATCAAGTCTTCTAAACGCCGAGCCATTAAGACAAATCGCTTATCCAGATATCTGAGAAGTTCACACTCCGCACCAGTGGACCCACTTGATGTTCGTTTATCGTCCTTAGTTCGGCGCTGTAAATTTCGCTCGCCAGGCCCTAGTGCTCTTCGAGCCATGTCGATGGAGTCCACACACAACGACAGTGACGAATAAACGCTATTATCTTTGTACTGAATTCCAGGCGATAATACACACGAATTACTGTCGTAGCTCTTCAACGTTGTCAGCTCTTCCTTGAAATGGCCATCCTCGAGAGGGCACCAATTTTCTGCTGCTGCTGCTAGTTCATCCAGACGCTGTTCATTTTCACTGCGCCTCAAGCGAAAATCAGACCGATCAAACTCCGAGCTCGATGCTAGCAATTCCAAGAGAGATGTTGATGATGTATTCATGGAGAGTTTGGCGGTGTGTGGAAATAAGAACTCCTGGACAACCGAGCAACAAATGGCGTCGGTAGCAACCACTGCTGCAACCACATCCTGGACACGACCACCTGTCTGTTTTTCAGCCGTTGGAGTACGTGTGGAGAGGAGGGCACCCTGCTTTTCGACCGCACAAAGGCGAGAGTGCCGCGCTACCACTACGCTCCGAAGATACTTGCTCCATTTTGTCTTGGCACGGCTGTACATTGACTATGGTTTTAGCATGCAGTTTTCTCCAGCGGTCCAAGGCACGATACTTCCTCAACATTTGACAGCGACGACGAATATCAACTATTTTCAGTAGAAAACACTCTTCCGTAACACTTGGACACGCATTTCCTCGTGCTGGGCATCACCTGCCCAAGTCTCCACTTCAAGCTTGTTTTCACTGGTGCTCGATCCATTTTTTGTTTTGGCATCCTTTGTTAGCTCTTGCTTGCAGGTTGCCGGCGACTTTAGGTTCACAGTGCTGTCGTCGCTTGATATCTGGTCGCAGGATTCACAATCTACACGGTCTTCATGATATTCCGGAATACCACAAGCATTAGCCATAGTTACCTCACTTAGGTTAGAGTCGCAAAGATTTGACTTCAGTTCGCTTGCTTCATTAAGAAATCTTTGTGTCGTGTCTCCATTCGTATCAACATGTGCTCTAGTTGTGCCGTATACGCTCTTCGCACGCTCAATGTATCTTAGCGTCGCGATTGACTCCTCATAGTGAGCACAACACGGACTGATGACACCGAGCATAATTGTCTTGGAGCGCCCACCAAGACTTTCCTTCAGTAGCCTTGTTAAGACCGAGTTTCGGTACGGAACGAATGTTTTCTGGTGTTTCGACCCGTCAACGTAACGATTGCTTCTTCGCTTCGCCAAAGCACTGACAACATCAGCGAGGGTTGCCAGGGAGCGGTTAATGCTTGCAGCTTCACGCAAACCCAACCCATTGGTACCAGAGCGATCCATCCGTTCACTGCTAGCCAAATCAACCAAGCAGAGTCTACTTTTTAACGACTTCTCGACTTCTGGCCTCGGAAGACATCGACGCTGAGTCCGCGAGTGTGGTTTGAGTAAGCGAAAAACTAGCACAGTGTGGGAACGAGAAGGACGACAGCTACTCTGAGAGGAGGTCACAGAGCGTGTACGGGTTCCCTCTTCGATCATTTCCACGGCTTGAGAGTAACTCGTAATGTGTACACGCTGAGCTCGTTCAACGAAAGCACCTTCTTCAGGGTGTTCTCTTACCTTTAGAGATTTCTGCAGAGTAGCAACACGTCAGAGGGGATGGTGTCTGTGAGCAGACAATTTCACAAAATACTTACTTTGGTGGAAGCTTGAGAAAGCAGGTCGTAGACGCGTTCGTCGTAGATTTCCACGTAGCTCATTATGAGAGTCAACGAATTGCCCGACGTTTTTCGTTCATCGATCTCAGTTAAAAGACCCTGACAAATTCGTGGAATCAATCCTCTTCGCTCTGATGTCAATAGCGCACTAGGAACTCTCACGTCAGTGGAACTGTTGTTGGCGCTCACAGATGCAGGAAACGACGTGCGCTCCCACTGCTTCCCATCATAGTGTAAGTTTTCCCTGCCCCTGGTTGTCCATGAGCAAAGACAGAGCAATTTTGCCCTTGCAGGACAGTCTCAAGAGCGAGAACCCTGATACCACTGTATACCATGCTTTGTGTTGCAACTTGATGTGCAGGCGAGCGATCAAAAGACCAATAGCTATGGTCAAACTTGAATTCTTGCGTGAACTGGGCTGGAAAATTTATCACGTCGGGTGTCGACTTCATCAAAGTCGGATACCTTGAAGATGCGTGACTTCGAGACGGAGGAGGAAGTGCTGTCGGGTTCACAATTTTCGTCACTAAGAAGTCGTTATCCACGCTCATGTCAACGATGGCGCGATAGCCGCTTTTCTTCTCCGAAGCGAGCATTGGTCGCAAACGCACTGCAGTTATTGCGCCTTGATCATTGCATACAAAGCCGCTGCTGTCGCTGGAGGTAAGACTCGAAGTTTCTGCTGCCAAATCACTGAAATCCCCGTCACCCTCACTGTCATCCTGGTTATCGTCATCTCTTTCGCTGTCCCGCGTCGGCTCTTCATTCTCGTGCATCGAGTCGGCGCCAGCGAGTTCGATTATGTATGTTTTCACCCTTGGTGGGCAATCGCTGCCGTCGTTTGTGTCTCTGTTCATGACAGATATAACAGTGAGGTAGCACCCTCGTCAAAATGAAGCCCTCCATAATGTATGCCTTCAACCGAAAAACCGTCAGTTTGGTATCTCCTTCCCATCTGACAGAAATACCGCGGTTGATGCACGAATTGGTTGCACATGCATGTTGCATTCACAGTTGTCCAGGATAAGCCTTCAGCAAATATGGCAGAAACACAAGCCTTGAAAACAAATTCACAGTCAGAAAAAGAACCGGCAATCATCTCCTTCAATTGGAACAACACACACATGGCACTGCAGAATGCACTCAATTCATCAACGCTACCACCCTAAACAGCCTCGGAGGGACCACGATGGTTCCCCAGCACTTCGTCGCTCTTTTCCGGGAGTTCTCGGTCGCTTTGGGTGGGCGTCGCTTCATCACCTGACCTGCTATCGGTACTGGCAGATGCCGCTCGGCTTGTTTCAGTTGCCAATTGTTCGACACGCGGTGCCAGGTAATACGCAGCTCCTGGAGGCAGACTAGTGATTGTGGATATAGCGCTGGCTGCCGCCTTGCTGAGTGCCTCGCTTGATGCGGCCTGTTCAACCGATAACGCGGTGGCAGCATGAGCTTGAGAAGATTCCTCCGCGACGCGGTCTAATGGTAAACGTGCAACCCAGAAGACATCAGATCTAAGCTCATTCCTGTAGATACAAAGACGTTTGCTAGAATACGTACCTTGGTGCCACTTCGCCAGCAGATGCGCGACCATTTCCGACACGTCTTGCAACCGTTTATGAATCACGCGCGACGGCGTGTTCTTCAGCTCATCGAGCAGTGGCTGCATCTCGGACGCGGCCATATTCATCTTCCGCTCATTCGCGAGCGCTTCCTTCAGGATCAACCCAGAGACACCTACACCAAAGCTCGAGTCATTCAACACCACAGCCTTCCAGTTCACACATATCATCGGTGCACCTGTCTGTGCGGCAGTAATAACCGTCTTGGCAGTCATCTTCGCCTCAGCAGAAGATCTCATCGTGAACCCTGCAAACAAAACACCACCATCAACCACAATTCCTCCAATTTTCCTCCTCCTCGAACCTGCATCGGCCACCGGATCCAGCTCCGTCAGCATGCGAGCCGACGGTTCGTACGCTGTCAGCACAAAAGTCAATAAAACCCTCACCCAACCAACAAACACCATCCTACCCCACCTGAATCTTGGATCTCCTGCTTCTCCGGTCCCAGCAGCAGCTCATCCGGCACAGCGCTGTTGTTCGTGTAGCAATGATAGATCTCATCGCTGATACGGTGGTTATGTTGCGCAATCTACTCCAGCAACAATCAGTCTCTCTTCTCTCCACTTTACCATCCTTCCCTACCTGGTTGCGTACACGAACCAACCACCGGACTTTACCCGGCTCCCCTTCCACCATCTCGAACACCACATCAGCCGTAACCCGGGCCGAGCACCCCGTGTACCGGTTGTGGGAGTGGGTACGTACCCCATTGCCCCGAGACGGCTGGATGCACCCGTGTGTGCACCAATAGGCCATCGTTGCGTACTTAAAGTCCTCAGGCACCGGGTACTTCTTGAACTTGTGCTTGTTGTTCCAGTACGTGGTGGTGGACGAGCTTCGACGTCTGTACATGGTCCTGGTGCGTGCAGTGTAGCCATTCCAGGCCAGGATGAAGTCGTCCCAGGACACGAAGGCGCGTGGCTCGAAGGGAGGGATCAGGACGCTCACAGAGCCACGCGACTTGGCCAGGTCTTCACGCAGTTGGAAGTTCTTGGTACGGCGCTTCTTAACTAGTGGCTCAGTGGCGTATGGGTGCGTGGGCGGAGCAATGGGGTCGACCTCGACGTCTGACGTTGAAGCGGATGCCTCGATGGCATCCTCCTTGTTGCTCGACATGCTTCAGTTGCGCGCGCTGTTGCCGAAGGGGGAATGATGGCGCAGCGACTTAAAGATTGAAAAGCTGATTTTTGGAAATTGGGGCATAGTGGGAGGAAGTGAAGAGGAGAGCTGAGATTTAGAGATTTTACTTTGGCGCGGAAAGTTGCGCGGAATGCGGATACATTCGTGCGACAATTCAGACACATTCGCGCGACAGTAGTTTGCATTTGTGTTGAATCGGACCGAGTTTCTGTTGATTGAGCTAGCCACATTTACCTGTCACTGTTTGCATCGACAAAAAGCTTGACGGCTTGGAATAATATATTAACGGCACTTACTATTTAACTACCGACTACGCGTAGAACCGGCAATGCGCCTAGACTAGTTTGCTTGTCCACGATCACGAACTGTCCTCCACAGTTTGTAGTCTGGAAAAGCTTGTCTCGAATTCATCTTTTGTCAGGGTGGGGCTTACCGGAGCTTCAGGTCCTTGCACGACATCGCCAAGCTTGCTTCTTTCTCGAAACTATCGGAAAGGCGTCGACACATTTGCGGCATTATAGAACGGGCCGAAGAATGGGGAGGTCGTCGCCGCTGTACTGAGCGAGAGGGTTTCCTTGGCCGAGGCGGACATTGTCTCTTTGGCTGAGTCGGACGTGGAGGGGATTGTTGAAACAGCAGAGGCGTCTGTCCATGACGAGGTGGTCGACCAGTTGCCATCGACACTCGTGCGGCTTTTGTTGTTTCCTTTTGAATGCGGAATACAACTTCAATATCGCACTTAGTTTAGTGGGAACGCTCCTGGCTCAAATGGTAAAGCGACTTGTTGTCTCGTCAGAAAGCATACCGGTAGATCCAGATTTCACATTCTGAAGCACATCGACAATCAATCACGTAAAGAAATCAACACGCATTCGTACCAAAGTGTGAAAATCTAATAGTAAGAATAGGGCTCGGAGTTGTCCCAAATGCATCCTTCGCCACCACAACAGCAACATTTGCACAACACCTTACGAGTTGGCCATCGTGGCGTTTGGCCTCGAAATCCGATTCGATGCATGTCCAATGTCCGATGCAACAACTTGTTGACTCGTTGCCCATCACGGCTCTCTCTGGGGTTAGGTTGTGGTGTGTCGAACACAACATAAGCGGCACCGTTTCGGCAGTTGTATTCAGTTCGGGCAGGTCGGTCAACGGGCAAGTCAAGTCTCGCGTCAAAGCAGGGGCCTGCAGACAGAGCGCGTGTGACGTGCTTGAGCAGCAGGCAGGCAACACAGGCTCGTTCCCTGGCTGGCACTTGCATGCTCTTGGAGCGCCAGTTTGCGGCGGCCTTCCCCGAAACCCCTTCAGTACAGGCAGGAACTTAATTAAAGCAGGATGGAGGACGAGCTGCTACCCACGGGCGTCACGCTCTCGCCCACGCGCAACGTGAGCAAGGACGGGGACATCGTGCGGCGCTGGATGGAGATGGTACTGGGCGACAAGTTTCTGGGCGACCTGCCGGCTGCACTGCGCTCGGGCGAGTTGCTGTGCGACCTCGTCAATAAACTGTACAAGGCGCTGGGCATGAAGAGTCAGATCAGTCCGGTGCGGCGCGTCCAGGAGCTCGGAGGTGATACGGACGCACTGAGCAATGTGCTCGAGTATCTTAGGTCGGTTCAGGTGGAGCGCTTTTCGTCGAGTCGTTGAATTGGCGGCACTAACGCTCTTGGTGTGGCTTCATTTCTCGTTGTTCTTGGCAATGGATAGAGCCTGTGAAGTGCTGGGCGTCGCGCGGCAAAATATGTTCCAGCCGGAAGACCTTTTCCGACGCACGGACATGGAGAAAGGTGTGTTTGGCTTATTGTGGAGGAAGGAGATTGCTGACTTGTTTTGGAATTTTTTGTTTTTGTTTTGCAGTGTATAGCAATGTGCTGGCACTACAGGCCGTGGCGGTGTCGCTGTCGAGTCGCCGCTCGATCGATGAGCGCAGCTCCATGATAAACGTTCCGGTATGCTGCTACAACTTGTTTTTTTATTTGTTTGTAGGGAGTTTGTTTTCTCACACTTCAACGCTTTCGTGGGTTGTTTTATGATTGATGAATTGCTGCAGGACTGGTCACCGTTGTCGGAGCACGGCATCTTCGTCGACGACGACGACGATTTAGATGAGGATGAGCTGGATCTGGAGTCTCCGGAAGCTATTCATTTGTTGCAACAATCGCGATGGCAGCGGTTACTGTTTGAATATGAGCACCAGCAGCAGCGAAAGGAGGAGAACGATCGTGCTGGCGATTCCTCGACGTCTGACGGAATGGGCCCGCTCGCGCACGGCATATGGCGTACGGAAGAGCGGATACGAGCCATACTTTTGCGCGATGACCGCGACTTTGGGCCAGTACCGGAAGAATTGCACGGAAAACTGTGGATGCTGGCTTCAGGAGCTCAACTGGAAATGCGGAAGCACAAGGGTCAATATGAGCGATTACTAACATCGGAATTAGAGAGCACTGAGGCTACGCGGCAGATCGATGTGGACCTTCACCGAACTGTTGCGGATGAGGACAAGGGATTATGGACCGAAGAGAAGTCGAGGATGATGCGGCGGGTTCTGGTGGCATACTCACTTTACAACCCGAATTTGGGGTATTGTCAGGGCCTGAACTATATTGTTGCACGAAGTCTGCAATACCTGGACGAGGAAGAAGCGTTTTATTTACTCATTGCGATTGTCCGGCTTGTCCCTGACGATTACTACACGACAATGGTGAGTGACGCAGCACTTGTAAAGGTCGATGTTCATCAATCCCGTAGTAACAAATGAGCTACTGTTTAATTTGTATTGTAGCTGGGCCTTGCGGTGGACCAACACGTATTTGCCGATCTCGTGCGGCTACAATATCCAGAGGTTTCAGATCACTTGGCAGAGCTCGGAGGTTCAGGAATGGAGCTTTCCCTTGCATGCACAGAGTGGTTCTTGACCCTCTTCGCAAGCCCGTGTGAACGCGAAGTCACCTTCCAGATATGGGACTCAGTTTTCCTCCAAGGAGATGAGGTTGGTTCGTTAATTTCATATGAGCAAGCAGTAAACCAGATAACTGACCTCACAGTTGTGTTTATACAGGTCCTCTTTCGGGTAGCCCTGGCATTGCTGCAGCAGGCAAAAACGGAGCTTATCGCATGCACCACATACGGTGACATGCTGAAACATCTTAATGAGGTATCCATTGTGATGCGGAGCATAGGAAAGAAGACACTACTCGTATTAATTCGTTTTTGTTATGCTTGTAGCTTGGTCGAGGCAACGTTGATGCATTTGCATTGATGCAAACCTCAAAACAGCAAGACTGCGTAATCCGTGGCCGCATCGAAGACTTTCGAGCACACCACCGTCTACAATTAGCTTCAGGCATTGTTGCGTCTACGGTTGAATCTGAGGATAGGCGGAGTTCAACAGCTGGGCGGCGCAGCTCGGAATCCAGAACAGAACCCAGGCTGCGTATATTTGGTCGCAAGAACAAGCAGAGCATCTTTAGGCATATTGACAAGATTCCTCCTCGTCTAGCTCGGTACGTGAACGCGAAATTATTTTGGCATGTATAGGCAACTGACGAATGTTGTTTATGGGCAGAACTTTCGATCGGAATCTCACCGATGAGTACATCCAACGAGACAACAATAACTTTGCCGAATATTACGAAGGCATGCACCCCCAAGTAAGTGCATTTGCTGGTGGTGAATTGTAACAGATAACACAAAGCCTAACGACGTAAAATTGTTCTGTGCAGATTAAGGAAGAGTATTGGGGGTCTGCAGATAGTTATCGTCAGTGGGGTGCACGAAATGTTCGTCGAATCTCAAGGGATGGTTTTGCCGTTAGCAGTTCACAGGAAAACGAAGGCATGAAACCCGACACAAATTTTACTGCTCCCCGTCGTAACCCAGACGGTTCGGATGTTGGGGAAAGTAGACCCGGGCTATCGCGCGACCGGCGAAGTAAAAGTTCCGCTTTCATACAGGCACGGAAAGTTCCAACCAACAGCGCAAACAACACGCCTAACAGTCGATCGTTTAAAGACAACGACGACGATACTCAGACCATTGGGCGATCACCGTTGGCTTGGATCCAGCGTTTTGAGGAATGGCACAAGGATATGAAAACCCAAAAGGAGAGAAAGAAGGCAGAAAAACGATTACGACGTAACCAGCGCTCGGAAAGTATGCTCATTGGCATGAGAAACGGGAATTCAGATTCCGGATCAGGTAACTGGGTCCGCGGCGCAATTGACTCCTCCCCAGTGCTGCTTGGTCCCCAGCCTAAGAAGTCACAGCAGCATGGAGTCGAAGAGTTTTCGTTGGGACACCGAAGGAAGTCCAACGAGCACCTACGTTTGCCTACTGACAACATTGCAATGTTGGAAGAGCCTTCGCTATCACGCTCGTATTCGGACCCGTTCCGATCCCCTGCGGGCATTTCACGACATGAGCAGCGTCAAAACGCGATTGAAAAGGCACGCAATGATGATATTGACCTCTGCCCCATGATTCCACAGCACCCGTTCAAGCGCGAATACGATGGAGTTGTACAGAAACCCGATTTCGACGAAGTGCGAAAGCTTGCTCGAAGTGGTAGTGGGCGCACTTCTCGTGGATTTAGTGATCAAAGCACACTTTCGAGGAGTACTATTTCCTATGCGAACACAGCTTCCTTCACTCAGGACCCCCAAGACGAGACGAACTCGAATCACTCCCAGGATGACAAGAATACGAAACTAGGCACACCAGAGCAGACCACCTCTCCGGTGCCACTTCTGGAGAAGCTGCCGGCGCATGATCTTCTTTACTCTCCGGTTCATTATCGTTCCAGCTCGATGGATTTCGCCGCTGACGAGCCTAGTGCGTGTGCCCCGCCTCTCATTCGCCGGATCGTGTCCGTCCCTGTCAATGAAGCGTATGCTCAGCAAAAGCGCCTGCGCAATCCGAAGCGTGCCACCGACTGTTCTCAAGCGATCCGAGAGCGCGCGAACGTTCTGCAGTACATGCAGCGGAAGGCGAGTGACGCGAGCAGCATTGCCAGCAGCATTCCACGCAGTCCGCATGAACGAGTTGACATGGCGGCTCGTATGAGCGAAAGCTCCAGTGACTCGTCCCGATTCGGTGAGCATGCCAGTAGTCGAAGTGGCAAGTCCATGCCGTTCCGCAAGAGTTCGTTCTCGTTCTTCGACAAGCTCTCGAGCGACCTGGAGAGCAGTACGCACGGCTTGGACAGTTTAGGTGACGATGGCGAATTCAAGACTGAGAGCATCGGCCGAGGCTCCATGTCTTCAGTCAACACTGGTCGCTCCAGTACAGTCGATGAGCAACGGCCTATGGGCGGAGCCATCTCCATCTCGTCGTGATGCCAAACAAGGGCAAACGTGAGGAATTTGCAAGATGAAAAGGTACTCGAGGAGCGTTTTGATGGTAGTCAAGTGAGTGTCAAGTCCAAAACCAATAGAGCAAAAAAATATCGCCCTTTAAATTTGAAAATTGTATGCCACTTTTCATTCCCAAAAAACAGTTTTTGCAAAAAACCTCAAAAATGGGCAAAGCGTACGACGGAAAAAAGCGCTGGAATGATACCATCCTGGCGACGACGGTGCGGGCTTCCGCGACTGGCGGACGGCATACGGCTGCGAAGAAGCGTCTCTCGGGTACGTCGCTGCTTGTTTCCGCGCTGGTCCGGGCTTCTGGCGTCCACTAGAGGATGCGCAATAGAACTAGAGATATTGATACCTTTTTCAATTTTATGGGTTTTGCAGGCCGCACGCACAAGCTGAGCGCTGCTATGAGGCGGGTAGATGATGATACAAGGAACGAAGTGCGTAATGCGCGCCTGGACGCTCTAGAAGCTGATAATTTTGGGGAAGATGCGGATGAAGGCGACGAAACTCAAGATGGAGACGAAGCTTACGTGGATGAGGAGGAAGGAGGGGCTGGAACGGCTACAGCAGGGAGGGAACCTGTCAGGAAGAAGAGGAGGGTTGTGGTGTCGAGCAAGAAGAAGTGGAAGGTCAAGAGTTTGGCTCAGTTGGTGTTCGAGGAACTGGGCAATGGGGACAACGCAGAGGGACCCAACTACTATACGGCAACGGTGGGACCACCTACGCACCCGGCGCGGAGGTTTTGCTGTGTGTGCGGGTTCTTTGCGAACTACAATTGTCGGAGATGTGGATCCAGGTATTGCAGTCTGGGCTGTGGGGACCAGCATAAGGAGAGTGGCTGCATGAAGTTCGGGTTGTAAACTCAACACTTTACGGAAGTGTTACCGTTGTTGATACTTCGATTTATAGTCGAGCTGAGGACCGGATGCAAAATACAGCTTCAGCTACCCACCCGTCAAAGTACACAAACTTGCTTTCGCCGTGCAACACCAGACTTTCGTCAAGTGGTGCTTCTGACAGGCGGAGCAAACGCTCGATACTCTGCAAATTTCTTTATGATGCGGCTGTCGCATCTCAAAGGCGGTCGTAGTAGTCGCTGGTTGAGGCGGAACTTGCTCAACATTGTCGGGAACACTTCGAATTGAAGGATTAAACGAGTTTTTCATCCCCGGATGGCGGTGGAGTGAGTGTGCCGATCATCGCTCGTGTTGTTGCTCCCGCTTGAGCGATTCCAGCTCTTGTCGATGGATCTGTTCGCGATGGGCGAGTTCACCCCGTAGCTCATTTTGAAGCTTCTCCAAATCCAACAGCGCGGGTATGCTTCCACTTTCAGTTTGCGTAGGCGAGAGCTGCTGTTGTTGGTGTTGGATTTGTTCTTGTGCTTGTGCTTGGCGAAGCTCGTCCACGAGCTGCTTTTGTCTCGTAAGTTCCTCCCGCGTGTCAGCGTACTGCCTACGGAGATCATTTTCTTGCGGAAAAACTTGGCCAAAGCCCTGATCGCATCGGCGATGAATTCTGGTTTGGATACTCAAGGTGATTGTTTGGAACCATCGGCTCTCGGTGCGGTGATCGCTGGGGTGGTGGGTCTTCAAAAAGATGAGAACGCGAATTGGTCAACGGGTTTTTCAATTTGGCGCGTTTGAAAACTGGACTGGTTATTGCAGCTGGAAAGTGTTGGTGTTGGAATGGTGGAGCAAGTTGCGGATGTTGTTGACTGATTTGAGCGTGTAGTTTCTGCTATTGCTGAAGCTTGGCCTGTTGATTTGCCGCAGCCACTGCGGCTGAAGCTTGATCAGCTTTCTGCTGCTCGATTTGAGCCTTTCAGCTCTTTTCTTCCTGGCGCCGCTCTTCGTCGGCGTGTTGTCAACGTTCATCCTCCTCAAAACCTTCTATCTCTCGTTGGTCTTCGTCTTCCTGACGTCGCTTAGCTTCTAGCTCCTGCTGTCATTTTCCTCGATTTGCCGCTCCAGTGCAACCTGCATATCCTGCTGCTGTTGTAATTTTCGTCGAAACCTTCCAGCCTCTTCTGAGTCGCCCCGACTTCCATCATGAATGTCAGTTCGCTGTCGTCTTCCCCCATCGTGAGTCAGCTCAGCTTGAGGGAATCCTGACTGCTGAGGTTCCCGCTGCGGCGAACCGTAGCCTCCAAACCTGGTGGTGGTGTATCTTGCTCCGCAACAGTTTGACCGGGTCAAAATTGGCTGGTTTTCAATTGAGAGATCGAATTCTGCTGAGGAGGCCAACCAGTTTGAAAGTTTGGTCCCAGTCCTAGTTGTTGCTTCCAACTCTGTTGTGGCTGCTGATGATTCGGCCCGGATGCTTGTTCGCTACTCTGACAAAAGGTAGCCCAACTAATTTCCAAGCCCACTTTGAAAGCTGTGGTTATCGACCGGGGCTTGATTTTGCGCAGGCAGAAAGCTTACCGGTGGCGGCTTCAATACTTGCCCCGAGTGAGATACCCCTGTTGAAGGAAACTCGCTAGCGTTTGGATAACTTATTGATTCTGTCCACGATGGTGGAGTTGCGGTTACTCACGCGCAAAGCTGGTTCGCAAACTCTGGTTGTTATTACGACCAAATCCATCGAAGATACCCCTCGATGATCGAGTCGATCAAGGTGCCTCGCACGTCAGACGTCATTCACGTTGGGACTTGAGTCAAGTTCACTATTCTTGGAGTCAACGCCGTTCCATCTCCAAATTTTCTATGAAGGTCAGCACTGCTGACGCAGCAGTGAAGAGAGCAGAGCTGTCACTGCCACTGGATAGACTACCTCGTTGCCAATCGCTTCACGGTGAATCACCCGCATCTGTCTGTCTGAAGTTTCTAAGATTAATCAGAATGCTGCAATGTTCCATAATTGCGTGCACAACCGGGTACATGTATCGTAATGGAGGGACGATACTCGAGACAAAAGGCAGATATTCCGTGCGTACCTAAATATCCGCCGCGCCTCCGATTTGAATGTTTAGAACGCTGCTCGAGGTCGTCATTTTGCTCCAGCACAATCAGTCAGTCTGAGGTTTACTCTTATGTGGCGTGTGATGCAAATTTCATTCACTGATGGTATCCAACATGCAAGGCCCAACTGCATCCACACTCAGTTGCCAGCGCGGCCAGCACTACGTTGTTGATTGCAGTTTCGTCATTGAAACATCAGCATTGGCATTTTCGAATTCATCATTGAAAAGTTACACTTACGTCGAACTCGAGTTTTGAATCAAGACAACAAGCGGCCCCATTGCAGCGTGTACATGTACACTTTACGCCAACTTTTGGCGCTAAGTGCAGCGCGTGCCACCGTAATGCTTCCAGCACTTGCCTCCTGTCTGTTGCAGTTTCGTGCAACCTGAATACGAGCATCGTGTGCCGCCACCATGCGCCGCGCACTTACCTCCTGTCTGTCGGCTTTTGGTACAATCTGGATAGGTGCAATGCGCACGTCCACCATGCTTGGAGCACTTTTCTTTTGACTGAGCTTTCTTGACGCATCCTGGTTGTGAGCACTGATCCCCACCACCGTGTTCAAAACAGTGATCTCCGCTTTGTACGTTCTTGGTGCACCCTGGCACCGGACATCGTCTGCCCCTCCGTGCTTCACGCATAGGCCATTTCGGTGGGTCAGTTTTGTGCACCCTGCTTGCGAACATCGCTTCCCCCGCCGTGCTCAAAGCACTTGCCTTTGGACACGACTTTTTGAAGCAGCCCAGACTCGAGCAACCTCTGCGACCTCCATGCGCTCTGCAGAAACCCTTGAACTGGACTTGGTTCATGCAACCTGGACGAATGCAAGAGAGGTGGCCATCAGGGTCAGTCGGAGGCCAGCCGTCGCTCGTCGTTGTTTCCGTCGCGTCAGGGATTTTCTCTTCTGCTTCAGCGACCCGGTCGGGGGCGGCGCTGCGGTCAAACAGCCCACAAACTTGTTTCCGGATCAAGCGAGCGAAAGACAGCATTGTTCGTTATGTCGACTGGAGAACATTCTCGCTTGTACCGGTATGGGAGACGACGGCAGCCATACAGTATCTTAACGGCTTCAACAGCACCACTTGGTTTTCTCCTCGTGACGGAGAATACTACTCGAGCACCACGGTGGCCAATATGCGAGCTCCCTCCATCGACCGGCGCCATCGACCACGACTGAGTTTTGGTACTCGAGTCTTGACCACTGCGCCTGGTTTGAGTACGAACAACTTTGATGCTTGTTGCAATAGCACTGAATATTGGTTTCTGACGTATCTTGCTGTCACGATTTCCTACAACTAACGGCATTGTCAATCACAAATTGTCATGTACATGTACACGTCCGCACGTGTCGAACACAGCATATTGAAGACATTGAAGTGAAACTCAGGATTTTAACGTTGGCATCAAATGAGCGCGCAAAATCCTCGCCCCAAGGCAGGACCAGCATATTGACGGTGTTGCCGTCGTGCAGGCTGCACGCTGGGCCCATCAAGCGGCTGCAGGATGAGCGAAAATCCATTGCTTGATGCGGACCGCACAGAGACGGTGAGCGCCTGCCTTCCACTCGTCCTGATTGCCATGATATCCTACGGGACACGAGCGACGCCGTGATCCGACCAGCTAGCGATCGCACCGGTATCGATAACCCACAACTTCCATCTCTACTGGTAGGACGCACATGTATAATGCATCCTTCCTAAATGTACAGGCTCGCCTAGCAATCCCATTGCGCTCCATTCGCAACTCAGGCCGGTTCAAGGATCCCCTAAATCGCTGCCTTAATCGACGCTCATCCGCTCAATTCGTTCAATTCGTTCGAGCAATCGGTAAAAACGGGGCTCCGAGCCAAATCCTGAATCAGCTTTATCCACGGTATCCAAAACTCCCTCACTCGGCAAAAAGCTCGGACGGTCACAAGCTCCAAGGTTCCAGATCGCCATGTCGGGCTTCTTCATCGACCCCAAGGACCTGCCGGACGACGGCTACGGCCTCATCCAAGTGCTGTTCCTGGGCGCCGTCTACGGCTTTGTGCTCTTCAACGCCAGCAACCTCATCTCGGACGGTAGCGAGCTGCTGCTGCTCGTACCGTCCATGGCGGCATCGTGGGCAGCGTCGTGCTGCCTGTACTGGGCGCTGTACCGGACGGCGCCATCGTCCTCTTCTCCGGCATGGGGCCGGATGCCCAGCAGCAGGTCTCGGTGGGTGTGGGCGCCCTCGCAGGCTCCACCATCATGTTGCTCACGATCCCTGGGCACTCAGCGTCTACGCGGGGCGCGTCAACATCGACGAGAACGGACGTGGCAACTACGTGCGCCCCAAGGGCGACCAGCACTGGAGCAAGCTCATGCCTCCCGGCAACAAGGACCTGACCAAGACGGGCGTCGTGCTCTTCGACGAAATCCCAGCCACGGCCAGGACCATGATCTTCACGAGTTTGATTTATCTGATCCTGCAGATCCCGGCACTGTTCTACACGGGCACAGCCAAGGAGGACGCCCAGGCAGACAACACCAAGGTGGCCAAGGCCGAGAAGCCCTTCGCTATTGTCGCATTTGTTGTGTCCATGGTCGCTTTCGTGATGTACCTGTACTGGAACGTCAAGCGCTCGTCGGAGGTCAAAGAGGACGTGATTGACGAGGTCCGTGTGGCTGCCATCCGTGATGGAGAGATCAGTCTGTCCGGTATCCTGGCCAAGGAGGTGGCCAAGCTCAAGCAGGAGTCGCCGACAAATGAGACGCCGCTCAACGCGAGCCGCGAGCAGTTCGACCGCGTCGCGGACATCATCCGCCCCTTCTTCCACGCCTACGACAAGAACCGCGACCGTCGCATGGATGCTGACGAGCTGCAGCTCTTCTTCAAGGACCTGGGTGAGCCCCTCGACCGTGACGAGTCGGAGAAGTGGATGGCTGCTGCTGACAAGGACAAGAGCGGATTCATTGAGTTCGACGAGCTGGTGGAGGCCACGCTCCGCTACCTTCTGGCGAAGTACGAGAACGAGCTTCAGGGCCACTCGGCTGTCTCGATGAAGCGCGTGGTGGTGGAGCAGCAGTACTCGCTGGCGATCCCGGCTGCGGAAGGTGATGACGAAGAGGAGGAGGAGGTGCCGGAGGACTTGGTTCACTTGTCCATCGACGAGCAGCAGAAGAAGATCAAGATCCGTTCGGCGTACATGATGTTCTTGGGCACGGCTCTCGTGCTTCTGTTTTCGGACCCGATGGTCGACGTGCTGTCGGAGGTTGGTGCCCGTACGGGCATCCCGGCTTTCTACGTGTCGTTCGTGGTGGCCCCGCTGGCGTCGAACGCCAGTGAGCTCATCGCTGCCTACAACTACGCGCAGAAGAAGACGTCCAAGACAATCTCCATCTCGATTTCTGCTCTTCTTGGCGCCGCGTGCATGAACAACACGTTCTGCCTGGGCATCTTTGCGGCGCTCATGTCGTTCAAGAGCGGCGGTCTCGTGTGGGAGTTCTCGGCCGAGACGTTCTCGATTCTGCTCGTGGAGCTCGTGATCGGCTACATCGCCATGAAGAAGACCCAGCGTCTCCTGGACGGTCTGATCGTGGTGATGCTGTACCCGTTCTCCATCTTCCTCGTCTTCCTGCTGGAAAACGTGCTCGGCCTGGACTAAGCGCGCCAGCAGCCAAGCGATCGACTGCACGCTGTGGGTCGTAGCTGAGTGTTCAAAATGTGAGTTGCGCAACTCTCCGTCGAGAGCGACAAGGTGACCTACTTGTAGCAACAGCACAATAACCGTCACCAATGCATGAATGATTCTTTCAAGTGGATACTTTCGGTGCGCCACATGGCTACATTTTCGAGCCAGCTGGCAGGTACAGTGTACCGGAAGGGAGAGTTGTCTTTGGTGTATTATTTGTGTGTCGCAGATCTCTCGGATTGGATTGTTGGGTTGTGGCCGCTGACTTCCTTTTTGTATCGAAGTCGTAAACAGCTTCCGACACAACAAGAGAACTTCCTCGCAGACCACCATGACGGAAGCTTTTATGGGCTACAGCGAGGACTTTGAGCAGTGTCGCGACGACGCCATGTCCGACATCCGCTCCATCCCCAAGGCGCGCAACCAGGGCGAGCGCACGGACCTGTCGGAGCGCGCCCAGGGCAACATCTCGGAGGCCGAACGCTACGTACGTGAATTCTTTCTGTTTTTACGAAATGATCGTTGAATTAACCTAACTTTTACGTTTGTAGATGCGTATTCTGGAGAGCGAGTCACGCGCTGGAGACTCGCAGGACCGTCGACGGATGCACCAGCAACTGCGCACGTTCAAGTCGCAGCTGGACAAGCTCAAGGCCAATTTGGAGCGCTCCAAGCTCATGGACGGCAGCCAGCAGCGCCAAAAGCGTCGGCGCCACAGGACAACGTGGCTCGCTACGAGCAGCGCACTGACAGGTGAGTTGGGGGCTAATTAAGGGCTGTTTGAAAGCACGGAACTGATGATTTTGGTGTTTTTGAAACAGAATTGATGACCACTTGAGCGATGCCCAAGCCATTATTTCCAGGACGGAGGCCACGGCGCAGAACATTAACGTGAACCTGGCCGACCAACGTGAACAACTCATCAACGTCCGCACGAACGTACGTTGAGATGGTGACATAGGGATTGGAAGTGGTTTTTATTTACTTCTTTTTTGCAGGTTGACGAGACGCGTGAAGACACAGCAGAGGCTGGCATGCACCTGAAGAAGCTCAAGTGCAAGATGGCCTCTCAGATCGTGCTCCTTTACTTCATCATCTTGGGACTGGTCGTGGTGATCATTTGGCAGGTCATTTCCAAGTTTACTTAAGACATCCGAGCAGGAAGCGGAGCATGGATTTCGGAAGCTTTCAGCTGGCTTCACACATTAGCGAGCTGGTGAGAGGGTCGTGTGCGTCCTTTAGTTACAGGCAAGGGTACGACACGAAGCGTCAGACCCTGTACCGCACAACACATTTTTGCGTGTAACTAAGAACAAGGTGGTTGCATTTTTAAGGATACAGACGAAGCCGATCCAAGAAATAGTGACGATTTCTGCTGCAGTGCTTTGAACCTATGTGGTGGTGGGAAATTGTGTGTTGCTTTCTCAGGCAGAGCACTCCTTATTTTAGGAAGCTTGCCAAAAACCGCCATTAGTTTTGGTCAGAAGACAGTCTTCTGTGGCTGCTCAAGCTCTCTACAAAAACTTCTTGCCGATGATGGAGATTGGTAGTGACACTAGGCCATCGGTTCCAGTAGCTAACTTTGGGGGACGTCGGAAGCAAGCCCAGGCTCGCAAGAAGCCATCGCCAAACCTAACATTGTTGCAGTCCGGCCAAACTGTTGCGAGAGGCAACGCTCACTCGCCTGCTGGGTCGGCACCAGTGTCAACGTTGAGCAACCAGCGCTCACGAAGTCGAATAGAAAGCGCAGCATCTCATCCGATGCCCCCGGACGCTGGACGGGTTTTGCTCTTGGACTTGTGCCGAGGTTTGTCTTGCTGCTGTAGTTACGGTATTGCGTGAGTTGTGTTAATCGGTCTGCTGATTTCAATTCCTATTGTTGCATACCGTAGTGGAATTTCCGGATGAAGTGGCTCAGGCAGTTCTAAGTGACATGCATATCACGGACGTCGTGGCTGAGGACCTGTTGTTTTTCTCCAACTTGACACGGCTAGACATGAGCGACAACGAGGTGCACGTTTTGATAAACGAAAGTTGCGTTATAGAGATCGATCCTAACCGTATTTGGTTGTTAGGTGCCTCTAGAACCATTTGGTTGTCTGCCTGCATTGGTCGAGCTGGACTTTCAGTGCAATGCGTTGGAAGAGGCCGTCATTAGAAACGGATTCCAGAATCTTGAGGTACTTGCTGGTGTAAAGTTTGGATTGTTTTAACCGACTAAACATCTTCTGCTGGTCCACGTACTGAAAACTTTGACGGTAGGTGCTCAATTTGGCTTTCAACTGTCTCGGGTCGAAAGACATGGAGGAATTGTCGAATCTGTTGCGAATCCGTGAGCTCTACATGGGAAGTAATCGCATTCGATCACTTCCGCCGATCATGGATCGTTTTCTCGACTGGAGACATTGTCACTTGAAAGCAATAACATATCTGGCCAAGAGGTTTTCTCCTTCCTCTCCATCATGCCGCGCCTGCGTAACCTGAACCTTAGCTACAACAAAATCACTGGCTTTCCAGAGGTACGATGCTTGATTGTTGACGAACACAGCAACTTTCCTGACTATTGTTCTCGTGTTTGCCGCCTCAACCTCAACGACAGTCTGCTTTGACGTTGGAAGAAAAACGTGGTACTGGATTCTACAACCTCATTTATCTCAATCTAGCACACAACATGATTGCCGATGAAGAGGCTATTGTTTACACTAGTGAACTACGCAGCTTGCGGAAGTTAATCCTGTACGGCAATCCTCTTGCACGTGCTGCTGTTACTTCGTACGACCCAACCAAGCTGGCTTATGACCCTGTACCGAACCTCACTGCAATCTTAAATGAAAGAACGGCGGACCAAATTGTTATGACCATCATGGTCGCTTACCCAGCTACAAAAAAGAAGAAAATGCATTCCATGTCCAGTTACGAACACGTGGAGATTTACAAAATGATTCCGAACGAGGTGGTGCTTGAGTCCTCGTTCCGCACTCGAACAACTGAGTTTTTGGTAGGAACCAATCCAGATACCATCACTGACAAAGAATTGCTATCAAAGCGACAGGTACGTTAAATTGGCTGCGTCAAAGCACTCATACCCCTCTGACAGCGTGAGTTTGCTTCTTGTACATGAACAGTACGATACTCCAGCAACACTGATGAGGAGATGTAAGCATTACGAAGTATTATTTCTTCGTGAAATGGTGTCGTGGTTGTGTCCTAACAATTTGATTTGCGCTCATTTCCAGCACTTCCATACAATGCTGGTGATTCGACCTTCCTAACGGGCGTAGGCATTGAAGATGTTCTGATGGGGGCGGATCATCAACTGAGGTACGAAGAAGTGCACATGAAGTTTTGCTTGTTGCTAGTCTTCACAAACATTTTACTGTTTGTTTAGCTTCCTGCCGTTCCAGCATGCATGATCACTCGCTCGTTAGCAGCAGACTGCAGAGTAAGTAGAAATGATTCCTTATCCACCTCATGCGAGAATGTACGAAATAATCACTTTTGTCGTACCACAGGATCTTCCGGCAATGAACACACGAATGGCAGTGAATGCACTTCGCTACCAGCTTGAGCATCCGTTGACCTCGCACGATGACTCAGACATATTTCCTTCGCACTCTCAGCAGCCAACTCAGGCTCAATTGGTCAGTCCAAAAATGTTTCCGAGTGCCCGAACTTCGTTTAACTTGATTTGTTGATAACAGCAACGGCAACGACCTCGACGCCCGCTTCCAGCACAGAAGAACCCTCCGAGTTCACCTGGTCGCCGCAATAATGGAAACAGCGTTTTGAAGCACAAAGGTATGCGCTGCTTTGGTAGTCGCTTCTCGATAACCCCAGTTAGATCTGACGTGTTGCATTGCAGGCTCGAAAGGTGTAGATGACGCTCTGACAGAGTTGAGTCACCAAGTTTCCAGCACTTGGGATAGACGAGCATGTACGTATTGCTTTATAATTCTTCTTTCGCTACGACAACGGTTTGACACGAAGTTGAAATTGGTATTCGGGCAGGTGGAGCTGAGCAAGGTGTGGACAAAGCGCTCGACTCTCTTATCACTACAGCTCAGAAGCTGAATCTGACGTATAACCATCAACCTAAAGGACATACTCAGACAAAACGAGCATGATCGAGAAGAACGGTGTATGCAACGAGCAGTCGATCTCTATTATATAGCAAGCCTCTGTCCTAAAAACGCCCGAACAATTTGGAGAACCGCGGCGCGCTTTTGTTTGACTGAGTTCCCTCTTTATGTGGACTTGTAGTGGGTCAGTCGGTACAGTAGCACACGGCCTCGAGCATTACCCACAGCGAAGTAGCCGCTGTTCGGACTGAAGTCCATCGCAGACACGTAGTGCAGCGGCGTATGCGCCGTCGGCCAGTTAGCAAAAACAGTCATCGATGGCACGTGCACCATCTTAAGCGAATCCTTGGTGTCGGTAGATGCCATAGCAAGGATCTCCGAGGTGGCGTTGAACTTGAGGTGGTCGACACGGGTGGTAAGGTGCATCAGTGTCTTGCGCGGCTTGGGCTTAGCAGTGAGACCAGCATTGTCATAGATGTTGACAACACCACTCTTCGAGCCTGAGGCGTAGAATTTTCCGTTGGCAGCTAGGGCGTTGTTGCCTAGACTACCTTCGTCGTCGTGAACGAAGACGCAGCGCCGGGTGCGCATATCCCACTTGTAAACCTGTCCATCCGAGCCTGTGCTGAGCAAAAAGCGGTCGTTGTCGCATAACACTGCAGAAACGACATCGCCGTTCATTTTCAGCGTGCCAATCGCCTCGTACGACTTGGCAGAGATCACGTCCATGTACCCACTGCTGCCAATGAGCACAATGGTCTGGCCGTCGTCCGACACCACGAACTTCTCACGCTTCTTCTCGTTACGTCCGTAGAGCCCGGGATCTTGGTGATCTTGCCAGCCTCAATATCGTACGAGAAGAAGTACGAACGGGTCCGGTCAGCACTGCACGTTCTCCGCGCAGCGTAAACTTTGCGTCCGTAATCGGCAGGTCCTTCACAAACACGTTCTCGATGTTCGCATTGTTGCTACCGTCCACCTGGAAGAGATGCAGCGTCTTGTCTAGACCCGCCGTCAGCAGCAACTGTCCGTTCGAGTGGAACTGCACCGACTGGATCACAGCATTGGACGGCGAGTGCTGATTGGCGTCCTTCATGCGGGTAATGTCCAATGCACCGGGAGGCAGCAGCTCACCCGAGTTTTCGAGCATTTTGCCCGTACTGCGGATAAGCTCGGCTTCCTCCTCATAGTCACTGTCGTCCGAGTCTGCCTGGTGGTCTCCCAGGAAGTTCTTTGGGTCAGCCCAAGATGCAGAGCCGTGTGCTGACTGGTAGCTGTATCAACAAATAAAAATTAATAAAAGTTAGTTCACTAATTGCTGGAATGTCAATAAAACTCGTCATAACGCACTAGCTCTTGAGTCGGTAGTGCAGCTCCTTGCCGTCCACGACCGTGTCCTTCTCGGTCCTGCGGAGTTTGCGCAGTTGAGGTTGCTCTGCCAGGTTCACCTCCACGTCCTCGTCGTCATCGTCCACCCAAGCAGCCTTGAACTTGGACCCGCCCTGCTGCTCAACACTGGCCTGGTTCTTGCGCTTGTTCTTCTTCTTGTTCGGCTTGGGCTTGGGCTGGAACACGTCATCAGCCAGCAGCTTCTCCGCCGCAGACACCGGGACGGCAGGCGCACGCTTGCCCATGATTGATACAGTGGAGCTGGAAGAGTTTCTATGGCGATGTCCACCAGTCAAAAAAGGTATTGGATCAACGTATGTACCACAGATGCGGTACATGGGTACAGTACCACTTCAGAAGTGAAGTGGCCATAAGGAGAATAAAGAGGAGGGTCGACGTAGTTCATGAATACTTTAATTAAGTGAAAATGCACGGTGCAAAGCGTCGTCTCGCTCGTGCCACTTAAGCCCTACGTCAAATGCATCTTACTTTAACCAAGTGAACGCGTGGGCAGGTGGCCATGCTGTCTCATTATTGAAAAATCTAGCTAAGGCACAGAGCTCGTTTCGTCGTACTTAGTGCATTGCGTGGACGTCTCTGAACAGGTCTTCTACTAATACCTGCAGCACTTCCCAGCTACCACAGACACACACAGCGACCACAGGCAGGTGTCTGTGTCTCTGTAACCCTAAAAAGAAACCCTATCGAATGACGTGCCAGACAGCAGTCAGTGTGGCCCCCTCCAGCGCCGAGAAGCGCGTGGACTCGCCCACGCCTTCTGCAACTCCCCGTCGTCCATCTCAGACGTGGATTTCAGCCGCCGTTCCACGGAAAAAACCACTCCAGCCAGCGACAAGGTGGGTGTGAAAATTGGGTTTTATTAAATGATAAGTGGGTTTTATAACCGTTCGATCTAATTTTGGGTTTTATTGATGTGTAGACTTCAGAACCGACTGCTAACGCGGAATCAGGTGATAACCTTGAAAAGCCCCAAGACGGTTTGCGTGCCCTGTGTGCAGCATCGGTTTCCGTTGATATTAATGAGGCTCTTGCGCACCCTGTGAGCAGCTCCCAGTCGCTCAAGCGCAAAGCCGACAATGAAGCTGAACGGGAGCAGCAGCAAGTGACCAAGAAAGCGAAGACCCTGACAACTCCGGAACCTACGGTGGAATCGGAAAGTGACTATTTGCCAACTGACATTGAGGAGGACGAGGAGGTGCCACAGTCTGAGACTCGTGGTGCTGCTGGGGGCTATGATCCTGGATGTGATGCAATGGATGCCGCTGCTGATGTTGAATGTTGCAGCGAGTCGCCGCGCCGCCGCAATCGTCGCACCCTCTACATCGAGTACTGGAGCCGCACCGATGACTGCAAGGAGCGCAAGTGGGACCATCTGGACGAAATCGCCGAGAAGTATGGGTCTGCTGAAGAGCACATTTTTGCGACGACTATGAAGGGTAGGACTGCGTTCCTGGAACCCAACATGTTTCCCTATGACACTCCTGCAGGCATCGAGCACTGGACGCTGTGGCACCTGAAGGACCTGAACCATGAGCAGGTGAAGCAGTACGTGGAGAACTGGATCGACGCGAACGCGCCGCATGTGGAGCAGTGGAACTACGACGACAACCCGGAGCGGTCCATCGATATTTTCACGTGCACGTGTACTTTCAGGTGGCGGAGGGTCTGACGGTGCTGCAGAACCGCAAGGTGGAGGATCTGGTGCACGAACTGGACTGACTGACGGGATCCGGTTTCATGTGCTGCAGGGTCAAGGTCGCTCGCGTCTGCCGTACCCACCCACCCACCTACCCACCTCGCGTCCGTAAGTTATATCATGTTCAGGAGTGGTGGTGCTCACGCCAGCTTGCGTCTCTAATTTATGCTGGTAAGGGCAATGAATGCTGTCCATCCGAGTGAGGCGAGAGGGTGAGCGCCACCATCCTGGCTTCCACGTTCGATCGCAGGATGCGAAGCATCTTCAAACGATAAACGGTGTAATACACGTTGCATTCCTACAAAAATCTATTCGTGGGCTCGATCATCGATGTTATAAGCAAACAAATGTTGGCTTATCGCTCCTTGAAGACTGTGAGCAGACTGCGGATACCTTAAGAGTTTTTTTATATCAAACACGTTGGGCACGTAATATATGCTCGTTACACCAAAATGGATCGGTCCTGCTCTTTGCGCATGTTTGTCCGTGAAGCAATCGACCTCGTCATAGCAGTATTGGTAGCCGCCGCAGCTGTGGCTGTAGCAATAGTGGTTCTAGCAGCGATAGCAACGGATGCGCGTTGACTTGCACCCAGCGAATCGTCCAATGCAGCGAGCACTTCTTGCATGGACGGACGTTCCGCAGGCGAATCATGAAAACAGTTCTGCATGAGTGTCCGGAGGGATACTGGCAGCTCCTTAGGAACAGGAAGCCGCCCACCACGCATGACGTGCATCATAGCCTCTACAGGAGTCATAGACGCAAACGGCGGTGAACTCGTGTAGGTTTCCACATCAGCACGCCAAACATGTAAACATCTGAGTCGTACGAAAACGCGTGCGGGGGTTGCAACGACTCGGGCGCCATGTACTTGACAGGACCCACTGAATCTTTCATAAGCATTCCAGCCGTCTCCGATCGCACACGGCGGCAAAGACCAAAATCACAGATGCGTACGTGGCGGCCTTGGTCCACAAGACAATTGCGCGCAGCCAAATCGCGGTGGATGAAGCCACCTTCATGAATATTAAGCAAGCCGGCAGCAGCGTCCTTCAGCATTCCAGTGCGCTCATCAACAGATAATGTAGAACTGCTTGGTCCACGAAGGTTATCTTCCAGACTACCGTACGGAAGATACTTGGTGACCAAGGCAAGAGAACTTAGTGTCCGTAGATGCACCGACAAATGGCACGACGCACGGGTGATGACCAAACATATTCAGCATCGCAGCCTCGTGCTGAAATTCGCGCACAATCTGGGAAGTAGTCTCACCAAATTCGCTGGCTCGAATCGTTTTCACCACTACATCCTGGCCATCAAGCGAGGCGCGGTAAGCATCTCCAAAGTAGCCTTGTCCTACAAGCTCCTTCATTTCTAAAGATCGGAAGGGAATTTCACGATAAGTCTGCTCCATAACATCCATCCAACCCTCCAGAACATCGGCTTCTAGTTCGCTAGGGTCCACCGCACGCGAGCCGACAAGCACAAAGGAGTTCAACACGGCGACAGAAGAACCGACCGTGATCCGAGCCTTAAACAGAACTCGTCCAAACGCTGCACCTTCGGTGCATACCACATCAAAATCTACGCTTGAGATATCTCCTTCCCATGCAAAACCCTGCGTTGAGCCATTCAGCACCAGAAATCCATTTGGCACTTCCAGCGTCACGTGCACCAAAGCGCCACGACGAACATTCAGTTTCGTTTCGAGCGACAACTTATGTGAATCCGGGTGGTCACTCCGAGCTAGCTCTTGCATTTCGGCTCGCTGGTTCAAAAGAAATGCCCAGACCGTGAACTGGAATGGTTTTGGCGAAGGGCAGACGCTCGGTGGGGCAAACGCACTAAAGTTGACACGGTCCCGACGGCCAGGCACTCCTTTGAATTCAGATACCTCATCCAATCCTCCTTCCTCCGCTGCGAGTGATGATGCAGTGCGGCGAGGTGGGGGTACAGCAGCCATCTGGATAGAACGGTAGACCTGCTGGAACTTGTCTGTAGGAAATTCCGTGTCGTGAATACTGGTCGTCGGGGACAGCAGATCATACTCATGGTCGATATCTGCAAACGAGCCGTGGCCTGTACCTGCGCTTCTTGGGGACCCCATCGGCGAAAAGCTATCGTAATCCGGTTCTGGTTGCTCTGACAGTCCACGATAAATCGGACTTGGGTCAAGAGTAGTGATGTACTGAGGAGGACTTCCCGTATAGCTAAGCGGCGCATAGGCTCGCATGTTTGTCACGTCGTCGTCCTCATACGCGCGTGCAATGTTTCCGTAGTGTCCTTGGATCTCGAAGTCGCTGATATCGTGCGCAGATCGTGCCTGGGATATATGCGCAATGCTCAGTGAGCGCTTATCCTCCTGTTCATCATGTTCAACCGTGTCGGATTTGTCAGAAATGCCACTAGTGGAGCGATCTTGTTGATTTCGTGAGACACTTGGTCGGCCCCGAACACGAGATGATATAGCCCGCTTACGAGGATCTCCACTTGATTTCAAAGAGGAGCAGGCCTTGTACGGGATGATGAAGCAAGCGGTCCAACAGCAGCTGACGAAGGAGTAGGCGCCGCAGATTGAGTGCCTGGCAAGGTTGCTCGATCCCGCTGCGTTTCGTCACTTCCCCAACGTGGGCGATGGTGAGGAAGAGGTGGTGCTGATGGACGCAAGTCCAGCGCTTCATACATACTCGTGTGTGCAGGTTCCTTCTCGAGACTATCATCAGAGTCAGTAACTGCTCCTGCAACAGGTACTGCAACAGCATACACGTCGTCAAAGCTATTTCGCCTCCGTACTCCTCTTCGACCCTTCCTTTTTCTTCTTCTTTGAGCGACTTCGGGCCATCGCCAACCTTGCCAGCCAGACCAATGCTCAAGCCATTGCTCGCGCCAGTCGTTACTCCACGGTGGAAACCCACCGAAGTGTGGAAATGGTGGTGGTCCGCGTGGGTCAGGCCTTTGGTCAAATCGCAGGCCACCTCGGCCTCCTCCACGACCCCATCCCAATCCTCCTCGGCCGCTGTTGTTGCCCCTATTGCTGCGGCTACGGCCGTCACGGTGTCCACTCCCACTACCTCCACGTTGGCTATCGCTGTCATCGTCACAAGTGTTTACTTTAACGTCCGATTTAATGACAACCTTGCAGCAGCACATTTCAAGCTCCTGGTCGTGGTTATGACCACGGACGTCATTTTGAAAAGCACGTTCCGCATGCGGAAGTTCTCGCGGAGGGCATCCCAGGTGCAACGTACGGGAAGTCCGCCCCATCAAAGCTTGCCGGTTGTTGGGTCCCAACTCTCGGCCCACGAGGTCGGGGTACGTTCGACTCACTGGCTCTGCGACCTCCCGGTACAAATTCCGCGTCACATCTTCAGCCGACGCATTCCCTCTCTGCCTGGACCGTTGGCGCTTCTCACCTCTCATCGTTCCATAATCACTCGACGAAGCAGCTCCAATGCGTATCTCCTCCTCCTCCCGTCCATCAACCTGTTCCTCCTGCCCTCCACTTTCCTGTCGTGTGAACAGCACGTCCGACACGTTTCTCGACACAAACAGCAGTCCTCTCGCCGACGTGACGCCCACTTGATGGGCCAAGAAGGCGAAGGCCAAGGCCGTGAACATCTGAGCAGCTGTAGTCCCTGTCGGCACCACACGCACGTCCGTCATGCCTGCGTCCTCAGGCAGCACTTGGGCCACACTCACGAGCCACAGCACCAAGGGCACTGCACTGAAGACCAGGTCCAGGATCCACTTGAACACCAAGAAGTACAGGAGCGACAGCAGCATCACTGGAAACGTCACCTCGCCCTGTCTTGCGTCATCCCCTCTCGAACTCGATACTTGTAGTCTGGATGCTGGGTCCTGCTCCTCCTCGTCCGATACCAAGGCGTCTATAGCCCTCTCCGTCCTCCACAGGATCCGCGTGAGCTTCCGCGCGAACTGCGACGATCCCACGAGCAGGCAGCCCACCAAGAGCAGCAGCGCGGACCCGGAGAGCGCGAAGAACGCGCCTAAGACGCAGGCGAAGGCCAGCGTGGCCACGTGGAAAATCAGCGTGCGCAGGACGGAGGCCACGACGCCTCTGCTGGCTGCCATGACCGCTTCCTTTCGAATGATGTGATGTTTGACGTGAGGGCGAGTATTGTAATTATGGGATAGATGGTGCTTAGAGGGTGCAAAATGAAGTCAGTCTTCGTTTTGTTGACTTGTAGGATGTATGTGGGTAGACTGTAATTAATTGAGATGTATTACCAACATTCTGACTAAGGTGGCGCACACTTTATTTGTGTACACTGTGTTTCGAGGTTTGAGTGACGACCAAGTTGAAGCCGTTAGGACGTCGTCTCCCATACAGCGGGAGCTCTCTGATGGCACAACGAAATTCGCAAGCTGTTGCACAATGCTGTCTTTCGCTCGCTTGCTCCGGAAACAAGTTCGTGAGCTGTTTGACCGCAGCGCCGCCCCCGACCGGGTCGCTGAAGCAGAAGAGAAAATCCCTGACGCGACGGAAACAACGACGAGCGACGGCTGTCCTCCGACTGACCCTGATGGCCACCTCTCTTGCATTCGTCCAGATTGCATGAACCAAGTCCAGTTCAAGGGTTTCTGCAGAGCGCATGGAGGTCGCAGAGTTTGCTCGGGTCTGGGCTGCTTAAAAAGTCGTGTCGAAAGGCAGGTGCTCTGGGCACGGTGGAGGGAAGCGATGTTCGCAAGCAGGGTGCACAAAGCTGTCCCGCTGAAATGGCCTATGCGTGAAGCACGGAGGAGGCAGACAATGCCCCGTGCCAGGGTGCACCAAGAACGTACAAAGCGGAGACCACTGCTTTGAACACGGTGGTGGGGATCAGTGCTCACAACCAGGATGCGTCAAGCGAGCTCTGTCAAAAGGAAAGTGCTCCAAGCATGGCGGAGGCCCGCGCTGCACCTATCCAGGTTGCACTAAATTTCGACAGGCAGGAGGCAAGTGCGTGGCGCATGGTGGCGGCACACGATACTCGTATCCAGGTTGCACCAAACTGCAACAGACAGGAGGCAAGTGCTTGACACACGCAAAGGATTGAGTCCGACTCGCCGATGAATCCAAGTGTCCAGGACAGTGGTGGCGAATTTTCGAGCAACTTACATGCATCGTGCCAAGGTCTATTCACCCTGATAATAATGTACCTGTACTGGGGGTTGAAACTACGTAGTAGATACTTGAAGTTGTTGGTAGGGACCCCTAATTGTATTCAAATCTCTTGATATTCTCTACATGCTGATTGCAGCATTTACCTTCTTCGGATCACGGCAGCAGTCACTGCGCTAACGAACACAGCACCAGCAACTGCAATGGTGCTCAACTGCTTCGCTGACAGCTCCTGTCCTAAGCTTTCGGAGACTAACAAATGTACCTTTGACCAGACACTCGGCCTCGGCAACTCCTTGAGGTGTTTGATCATCAGTTCCCCCTCACCTTCCACTTCAAAGCCCAACCGACGATAGAAGTTGCGTACACCCACACCTGCTATCACTGCTACCTTATTGTACCCGTGGGCGCGAGCAATGTCCTCAGCCTTCATCATTAGCTGTGTGCCGAGGCCGGTGTGCTGCGCATGTGACCCTTCTGCATCGCTCGCAGCGGCAGTAGCTGCATCCTTCTTCGACTTGCTGATTGAAGCCACCAGTTGCCCATACACGTGCAGCTCCCGGATCAAGGCGGCACCCTCGAGCTCCGGGAACACACCGCCCCAGCAGATTCCGAAAGACGCAGTCGGGCAAAACCACAGATCTTGGAGCGGTCTGGGGTCTCGAAGCTGATGAAGTACTCATCGCCTTCGTTAGCCTTGTACTCACGAATAACACACTCGGCGGAGGCAATAGCGGCATCGTCAGTCTTCACCTCGCGACACCGGATACACTTGCACGGGGTGCCTCGCGCGATCATCTTGTTGCCGATCACCTGCCGCAGATTCGGTTCATCCATGCCGCCCAAAATGTACTGGCTCGGAATATCACGGATCACGCGATTGAGGCGGATCCAGGGGTGCACCTCGGCCTTCACGTCCATCAGCAACTCAATCAGCTTGTCATCAGCATACGGCACGAAGCTTCCTTCGTCGTACCACTTCTTGATCACAGTCCACGGGGTGATTTCACACGGATAGATCTTCCACTGGTCCGCGTGCAAGTCGGGCGAGTGCAGCACGTAATCGAACATCGCACGATCTTTCTCCGGGTCGCTGCCAGGCAGGTTCGGCATCAGGTGGATATCCGTCTTGTAGCAGCAGTCGCGCAGCAGCTTGAGCGCAGCTACCGCATCCGCCAAGGTGTGACCCCGGTTGATCTTTTTCAGAATGGCATCGTCCGTGTGCTGGATACCCAGCTGCACACGCGTGCAGCCGTACCGACGGAATCGACGCAGCTCCTCCGGCGTGATGCAATCCGGTCGCGTTTCAAGCGTGATACCGATAATCTTCACCGCTGCAGTTTCATTCTCCTGCTTCTCCTCATCCAGACTGTAACGCTCCCGTTTCCCCTTGCTAAAGAACGTATTCGCCGCGTAGAACAAGTCGCGGATGAAGTTCTCCTGGTACTCAACAGGGTACGAGGCCCACGTTCCTCCGAGCACCAGCAGCTCAATCTTGTCCACTGGGTGGCCGTTCATCGCCAGCGTCACGCATCGATCGCAAAACTGCAGCACCGGGTCAAAGTCGTTCCTGTTGGCACGGAGCACGCTCGGTTCGTCGTGCAGGTAGCTTCTCGGCTGGTCTGGCTCATTAGGACAATAGTAGCAGTTCCACTGGCAACTAAACTTCTGCTTCTTGCCGCCCACGGTCGGGTACGGACTCGTGAGCACCGTGACCACCAAAACGCCCGACTGACTCTTCTGGGCCTTCTTGATGAGCAATTTCTCGAGCGTCAGGGCCTTTGGGGCCTCACCTTTTGCACCAGCAGTCCCAGCACGAACTTCATTTGGGATTTCTTGGGCAGACACTTGAATTTGCGTCGTAGCAACACGAACGCCTTCTCCAGCTCGCGAGCCGTTTGCGGATCGTGCTCTACTAGGAAGAGCCCCATTTCCTCGTACTTGGGCAGCTCGTCCACAGGCACCAGTTTGTCCCAGGACGCGTAAATGTCGTCCAAGCACGTGTTCTTCCAGTCCGGGTCCTGGCTGCGCTTGTACGTGGCAGGATCGTTCACATCGCCCACCGGAATGGCTCGGGGCAGGTTAATAGCTTCGATATCCGTGGCTGGCGTGGCTTCTAGCGCGATCGAGAAGCTCGCAATTGCAGGAGAGGTAGTAGACTCATTGGCAATGATAGTGTCACTGTTTGCAGCGCTGGAGATGGCGTCGGGGGCCTGCGCGGAAGGCTGCACGTCCGTCATGATGGAGCCGATGTACGAGTGGTCACGAGCGCTTAACAAAAACAATTTGATTTCTAACGTAGTAGAAATATTGCATTACGATAGAAATTCGCGTTAGTCATTTGTCAAAAGTGACGAACACTGAAAAGTGGTGGTTGCTGAGTCAACATGAACGTGCTGGTGGTAAGCGTCACCTCTGCGGTTGCAATGGCGACTGCGTACGTTTTCGTGTGGGCGACAATTGGCATTCGATCACAGGCATTGCGGGCTTCACTGCTACATTTGTTGGCTTTTTTCCAAGGGGTCCGGGTCAAGTGGATCACGGACCCAGACCAGGCCATACGAGTGTTGAAAGCTACCGGAGACAAGGAGACCTGATCGAGACGCTTTTGTCGCTTCCAGCATGGAGTCCCATCATTTCACTGGAATCGGTGAACGGAGAACAATGGCAACGGATGAAGTCCCGCTTCACGAAACTAACGCAGATGTTGCAGCCGATTTCGCAGCTCGAGACCATTTTCGAGACCCGCGGTCGAGAATTACTGGCATCCAAGACGGTGATCGATGCACTCAAGTTGAATGAGCTTTCGGTCGCGTGTTTCTACGAGTGGGTGTTTGAACGGGAGTTTGACCATGAAAACTTTGCGGTGGCGTGTCAGGCGACGTGGGAGTGGCGGAAGCAGCTTGCGCTCAAAGGCGTTGCAGATCCTACTGTGAAACAATGCACTATCGAGTGGTGTTTAGAGGAGATCCGTCGTACGCCAAGGTTGTATGAGTTGTTTGAGGAAAAGTGGACCGAACCGGAGTACTTCTCGCTCATCTTGCAGCCGTTCGTGCTATCGCCAGCGATCAACCTGACCGACGTCGCGGTGACTGTCAAGGAGTGGGTTCAGGCTACATCGGCGACGCAGGCTATTACGACTGAAATCATTCGGCAGTGTGTGTGTAGTGCGCACCCATTCCCTGTTGTGGAGCGCTATTTTCCTGACGGTGTTGCTACGATGGATATCGCACCAAACACGCAGGTTTTGATTCCGCTGGACGAGATGGCGAGTGATGCGTTTGCTGCCGGTATTGATTTGACGTTCGGATTTGGATCTCGAGTTTGTGTGGGACGCCACATGGCCATGAAAGCTATGGTTGGACTCTTCACGGACGACTTCGTGCGCTCGGATATGTTCCAGCCAAAGCTGAACCACAAGTACTCCGGCCGGCACAATGATGGGAAGGAAACGGTGGCTGAGACCCTTTACCAGGTGAAGTTTGCAATATGCACTCTTGCTGTCGCTGCTGCCAATCGGTTCACAAGTACTAGAAGTAAACACATATCGCCGAAGGATTGACAAGCAGATCATTACACGCTGGATTTTTGAGATTGCAAAAAATAAACCATGAATTCGCTCAAGCAAATCAGGAACTTTCGTAAAACCTTTTTCATAACGGTTTGTGAACCACCCATCATCAGTCGGCAAACACACAAAAATACATGTATATCTCTAAGAGGGTACCACATGTCGTTGTCCATCGAACGCCGAGATAGCTCGGATGAATGAGTTTCTTGCCAAGAGACTTGAGCTTCCCTCGTTGCCGTTCATTGGATCATTGCCAACATTCGTCGATCAAAATACCTGTAAAGATTCGAGTTCGCAGAAAATGGCTTGAAAAATGGTATGTCGTCGGATCAACACTTCTGAACAAGATGTTCGTGCTAGACGACGAATCTCCATGCTGCAAGTTCAAGTCTATGTTGTTTAGCAAGCGCATGCTCACACTACTCCACAGTGGCTCTACAGCGGAATCATTCATTTGGACTTGGGACTCGGTGTTTCGCAACGTGCTCGATTTTGTCTTTTACGTAAAGCACGATGCACGCACCCGGCGCGATCCAAGCAGGAATCCGTCAACCGGAATGAAACGGCCAGATTTCTCGTGTTTTCTTGACAATGTGTGCATCTTTCGTGGGGAGGAGGGAGCACTTGGAGATGAAATCCGCGCACAGCGCCAAAAGTTGCGTGATAACCTGACCTGGGCCTATGGAACAGTGCCTTACGCGTTTGGCTACGCTACTTCGGGTTACAGGGTGCAATTGGTTGCACTGACTAGCGATAGTGAGGGTGTGCACAACTTCCCTATTCATGATTATGATTTTGATTTGCAGCGTGTAGCAGACCGTTTTCGAGTAGTGCACGCGTTCTTGAATTTGTGTCTGCTTTTTTCTGCCATCACGGAGGATTGCCCAGATTCCAGCCACGATGAATTCAGGGATATTTTCCGTTCCAATGGTACTGTTGTGCGATTTAGCCCGGCGCTCGTGGAGAAGAAAATAATGGTTTTAATTCCCTGGAGCGTGTCTCCGGTGTTTTAACGGAAGCCAACGTCCCCAACGTTGCTCATCTTATATGTCTGACAAACGCGGCTGTATTTGAACCTCGTGGAACGAAGGTGAAGCCATCTGGACTGTTTGAATTGTTTGGCGCCCTTCGTAACGTACTCGAAGCCCTTGTGAGTTTTCATCTTATGTTGGTTTTTTGTGATAACGTGCATTTGCATGTAACGTTAGTTGTAAAATAACCATAAATGCTCGTGCTTTCTCTTGATTCCAATGTCAAGAGGGCGTCTACCTATCATCTATCCACTGCGATAATAATCTAGCGTTGCTGCAGAATTTGCAAAGCCAATTCGATGTTGGTACGGGCCATTTCCAAGAATGACGGCGTCTTGGAGACTGTGTCGAAATTGCGAAGCGTGAAGGCGAAGCACTCATCGCGCAGCGAAGGAGAGTTATGCTTGTCAGCCGCCTGGAGAATGCTTGAGACGTTGTCGATGCGCACCGACTTCAGAAGCTTTTGTGCGCAAAGTCGTTTGAGACTTTCAATGCCGTACTGTAAGACTGAAGTTAGTAATTGGCACGAATTACAATATGTGCGATGAGAACGTACCCGATCCGCGGCGACGAATAGTTCCTTGACATCATCATCCGTGGCCGTGAGGCGATCGGTATACACAAACTCTAGCAAAGAAACGAACGTCTCTCGGCTGACGTCGGAGACCTCGATTTCACGAGCAGTGCTTTCCATCATCTGAGAAATCACATTGTCGAGTTCGATATCAGTCAAATCTGTTAAAGAGAATTGCGCACAAGCCCCAGCTCTTACCTCTCCAGTAAACATGGCCTTGAAGTAGTTGCAACGCACACAGAGGCTCTTGTGACCGAAAATCGGAGCTCCTTCCACTGTAACACAAACCAAGCAACGGTTAGTTCTTGCTTTCAACTCCGTCTAAGAATGTTGCGGATGGGCAGTGCTTACCTATGAAAGTCACGTCGCTCATGAGTTGATTGTTGACGAGAGAGCGCAAGTGGGCGATAGCTGAGCCCTCTTCATCAGGCTCTAGATCGGTGCGGACTTCGGTTTTGGCCTTCTTTGTGGCAAACGAACTTGCTTGAAGCTGACGGAGTCGTTGCGGCCACTCAAGACGATCAAGTTGCCGTCATTAACGCATCCAGCAGGCGCACTGCTCTTCGGAGATGAGCCATCACAAGCAATGGCCTCCCAGGTGTTTGACTCTGAAAGCAAGCAGCAGCACATTAGGTACAGCCTTTACGTACATCATCTGCCGAACCATATCCGTACCAAGGTCAAGCACATAAAGATCTGTGTCGTTCTTTCCACCAAAGACAATTAGAGAGTTGTTGTGCAATGCCACAAGCGGGTGATGGCAGCTCGTTGGTGCCGTGCCCTTCGTTTCCAGGCTTGACCAAACGCGCGTCTCTGTTTGCATTTGAACAATACGAAAAGAATCACAAGTTATGGCCCAGCACTTTAGTTCTTGAAGAAAAAGCACAAGCATACCGAAGTTGAAAACGTGGACATCGTTGAGGTAGCCCAGATCGTGATCATATCCTCCAAACAGCAAGCAAGTTTTCTCGTGTACAGTCATCGTGGCTCCTCTCTGAAATTAGTCGAGTAAACGAATTCAAGCATGAGAGCAAACCAACAGCTTATTTGCATGCAGCAAGTTTCCTTACCGAGGGTACGGCACCTCTCCAGTGGTGCGAATCAACGACCACGAGTTGGTTTCTGGTACACCGAAACGATGGGGTTAGTTGCTTTTCAAATTTCAAATGATCAATACTCTGCTGGAATCACGTACCCAAGTTGAACGAGTGCATGTCGTTCACATGACGACCAGAGTCCAGTCTGCCGTACTCGCTAGAGCTGCGGCTTGACATCGATTCGCGGTCGTAATGACTATCACTACCACCGAAGATGTACATGGCGTTGTCTAGCAATTTCGATTAGCACTGAACAGTCCTGTGTCCAACAACTCAAGCAATACTTACCATACACCACCGAAGCGTGGCCATATCTCGGCGTTGGCTGCTGTCCAGCGTTAACGAACACGTTGGTCCAGGTTTGCGTCACTGCATTTTTCACAATCAACCCTGTCAGTTCCAAACCAGGAGAACACAGCACAAATTCAACTGCGCAAACTCACGGAAGTTGTAGGAGAAAAATCGTTCAAGCGCTTGTCGCCGTCGTAGCCGCCGAACACATAGAACGAGTCTTTGTGGACAATAGCCGAATGGCTCTTACGCGGACTGGGAGCCAGGCCATTGCCCAAAACGAGCGACCACTCCTTCCGAGCGAAATTGAACTCGTAGAAGTTGGTGGTGGGACGGATCACCGAGCTGCTGCGAGTCGGGACCGCGGGAAGGTTGCGCTCTGCAAATATAACGCACAAGTTAGTCAGTCGATCCAAACACCCAGAGGTGCACCCGTGTCGGCAGAAAGAGCTGCGATGTTCCGCCCTTGCAGGTCCCGGTCTCACCTCCGAAAATGTACAGCGAGCCTTTGCGAACGGCGCTAGCGTGACCGGCATCGACGAGTGGTGCCTCTCTCGTGTTCACACAGGGCACCGTCACCCAGGCCGGTTGGTCACCGTCTCCGTTGCTGGCCATTTTTACTGGTTGAGTGGTGTTCCGCTACGTCGGACTTGTGCAGTCTCGGCGCGAAACAAAGTAAGCTTACGCGCTTGCAACAAGCACCGCGAGGCCACGTTAAGAGCGACGTCGTCCAATCGAGGAGACTTGCCTGACCAACGTCGAAAGCGCTTGCTGACCGGCCGGCGCGATAAGGCGAAAAGGGTACTGTACATGTGGAAGTCGGCAGGGATTGGCACCAACGATTTGAACAGCTTGAAAACCATGCGCTGCTTGAACAATTGCTTGTTCATGGTGATTCCGTCCCATTGGGACCCCAATGCAAACGACCAACATCGTAATCTTACCGGGATCAACACCATGGTTCGGATCTTAGGCACAGGCAGAGAGCCACGTTTGAAAGAGGTTCAGTCGGTCTATTTATCGGATACATGGTATTTGCATGCAATCGAGAGCCACGTTTGTTCGTCGTACTGAAGCTGCAGGAAGATGGTGGCCTAGGACATCCAGCACCGAGAGCTTCTCCTCAGTTGCGATGGACGACTCGCTCCGATGATCGCGGTAGATCATCAGGTGGTCACGTTTTCGTTCGAGACGACTACACCCAGCAGCAAGCTGGGCAGCCTACGTTCTCCGGAATGGGATTGAGCACGACGGTGTTCGTCGAGAGGGAACCTGTTCCAAGGTCTAGCTGACAGCTACATGCAGTAGACCTTGGAGCTAGTAGCTGTAGGGTTTTGTGCTCCACTAGGTCGACGTCCCGAGTCTGTACTTCGTGAAGAGGTCCACGTACTGAAAATCCACCTTATCGCGTTTGTAGAGAGTGTACGGGGGCTGCTCGTCAAGGTTGACAATAGCAGACGCTCATTCATGTTCAACCTAGCTTGGTCATAAAGCTAGAGCCGCTCAAACTTAGGGAAAGTCACACCAAGACGTGACAACAATGGAAATGTAGCCATCTCTCGTCACACGTCACACATTTTAAATAAAACGTACTTAGGGTATTCCTTGAAGGTCTCAGTCATAAATCTTCCGTGGTCGTCTGCTAATGGCTCCAACCTCTGCGTCTCCGTCAACGCGCGTGGTGCGCGGGGTCTCACGTGGCCCGCAGTACGTGGTGCTCGTCTCCTGCGTGCGTTAACTCGCGCCAGTCGCAGTCGCGCAGAGCAGGGAGAAGAAGAGCCCGACCAAGAACAAGATACGAACGAAGATAACCAGTTTAGTGCCGAGTTTCCTATCAACTGGAACTTTGCGTTCCAACGGCCGGTCATGTCGCGTTAGTATTGGTGCGTCGCCCCCGGGGTACAATTAAATCCCCCAGTGACACGTAGTACAACGACGTCCAGTGCCGCTCCAGCAGCTCCGCGTGTCGTGTACGTGCTGGATGCACTCCCTCCTTCAAGACGCGAGGACAAGGCAAGTTCCCGGACAAATAAGACCCCGGGGGCACAATTACCTCCCCAGCAAGTGGACGAATTGGAGCTGCTGCAAGAACTCTTTGCCCCTCATACTCGAGCTGCAGGGGGCAAAGAGGGTAGTGTGTTGATTAAAGCTCCCTTGCTGTGTGCTCGGTTTGATTGCAAGGTGGTTTCTATTCGGTTTATCCGCAGTGGAGGTAGTTTACAGAAACCTCTGAATCGAAATCGCAGCGGAAGTCGAGGACTCAACGACTCGTCGTCGTTTAATTCGTCGTCGGGTGCGAGGGTTGGTGGGGCTGCGGCACCGTTGAGGTGTGTGGTGGCCCGAGAGGATGGCATGGCGTTTTTGTGGGAGTGGCAGGCGGATTTGGTCCAGTGGGTGTTTCTGAACCGGTTGTGTTTCTTGGAGAATCCGAATCTCAAGTGGACGAGGCCAGTTGCGGCCTTTACGACGACCGACCTGCCACTTGACAGCAGTATGGTGGGACAGAATTTGAGTGGGGGGCTGGAAGCAGTTCTAGCGGTGCGACGGAACTGGCGTGGTGGTCGACTGCTACCAAGCACGAACCGAAGCTGAAATTGCGACGGCTGCGCTTTGAACGCGCAACGGATGCGCTTCGAGCTACTGATGTGGTTGTCGGCAGTGCGTTCATGCCAAAGCCGGCGTGCGATGACGTTGTTAAACTACTGAGCTCAAAGCTCGGTCTTTTTCAATTTCTAAGACGCAAGGCGTGTTCTTTCGGAGCTCGACGGCTTCCCTTCGCACTATAGCGTTGAGCTGGCATGACATTTTCTCCCTCGGTGACGGAAGTACTCCTCTCAATACGCCACAGATGATTATCTTCTTGCACAATGTGACGGGCGAACTCGTCATTCTACACCGTGATTCCGGGGATGTGTACCTGGTGACACCAAAGGCTTCAAGCCTTTCATCTCTCAGCAATGATGCCAACAGTTATGCGCGCGACAATGGAGCTTGTACTACCCTTTTCGCTCGGAAGTTAACTACTTTGACGCCCTGGCGACAACTTCACAGCGTTTCTAATGACGTCCAGGACTTCGAAGTGCTAGATGTAGCAGCACACCGTCACATTCTCCTTGTGTTGACTCACCGTGTGCTTCGTGTATACACGCTGATAACTGGTAAACTGCTTGAAGATGTCCGTTTGCCGGATATTATCGCTAACGCGTCGCAACAGCAACGTGCCTATGGAAAATGCAAGTTCTGGGCCGTTTCAGGAAATGCAAGTTCCGTCGGCCTTTGGGCTCCGGATGGATTCTGGACAATCCGCCTGCCTCCAGCAAAGGCTGTGGCGGCGGCACTACACCAATCGCCACAAGGAAACAAAAGTGAGTCGGCAGAGAAAGACCCGGAAGCAGCGTTCCTGGCAGTGAAAGATTATGGCACCGGTGACTTGCATTTAGATGCAGTGCGCTATGCACTCGAAGTTCTAGAGCGGGTGACTCCTTCAGCGATGGATCCGACGCAAAGTCACCCTGAAGCCTGGGAAGCCGTGTGGCATACAGTGTCTAGTCCAGCGTTACTCTTAGCGCTGCTTGACAATCGAGCTACATCGGAGCACGTCGTGAGCGAACTGGCGAAGCACGTAGCTGCTATATATCGTACTGCAAGTGGTGTCCGTTCGAGTGGCCGTCTGGATGACTCTACCAACAACGAAAATCATTTGCTTCGACTCACGCCCGCCAATCTCGAATCACTGCATTATCTCTCCAATTGGATCGTCCTGGCAAAGCGTAAGCTTGCTCGTCTGGAAGCAAGCAGTGGTGATAACCAGTCGGCATTGGCCAGCGATCCTGGTATCCGCAAAATTCGCGCGGTAAGCGAGCTTACTACTGTGCTGGCGAATGACGATGATTTATCGATAATAGCGCAGGAGGTGCGATACAACCTTCAACGTAAAGATTCGGTGATTGACCCAGAAGATGCGCGCAACTTTCGCCTTAGTCGAAAACTTCGCCCCATGAGCAGTTTGCGTTTCGCTGCCGGTTGTAGCACCAGTTCAGATCATCAAGGTCAACAATGGCTTCTGCAACTTGAGTCATTTCTTCTAGACGGGGTGGCGTTCAAGGAGCAACAAGACGGTGGTTCGCGTGGCGTGATCAGAGCACAAGCAACTCCAAGCCATCGTCTGTTTCATAGCGAACGAGTGCTAGCCGATTTCCGCCATGTTGCGGCATCATCCTTTTCGAAGCACATGTACTTGGAGTCTATGAGCCGCTTGTATCTACTGTATGAGCCCGGGTCACTTCTTCCATTCATCCGATGCGTCGAACGCTTCTGCCCACGGCTCTTCTCTTTGTCTGGCCATCAACCTCTAGCTCGGTCTCACTCTGAGCGGGCGCTGACGCTTTTCCCACCGTTAGAGTTTTTCACGAGCAAAGTACTCGAAGGGAAAGAAACCAAGTGCGTGCAGATGGCTAAAGCCTCGCTCCTGGCATACGTGGACCTCCTACGCTACTGCGGTCACCACACTGAGGCGTGTCGAGCACTACTACAATGCCACTTGTACGAAGAGAGTAAGCATAAACTCTTGATGTTGCTGAAGACCCCACAAGATGAGCAGAATGCTGGTGATGATGAGCAGGAGGAGGGAAACCGGGCTCGTGCAACCGCCTCAAGTGCAGTTTACTTTTTGCTATTGGAGTACTGCATGAAATATCGTGATGCTGCAGAGCTGAAGACATTACTAATGCTGAAGCCAGCCCATGTGGACATACTGCATGTACTGCGGGCGCTCCGTACCACTTTTTCGTCTGGCACCAACCTACAGCAACACAAAGGCGAAGAAGAATCATGCACAGGTGTGACTGTTGGTGACTTGCGATCGGTGCTGGTCGCTCTGATGCAACAGCGGCGTGCTGGAGTGGCGAAGTGATAGGATCGCAATGTATACATAGTAGCTGTGAATTGGAAAAATCGTGTTAATGGAGCTAGTCAACTACAACTGCTGAGTGAAAGAAAGGCTGTTGGAAGGAGTTAGATACCGGTACGTGCTGTGTCCGTACGAGCATCTACACTTTGGGCGTGGACTTCGACTCGATTGCCTTGTACGTTGTGTTGGGCATGGGGAAAAGCTCGTCAGCTGTTCCGTTCATGGGTGGCTTCGCATTTGCGTACCTCGCATTTTCCTTTTCAACGCAATGGTTCGGGGAGGATGTTTCCTCATGTTCGACCTTGATAATCTTCGGCTCGTAGTGGTGCTCATTCGTCGGCTTCGTGGTTGGATAATATTTTTGTCGGTGGGCTTTGGGGTTGGGTGGTGCTTGCTGTCCTCCATCGGCTTCGACGTGGGGTAGTACTTTCCGTGAGTGGGCTTGGGAGTTGGATAGTGCTTGTTGGTGGTCTTTGGGTTGGGGTTGTGCTTGCTGTCCTCAGTCGGCTTCGAGGTTGGGTAGTGCTTGCCGTCGGTAGGCTTTGGTGTTGGCTCGTACTTTCCGTTCTCGTGATTCTTGTCCGTCTTGCAGGCGCCTTCAAAACTGCGTGCCAGTTTGTACGCGTTCAGCTTCACACCGGCGAAGGACAGGAGCAATCACCAGGTTTCAAGGCGAGAACATCTTTGATCAGCGCACGGCATGCATCCGAAGCGCACATGGCCTTGACCTGCGGCTTCGTCGGGTAGCCCATTGGTGGGATCATGGAAAAGCCGGCCGAGTTCTTCTGGCACGGATGGAGGTGCGGGTTGGCGTACAGCTCGGCGAACTTGGCGACCTCGGTCGTGGGACAGGCCTTTTCAGCTGCAGCCGCGTAGGTCGTTAGCAGGAAGAAGATGATGGCGCCGAGCTGCATGGTCGTTTGCGAGTTTGAGCTTGGTTGTTGATCTGGAGCTGGGTTGCCAACTTGGAAGAAAATTGGAGAATGAAAAGGCAGGAAGTCCGAAGAGATCTCGTTTTGAAGTGCCAGGAGAAAGAGCAGTAGCACCCTTGCATTCTCTCGCAGCTCATAAAGTGAAGGGCTGACTGCACGCTGTAGCTTCATCAAATAGACTTTGTTAGCACAACCCAAATCATTTTCACTCTGCTTGGTTTCTCTCGTGGCAGCCAAGAAAATAACGAAGCATCAACGCCGATCGACACATTTACAGCCAGGGCATGCAGATTGCACCCTAGCATATCATTTAGAGGAATGGCATCGATCACTAAATCCAAAAGCAATCACTACAGGTAGTAAAATGCTAACATATATTTCATGTAATTGGAGCCCGGCTCCTCGTCATTCACGCCAACAAAAGTTTAGGCCTGGACTTCCCAGAGCACAAGCGCCACTGAGCGCTGTACCCACCGCGTCTTCGGGAACACAGAATCGTCCGTATTCACAGCCACAGAGAAAAGTAGAGTCTCACGCTTGCTGTTCGAGTAGACAGGAAGCAGTCGAAGGTTGTCGGGGCTTGCTTCACTGCGCGGAGCCCATCGCAGGTGCAAGGCAGAGAGACCGTTGCGAATTTCGTTTGACGGTGCAAACCCAGTGAAGTTCCACGTGGCACCCTCGAGTAATAGTCCACGAGCGCTGAATCCCCCAGGCGATGAAGTAGAAGGATCCTCCACATCGGCAAGCAGATGCAGCTCGTCCAGTGAACAACCAAGGTCTGCGGCAGCGCTTTGGCGTGCAGCTGTCACAAAAGCCTCAGGCGAGAAAAATCCACCCAGCCAAATACCACCAGATTGCTGCAACAGTTCCGTCGGGGCAACCTGTGCCAATGCATTCAACTGGTGAATGCGTCGAGAGAAGTCCGAAAGCCACTCACTAACGTTCAGATCGCCGGAAACACGATACAGTTGTGCCCATTGGTCAGGCACCTGCTCGCGGTAAAGTGTACGCATAGTTTGACGAGTTTCGTTTGAAGGTTTTGCTTTGTAAGCACACACGCGTTGCACCGTTTGTAGTTGACCGATCACGGTGCCCATAAACTTCGCCCCAAGTTCTAGCTCACGGAACATGCAACGGTAAACAGGGTTGCCAAAGTGCACCGGATCACGAACTGTGGGTACTGCAAGTCCCTCCGCCGGGAACAACTCCAGCCATGTGCCAACACGGCGATCCAGGTCCTGAACCCACTTCGGTCGTGCATCTTCGCCATCTGAAGCAGTAGTGCCAAGCACCATCTTGCTCTCGTCATCCGCTGTAGCGACATCGTCTCCGCCTTCATTTCCGTAGAAATCCTGCATCACCTGCAGGTTACGCAGCATGCGTGCACCCTGGCTGATAAGTACCATCGTCTCCGCCGAGCGTGGAAGGCCCATCCACGAAGGTGGGTTTGTCGTGGGGAGTGCAAGAACCCAATCCATAAACTGCGCCTTGGTTTTGCCTTCTGCTATCACTAGACCAGTATCATTGCCTTCGCCTGGCGCGACAAGCTCAAACGTATTCTCGTAACTAGCCGCTGTAAACACGTGCTGCAGCAGCGTGTCCATGAGCTCTTGGTCAAATGTGTTGTCCACGCGACCGCCGTAGACCGACTCTTTCAAGGTTGTCCGAATAGCCGTCCATGGAATGTTGTCGGGTGCAACGTGAGCGCGGCCGTTAGCCACCGAGTCAACCCAGCGGTCAATCACATCGCAAGCGCCACGGAAGTCCGACTGGCTAAACTCATACGTCTTAGACCATCCAATTGGCACGTAGCGCAGCCGTTCGTGGACTAAGGCGTGGAACCAAGCAAGTAGCAAGTAAAGACGTGCGCGCTCTGCCGGCGTGCGGTTCATGCGGTCGGCTGCCACCGTATCGAGCGATCGCACCATACTTAGTTTCATACCACTGGGTGGCTCGAACACGAAGATGTCACACATGCGGACAAGGTTCACCGGTAAATTCGGGTTGATCTCGCTTGTCAGGAACAGACGAAAGTTAGGGTGCACGCTCTCGCGCGCGTTGTAGAGTTTCTTCTCCACGCTAACGAGCCATGACGGGCATAAATGAACATTGCGCAGTAACAGCCATGTACCATGCTTCAAGGCTGTGTTCAGACCCTTTTCGGCTGCATCGAAACCCTCGGAAGAACCCATAGAGACTGAGTTGTATTTCTTCTGCAGAACCGCCGCAAGCTCGTCAATCTGTGCGCTTGGGTCAAAACCAGTCGTTGAGCACAATAGTACTCCACGGGCTGCCTGAGTATCTTCTTCAATGTTCTTAGAGAGTTCGATCTCACCGCGCCACGGGAACGACGCCGTAAACACCAACTCAATATATCGCTCGGACGCGAACATGATACGATCGGGTCGAAGGAAATGAATCACAATCATGTTTCGAAACGCAGCGCGACGTGGGTTTGCCGAAGCTGCCACGTATTCAGCATCCCAATCCGCTGGAAGAGCCATTTCAGCTAACGGAGTCTTCACGAAGGTGTTCCATTCCGCGGCATGAACACGCACGTGTGCCTCCACGTGCTTGAACGTCGACAGCTTCATTAACTTCAAGAGCTGGTCCATTTCGGTCTTCGAAAAGGCCGACAGCAACTGTTCAAGCTCACCACGCTGTGCGCCGCCATCAATCTTCAAGAAAGTTGCCGAGCTTCCAAGAAGCATATCCATGTCCTCATCAGTAGGCCCGTCGAACGCGCTGCTGTCGTCCATAGTCGTCTTAGCATCAGCAACAGCACCACTCTGCTGCTCGAGTTCCAAGTAGATTTGGGATAGACGGAGGGCGAACATGAGTTTGTCGTTCTCAGCAAGGCCTCTACTAACGCGGCCAGCAAGCAGCGCAAATAGCCCAGTAGAAACGTTGGCAAGACGAGCTGAATCTCCTACTTCAGCGGGTCGCGCCAACACCTTGAACAGTAAGGAAAGGAAGAAATCAAGAGAGTACTGGTACAGGAAGTGAACAGACGACAGGTTCTCCAACGCGAAGAACAGTCGAGAGCTTGCCTTAGCAAGTGGGCGGTAGCGACTAGTTGCCGCCTCCACGAGTGCCATGGTCGATTCCGTCTCAGCCACTTGCTGGGAGATCTGCGCAGCTTCCGCCTTCATGATTTCCAGCGCATTAATGACACGGTCGTCATCTAGAATGTTTCCTTGCACACTGTTGATTTGCTGCAACAGAGAGTCCTCTAACTCGCGCAACTTGGCTTGGTACTCTCCCTGTAACTTCAGAAGATTGTTGCGCTTTTCTTCTGCTTCGGGTTGCTCGCTCTTTAGAAGAATACTCAATCCCTGACTCTCCAAAGAACTTGGAGTAACAGTGAAATTCACAAACGTCACACGACTGCAAATATCGGGTGAAAATCGGCAAGATGGGTCTCTCGTGATCAGGAAAAGACGGAAGTCTGGAGAGTAGTCAATTTCCTCGCCAGCCAAGCGAATCAAAACGCGGCCACCAGTTTTGTACAGCTCCCGGTTCAGCACAGGGTTCAGAATCGGATCGATGTTCTCCACCTCGTGAACCAGAAGAGCTGTGCCGAATCGAATCGCACTAGCCAACACCTTCATAAAGGAGCTGTCGAGGAACGATGTCTGCGCGATTTTCGTGTTATTCTTGAGACTGTAGTATTTCATAATGAAATTGTTTGCTTGGCCTGAAGGATCGATGATCAGCGGGAAGCGGTGGAAGCGCTCCAGAATAATTGCATTCTCGTAGCACAACTCGTCAGAGGGCAAGTCGCTCATTTGCCACTCCAGCTGTTCGTTCGGGCGCGAAAGGTAATCCACGAAGCTCAACTGCGGTTTCGTATTGATGTCCATCGAGTCGAGAATGTCTCGCCAATCTTGTACCAGAATCTTTCGCTGCTGGAAATCGAGGAAACCGATGTACGTGAGGAACGCAGAGGAAAGCAGCGTGTCGCCCACGAGAGTCTTCATCTGCGTATCAAAATCGTTTGATCCAGCTTCCCATCGCTCACTTTCTTGCAGCAGACTTTTTAGCAGTGCTACGGAACGCTCCACCTTCTTTGACACCGAAGCCATGCCATTTGTAATCACCTGTGCCTCGTTGATCAAAGCGGCATACTCATGTTTGTAGCTCTCAATACGAACTTCGAGCGCGTCGATAGTCTGCTTAGCTTGCTCATATCTCTGGCGCAAATCGGACGACTTGTCAACCAGTGTTTGCACCTCGTTTCGCAATGGCTGAATTTTGTGCAGAATATTCGTGTAGCTAAGCTGCGACACAATCCACTTATACAGAGGACCGCAGGCCTTCGACGCACGATTAACCTTTTCGTAGTCAAACTCGTCAACCTTGTCGACATAGTTTGTCTGGATAGTGTGACGTTGGCGCGCTGTCAACTTCTCGGAGTCAAAATTTACAACCTGGGAAATGAAGTCATCCTTCCGAATAAATCGACGCAAGTCAGCCCATTCCAAGCTTGACTCGCCAAGCATAACCGCTACTGCTTCCATGGTCATTCGGACGGCAGCAGGGGTCGTGCAAGGGCGCGAATTTCGTCAAGCTGCGCTTTGCGGATAGAGTTCACGGAAGATTGAGCATCCAAAGCGCAGGCTCAGCCTGGGCGAGATCGGCTTCGACAACCTCTTTCCGCGAGCGAATCTCCTCATCCTTGCTTGCGAGATCAGCAGCAAGGGTCTCCGTGTCCTTCTTTTTCTTGAGCTTCATTCTGCTCCTGAACCATTTGCTGAAGCTTCTCATTAGCTTCAACGTCCTTCTTCTTGAGTTCCTTTTCCTTAAGACTGAGCTGGCCCTGTAGCTCCGCCACTTGCTCATGAGTAGCTTGCAGTTTTCCACGCCAACATTCAAGTGAAGTTGTTGGTCCTCCAACTGTGCACGCTTCTCAGAATACAGCGACACAAAGTGGCGGATAAATTCCAAGTAGTCCCGAGGGAAATATGATTGTACTTCATGTGGCGCTTCTGAAGACGACGCATGTGCAGCAGGACGGCGTGGTGGAACTGAACAATACTTCCAACCAGAACATCCCGGAAGGTTCCCGTAGCAATATGCGGGATCAGTTTCGCCAATACGTCCGCAGCATCGTCCGGGAAAACAAAATCCGCGGACCCAGCAAGATCCAACGTGTTCGTAAATTCGTATGCCACCTGCGCCAGTGCGTGATCATTCCATGTACCAAACCAGTCAACCACGCATCGGTTAAAGAGAGCGGGAGACGTGTTGGTACGGTTTTGGAAGTCCCCGATGCTGGGTTCATCGTAAATACGACGTGCAAGTTTCGTTGCACTTGTTTGGTAAAATACCGGAAGAGTTCATCCTCGGTATTCTCCACAATTACTCCATCACGTTGCACAGCTTCACGACAAGCATGCATGGTGACGTGTATTCGTCGTCTTCGAAGAGACCAGGTACTTCGCCAGATGCGAGCAAAGCGTTCATGCGCTCCAAGAAAGCCGAGTCCAGCACATTGGATTCATCGAAAATAAAGCAGATCTTCTCTGCTTCACACCCACATCGTTTTAGTACAACACGAAGATCGTCATCAAAGTTGTCCAGGGTGTAATTCGAGGTGAGTTTGATCTGGAACACAGACATGCCGTTCATCCAGCTGACAAAACGCGACAAAACTGTTTTACCGGCGCCACTTTCTCCAACAAGCAGCAAGTGACCAAGCGGTTGACGTAGGACGCGGTCAATGCGTAGCACATGATCAATCACTGAATCAAACACCACAAGCTGAACATTAAGCTCTTCCTCGTAGAAGACGCGCAAGCGGGCTTCGATGTGCTTGCGGAGATCAGTGGTCGTAACTTCCGTGTAGTTTTTCGAAAGCCACGTGCTGAACAAAATCGGGTGCTGCCCTCCGTATTCAACCACCTCGAGAGCTGTTGCACTTTGCGGGAAATGGTTCCTCAAGGTTTCCTTTACCATGTGAAAGCACCAATTTTGCTCGTCCGATGTCACCAAGCGATCCATGAAAAGTCGCAGTGCTTCGTGGAAGACCAGCTTAACCAGCATTTCAACGTCGATTTCATACTCCAAGGGCTCAATAGCCTCATACAGCGCACGCATCCATCTTGATAGTTCTCGGGGACTATAGATGTAGTGAGGCTGCATCTCCGCGGTGAATTTCTTCTGGTTGCTATCATAGACGTCAACCATCGCATCGGTCATCGGTTGAACGTACGATCGCAGAGAAGGTGTCAGCTTCAGCAGCGCACGGTTGAACGTTCCGTAAATCTGCTTCAAAGAAGGATACGATGGGAAGTCGACCAAGAGCACAGGCGCATGACGCAACAGACGCAAAGAAATCGGCACCCGTCCTGGGTCCGTCGGTGGGTTACAAGCACCAACGAACTGAATGCGTTCCAACCGGACCCAGGTGTTCTTGCCACCCAGCCAAAAGCCACCTTGTTCAATCAATTGCCTCAAGAATGTGATGACTCGTTGCGTACCATAGCGGTCGGCCTCCGGTAGATTAATTTCGTCACAAAATACGACGAGCCATTTTTCCGGTGCATTCGGTGCCAACAGCATCCCATTCGGAGTACGCTTGTATACGCAATACTGCGAAAATGTCTTCAGAATAAGGTCAGGAGAAGTTCCAGAGGAAAAATTAAGGCTCGCAAATTCAAACTCAGGAAGTGAATTGATCGTCGAGCTCAGCGTCATGGTTTTACCACTGCCGGGAGGGCCGCAAAGAATGAGCGGGCGATGTTGCGATAGCCATCCTCGCAGCACTTCAACATGACGAATCGTGTCCACTGTTGTCACGACAACATCTGTCGATAGTACTTGGTGACTTTCAAGATCCAGTTGCGGAATCGATCGCAACCACTGTCGCCATTCACCATCATCAATGTTGACTTCATACTCGAGCAGACTGTTGTCTGGGCTTGACGATGCGGACACTGGGAACACCAGGCGGTTCTCTAACGTCTGCACCACGAAATCGCACAAATCCATGCGGTTTACCGAGTCCATGGAGCCTCCAAAGCCCCACAGAATCGAAAATACAAACCACTTCGGGACAAAACGTGACATTTGGTCAGCCGTCATCGGAAAATCAGAGTGACCTTCATTGTACTCGTTGATTCGGGATAGCCCCTTCCGAGCAGAGTAAACATCGACATCAGTAAACGCAGCGTCGTAACTTCCATGATGTGTGTCTGGCCCATCGCCTGCTCCAAGCAGACTTCGATCAATGAAGGGATGCCATCCCCACGATCAATAAGGTTTCGGAGAAGAGCGACGTAGGTATGCGCAGTCTTCTTAGCAAGCTCGCTTTCACTGGGCTGAAGTGAGAATGACGAAACTACAGACACATCGTCCCGCGTCTTCAGCAGATAGTGTTCCACAATGTGGCAAGTCTTAACCGTATCATGCGAAAACCAAACCATGCCACAACGACTGACCGTCGCCAGGGTTGCGTAACGAAGCGTTTCCGTTTCCATCATGATCCACACATTTGGAGGAATCTCAAGTCGTTCTCCCGACGGAAGCGTCAGCAAGCGGTTGTCATCAAGCACAGAGTTCAGATTTTCAGCCCATTCAGGGTCAACGTCGCCATCGAAAACGATCCAGTGGCGCTTCTCACTTTCACCTCTCACGCTGTTAAGTACCTGGCGGACAAGTACGTGAAAACGCCGTCCGTCCACTCAAGCGTCGTGTTATCGAGAACACCATACAAGTGTTCCTTGAGAGAGCCTTCGGGTCGATCACGTGAGCTTCACCCTTAGTACCATCAACAAGTTCCATTGCATTCATCAACACACGCCATGCGCTTGACTTTCCTGTTCCGGAAGCACCAACAAGCATCACTCCATGACGAAGTTGCATGACCTGGTAGAGTTGCAGGGCCTTCTCGACCCATTGGTCGTTTGCAACGTAATTTCCTTCTTCGCCAATTCCACAATTTTTGCGCGAAGGTTCTCTTCTTCAATACGATGAGCTTCAGTGCCTGGGAACACTCCCTTCAACAGTGTCTCGAAGACAGGTACATCGTTAGAAACCAGCTTAGGCAAAATTGTATCCGTAATGGAGCCAATTAGAGCCTTCGTTTCTAATTCTTCGATGTTCGCTGGCACCGCTCCATCCTGCGATTGTGTGATCTTTCGTTTGAGCTGGCCAGCACTAACAAGCACGCTCTTCAAAGCACGAAGTCCGAAGTCGTAGTGGGGCTGCTTTGATAGTTGATCCTCGCAAAGGTTGAACAAGAGCACGACCTTGGCAGAGATTTGTTCAGCTGTTGTAATACCCTGAGAGAACAGCATCACCTGCGCAATCAACTCGCGATCCGGGGCAACCATGGCAATACTACGGAAAAGTTGTTTCAAGTTGTCCGGCAGATTGGATCGACCAGCATAGCCTGGATTCATCGTCACAAAGATGCCAACGTCAGGATTCAGCTTTACATTTTTGCCCAGTAACTCGATGGTAGTGCTGGAGCCATTTGTGATCGCTTGCGAGCTGTCAGCTGTCTTTCTGACCTTCAGCGATGATACCCCACTCTGGATCGCCAAAATTTGCTGAGAAACAGCAGATAGCACGCGCTCCTCCAGGCGGTTAAACTCATCGAAACATCCCCAAGCACCAACTTGGCACAAACCCACAAAAATCCGCCCCATCGCCTGGAAATCAAAGTGCTCGTCACAGTTGAAAACCAGCACAAAACGCCCCAAATGAGAACCCAAGGCTTTCACTGACTCCGTTTTACCTGTGCCGGCAGGGCCAAACGGATTACCCCCATTCCGAAGTCCAACGCCTGAGTCAGTGTGAGATAACAACGCTCCGTGAGAGGTGTTTGCACCAGTCTCTCACCGACGCCGAAGTACTCAAAGCCGTACGAGAAGCTTGCATTGGAAATCTGGATGGTAAGTTTCTTGAGCGGGTCCGATTCCTTAGCTTGGAAGTAATGACGCATATGATACAACCAACGGAAGTCCTCAGCACTACTCACCTTGGCCTGGCTCAAGCGCTTGGTTACACTCTTTTGATGCACAAGCTCGGTAATGAGCTGTTCGTACTTTTCCGGACATCGTTTTTCACGTCGGTGAGAACACGTTCACTCAGAATGAGCAACAACTTATCCAATTGGTCCAAAACCGCAGATAGATTACCACCACCAGCCTTCAACATATTTTCGACTTCATTCGACCATTGCACCTGCGTGGCGAGAATAACCACTTGAGCTGGGAACTCGGATACCCATTCCAAATACGTTTCAGCAGTATCATCGGTAGGATAGGTATGCACAGCCTCTTCCAGGAGAAGTGATAGAGTCTTTCGCATTTGGTCTTCAATCTTGCCCAACCATACGTTAATACGGGTATCTTCGGCCGTTTTCACCGACTCTTTAAAGCGTACAACCTCGCCTTCACGAGACACCATTCCGAGAATCACGCCGGTGCTATTATCCATCTCCAACGAAGATATGCCAGCGAACATCTTTGAAAGATGACGCTGAATTTGCATCGGCTCCTTGCTGTTGCCGATCATCTCCAGCAAATCTTCATCGCCCACGAAGTAGAAGCGAGGGAAAGCAGCGCGTTGGCGTTCCAAGTATTCACCCAACGCACGCTGGACGTTGCCCATCATGTCTTGCTGTCGCTCCAGCGAGTGATACAAATTCGGGATGTTGGCAACATCCACAATCATTGGCTTGTGCGCCACACGCTTCATTGTGGAAGTGAACTCGTTATCAACGCTCTGAAACGCGCAAATTCCTTCGGCAACTGTTGTTTGATATCCGCTGATCCGAAAAGATGCCTTCAAGATACACCCAACGTCTCTGGACGTCAATCCAAAAGTCGAGAATGCTACGGATTCTAGTGAGTTTGTCTTCCCAGCTCGTGGCTAGTTCAGCAAACACACGGTAGTAAGGCGACTGTTTCATACTGCTTAAACTGTTGAGGTGTTCGTCGAGCTTAGCAAACATTTCATCCCATCCACGAATGACTCGGCAGCGATTTTGGTAGTTAACCAGGTCCAGCTGATAGTTAGTCCAGTAGTCTGACACTTGACGCAAGAACTCGTCCAGTGCCATTTCGCCCTGAGCCGTACGAATAATCGACTTAAGCTCGTTGTCGTTTGAAGAGATTTTAGATTCCCAGAAACTGCGCAACGTTAACTCCGTGAACGGAGAAGAAATATTCAACAGTCGGAGAATTTGTTTCCAGTGGCGATCGCGAACAGCATCGGACTTTAGTTCCGACAGCAAGGAGCTCATCGCCTTCCTTGACTGGATCAAAGATGCGAAATGCTCAAAAGCTTCGTATTGCTGCACCCGAGCAGGGAATCGACGCATCTCCTCAACGATTTCATCCAGTTGTTTCCGAACCTTGCGAGGGTGGACCGCAGACCACAGCGTGTCTTGCAGCTCATCAACGTGAGCCCACACCTTTGAAATATTTTTCCAGACTTCGTCCAGACCTGACAGCTCTTCCATGGCTCTCGAGAGATCACCGTATGAGCTGCGGTCGTCATCGATTGACGAGCCACCCATTCCCGACACGTACGAAATGTTCAACGCATCTAATGCCGCATTCGTTTTGTCTTGTTCACCCCGAAGCAAGTTGAAGCGAGTATCGTAGATAATCAGCAATTCTGTAGCCGCCTTAGGCGATTGCTCACCTTGAAGCGGTTTAGCGCTGTCCCACTCTGTCACGGCCTTGTTGATCTTGCTATCCAACGTGCTCTTTTCTTCCATGATCTTAGCCTGAAGCTGAGGTAGCTGGCTTTCCATAGCAGCAGTCTTCCGCTCCAGCAATTGGATAAATGCTTCCCACTCTCCTTCGACGTTTGCCAGCGACGGCCAATCAGCCGAAAACCTGTATCGCTGCTTTTTCAGCAAACGTTCACCCTGCTCAAAGGATTCCACGGCTTCTTCCCACTGCACTCGCATTTGACGCATCTCTTGGATGAGAGTAATTGCAGCAACAACTTGCGCTGTGGCAGCTTCTAGAGCATGCTGCTCTAGCAGCGTTCGCTTGGACGAAATTGTCGAATAGAATGAGTTAATCTGATCGCGCAGAAGGTCACCGAAATACGCTAAGAACTCGTTGTGCCATGCGTCGTATTTCACGTTCACCTGAGCTTGTACTTGCTGGTAGTTGATCACCATCGGACCGAATCGTTTGGTGTTGAAGACAGCATCAAATGCATTGCGCTCATTCTTGATCTCCACTAGAATTTGTTGCCACTTCCGAAGATCCTCTCCAACACTGTTCAACGCTGTTTGAGCATCCATATCCCACAGCGCTTGGTATTGCAACCACGTCGAAGCATACTTCTCCACATCACTAACAGTGACATCCAACACGTTGTACGCCTTAGTAAGCAACTCCAGGGGCACCTGATTCAGCGCTTCCTTAAACACAGCCTCCCGTCGTCTTGAGCTGGCGCTCTTTCGGGGAGGAGACGATAACGCAGACACCGTTGACTTCCCATACACATTTTCATACGACGACGTCTGAATTTTGGACAAATCGCACACAGAATTTAACAGATTCTGAAGCTGTGTCAGCCAGTCGCGTCGTGCATCACCAACTGATGGTTCCAAAAACAGCACTTGATTCTTCAACAAGATCTGATGCGTCGTGACCGTAAGTCCTGCTTCAGATAAAGCAGCTTGGAACGACTTTTCGTCAGGCTGGGGCCAAAGCAAGCAACCCAACGTTGCAGCAACACCCCGAGTTTCTTGCCAAGAATTTCACTAATCAAACTGTTCAGGTTCTTCACAAATACATGCAGATTCGCATATCCAGCCAAGCTTAGTTCGTCAACATGCGCTTGGATTTTTACCAACACCACCTGAACGTCTCCGGGCTGGAAGTCTGAACTGCACCGAACGCTTTCCAGAAGAGTATCAATGTCACTAGTCTTCTGCAACAAGTCATCCACCTTGTCGTGCAAACGCTCCACCTTTGCAGCAAGGTCACTAACATATTCGCCCAATCCGTCCGCATGCCATCTCATCTCGTTGCCCTTCGTGAATGTCTTGCCAATGGTAGCTCGAACTTCGCGGACATACGCAGCCGTCAAAGCTTCAAAAATTGGCTGGATGCGTCGACACGAACTCGTGTAAGTCTTTAGGCTGGCATCCAGAGACATGGCAAACGGGTACTTTGACTTGGCATCTTCGGCAATCATCTTCAGCGTAAAAGGCACCCGGTAGCCCAACCACTCCAAGTTTCGAACTTCCTTGAATAACGTGACGATTTGTTGGTTGAATGCTACCACCAACTTCTTCTTCTCTCCCTGCGGGGTGTCTTCCGTCACAATGTTCAAAATAATGTTCTTGATGTCGAAGATTGGCATTGACGCCAAATCGTTCACCCACTGATCGAATATAAGCTGCGGGTTGAGTTTGGCGATAAACGCCTCGGCGGCTACCTTAAGTGCCTTGCCTTCCACGTGCTGCTCCCAACCGACACCGAGAACACTCTCAACACGCGACAGAAGCATCTTCAGCTTTCGTTCGATTTGCTTAGCCCACATCACCGCACCTGCGATAGGAGGAATATCGCGCAGTTTGCTTGTGCGAGACGCCTCAGAGTAGGCATAATGTGCGCGGAACTTGGCTTGGAGGTTGCTCACATCCTCTTTCACGTTTTCGATCAGCTGCATCTGGAATTGTTGCACGGCACTACGAATGCGAGGGCGGAAAAACAGCGCGTTGTACTTGGAAAATACCCGGAACATCTCATCGGCGTTGGACGTAGCACTTAATCGACTGGTCAGACTATTGATAATGCGGCCTTCTACGCGATCAATGCACAGGTCATATGCCTTGCGCAAATTCTTCCAGGCAGTTGTACCTTCACCGGATACATCCAGCGGGTCAAGTGAATTTAACTGCGAGTATGCAGAGTTAATTTCAGTGAGCGCATCATTCGCATCATCGCCCCCGCGCGGCCCATCTAACCCAATTGTGTTTGATCCGCCCAATACTCTTTGAATCACCTCACGCAGCTTCTCGTGTTGCTCTCGGAACTCGTACAATTCCAATAATCGCTCTTCAATCGCGGCATGCTCCATCTGCAGCTCAGAAAGCAGCGGAAGCTTCTCAGTGTTGATTGATCCGCTCCGCCGCTTGAAGAGCTCCTTCGATAGATCGTAGAGTGTTGAAAGCTGGCGGTGCCAGTTCGAGAACAGCTCCTTACACGACAAAATCAGTTGCTCGAACTGATTAAAAGGTACCTGGATAAGGCTGTATACACGCAGCAAACTGATAATCTGCTGTGTCAAATCACTCGACATGACTTCCACTAAACGCAGTAGACGTGATGGATTGTAAGCGTCGGCCACGCGAATCTTCTTCAGGTGGGTGAAGACTAGGGTTACGCCTTGGTTGAGCTGGTTAATGTCAGTGGCCGACAAAATTGAGTTCATCGGGAACTCCTTCATGAGCGTCATGACACTAGACACGTGCTGAATCGCTGGGCCGAGACCGTGGTCAGCAGTAAACGAGACTGTGGCCAGATATCGCTTAGCCCGCTGAAGCACGGCAACCGTAATTTCCACCTCCGGCGACTTGAGTTTTTCCTGAACTGCAAGCAGGGCACGGTTCAAATCACACCAAAAATTGATCTCCTGCATGGCTGTCCCTGGCAGCGGTTCACTGCGCAATAGAAACGGCGACAACATCCACACACAAACAACGCATTAGGACTCGCAAACCTCAGCATCGAAACTAGTCTCCGATGTCCGTACTTGATGAGACGGGTGACTTTCTGGATCTCCTTGGTCCACTTGCTCACGCCTCCTGGATGGTGTTCACGAACACCACGTCGTTCACTTTCTCCTCCAAGCCAAGAGCCTCCACATCAATGAGCACTCCTTTCTCGCGAACCTAACACCAAAACAATCAGCATCATCTTTCTCACAAAAAGCAGCCTCAGTCTATCATACCAACTCCGCCGCTTGCTGGATCACCGGGTGGCAGATCAAGTTCACCTCTGGGATCTCAATGTTCTGCTGATACTGCAGCAGCGCCAGCTCCAGCTCCTTCATCCTGCGTCGGATCGCCGGCAGCCCTCTCGTGCCTTCGCTCGCGTTGGTCATCTCACTCTGCGGCTGGTGCACCTTGGAGTACTCGTTCACGAGCGGCGTGAACGACTGGTGCACGTAATTGTACACGACCGAGAGCAGGTTGCCTCGGTCTTCCTCCTCCTCCTCCGTGTTCTCCCCACTGCTGTTGGTCTCCGTCTTGTCTCCGTCCGAGCCTAAGCCGAGTGTCATGACCTGCAGCTGGTGGTTCAGCGTCTGGTCCTTGGCCAGTGGCGCGCTGAAGCGCTTGATGAAACACACGACGTCGTGGCCGCTCTTCTTGCCTGCAGTGTACGCGATGCCCAGGTTCACGCGCACGCGGTAGCCCGTCGACGAGCCGTCCATGGCGCTGTCTTCGTCCGCGCGCACCGGGAAGCAGTGCACCTGCAGCACGCGCGTGGCCGAGTCTGAGACGAACTGGTCGAGAGTGATGGTCGCGTCTTCTGTCTCCAGGTCGTTCTTGAAGCCGTCCACCGTGAGCGCTGCGCCCCCACCGAAGAGCGGCATGCACGTGGCCAGCAGGTAGCGCTGGAAATCAGCCACGGGCAGAGCGTCAGCCGCTGCCGGCGTCGTCACTTCCGCGCTGCTCGCCATGTTGCGCGCGGGTTCTTGCGGAGTGTTGACTTTCTTTGTATGGGTAACTGCAACTTTCGGCCCTCCGCGCGCACAAACTTCGTCTTGGTGCGCTCAAGTAATGCGCCAAGGTTTCCTTCCCCGTCGATCTTCCTCGGGGAAATTGTGCGTGGATCGCTATTGAGGGTTGTGTGTACCACGTCAATCTGTAGTTCTGGTAGGAGAGGCGGGAAAATGAACACGACGGCAACTTCTGCGGGGAGCCAACAAAAACTCATATTTAGTTATATACGCATCGCCAAGCGACCGCAGAGAGGTAGGGAAAGTATCGAGTCTGACTGGAGAACTGCAGTAATAAGTCTCTACAGCGGCATCCGCTTCTTCTGCTTGGTGATGAGGTTCTTGTGAATGTGCGGGATGACACCGCCGCCAGCGATCGTGGCCTTGATCAGCGTGTCCAGCTCCTCGTCTCCGCGGATGGCGAGCTGCAGATGGCGCGGTGTAATGCGCTTGACCTTGAGGTCCTTGGACGCGTTGCCTGCCAGCTCCAGCACCTCGGCAGTCAGGTATTCCATGATGGCGGCAGCGTACACAGCCGCCGTGGCGCCCACGCGCTGGTTGTTGGCCACGCGTTTCTTCAGGAAGCGGTGGATACGACCCACAGGGAACTGCACGCGGCACAAGACCAGAAGGTAAGCAACCCACAAGAACAAGACGAGCCTTCCGCTTGTCTATTCACCTGAAGTCCGGCACGCTGCGATCGCGACTGCGGTGCCCGCTTGGAGGTGACGCCTTTGCCGCCCTTGCCTCCCTTGCCGCCTTTTCCACCGATACCTGACTGTACACACGAGCCACGTTAGCGTCACATGTCGATTCTAGGTCCTATTGCTCGCGACATCACGCACCATACTACGAGGCGGTACAATTTCGAAATGAGCAAGGATCCTCGATCTAGAAGAAAAACCTCGGAGGTTTTTCAATCCCAAGCGGCGATTCGTCGAAAAACCCTATTTTAGCCAATCGGACGGACTGACGTTTTACAGCGGCGATCCAGCGAAGGAATCTCAGTACCAGTACTTCCCGTCCTCTTCTCGCGATGGCGCTGCAGTCCAGCTCGCGCTCGTGGGTCAACGTACCGTGCGAGAACCCGTCGGCGGCGCCGTGTCACCGCTCGTTACACGTTTGTGCCGTGCGCAAGGACTCGCTCTACATCTTCGGAGGTGCGAGACCAAAATTTGGTCCTTTATACAACGAGGCAACCATTTTGTGTGCCGCGACTGTAGACAATATGCGACGTCGCATTTGATTCTTCCTGGCTGTGGTCTAAACTAACTTATGCATTGTAATTTTGACTGCTGTATGTGCAGGCTACGACGGGTCGAATCGCATCAACGACTTCTACGAATTCAGCTTCAAGCGCAAGCTCTGGTCGGTGGTGCTCGCCATCGGCTCTGCTCCGAGTCCGCGCGACCGTCACGTGGCAGTGGTCTACAAGGACTCGTTCTACGTGTTTGCTGGCTTCGACGGCAGCTCCCGTGTCAACGACTTCATCGAGTATAACTTTGGTACGTTGTGGAAAAGAGGCAGGATGATTTTTGGACCTGTGGGGATTTGTGTGTTTAGTTGCTAACTATTATGTGTATGTTAAATGCGTGCAGTGACGCAGAGATGGAGTAGCGTTGTGGTGAATGCTGGCCTGCCTCCGACAGCGCGACACAGCCATGCAGCGGTGGTGTATGGTACGCTTGCGCTGCATTTTCGGTAGAAAGCTTATGTATTGATTGATCTGGCATTTGTTACGCGATGGTTTTGCGAATGTAACAGACAAGTCCATGTATTGTTTCGAGGGTATGACGGCAGCTACCGAAACGATTTCCACGAATTCAATTTCGGTACGTTGCTTGTGTACGATGTTTTGGTAAACCATGATACACTGCTAACAACGTTTTATCGCGGATTTGCTTAGAAACAAACACGTGGTCATTAGTAGCAGCAACGGGTCGTGTTCCAAGACCTCGGTAAACTTGGAAAAATTGTGCATTGTGGCGAATGCTGTCTAACGGGAATGAATGCCTATGGTACTGGCAGGTATCGCTCATCGTTGGTGGTGCATAATCACACATGCGTGCTATTTGGTGGGCACGATGGTTCTCGCCACCTCAACGATGTCCATGTATATGACTTCGGTACGTGCATCAAGCACGAATCGCGTCTAATACCGCCTCATTTGTTGGCTGACCTCGACTCTTGTTGATGATTCCGATGTTAGATACGCATGTGTGGTCGCTGCTTCAGACGGAAGGCCCGGCGCCGATTGCTCGCGACAGCCACGTTGCGGTGATCCACTCGGATTCCATGTATATATTCGGTGGCAGTACTGGAACTGCAGTGAATGATTTCTATGAGCTGAATCTGGGTGAGTTAGCTAAGTTTTAAGCTTTTTCTGTGTAAATTTGCCCTCTTGATATCTCGTCAATCGTTCTAGTGTTGACATATGATGCTGTGCTGTTGATGAACTACATGTAGAATCGAATACGTGGCAACCAATGCAGTTCAGTGGCCAGCCGCCAGGACAGCGATTCTGCCACGTTGGCACTGTTTACGACTCCAATTTGATCATTTTCGGTGGCTATGATGGAAGCAGTCGGCTGAACGACTTTAAGCAATTCCGTTTTGGAGCGGAGGAGTTTCAGCTGGATATTCCTGAGAGCACGTTGATCAACGATCTCAGGTTGCTTGTAAACAATGACATCATGAGCGATGTAACGTTTATCGGTACGTACGGTGAAATGCCTCGTGCTCGATGATTTAGGTGCAGCCTAACTTACCCCACAAATTGCTACTGTGATTGAATAGTGGAGGGGTTCCGGTGTATGGACACAAAATTCTGTGTATCCGCTGCAACTATTTCAACGCGATGCTCACGGGCGAGATGCTGGAAAGCCGTGCTCGCGAGATCCAAATCACCGATGTGCGTCGTCCGATCTTCATTTCCTTGATGGAGTATCTGTACACAGACTATTTGGATGTCGCTGTGGACATTGCGATGGAACTGTTCGTCACTGCAGACCGGGTACGCAAGGCGGCTTTACCAGTTTAGAGTTTCATTGCAAGTATGCTAACGTTCCTATCCGTATGACGTTTGACCAGTATGGCGTTGAACGTTTGAAGCGCATTTGCGAAAGTAAAATGCTTGGATCACTGTGTACTGAAAATGCTGCCAGTATTTTCCATGCTGCAGACCTGCACAACGCAACAGTGTTGCGAGACCAATGTGTCAATTTCATGCTTCATAACTTTGACGCCGTGACGAAGACCGACGCCTTTGAAGAAATGGGCCGAACCAACGTTGAATTGGTCTTCGAGCTGCTGAAGCGCCGTTAGCGCACTCGAATTGGCAGCGTTTTACCGGAAGTTTATAGAATATACAAATGAAGTGACTTACGTGTTGGTAGCACGAACACTTCGTGGAAAGACTGCTAGATTGATTATGTTTGGTCTTCAATTCTGCTGCGGGTAGAGGCTCTAATGTGCTATCTTACCGACCAAGCATCGTGACGCGAATGATTCTGTAGTGACTCTCAACGACACTACATGTAGTGTTGCCACTTTCAACGCCATCAGGACTACCTTCGGATTGCATAGCTTCAGCTTCTACAACCTCCACGCCCATTCCAAGCTCCGCTAACGTTCTGCGCACCAACAGCTCCTGCTCCTTCCAGATTAATAACTCATCGGACACGGAAGTATCAGCGCCAGATTGTTTGATAGTTTCCGTCATAGCCCGCAGCCGCTCCACAAGAGGTCGCTCCCACACATCTAACGCGTGGGCAAGGAATCGTTCAACGTGTAACCGCGGGAAAGGGATAGCACCTGGAGCACGCTCGGTGGTAGGATCGATACCATGGAAATCCGAGCCGCCCATCTACAGATCAACAGATCAGGAAAACATTGTTAACTCTTGTCGCTACAAAATGAAGTCCAAGGGCGAACCTTGAGCAAACCGGACTCCTTCGCCAAAGAACCATAGAGATCGATTTTGGATGTATCATGGTAAACCTCGACACCCTACGTATACATAGAACAAAATTTGTCGTTGTTACCAGCTGAATTTGATCATTGAGGCAGCAAAATACATGCCATACCTGAATGCCGAGTTTGGCAAGTTCTGGAACAAGCGTCAGCGGGTTCTATCACAAGAGGTAATGCCACATTAGCAGGTGTGATAAAGCTATGACCGCAGCCGTATCATGCTCATTTATACCTTACAGCACCACGGGTGCGCGAGAACGGAGACCCCGCCAGCGCTGGCAATAAGCTTGATGGCTTCTTCAGGCGGAAAATGCTCACCCTGGAGCGTCAAGCCACAGTTCAAAAACGTTTTTGTCAGGACAAATGATACCGCAACAACCACACCGAGCCATACCTCGACATATGCAGGGCCGTCGTTGTGAAGATATCGCGAAAACGCCTGACGGAAGTTGGCGACATGGCCGGCTTCAACAAGGGCTTCCGCCACGTGCGGTCGGCCAGGTGCTGCTTCCCCCGCGATCTCCAGCACGCGTTCCCACTCGAGCTTGATGCCCATTTCCTCCTACAAGTCCAAAACCACCCCAAGTTAGTCACACCAAAGCAATATCAACGCCATCCACCGTCAGACGTACGAGCTTCTTCAGCATACCCTTGCCACGCTTGTGTCTGCCCGTGCGGATTTTCAGTAGTTGGTTCTCCAGCTCGACACTGTTTGATCCTGGGCTGAAGTAACCGAGGATATGCAAGTTCTCGCCTCCTTTCACTTCAGCGCTGATCTCGACGCCCGGGAACACCAGCACCCCGAGTTTCTGCGCCGCAGCAATGGCTTCACTCACTCCGGCCATCGTGTCATGGTCTGTGAGCGACATGTACGTGACTCCATTGGCCGCCGCCTTGGCGATCACTTCACTGGGCTTGAGCTTGCCGTCGCTGCACACACTGCAGATCACAACCATTCCGCATCAAAACCCCACTTTAAAATATATCACCTCAAATAAAGTAATTTGAGTACAAACTACATGTCGCACCTGTGCAGATGGAAATCGCCACAGGCCGCGTCACCTACAGGAGAGTCACGGGCCTCATCATGAGCCGAGTGGTGATCATTGGACGGGAACATGCCGTCGCTGAGCGCCTCGTAGCCCGCGTCGGGCGCTACGCTGCGGCTTCCATCTACCGCACACTTACGGTTGAAGTTCGCCTGGAGATTCACGGGCTTGCGCTTGTTCTTCTTGACCTTCTTCTTCTTCCGGTTCTTGCTGCTCGCCGGCACCATCGCAGACTTGGAATGTGCGTCACCCAATGTCGCCCCAGAAACAGATGACCATGATCCAAGCTGCTTTCACAGGTTCGACGTCAAACAGGAATGATGGTCGATTCGCACTTAGTGCGACCCTGCGTTTATTGGGTGAGCCAAGCATTTCCAGATCGGCCAGACGCAGGACGGACTACCATGCTACGCTCTAGTCTGCGCAATGCCGCGCGCTCGCAGCGGCTGCTGCGCTACACGGGAGCGGTGCCTGCCCACGCACAGGCTCCGTCTCGAATCGAACCGCTCGCGAGCTTAGGCTGCGAGTTCTCCGGCTTCTCGTCGTCCCGTGACGTCCACGCGCCGCTGATGCTGCCACTACTACCGCAGTACTCACCGCTGCTGTTCCGCGGACAGACCCGTGGGTTTGCCGCACTGCCCACGAAGCCGTCGACGTCCAAAACGACGCCTGCAGCGGCCCCCACGCCTGCCGAAGCTGCCGCGCTCAAGAAGAAGATCGCGGCTGCCAGACGTCGACGCAGCAAGATTCGTGTGCAGGAAGAGAAGCTCGAGTCTGCACTGGAAAAAGGTGGCGAACGCCGCATGATCCGCGTCGAGGACGTGGAGAAGGAGCTGCCCAAGGTGCCCGAGCGCGCCGTGACGTTGCTCAAGCGCACGCCGCAGCTCACGGTGCAGGGCGCCAAGGCTGTGGCCCATGCACTGCAGGTGCTGGTCACAGATCCGGCGGCGGTCAAGGCATGGCTAGCCAAAATGAAGGGTAAGGTGAAACACGAGCTGGACCACTACTGGCTGGGCACCAAGCTGCTGTACGCGGACGTGTCCACATCCACGCGTATCATTCGTCGGCTTCTGAAGGGTAATGCGCTCTCGCGTCGTGAACGCAAGCAGCTGCAGCGTACGGTGGCAGACTTGATGCGTCTGGTGCCGTTTGCCTTCTTCGTGATTGTGCCTTTCATGGAACTGCTCCTGCCTGTGGCGCTGAAGGTGTTCCCCAACATGCTGCCTAGCACATACAAGGACTCGTTCCAGCGCGAGGAAGACATGAAGCGGCAGCTCCAGCTGCGCGTAGCACTGGCTGGATTCCTGCAGGACACGGTGAAGGAAATCATGGAGGACACGAGGGACACGGAAGGTGTCTCAGAGGAGCGCAAGTCGACGGCCAGCGAGGTGATGAACTTCGTGGAGCGTGCGCAGCGCGGTGAGCCCCTAACGTCGGAGGAAACGCTTCAGGTCGCGAAGTTGTTCAACGATGAACTCATGCTGGACAACATTTCGCGGCCGCAGCTTGTGGGCATGTGCCGGTTCATGGGCGTGCAGCACTATGGTAACGACAACCTGCTTCGTTTCCAGCTGCGTAATCGTATCCGTCAGCTGAAGAAGGACGACCAGGACATCATTTGGGAAGGCCTTGATACGCTTGACAAGGAAGAACTGCAGATGGCCTGCATGGAGCGTGGTATGCGCGCTACCGGGCTTACGAAGGCTGGTTACGTGCGTCAAATGCGCCAGTGGCTCGACCTGTCCATTAACAAAAATGTGCCGGCGTCGCTGCTCATTCTGTCGCGAGCGCTTAATATTACTGCTACCGATAATCTGGAAGAGGCGCTGGCAACTTCCATGTCGTCTATGGACGAAGAGGTCGTGACTGAGGTGGCACTAGCGGCGAAGGCGTCTACAGAGGAGACTCCCGAGATGCGTAAGCTGAAGCTTGACAGTATTCGCTACCAGAATGAGATGATTGCGGACGAAGAGAAATTCCGTGATGAAGCTCAGAAGAAGGATACTGAAGCTCAGAAGCAGGCAGAGAGCGATGCAGCCGCAACCCACGCTGCCGCCGTTGCCGAAACGCAAACCGAAGTGGAGCAGGTGATTGCTGATGTGATTATGGAGAAGGCTCAGACTCAAACTGCAGCCACCCCAGCTACGGCCGCGGATCCCAGCGCTGTTATTGAGACCAAATTCGAGGAGGATGCGGCACCGCTGCCCAAGAGTTTCGAGAACATTGTCAGCTTGGAGGAATTGAGTGCTCTTGAGTCGCTTGCATTCAAATCGCTAGTCGAGAAGGAGCGCCAGACGGTGAGCCAGCTGAAGCAGAACAAGTATGACATGGATGTCGAGGGTCTGCTGGCGGCGGGCCGAATTGGTGCACAGACTGCGGAGAACAAGACGGCGGGTCGGATGATGAAGAAGCTTGAGTCGATGTTGTCGAACCTGGAGGTGGAGATCGAGGAGGTTGACCGTCACGTTGGTGACCGTCTCAACATCCTGGATCGCGATAGCGATGGTGTACTTTCAGCTGAGGAGCTTCGTGATGCCGTTATGACGATTCTGCGCAAGGCAAACACGCAGGAGGACGTGGAGTGGGTGATTTCGCTGATCGATGAAGACAACGATGGCAAAAGTACGTTTGCCTGCCAGCGGTTTGAGACGCATACTTGATTTGATTCTAACGTTTTATTGCTGCTCTTTTTATCTTTTACAGTCGCTTTGGAGGAGTTGGTGGCCTGGATTGCCAAGTGCCGCGAGAGTCTGGAAGCTACTGGCCGCATTGCACTTCAGGAGTCGACGGATGCGTCTGCCGAAGCCGCTGCTACAGCAGAAGCTGAAAAGGCAAAGGCGGACAAGGCAGAGAAGGCGAAGGTCAAGCGAGCGAACAGCCGTAAGAAAAAGGAGAAGGAGCAGTAAACTGTTTCGAAACTGGTGCTGGAATCACCTAAGGCCGCTTTGATACACAAGTGATTGACGTGTGTATTAATATCTGGGCTTCGCTTTAAACCCACAATAGATATACCGCTTTGGCGGGCTAGAATGCTATTACTGGGGGAGGGTGTTAAAGATGTTAATTTTTTTGAGTTCGCTGTCAGGCTTTGCCACAATCGTAAAAGCCTTTACTCCGACATAATATTATTGTGGAATTATTCATTGCTGCAAGCCATCCTCAATTCGTTTCCCGTTTACGGAGTGATGGCGTGCTTGTTGGCGTGGTGGCCGTCGTGCGTCGGACTGGTCTTGTCGCCCGTGAGCTTGTCCTTCACCTCGTGCACCGCCTCCTTCGCGCGCTCCACGAAAGACGGAGATGCCGTCAGCGACTTCTCTGCGATCGTGATCTGGTGACTCAGCGGACTGAGGTTGAAGTTGTCGTGCAACACCTTCTTGGTCAGTTCCTCCACGGTGTCGGCGCCGAGAATGCCTCCGTGGTGGTGGTGGTCGGTCTTGCCCAGTAGACCGCCGTGATTGTCGTCCTTGTGCTTGTCGCCCTTGCCGAAGAGACCGGTGTGCTTGTCGTCCTTGTCCTTGTCGCCCTTGCCAAAGAGACCTCCGAGCTTGGACTCTTTCTCCTTGTCGTCGCTCTTTCCGAAGAGACCGCCCTTGGATTCCTTGTCCTTGTCCTTGCCGAAAAGTCCAGTGTTCTTGTCGTCCTTGTCCTTGCCCAAGAGACCATTGTGCTTCTCGTCCTTCTCCCTGTCGTTGTTGCCGACGACGTTGTCGACCGCACCCTTGACGCCCTTGGAGCGGCCGTTCTTCTGGTCGTAGTTGCGAGCCGTGGTCTTCAAGATGTCCATGGCCTTGGCCGTGGCGCCCATCATGTTGCGGGCGGAGGTGACCTCGGACTCGGACGGCTGCGAGCTCTTGTGGATCTGGTGAGCCACGTGCTTCAGGTCCGACGCCGTGTCCTTGGCCGTGCGCATGTCGCTCCGCATGTAGGACGCAGCCGTGTTGATGAAGTGGTTGCTGTGGCGGCTGTCGTACTCGGACAGGTTCGTCTTGAGCAGCTTGAGGCACCTGGCGGCGTCCTCCGCGGTCTGGTTGAGCACCTTCTCGAGAGAGGCGAACTCCTGCTCGGCGGTCACGTTGCGGTCGTTGGACTTGCCCATGCTTGCGGTGTTGAGGTTGGTGGTTGGTGGTGGTGGTGGAATCGACTCGTGTGCTTGAGATCACGTTTCGAAATGAGCAGTGTTGACGAGCTATCGGTCTGGAGCTGACACATGAGGTTCGCGGTGCTTGGCAGGAATCGTCGATTAAGGTTAGTTTGTTGGCTGCCGACGGCTCCCATCGAATGGCAACAACGTCGATTCAGCGAATAGATCTTGGGAGCCCCAACTTGGGACAGCTTGCGTGGCTCATCGAAAAAGGCTCATACAGTGTCGCAGCAAGTGTATCTCGGACTCGACGAATGCATTTCGCCGTCTTGGTGCAGCAGCAATGGACCACATCTTGTATTTCTTTTTCGTAACGTTATTGAACTTTTCTGTATTTTTGTTCTCTGAAAATTATTTCAGAGTAGATCAGTGATCCGATTTTCCTCTCAAAAAGCATGCTTGCCAAAAATCACAAAAATCAACAACACGCACCAGCTCAACGCTCAACAGCTCATCTCCAAATCTAATAAACCCTCAAGAACTGACAAAATTACATGTCAATTTTTGCTTTTGGACAGATTCCTCTCATAATGCAACTTCAACTTGCTAACTTTAGAGATCCCGACATTGACATGAGCCAAACTCTCTCCAATTACTAATACATAGCGAGAACTAGTAAAAAAGCTGCGTGTTGCCTAGTTCAACATTCACGCAACATCTATGAAAGTTTCCTTCCAATTATAACAATAGAAGCCGGCTCCATCGACCGCACTTTATTCACTTTGCTATTTTGTAGCGGCTAGCTCGTACCGAGTACATGCAACCAGGATCTGATCATGCGCAAGACAACATGACTGGGACTCTGTGGAGCACACACATCGAGACGTGGGTGGTTCTGTTGTCCGGCAGAATTAGACATTTTTCACGCAAACTCGGAAACTACATGCACGCCCCCTCCGTGTATACGTATCAACCTGAGTATCTTCCGCGATGAAACCTAAATACATTTCACCGCTCCTCATGTTCGTCTCCCCACCACGATTTTGAAACTCATTCTTCTATTATTTGTTTTACAACATTTGGCATGAGACAAATGGGGGAAAGCAAAATGAAGAACGTCCGAGTATTTTACGCGAAAACCACAGTGAGCTCAATCGCCTCAAAATTCGTCGATCCGGAGATATTTTCAGGCTCCTCCGCCAGATTTCTTTTTTCGGGATATTTTGCACTCCTAAGTATAATTGGGTCTCGAGTCTCTCTGGCTTTGCCAACAATAGTAAAAGCTTTTGCTCCGACATAATATTATTGTGGAATTATTCATTGCTGCAAGCCATCCTCAATTCGTTTCCCGTTTACGGAGTGATGGCGTGCTTGTTGGCGTGGTGGCCGTCGTGCGTCGGACTGATCTTGTCGCCCGTGAGCTTGTCCTTCACCTCGTGCACCGCCTCCTTCGCGCGCTCCACGAAAGACGGAGATGCCGTCAGCGACTTCTCTGCGATCGTGATCTGGTGACTCAGCGGACTGAGGTTGAAGTTGTCGTGCAACACCTTCTTGGTCAGTTCCTCCACGGTGTCGGCGCCGAGAATGCCTCCGTGGTGGTGGTGGTCGGTCTTGCCCAGTAGACCGCCGTGATTGTCGTCCTTGTGCTTGTCGCCCTTGCCGAAGAGACCGGTGTGCTTGTCGTCCTTGTCCTTGTCGCCCTTGCCAAAGAGACCTCCGAGCTTGGACTCTTTCTCCTTGTCGTCGCTCTTTCCGAAGAGACCGCCCTTGGATTCCTTGTCCTTGTCCTTGCCGAAAAGTCCAGTGTTCTTGTCGTCCTTGTCCTTGCCCAAGAGACCAGTGTGCTTCTCGTCCTTCTCCCTGTCGTTGTTGCCGACGACGTTGTCGACCGCACCCTTGACGCCCTTGGAGCGGCCGTTCTTCTGGTCGTAGTTGCGAGCCGTGGTCTTCAAGATGTCCATGGCCTTGGCCGTGGCGCCCATCATGTTGCGGGCGGAGGTGACCTCGGACTCGGACGGCTGCGAGCTCTTGTGGATCTGGTGAGCCACGTGCTTCAGGTCCGACGCCGTGTCCTTGGCCGTGCGCATGTCGCTCCGCATGTAGGACGCAGCCGTGTTGATGAAGTGGTTGCTGTGGCGGCTGTCGTACTCGGACAGGTTCGTCTTGAGCAGCTTGAGGCACCTGGCGGCGTCCTCCGCGGTCTGGTTGAGCACCTTCTCGAGAGAGGCGAACTCCTGCTCGGCGGTCACGTTGCGGTCGTTGGACTTGCCCATGCTTGCGGTGTTGAGGTTGGTGGTTGGTGGTGGTGGTGGAATCGACTCGTGTGCTTGAGATCACGTTTCGAAATGAGCAGTGTTGACGAGCTATCGGTCTGGAGCTGACACATGAGGTTCGCGGTGCTTGGCAGGAATCGTCGATTAAGGTTAGTTTGTTGGCTGCCGACGGCTCCCATCGAATGGCAACAACGTCGATTCAGCGAATAGATCTTGGGAGCCCCAACTTGGGACAGCTTGCGTGGCTCATCGAAAAAGGCTCATACAGTGTCGCAGCAAGTGTATCTCGGACTCGACGAATGCATTTCGCCGTCTTGGTGCAGCAGCAATGGACCACATCTTGTATTTCTTTTTCGTAACGTTATTGAACTTTTCTGTATTTTTGTTCTCTGAAAATTATTTCAGAGTAGATCAGTGATCCGATTTTCCTCTCAAAAAGCATGCTTGCCAAAAATCACAAAATCAACAACACGCACCAGCTCAACGCTCAACAGCTCATCTCCAAATCTAATAAACCCTCAAGAACTGACAAAATTACATGTCAATTTTTGCTTTTGGACAGATTCCTCTCATAATGCAACTTCAACTTGCTAACTTTAGAGATCCCGACATTGACATGAGCCAAACTCTCTCCAATTACTAATACATAGCGAGAACTAGTAAAAAGCTGCGTGTTGCCTAGTTCAACATTCACGCAACATCTATGAAAGTTTCCTTCCAATTATAACAATAGAAGCCGGCTCCATCGACCGCACTTTATTCACTTTGCTATTTTGTAGCGGCTAGCTCGTACCGAGTACATGCAACCAGGATCTGATCATGCGCAAGACAACATGACTGGGACTCTGTGGAGCACACACATCGAGACGTGGGTGGTTCTGTTGTCCGGCAGAATTAGACATTTTTCACGCAAACTCGGAAACTACATGCACGCCCCTCCGTGTATACGTATCAACCTGAGTATCTTCCGCGATGAAACCTAAATACATTTCACCGCTCCTCATGTTCGTCTCCCCACCACGATTTTGAAACTCATTCTTCTATTATTTGTTTTACAACATTTGGCATGAGACAAATGGGGGAAAGCAAAATGAAGAACGTCCGAGTATTTTACGCGAAAACCACAGTGAGCTCAATCGCCTCAAAATTCGTCGATCCGGAGATATTTTCAGGCTCCTCCGCCAGATTTCTTTTTTTCGGGATATTTTGCACTCCTAAGTATAATTGGGTCTCGAGTCTCTCTGGCTTTGCCAACAATAGTAAAAGCTTTTGCTCCGACATAATATTATTGTGGAATTATTCATTGCTGCAAGCCATCCTCAATTCGTTTCCCGTTTACGGAGTGATGGCGTGCTTGTTGGCGTGGTGGCCGTCGTGCGTCGGACTGATCTTGTCGCCCGTGAGCTTGTCCTTCACCTCGTGCACCGCCTCCTTCGCGCGCTCCACGAAAGACGGAGATGCCGTCAGCGACTTCTCTGCGATCGTGATCTGGTGACTCAGCGGACTGAGGTTGAAGTTGTCGTGCAACACCTTCTTGGTCAGTTCCTCCACGGTGTCGGCGCCCAGAATGCCTCCGTGGTGGTGGTGGTCGGTCTTGCCCAGTAGACCGCCGTGATTGTCGTCCTTGTGCTTGTCGCCCTTGCCGAAGAGACCGGTGTGCTTGTCGTCCTTGTCCTTGTCGCCCTTGCCAAAGAGACCTCCGAGCTTGGACTCTTTCTCCTTGTCGTCGCTCTTTCCGAAGAGACCGCCCTTGGATTCCTTGTCCTTGTCCTTGCCGAAAAGTCCAGTGTTCTTGTCGTCCTTGTCCTTGCCCAAGAGACCAGTGTGCTTCTCGTCCTTCTCCCTGTCGTTGTTGCCGACGACGTTGTCGACCGCACCCTTGACGCCCTTGGAGCGGCCGTTCTTCTGGTCGTAGTTGCGAGCCGTGGTCTTCAAGATGTCCATGGCCTTGGCCGTGGCGCCCATCATGTTGCGGGCGGAGGTGACCTCGGACTCGGACGGCTGCGAGCTCTGTGGATCTGGTGAGCCACGTGCTTCAGGTCCGACGCCGTGTCCTTGGCCGTGCGCATGTCGCTCCGCATGTAGGACGCAGCCGTGTTGATGAAGTGGTTGCTGTGGCGGCTGTCGTACTCGGACAGGTTCGTCTTGAGCAGCTTGAGGCACCTGGCGGCGTCCTCCGCGGTCTGGTTGAGCACCTTCTCGAGAGAGGCGAACTCCTGCTCGGCGGTCACGTTGCGGTCGTTGGACTTGCCCATGCTTGCGGTGTTGAGGTTGGTGGTTGGTGGTGGTGGTGGAATCGACTCGTGTGCTTGAGATCACGTTTCGAAATGAGCAGTGTTGACGAGCTATCGGTCTGGAGCTGACACATGAGGTTCGCGGTGCTTGGCAGGAATCGTCGATTAAGGTTAGTTTGTTGGCTGTCGACGGCTCCCATCGAATTGCATCAGCGCTGGCATCAGCGAATTGATCTGTGTCGCAGCTAGTGTATCTCGGAGTATTTTACAGACTTGGTGCAGCAAAAATGGGCTTTGTGTTGCGTTTTACAATTTGTACCTTGTTCGCTAGTTTTTCGTTTGATGTGTATTTTGAAATACGTTTACACGTACAAGCGCTGTGGAAAATAATTAATATCTGTTGTTCTGCCCCTGCTCACCTGTTCGACCCTCACAGCCCCGCTTCGCCTGTCGTCCACCCTGGTTACCTGTTGCACATCAACAGGTAACCAGCACTGCATACCTGTTGATGGAAAAACTGTTAGATCGAGAGAGGTCCATCACACGCACAAAGCTGCATCATCATGCCTACAGATCTTGACGCAGAAGCACTCAGGGCCCTCTGGAAAGAAGCATACGTACGGGACAAGAAAATACTCGGTTTGAAAATAGCACAAATAGACCGAACGACCGATTCTAGTGAGCTTTACAAACCGAGATCTGAGTGCGCATAGACTCGAAGACGAGGTTGCCTCGCGTCCGGTTTTGCTTCGGTGTCGTGGCGGACTGCAATTGGTGTAAACATCAAGCAAGCGTTCGCGGCAATAGTCACTTTCGTTTTGCCAAATAACCGAGCATGGGGACACCAGCGACGGCGTCGAATTGCAGGAGCCTCGACTTTCAAGCCGCATGGCGACTCCGGTGGCCGGCGGCACGAACATGTTGTGGAGCGAGTCGCATGGTTCCGACTCCTCTGCCTCTGAGTTCGAGTTTTCGGGACTTGAGGCTGTGACAGCGGTGGGGGCTCATGATACAGCGCCACCTCGCTTGTCGTACATCATGGTTGCAGTGTTCGAGTCATTTTCAGCTGCGTACCGTGCGATGAACGACCAGAGCGACGACGTGCATACTTACGAGACTCGCTACACGACTGAGAGGTTACTTGCTCGCGTGTATCGATGTCGATCTCATGACGACTGCGAGCATCAATTTAAAAAATCAAGACTATCAACGAGCTTGATGTGCCGACGCAATTTTACCTCGAACGATCTGGATCTCATGGGTCACAGCGCACCACAGTGAGTCGGCGTGGAGTTCACCCCGAGTTGCTCGATGAAGTAGTTGCCCTGTTAAATATGGGGTGGGGGCCATGCAGCTTCGAACAATGCTGAATCACGAAATGGCCCTGCGCGAAACTATTCAGGCGCATATTCTGTTCAGCAGGTAACAGGTCGTCCTACACATTGCGAACCAACTAACAGCTCACCAATACTGACAACAGGCGACCAGGGACCACAGGTACTTAACAGGCGAGTAGTGCTGGAACAACAGATAATAATTAGCACCCAAGTGCTGTCCATTGAGTTAGATGCTCAAGCTATTCTCGTCTACGCTCTGAGGGTTGTGGTCGGGCTTCAACTTGCCCACCACATCGACCACGGCGTACTTGGCGCGCTCTACAAACGAGGGTAAAAGCGACTTCTCAGCGCTGGAAATCTGGTGCTTTAAAGCTGAAAACCCGCTGAAGTTGCTGCGGAGTGTCGCTTTCACCACTGCTTCCACCGTATCAGCTGTGTCTAGGGCACCGCCGTCCTTGCTCTCGGTCTTCTTGAAATCTTTTCCGACAAGTAAATTGTCGATAATACGCGTGATGCCTTTCGGTTTTCCGTTCATCTCGTCGTAGGCGCGAGCTGCCTTCTTCAACTCCTTCATGGTCTCGGATGCAGAGTTCATTTTGTTACGCGCCGCAGCGATCTCCCAGTAGGACGGACATTTGCTTTTAGCGATCTGATCGGCAACAAGTCCGAGCTTGGAAGCCGCGTCTTTGGCGATACGAATGTTGTTGATCAGGAAATATTTGGAGGTGTTGACGAAATGCAGTCCGTTGTGGGTGTCGTACTCGATCAGGTTGGCTTTCAGCACTTTGACGCACTTGACTGCATCATCTGCTGTCTGAATCAGCAGCAGCTCGAGTTTGAAGAATTCAGCGGCAATACTGGTGTCAGATTTGCCCATGGTTGTGGTGGAGCGGATGGTCGCTAGTCCTCGCTCTTGCTCTTGCGATCACGTTGCGAAATGAGTTTCGGCACCACGAGTAGCCATCTCACACCGGAACACTTTCTTCCACATAAACGGTGGCTGCTGACCAGTGCGACATCAAACTTTTGTGCTGCTGAACGGGAAATATGCCCGTTGACGCTTCACAACAATACAAACGTAAAATTCTACACGCGACACGGCACCGCATTTTGAGACGACTACTTTACTACACAACATGAAGTCCATTCCAGCTGCACCAAGTCGGGCGAAATGTATTCGACGAGTGCAAGATACACTTGTTGCGACACAGTTCTTCAATTTGCTTTCCCCATTTGTTCTCGGTTTAAACTGTGGTATTTAAAGTTATCCGTAAACTATTTTATAAAAAATACAGATTTCAATAACGTTACGGAAAAAGAAATACAAGATGTGGTCCATTGCTGCTGCACCAAGACGGCGAAATGCATTCGTCGAGTCCGAGATACACTTGCTGCGACACTGTATGAGCCTTTTCGATGAGCCACGCAAGCTGTCCCAAGTTGGGGCTCCCAAGATCTATTCGCTGAATCGACGTTGTTGCCATTCGATGGGAGCCGTCGGCAGCCAACAAACTAACCTTAATCGACGATTCCTGCCAAGCACCGCGAACCTCATGTGTCAGCTCCAGACCGATAGCTCGTCAACACTGCTCATTTCGAAACGTGATCTCAAGCACACGAGTCGATTCCACCACCACCACCAACCACCAACCTCAACACCGCAAGCATGGGCAAGTCCAACGACCGCAACGTGACCGCCGAGCAGGAGTTCGCCTCTCTCGAGAAGGTGCTCAACCAGACCGCGGAGGACGCCGCCAGGTGCCTCAAGCTGCTCAAGACGAACCTGTCCGAGTACGACAGCCGCCACAGCAACCACTTCATCAACACGGCTGCGTCCTACATGCGGAGCGACATGCGCACGGCCAAGGACACGGCGTCGGACCTGAAGCACGTGGCTCACCAGATCCACAAGAGCTCGCAGCCGTCCGAGTCCGAGGTCACCTCCGCCCGCAACATGATGGGCGCCACGGCCAAGGCCATGGACATCTTGAAGACCACGGCTCGCAACTACGACCAGAAGAACGGCCGCTCCAAGGGCGTCAAGGGTGCGGTCGACAACGTCGTCGGCAACAACGACAGGGAGAAGGACGAGAAGCACACTGGTCTCTTGGGCAAGGACAAGGACGACAAGAACACTGGACTTTTCGGCAAGGACAAGGACAAGGAATCCAAGGGCGGTCTCTTCGGAAAGAGCGACGACAAGGAGAAAGAGTCCAAGCTCGGAGGTCTCTTTGGCAAGGGCGACAAGGACAAGGACGACAAGCACACCGGTCTCTTCGGCAAGGGCGACAAGCACAAGGACGACAATCACGGCGGTCTACTGGGCAAGACCGACCACCACCACCACGGAGGCATTCTGGGCGCCGACACCGTGGAGGAACTGACCAAGAAGGTGTTGCACGACAACTTCAACCTCAGTCCGCTGAGTCACCAGATCACGATCGCAGAGAAGTCGCTGACGGCATCTCCGTCTTTCGTGGAGCGCGCGAAGGAGGCGGTGCACGAGGTGAAGGACAAGCTCACGGGCGACAAGATCAGTCCGACGCACGACGGCCACCACGCCAACAAGCACGCCATCACTCCGTAAACGGGAAACGAATTGAGGATGGCTTGCAGCAATGAATAATTCCACAATAATATTATGTCGGAGCAAAAGCTTTTACTATTGTTGGCAAAGCCAGAGAGACTCGAGACCCAATTATACTTAGGAGTGCAAAATATCCCGAAAAAGAAATCTGGCGGAGGAGCCTGAAAATATCTCCGGATCGACGAATTTTGAGGCGATTGAGCTCACTGTGGTTTTCGCGTAAAATACTCGGACGTTCTTCATTTTGCTTTCCCCCATTTGTCTCATGCCAAATGTTGTAAAACAAATAATAGAAGAATGAGTTTCAAAATCGTGGTGGGGAGACGAACATGAGGAGCGGTGAAATGTATTTAGGTTTCATCGCGGAAGATACTCAGGTTGATACGTATACACGGAGGGGGCGTGCATGTAGTTTCCGAGTTTGCGTGAAAAATGTCTAATTCTGCCGGACAACAGAACCACCCACGTCTCGATGTGTGTGCTCCACAGAGTCCCAGTCATGTTGTCTTGCGCATGATCAGATCCTGGTTGCATGTACTCGGTACGAGCTAGCCGCTACAAAATAGCAAAGTGAATAAAGTGCGGTCGATGGAGCCGGCTTCTATTGTTATAATTGGAAGGAAACTTTCATAGATGTTGCGTGAATGTTGAACTAGGCAACACGCAGCTTTTTTACTAGTTCTCGCTATGTATTAGTAATTGGAGAGAGTTTGGCTCATGTCAATGTCGGGATCTCTAAAGTTAGCAAGTTGAAGTTGCATTATGAGAGGAATCTGTCCAAAAGCAAAAATTGACATGTAATTTTGTCAGTTCTTGAGGGTTTATTAGATTTGGAGATGAGCTGTTGAGCGTTGAGCTGGTGCGTGTTGTTGATTTTTGTGATTTTTGGCAAGCATGCTTTTTGAGAGGAAAATCGGATCACTGATCTACTCTGAAATAATTTTCAGAGAACAAAAATACAGAAAAGTTCAATAACGTTACGAAAAAGAAATACAAGATGTGGTCCATTGCTGCTGCACCAAGACGGCGAAATGCATTCGTCGAGTCCGAGATACACTTGCTGCGACACTGTATGAGCCTTTTTCGATGAGCCACGCAAGCTGTCCCAAGTTGGGGCTCCCAAGATCTATTCGCTGAATCGACGTTGTTGCCATTCGATGGGAGCCGTCGGCAGCCAACAAACTAACCTTAATCGACGATTCCTGCCAAGCACCGCGAACCTCATGTGTCAGCTCCAGACCGATAGCTCGTCAACACTGCTCATTTCGAAACGTGATCTCAAGCACACGAGTCGATTCCACCACCACCACCAACCACCAACCTCAACACCGCAAGCATGGGCAAGTCCAACGACCGCAACGTGACCGCCGAGCAGGAGTTCGCCTCTCTCGAGAAGGTGCTCAACCAGACCGCGGAGGACGCCGCCAGGTGCCTCAAGCTGCTCAAGACGAACCTGTCCGAGTACGACAGCCGCCACAGCAACCACTTCATCAACACGGCTGCGTCCTACATGCGGAGCGACATGCGCACGGCCAAGGACACGGCGTCGGACCTGAAGCACGTGGCTCACCAGATCCACAAGAGCTCGCAGCCGTCCGAGTCCGAGGTCACCTCCGCCCGCAACATGATGGGCGCCACGGCCAAGGCCATGGACATCTTGAAGACCACGGCTCGCAACTACGACCAGAAGAACGGCCGCTCCAAGGGCGTCAAGGGTGCGGTCGACAACGTCGTCGGCAACAACGACAGGGAGAAGGACGAGAAGCACAATGGTCTCTTGGGCAAGGACAAGGACGACAAGAACACTGGACTTTTCGGCAAGGACAAGGACAAGGAATCCAAGGGCGGTCTCTTCGGAAAGAGCGACGACAAGGAGAAAGAGTCCAAGCTCGGAGGTCTCTTTGGCAAGGGCGACAAGGACAAGGACGACAAGCACACCGGTCTCTTCGGCAAGGGCGACAAGCACAAGGACGACAATCACGGCGGTCTACTGGGCAAGACCGACCACCACCACCACGGAGGCATTCTGGGCGCCGACACCGTGGAGGAACTGACCAAGAAGGTGTTGCACGACAACTTCAACCTCAGTCCGCTGAGTCACCAGATCACGATCGCAGAGAAGTCGCTGACGGCATCTCCGTCTTTCGTGGAGCGCGCGAAGGAGGCGGTGCACGAGGTGAAGGACAAGCTCACGGGCGACAAGATCAGTCCGACGCACGACGGCCACCACGCCAACAAGCACGCCATCACTCCGTAAATGGGGGGCCGACTATCGGATAGCTTAACTAAGAGAGCTACCATGTTGTGTGACTGCATTTTTTTACTGAATAATGAAAAGCGTTTTGAAGCCAACGTATTGTTTTAACGCTTAGCCTATATCAGTACGTTCGGATAATCATAGATTATCCTTCCAAAACCTGATTTCGACTGTTGGCAATTATGGCGTGCCACAAGCCGTCACTCCTCCTACAAGCCCTCCCTCGCCTCACCATGCATACCATACCCTCTTCCATCGTCTTGGTTACAGTTGTGCTCACTATTGTAGCGCTTTCCGCGTCTGTAGTTGGCGCTCCGGTGCAAAACCCGCAGAATATCGACGATTTATGGGCGTTTTCATCGGACCAAATCGCGCTGGACCGTGCCCAATTCAAGACCAAGTGCTCAATTCCGTGCCGGATTTGGTCCCTGCCGACGTCAAATGTGACAAGATCAAACGCTGTGACAAAGGGCGTGTGCGCCATTGTGTGCCAGCACGGCTCGGTGCAGGTGGACCAATGGCTGCAGCGCGCTCTGAAACTGCAACGCAAGCTCGCGTACCGACGTAATTTTTGCTCTGCAACGTTACCGGGTACCCATAACTCGGCCATTAATTTGGCAGACGGATATGGCGTGGAAGACCATGTTTTCGAGGGGTATCTACGCTATTTTACATGGTTCAAAAGGGTATGAAAGTGCACACCAATGACCAACTCTTTTCGCTCACGGACCAATTGCACATGGGTGTGAGGTTCATTGAGTTGGATGTGCATTGGTTCGATGGGGATCTGCACATCGCTCATTGTGGAGGCTTCCAGTCCAAGTTGCTGGACGGAATGATCGAAGTTTTCAATGAGATCGCCAAGATGCTGGGAACGGGCATTGAATGGGACTCGGGAACGATTGGGTGCAAGCCCAGTTTGAGCAGCATCCCGTCCAAGGAGCAGCGGCCGCTGAAGGAAGCGCTGAGTGAACTGTCGACGTGGTTGCATGCGCCGGAGCATTCTGACGAATTCTTGATGGTGTTCTTCGATGATGAGATCGACCTCATGAAGTGGAAGAAAGTGGGCAAGCTGCTGGACTATATCAAGGAATACTTCCCGGAGAAGGAAATTCTGCGACCGATTGAGTTGGCGGTGAGTTTGCTGGTGTCTTTTGTGACAATGATTTTGTATGCATTGCTGACATTTTGGGTTTGACTGTGGTGGCGTAATAGTACGACACGAAATGGCCTGCGTTCGAAGAACTTATGCGAGCTGGAAAGCGTGTGGTGTTTATGAGTGGTGCGGACTATCTCACACAGGGAGAGGAAATTCTGTTTGTAAAGGACAATGTTTGCAATTGGCAGGAGCCGCCGTTGCCTCTTGCTCCGTTCCCAGAATGCCGGTTTAACCATTCCAAGACCAACATCGGTGTCCCGGACGAAAACTTCACGATTTTTCGTCCTGAAACCAGCGAAATCGAATACGGCTTCCTCAATGCTGATGGTCAAATCGGCATCAATGCGAACTTGCTTAACGAGGAGTCCCTTCCTGGTGTGGCAGACTGCGGCGTGAACGTTCCGTCACCGGACAACATCACTCCGAAGCGCATGGAGGCAACTATCTGGGCTGTGGCAAAGGGACACGAACTAGATGGCAATAAGTGTGTGGCGCTCATGCGCAAATCGACCACTTGGCAAAGTGTAGACTGCCACACATCCAACCTATTACCCGCGTGCGCTGATGTACACAATCCTCGCCACTGGGTGCTCGGAAGCTCGCCGGTCGTTGAAGCCGACGCAGCAGCCGCTTGCGCAGCGCTTTCTTCGGTGACGATGGAGTTTTCGGTGCCGGCTTCTGGATATGAGAACGAACTCGTATATAGCCAACTGATGCAACACGCTTCCAGCTCGATATCTGGTGTATGGTTGAACGCGAAATCATTTGTCTCTGAGGTGTACTCTGCAGAGGTAGAGCAGGATGTTGTCCCTGGAATCGGGATAGCTACTATTGACGACGTTCTCTCCGTGGAGTAAATGGTCGTGAAGAGTGTGGCTTCGCGAAAGCATAGTACCGTACTTTGGGAACATCAATGGAAAAGAGCTAAAGCAGCAGAGAGTCTGGGCTATTGCAACAGGGTAGTCAATATTTCATCAAGGGCAAGCGAATAATACGTGAAAGCAAACAAGCAAAGTGAAAAGTCCATTGTGATTCTGCGGGAGAAGTAATAGCAACTCAAGGAAGCAGCGCTGCGCTTGAAGAACGTCTGGTTCTTAAAAGAAAGGAACTTGGCATGTTGTCGTTGGCACCACAGGCGAGTAAATGATCACGCCTTGAGCGAGGTTTTTGCTCGGTTGCCTTGTACGTTGTGTTGGGCATGGGGTAGAGCTCTTCAGCCGTTCCGTTCATAGGTGGCTTCGCATCTGCAGCTTCCTTGTCAGCACAATGCTTTGGGCACGTCGGCTTCGGGGTTGGGTAGTGCTTGTCATCTGTCGGCTTTGGCGCGGGGTAGTGCTTGTCCTCTTTCGGCTTCGGCGTGGGGTAATATTTTTCGTCGGTGGGCTTTGGAGTTCGATAGTGCTTGTCATCGGTCGGCTTTGGGGTTCGATAGTGCTTGTCCTCGGTGGGCTTCGGCGTGGAGTACTTTTCGTCGGTGGGCTTTGGAGTTCGATAGTGCTTGTCCTCTGTCGGCTTCGGCGAGTGGAAGTATTTTTCGTCGGTCGGCTTTGGGGTTCGATAGTGCTTGTCCTCGGTGGGCTTCGGCGTGGAGTACTTGTCCTCGGTCGGCTTCGGAGTTCGGTAGTGCTTGTCCTCGGTGGGCCTCGGCGAGGGGTAGTATTTTTCGTCGGTGGGCTTCGGTGTTGGCTCGTACTTTTCGCTCTCTTGGTTCTTGCAGGTATCTTCGAAACTGCACGCCAGCTTGTACGCGTTCACCTTCACGCCAGCGAAGGACAGGTAGCAGTCCTCAGGGTTCAAGGCGAGAACGTCCTTGATCAGCGAACGGCACGCGTCGGAAGAGCACATGGCCTTGACTTGCGGATCCGTTGGGTAGCCTATCGGTGGAGCCAGGGAAAAGCCGGCCGATGTCTTCTGGCACGGATGAAGGTGCGGGTTGGCGTACAGCTCGGCGAACTTGACGACTTCGGTGGGAGGACAGACGTTTTCAGCTGTAGCCGCGGAGGCCACGAGCAAGAAGACGGTGGTGGCGCAGAACTGCATAGTCGCTTGGGTAGTTGATGCGGGGACAGGCGGAGGAAGTTGGAGCTTGAGGTCTTGGGGTGCCAACTTGGAAGCAAATTGGAAAGTGAGGAAGCAGGAAATCGAAGAAGCTCTCGTTTTGAATTGTCGGGCTGCTTGAATTGGCTGCTCCATTGAGAAAGAACAGCGGCAGCACTTTGCAGTCTCTCGCTGCCAATGATAGTAGATAGATACTGCGAGAAGAGACAGAGTTTCTAGTCGCTCTCAGTTGGATGTTGGCTCCTGTTGAAGCAACCCACATCACTAAAAGTGTATGAGGTTTGGCGCATGTGACCGACCCGTTGCCTCGCGTGGATTGAAAGACTATGGATACCCATAAGCTTACGAGAAAACGACTAAAATGTTTTCGTTTGTCGACTACCGGTACTCGTGTGCCAAGAGAATGCAAGGAGGGTGTCTCTCGCAGAGTAGTGTCCTCGGTTCCATTTTTCTTGGGATGGCACTCAAGCCACGGTGACTCATCTATCACATTTTTTCATTTGAACTGCAACAAAACCTTTCTATGGGGCGGTTGACTCAAAACTAAGCTTACCGACTTCTGAAGTGGGGTGAAGTAGTCAGCAAGTCCACAAGAATACGCGTCCGGCTGAGACGTCGCTGTAAAAATTTGCTTCCGGAGGCTCAATCCTCGAATTCATCGCCTTCAACTCTACCAAAACCGCAAGCACCATGAACCTTCCTCCTCGACCACCGTACGACCCTGAACTGAAGACAGTGATGGATCAAGCGTTTGCTGAGGGCATGCCGCTTCATTTCGGACTCGACGACCTCTCTACGATCCGCAAAGAGGCCTCCTCCATCGAATCAGCGGATCCCATCCTCGCTCTGTAGCGGCAGCACTCATGAAGAACGCACCATTACTGGTCCAAACGGAGACATCCTGGTTTCGATTCTTCGACCCCTTGCTTTGAGCCGACTAAGCAGCATCCTGCCATTCTCTTCTACCATCCGGGCGGCATGATCATCGGCAATCGGTTCACTGGTCTGGCAGCTCTTGCTCCGTACCTTGACTCGTGCAACGCCATCGTTATATCCCCGGAATACCGACTTGCACCGGAGCACCCAGCACCAATTCCTTTCGAGGACGC